>BPUM01000805.1:0-1200000 GCA_020521455.1 Prunus kanzakura | reverse complement strand
TATCGCAAGGACAGATCGGAAAGGCCTTCAAATATCCTTTTTGGTACAATAATGCGGATGATTCCAAATTTCACCTTAAGCTGCTTTGTCTTGAAATACTATTTTGATTGGCTGCTGCAAAAATTCTACAACAATTACAGAGGCATCTTCAAGCTTCATTCCCCAATTGGCCTTGCACATAAATTCCACCAAAAAGTCATATTTCCATTGAAAACCGATTAAGTGCTCCGGAGAGATTTCTTTGCTTCTTCATGTTTAAGTCCCCAAGAAAGTCATTTTCTTTGATGACTGCAAAGACAACATGGGCAATATATTAATTAGTTTACACCTTAGACAATTTTGACTTGTAATTCAATTTTTAGCAAACTTATAATTTACTTCACATTTTGTGAAAAATAATCTAATTAGTTCAAATAGAATAAACTAAGGCACTAACAAATATAGATTAGGGATAACAAATATTCAATAAAATGCCCTTATCAACCACTATCCACCCTTCACTTCTTGGGGTCAAGTTCCACGGCCGTCGTGTCCAGCTCTCCGTCTTTCTTCGTGGAACCATCTTCATCGAGCACAATGGTTGGCTGCGAAGAAAGTGTGCTAGGAGGGATGACTTTAAGGGGACCAAGATCGCCATCCACGGGAATGGTAGGTTAGCCAACCTTGCCTCCACCATCGCCTATTCTTGGCTCTGCCTTTCTCTGTTCCTTAAGAGCTCTCCTCAAGGACTCAGCTAGTTTGGAGCCTGGATTCCTCGCCCTCTTCTCTGGTGACATACTTCCTACAACACAAACTAGGTTTAGACTATCAAAATAAATTATAGTAAGGAAAGTGCACAAGAAAAGCTTCCCTTGGTTCTTAGGGGATGCGAGCTCGAACTCTAAGAGTCTGAAAGGAGTGGTCAGCCTCTTACCCAACCTCCCGATGATGCTCTTCTCAGCTCGGACTCTCATGATCTGCTCCAACTTCCACCCCCGAATAGGTGGTCTGGCCCACCTATCTGTAAAACCACATATACACTGTGTATTAGACCGTCAACCAATCATACAAAGGTGCACCAATTAAAAACATGCTGACCTACATGACATGCAAGTACCCACCTGCTCAACGGAAGCAAGTCTGCACTTGAGCACCAGAGTCCACATCATCCTCTCTCAACTCCCAATTTCCTGAAGCAAAGAAATACTTGTTTTCCAAGGTTTCTTTGAAGGGTTGTTTGTTATCAAGGCACCTCCTATATTCATGAAAGTACAGACATACCACCACCTTGTGCTACCTAGATGCTTCTTCAGACAATATTGGTTTGTGAACTGAGCAAAGGAAGGCTCACCAAGCCCAAGTTGCTTCCATAATACATACATGCTCAACCAAGCTATATAGGCATTGGGGTTGATCTGCATGGGAGCCAACCCTAAGGTTCTAAGGAATTTATGGACATACGGGTGGAGACGCAACCTCAAAGAACCCTGGATGTATCAAGACCGAGCCATCTAGGGGTTGACTTGCCTTCTCATCCTTTCTTAGCAACCTTAACTCTATTGTGTCTGGGATCCATACTCCAACCTCAAATTCTCAAGCTCACCCTCAGTCATCTCATTTTTACCTTATCAATGCTATATTGACCTATTTTCTCTACTACTACCTCATCTTCCATATCTACCTCGTCATCAACAAGACCCCCCATCTCCTCCTACTAGCTCGGCTTCTTCATCCTTGTCACCTCCTTCGCTCTCGTCTCTTGGATCCCAATCCTCCATCCCAAACCGTGAACTACCCGACTCAGACATCTATGTGTCATGTCACATACACTAGGTTGTGTTCTAGAATGGGGACTTACCCAACTCAGATGGCGAGGTTCCTTTCTTTTAGATTATGATCTTGTCGATGGATCGTGATGTCTTCTACCCCTTGCTTGTGTCTACTTGCACCAATAAACCTATCATTCAGTTATGACGAAAATGATATGGACACACCAATATGACCAAACTGACGACGGTGCAAATGACGCAACAACATATATTGACTTTGTGACTATTTAGAAATTCTATTTTTCACTTAACTTTTGTAGCAAGGTGTATGGGGGTTCATATGAAGCACATGGCGGAAGCCCAACGACTTACATCCATATATTTGGACCACAACAAAAAAAAAATCCCTTGATTCTCTCTTTTTCGAAGGCCATTAATCCAACATATGACATATTGTCATGCAATTTGATTCCAACATACAACACAGAGGACAAGGGACCTTTTCACTTTGGTACTTAGGGACTTCCCTCATTGTTTCAATTGTTTTTCCTAGATTGCTCTAATTCATTATGCAAGTGGTGGCATGAAAAATATTTCACACACTTTCAACAATTTAAACACAAGCTATTACCTTGAGGAACTACTACAATGATGCAAGCTAAGATATACAAGACATATGCAAAGAAGGACGAATCCATGGCAACGGGTACACAGAGCCACATTGTTGTTTGCAATTTCAAAAAAAAAAAAAAGAGAAACAAGAGATACCAAGATCTCAATAGCACAAGTGCACCATGTTTTCGCATCTTTTCAACAATTTATGGTTCAGGGGGTTCCAATGAGGAAAAATGAAGAACAACGCCTTGTTCCCAATTCCACGACATAGTCGCATAAGGGGTAACAAAGCTCCAAACTTTTTTTTTCAACATATCAAGACACATGGCCTCCTAATATCACAAGGTGGTAAACTCTTTGGTTTATCTTTACTTCAATAGGCATATTCAGAACAAAAGGTGGCAACAAACATGAACGGAAAGCATTTTCCATGACAAAGAAAGGCAGTTAGCCATTCATAAAAATTATCCATGTTTCCATATGCCTGGGGACTTTTTCCTGTGTCTTAAGGCCCCGTTTGGTTCACGGAATGAATTTGAGGGGAAATCATTTCCCATGTCATTTCCCAAGGGATGGGAAATGGAAGATACCTTTCCCACATTTGATAATGCTGGGAAAGTAACCGGGAGATATCACTTTATTTCCTTTTCCATGTTTGTTTTGAGTAGGAAAGGAAAACAAAGTTTGTATAAATTTTCAATTATACCCACATTAAATCAAATTTAAAAAAAATGCATTTAATGATATATTGTAATTCTAAATTGTTAATGGGGACAAAATGGTCATTAAAAATGTTTATTTAATATTGGCTCATTTTCCCAAACTTTCCCATGAGGAGGGAAAACAAAACCCAAGTTGGGAGGATGGCTTCACTTTCCCCCCTATTTTCTCATGGGCCATGCAACAATTTCCTATGCCTGGACTTACCAAACATGGGAAAGCAATTGATTTCCCATCCCCAAGTCTCCTTTCCCATGAACCAAACGGGCTCTAATTGTTACACCTACCCCATGTGGGTTCAACAAAATAAATAAATATCGATTTCCTACAAATTGTCCAAGAGCATGCATGAAGTTCTAGACTTTATCAATTCACATATGGCCTCCAAACAGCAACAAGGGAGCAAAGAACAACAGGACACACATGCTTCCAAAGAAAAAACATAAGGCACCCTTTTTGGCACTACTCAAAAGCATTTGGGGTTTTCTTTGAGGATTTTTGTGACCCATAATTATGAATCAGACTCAAACAAAAAATAAAGGAAAGTGCAAATCTCTTTTTGCAAAACAAAAGGTGTTGGATGATGCTGAGATCTTACGCCCCCGCTGGGTGTATTGGGCTTGTTGGTCCTTCAACTGAGCGTCGTTACTCTCCCATTCTCTTATTGTCCAAATAGCAACTAGGTTGGGGGTTGGTGTGTCTTCATTTTTTGGCTTTTGTTTTCGTGGTCTGACCCCAGCTCTTGGGTTGTTCTCATTTCCAAAACGGGGCTTTGTCTTGGAAAGCTCAATTTCACTTCACCACCAATGCATACTTGCCATGTGGCGTCCCCACCATTGGACATTTTCAAGCATTAGATTTTATTATTCCCTTTCGCGCTAAATTCTTACTCTCTTCACCACTAACCAAGTCCTTTCGCCAAGCTCATTTTTAATGGAACTTGGGGGACTCCTGGTGCCGATCTATGACATGGGGGAATATTAAAAAATTATTTTACAATTTAATATTACTAGCTCGGCCAAATTATTAAAATGCAACTCCCTACACAAACTTCTCTTGTCTAGGGACTTGGGGGACTTCTATTTGTGAGGTAAAATACCTCTAGGCCGAGCTGGGCCAAAGCACGGTATTAGTGGTTGGGCTAGGCCAGAGCACGGTGTTAGTGGTCAAACTGAGGTCAAACCTGGTCGCCATATATTTTTCCACCCTGAATCTTGTGGGCTTGTGCGCCTATTGGTCCATGAGCTTGGGCCTGGTGCGCATGAGGTTGATTTACATTGTGTTCACTAAAAGGACTTCTAGTCCTATAGAAGTTGGGATGTTTCTAGATCACCAAGATGACTATCTAAATGGAGTCCTAGTTCAAGGAGAGCCGGTTTCCTCTGGAGTTCCACTCCAAGAAGAATTCGATCGCCTTGGATGATATGAAAGCCTGAGGACATCCTCCGTGAAAGGTATGCAATTCCAAGCACTAGAACCCATTGTGCAATTTTGCTCTCAAACACTCAACTGACTTAAGCATCGGAGAGTCCTTGGCCAGCACCACACCAGTGTCACCCACTGAAGTTATCTTATTTTGCAGGTTCTAGAGGACGACTTGGTTGCTCACACTGCCTAGTTCGGAAGAATTAACCGACCTCGATCTCGAAGAGGTCATCGTCATCTTCTGTTGAACCAATTTTAGGCATCAACAAATGATTTCGAAAATATCGATGGTCCAAACACATAGAAATTTCAATTGAAATATCGGAAAATTATCGACATCGATAAAAATTGAATAAAAACCACAAAAATTGTAAGAAAAAGTTGTAATTTTTTCTTGAAACCTTGGAGGATGTTTATTTAGTCAATTATCTATTACTTTATCACAAAAAATTGGAAGGAAATGCATTGCATGATGGGTTTAACTGATTTAAGTTGATTATATAATGAGCTGAAAAACATTGCGAGTGTAGAAAATATGTAGTAATTAATGAAAGAAGATTGAACTCAGCGTAATAATTTATTTATGATGATTTACTACAATATTTTACACTTTATACATGACATGGTAAGATACATGAGTGATTTAGTACCACATAAAGTTCCTATAAGGTTCAAATTTTAGTTATTTACACTAACACCCCTAAGGCTTTCGGCTTTTTCACAAAACTCCTTGAGGTTTTAGAAATTATAAGAACACCCCTTGAGGTTTTAAATTGTTTTCACAAAACTCATTTTCATTGATTTTTCGTCCAAAGATTGATTATTTCATACCAAAAAAAATTATCCAAATGACAAAGTTGGCATTTGAGATTAGATTGCATATACTTCATTGAGGTTAATTTTGTCATTTGCATAAGTTTTTTTTTCAATGAAATTATAAATTTTTGGACAAACAATCAACGAAAATGGGTTTTGTGAAAACAAACTGAAACCTCATGGGTGTTCATGTAATTTTTGAGACCTAAGGCGGCTTTGTGAAAACACAAGAAACTTCAGGGGGTGTTGTGTAAATAACTCTTCAAAATTTTCATTGTCTTCATCATCTCAATATTATCGATATTATAGTGATATTTTAGCGATATTTTGGCCAAATGTTGCTGAAGTGTGAGAGAAATTATCGACGTCGATATTTTCTGATATTATCATTGATATTATCGATACTTATACAATATGTGTATGGATATATTCCAAAATATCCTATACCCGAAAAAAAAAGATAATTTCATCGATATTATTGATATTTTAGTCCTTAGTCATAATGATCTCTTATGATCGCAAGGTGCCCCCATCAACCATCTATTGTGGTGCGCAGCACCTGCAAAAGATAGAGAAAAAGAGATTTCAAGACTCGATTTTGTTAAAATGTAGGCTTTACGAAGGAGGGAGGGGTTGAGGAAATAACTCCGAAGATTTGATGGTAGCCACAACGACAATTAGTGATTACAACATCATAAGTTTTGTATCTATTCAAAAGTTTTGGTCATCCTCCAATAAAATGAAAACTACATAACACTAAATTGAATAAACATTGTAATTAATAACTAATCATAATTAGCTTATATCATACATATGTATGAATTGGGTATATTTACTTGATAATACATTGACAATTTGGTTACAAAAATACATATAAGAAAATTTATAAATCTATAAATTTGATAAATAATAATAATAATAATAATTGTGTCAGAGAATATAACAATATTTAATTGAACTATTTTCATATTTTATTGAAAAGCATTATTAATATATTGAAATTAGAAAATTAATTATAAAAGCAATTGTTTAGATAATTGTTGATATTATGTATCTTTTTGTCAAGTCTTAATTACTTTCGTGTTCCCAAATATTGACCAAAATTCCATTTCACCTTTTAAAAGTTTATTTTAAAACAATGTTAACGCAACAAATAAATTCAAAACCCTAAAACAAAAAACTTGAAAATACAAAAAGAATAAAATATATGAGAAAGAATAAAAACTAACTTGAATGGTTGCAGTTGCATTGATGAAAAATATAAACTTGTTTGTGAGTAGACGTTCTTCAGTGATAAGGTTCATTTGTTAGAGTATCTACAATCATGCTCCCTATTTTTTAGTTAAAATTTAGCTAAAAACACACAAAAGTTATTTTAGGAGCTCTTTATAAAATTTGAACTCCAATCATACTCTCTAGTTTAGGGAGTCATAAATACTATAGTTATTTTTTTATTCAATGTGATTGGTTCATCTTTATAAAAAATAATATAAAAAAATAGTTAGGATTAATTAAAAGTTTAAACTATGCATAAAACAAAGCAGCATTAAATTATAGAGAGCCACTAGGAGTCCTTTCTCTCTCCTAAGATTTAGGGGCTCTTAGAGGTCTCCCTATTTTAGAGCATCCACAGTGGGGGGTGTATATGGGGGTGTATGTTAAATATACACCCCGAGTCACCAGAATCGTCTCCAATGGTGAGATGTAAATGGATGTAAATATACATCACCACCATGGGGATGTAAAGTAAAATGTATATTTACATCCATTTTTACATCCCTTGCAGGCGGGACCCACCCGAGAAAAGAGAAGAAAAATGAAGAAAAGTCAACATAAAAGGTTGGGACCCACGGCTACACCCCCGAATTTACACCCCCCCATTGGAGCAAAAAACATATTTACACCCCCCGGAGGTGTAAAGGGGATGTAAAAGTGACTTTACACCCTCGAATTTACACCCCCCCCCCCCCCCCCCCCCCCCACTGTGGATGCTCTTAGGAGGTGGAAATGGAGCATGGTTGGAGTTATATTTTTTCAATTTCCCCCTAAAATTTGTCGAATGAGATGATTTAGGGAGCCCATTATGGATGCTCTTACTAAAGATGGTATCTACGACTGAAAGGTTGCCCTAGGTGGTCAAATATTATGGATAATAATTTCAATTATAATGGGCATGAAATTTGATGCTCATAAATTTGGGTAAAACTAAATGGATTTCGTTTACAACTTAATTTATACTTAGTACAATAGAATATTGGACACACAAAAAACCTGAGTTTTTTTATTTGGTCAAAAATTACTTACCAAATATGTCATTAATAAGAATTTGATAACTATGACATCTTGGGTAAAAAAAATATGATAACGTTTAAAATCCTAATTATATGCAAGTATGTTTTACAAATTTATGTGTGTTTGGATTTGTGATCATGGAGAAAGAGAGTAGGGTGAGATTGATTATACCAAAAACCATCAATGATCTTTATTGCAAAAATCCATATGCTTTGTAACCCAAAAAGCCACACAATTCTTGAAGTCCTCTTTTGATTTTATATGTACACACATTTTAAAAATTAGAGTGACGCAGTCATGATGTTCACGAGCATACTTTTTGTAACTTCCATGGAGAAGTAGAGACCTCCATCAACTGAAGAAGTTGGCAAAAGATCAAAGGAAAGTGAAGGATGAGGAGATGGAGGGGAAGCACCTATTGCTCGCACTACTTACTAGAATGTGTACCCTTTGACATACTTTAGACGTCAAAGAATGTGAATTTTTTTAATTCACTCATTTCAACTAAAGTGGTATGTTGGTTTTGATTGAAAATACAGATACATTTATATACATATTATTAGACAAAGATACCATCACATGTTGAAACTACGTTGGTGTAAGGAATAGTTTCTTCTTTCCTTTATATATTATTTGCTTTCAACAATCTAGTTCGCCAGATTGAAACAAAAACCTTTCTTCTTTTATTGCAATCTAGGGATTGATGGATTTGAAGAAGTCACATTATTCTCAAATATAGCCCAAAATCCCCAAAACCCATATCTAAGAGTGGGCTACATAAAGGGCTACAAAAAAAAAAAGGGAGGTCTACACAAAGCGCCAATTCCTAAAAATTAGGCTACATGTGACCCTTTGGGCAGTCTGGGCAAAATAATTGGATGGCCCCAGCTAACGTCACCTAGCTGTTAGCTGATATCAGCTAGCTTTTTTTATTTATTTTTAAATCCAAATAAAATGAGGTTGGGCCATGCTCGACATTGCACGTAAGCTTGGGCCATGCTGGGCACATCACGAAAGCTTGGGCCATACCGAGATAAAAAAAAAATTAGGTCCAATGGACTAGACTAGACTGGCCCACAACTCAATATGGGCCGTGCTTGGCCCTAGCCCGCTTCAAGCACAGTTCGAGCCCAACACGAATCTCTGCCTCCTTATCTTCTTTCATTATTTTATTATTACCTTACATTATTTAATAATACAATTACTGACTTGATTATATATATATATATTATGTTATACTAGCCTCTTCGCACGCGCTTCCGCGCTTACGAGAGGTTTTTTTTTTTAAATGTAAATTTATTTTAGAATTAAAAAAGATAATGGGTAGTTGTGTTCCATAAGAATAGGATTCATTATCTGATTTTTCTTTTAATTTTAATTTTTTAATATGAAAAATTGTGAATTTACCATATTATCCTCATTTAATTAATAATTTTAATTCTTAATGTTTGGATTAACCAAGGGCATTTGTTGGTATTTTGAATGTTTCACCATTCTCTGCCTTTTGCTTTATATATATAGATTAATAATAGTAACGTATAGATGTCAATGGCATCTCCTGGCCCCGTCTTCCACCTGTATAGTTTCTTTGTTGCTGGAAGTTAGTTCCCTTATTACCAAAAATAAATAAAAGTAGTAATGTATACTATATCTATATATATAAAGCAAAAGGTAGAGAATGGTGAAACATTCAAAATACCATAAAATGCCCTTGGTTAATTCAAACATTAAGAATTGAAATTATTAATTAAATGATGATAATATGGTAAATTCACATTTTTTTTTCATATATATATATTCACATATCTTTCTTTATATTTTACTAGCCTCTCCGCACGCGCTTCCGCGCCTGTGAGAGGCCTTTTTTTATAAAAAAAATTTAATTTATTTTAGAATTAAAAAAGATAATGGGTAGTTGTGTTCCATAAAAATAGGATCCATTATCTGATTTTTCTTTTAATTTTAATTTTTTTAAATATAAAAAGTGTGAATTTACCATATTATCCTCATTTAATTAATAATTTCAATTCTTAATTCTTGCATTAACCAAGGGCATTTTATGGTATTTTGAATGTTTCACCATTCTCTGCCTTTTGCTTTATATATATAGATAGATTAATAATAGTAACGTATAGATGTCAATGGCATCTCCTGGCCCCGTCTTCCACCTGTATAGTTTCTTTGTTGCTGGAAGTTAGTTCCCTTATTACCAAAAAAAAATAAAAGTAGTAACGTATACTATATCTATATATATAAAGCAAAAGGTAGAGAATGGTGAAACATTCAAAATACCATAAAATGCCCTTGGTTAATTCAAACATTAAGAATTGAAATTATTAATTAAATGATGATAATATGGTAAATTCACATTTTTTTTTCATATATATATATATATATATATATATTCACATATCTTTCTTTATATTTTACTAGCCTCTCTGCATGCGCTTCCGCGCCTGTGAGAGGCTTTTTTTTTATAAAAAAATTTAATTTATTTTAGAATTAAAAAAGATAATGGGTAGTTGTGTTCCATAAAAATAGGATCTATTATCTGATTTTTCTTTTAATTTTAATTTTTTTAAATATAAAAAGTGTGAATTTACTATATTATCCTCATTTAATTAATAATTTCAATTCTTAATTCTTGCATTAACCAAGGGCATTTTATGATATTTTGAATGTTTCACCATTCTCTGCCTTTTGCTTTATATATATAGATTAATAATCACCTTTGAATATTAGTGTTTTTTTTAATGTGCATGTTTCTTAAATCAAGAAAAATGAGTGATTGGGCCCGAGTATGGGCACAACTCGATTACTAGCAAGGCTCGAGCACATCACGACCCAATATGAACTTGAATTTTGGGCTGGGCTGGAATCAATAGTTTTAATAAATGGATCAGTACGGCAAAGCACGACCTAATTAATTAAATGGCACAGCATAATTCGGCATGAATAACTTAATGACACGAATTGAAACGACCCGTTTAACACCTCTACGTACAAGGCCTTTGCAAAGTAAATTGTTTAGTTTAATTGACTTACACTAAAGTCTCCTATCAATAAAGCGGAGGGCATGATGAGACACCACCATTTCCAAAATGTAAATTGTAAATTTGGTTGTTTTCATTATTGCTATTTTATGTACACTCTTATGGTACTTATTATTTTAATAAAGCACCTATTTTTTTAAAAAAAATTAAAAAAATAAAACTAATGGAAATGCCCATTAAATTAACCACTAAAAAGTCTCTGTAACAAAAATCTATCAAATTGTATCATAAAATTCTAACAAACTTTCATTATTCAATCGAAGTCGATTAAAATCTATGAAATTCACCAAAAATTCAAAAATTAAAAGTAGGGATCCGTGGAGCCCCCAGTATCCCCCACTTCTTCCCTCTTATTTTTCTGGCGAGAACTCTTTCTTCTTCCATTTCAAGTTAAACTTGTCTTGTACTCTTCTCGACCTCTGTTTGTATTTATAACCCAAATACTCGCAAACGTCTTCAGCATTTCTGTTTGCCAGTTTTGAGTGGCTCGGCTTCATGACACGGCGGTTCACGTCCGACTCCGAGTCTCCGAGCAAGCGATTCCAGGCGTTCGAGTTCAACGCCGACGACGAGGTTGTGGAGAAGCAGTCCGCTAAGATGATCGCCAAATTCCGAAACCTCATGAAGCCCAGGAACAGGAAGAGCACGAAGAACAAGTACCTCGATTCCCCTATTATCAAGTACAAGTTCCTGCAGTGCTGTGAGTTTGTTTCTCTTTTCTCGTTGCGTTTTGAATTGTGGGTAATCTGTTTGGTTAGTGGGAAAATTACGGAAAGAAAAGAAAATAGGAAAGGGAATTTCGGAAATGGATTGTTTTGGCCCTGAGAATTATGCCTATTAATCAAGTTAGCAAGTTCTTTAACTTAATTAATTGAGTAAATTAGTTATTTATGTATCATCTGTACTCACTATGCACTTGTATCAGTTACCAAGAATCTTGAAAAGGAATTCAGAAATGAACCGATTGATGTTGACGCTGGAGGTAGTCGGGTTATCACTGCCTAAAACTCAAATTTTATTTTTAAATTTATTGATGTTTAGTTTTGCTTAAGTTTCTTTACTTTTTGTGTAGTTGCACATGGAACAAAGACTCCACAAAAGGAAATTACCACTTTGTTATTAGATGATGATGCTACTGATGTGGGCACCGTAGCAGAGGATGGTGGTGCTGCAAGAGAGGAGATGCCTGGGTTGGATGTCTCTGTGGTTTCTAGTTCTCCAAACCATGAAGTAAGTATTCATACTTATCTCAAAGATTTTTATGTTGTATTTCTTGCTTGGGTGAGTATGTTTTCAGCCAAATGTACGACCTTAAAGCAATTGTAATGGGCCTAAACTTTAAAATGTCACTATACTTGGTTACTCTCTTATTTGCTAGACTCAAAATTTTACCCCTTTTTATGGGGATGTCCAATGTGGATCTTAAGCATATTGTTAATTATGACTTCGTTTAAAATTGTTGCAGAAAAAGCAAGTATGTGCAATTTCAGATGATGATGAGAGGATTGAAATGCGTTCTTCATCAACTCTGGTCTCAAGTCCTTCAACATCTGAAGGTTTCTCTTTAATTTTTCTGCCATAAAAATCAGTACATAATCAAGTATTGTTGGTGCCTTTTTTCTCTCACAATTTTGTGTCCTTCATTTATCTTACCCCAAACTTTCTGCATAATTGTAGCTCCATTAGAAGAACAAGAATCATACCCGGGTTCTGGTGGATATGAAATTGTAAGTGTGTTTCCTTCCCCCTTATTATTTTTGATATTGTCTTTATTGGTGGTTTTCTAAGAGTCTAGATAAGGAAATTGAATCTTGTTTTGATGAGTATGAGAAACATAGAAAATAGGTGGAGAAAAAAGACAAGATATAATAATAGACTATTGGATTAATAAAAAGTTAAAGGTTAAAGGAAAATTCCCTGAGGTCGTTTTTGGTCAGAAAGTGGGATATCTTCTCATACTGACATTCTTGATGTTGGAGTTTGGTAGAGGCCAAGTCCATCAAATTTTATCCGAATCCCTGTATCACCCATGCTCCATCAAATTTGAATTGGAAGTTATGTTAGAGATATGCCTAAGAGGCTGGTTATGATTTTTACATTTAAGAACGTTTGAGTTTGGTAGTACTACCTTTTGACTTGACACTATTTGACCCATAGCAATTGGAAACCTTAATTATTGCCTTTTTAAGACCATTTCCTGTTTTAATTCTGGTGCTGTACTGATTAATTGGGCCACAAGGTGTCATTATTGGGATTTAGTGCTCCTCTGTTTTCCCTTCCAGTAGGGAAGTGTGTATTGGTGGGAAGTGTATTTTCCCCTCCAGTATGTCACCTTTAAATTTGCAATTTGTAAACAAAAATAAAGATGCATGTGAAACTATATGTTTGGAGACTCCTGGCAGACAAGTATGTAACCACATAGAAAATGTATGAGAAATTTGTTCTGAATTTGATATCTATGTGTTAGCGGCTATTCTAGTTTTCAGTATGTTTATACACATTTTCTGAATTTGAAGACATTAATAATTAGTTCTTTCCACTCTAAGCGATTTCTAACTTTAAATTGGATTTGTTTACCCCCTCCGAAAAAAAAATCTTAAAGTACATGCTCAACTCTGAGGTCCATGCCCAGGATGTACTTGTTACGCGATTTATTGTACAGAGTCTACGGACAGGGAATCAATAGCATGTCACTATATGTAAAGGTTATGGCCAGATAGATGTTGAAATGTGATTAATAAAGTATAAATTTTATATCCACAGATCGCATGTTAGCACATTCTTTCCAGTAGTTGTATTGTGAATTTAGTGCTGCATGTTAAGGCAACAAACAATCACATTCTATTACAGCTGCTGTTTCCTTTGCATTAGGGAAGTTACACAAAAGTATATTAAAAGGACATGTGTGTGTGTGTGTTTACATAATGATATGGTGTAAATAAATCAGGTTTTACTCCATTTTAGAAATTTTTATAGAACTTACGTACACTAATATTTGACAGCATCTCAATTAAATTTTCCATGTTGCTGTGTTAGTCTAGAAGGTTCAACTATTAATGGGACATTGGGACCAAGGGACATATGATATCCTTGAGTGGAAAATTGGTTATATCAAGGAGATTGAGTCAGAATGGTGTAGATTTATCTAATTATACACGAGGGTTTTTTAACCTTGTATATGAGCAATTTGATAAATTGCATGTTGTAGGTTGAAACAGCTATAGGTGACCTTCAACTTGAATCAAGGGATTCTAGAGCAGCTGCAAATGCGTATAAAACTTCAGGTTTGTGCATATTTAGATAAATGGTGACGGAGCTATCTTGTTTTTGTATTGGATGGAATCATATAATTTCTTTCCTTTGAACAGCTTTGTAAAATCTGAAACATTGCATGGTTACTGGAACAATTTCTTGTGAAATCCTGGATTGAGCACATAATGTTTTTCAGTGTACAATTTTATGCAGTGTACACTTGATGTTAAGAAATGACTTAAAGTAGCCACAATTCTGTGAGCTAGTCCCTTAAAATGAGGGTCCCATAGAAAAAAGAAAAAAGAAAAACGAAAAAGAAATAGCTTAAACAAGGATGATTGTCATTAAAAAAACTCTTCTTGCAAACAGTTATTCTCTACTTTACAAGCTGCCTAGCGACAAGATGACCGTATGAGGCAATCTGTTGATAACTTGGCTAAAGTTGAAATTGTCATCAATTTCCTACGTTTGTCTCCTATCCTGAATATTGGGATCAGATCCTAGCTTCACTTTGTCATTGCAACAACTACAATCACCCTCTGTTTCTTGGAGTGCTCAGATGGATAAGTATCTAGAAGCTATCAAAGTTGAGATTGGTTAAATGTAATATCAAGTTGAAATGATCTAATTTCAGACTTTAACATATTGAGTTGATTATAAAGGAGTGGGTTCATCCTAATTAAAGTTGAAAGTTTTATATTATTTGGATGAGTTTCAATTTTTAATAAAATTTTGTTTCTCATAAAACTAAAATCTCTCTGTTTTTTATAAGAAGTGCTTCTATCTTTTCAAAAAGCTAACCCTGTAGAAATATTCCTTTGTGTAATATTTCACTTTATAGTCATTATCTTTTTAATTATAATGCCCTCTATTATTGCATGCAGGAGAGGAAGCAATCAATTCATTGGATGCGAGATATGGGGATGTGTGGATCCTTGATTTTGAGTGAGTGCTCAACTGGCGCTGTAAATTCTTTTTTATTATTTTTACATTGAATCCGTTTGACTGTTGATCTTTTTTAGTTTCTATAATTTACAACTGAAACAGGGTTGATGCTATAGTTGATTTATTATGTATAAGTTTTTGGCAAAAAGTCACTTTTGGTCGCTGTAGCCGGATTTCCCACTTTGGTCCCTGTGGTTTCAATTTTGGTGATTTGACCTTTGAAGTTTGATATCCATCGCAATTCAAGGACACTTCCAAATTTCTGTCCAATTGCATGACTGAGTAAGCACGTGCCTCACACGTGGAGGGGTATTTCTGTCTACTCATGCCATATACCTTGGTGCTCCTCTAAAATCTCGATCCTATGTCGAGATTTCGTTCAATTCCTATACGGTTCAGAGTGAGGGCAATTAGAGAGTGAGGAATTTCAAAGGTTGAAGAAGTGGCTCATCTTGTTGTGGGAGACTGAAATATCCCTCCACGTGAGGGGCACATGCTTACTCCATAATGGAATTGCACGGAAACTTGGACGTGTCCTTGAATTGTGATGGGTGTCGAACTATAAGAGTTAAATTGCCAAAATTGAAAAAATCCGTCAAACTACAGGGACCAAAAGTGACTTTTTCCCTAAGTTTTTAAATTATTTTTTATAATAATTTTAATTGCTATAAAATCTTATAGTGCTTGTTTAGACTCTCATCTCATCCCAAGGTTAAAACTTGATGTATTTTCAAATACCAGAGGAATGTATATCTGTTTTTTTCTCTTTCTTTTCTTTCTGGTATACTTCATCCATTATATTTTAACATTTGTACATGTTTTGTTATTTAAATTTTGGCTCATTATTGTTAACTATAAGTTGATTAACTTTGATAGTATCAAATCTCACACATTTTTGCTTCTTTATGATTTCTGTTGATGTAGTTTGTTTGTCGTAGTTTCAGTAAGCATTTTGAAGATGTTATCTATCCACAAGGGGATCCTGATGCAGTTTGTATAAGTAAGAGAGATCTTCAGCTTCTACAGCCAGCAACATTTATTAATGACACTATAGTTGACTTTTATATTCAGTAAGTTTGACCTGGCTCCTTTAAAGTCTTTCTTATTTTGGGCATAATTTTGAAGTTGTATGTATTCATGTTGCAGGATCTTAACATTATTGACCTTATAAACTTTCATTTTGTCATCCTGATGGATTCGGTGTTGGTTATGGCTATTTCTTGATTGTTTACAATCTTTATACAACTCATGTGATGTAGTCCACAACAAAGCCCCCAATTTTTAGGTCAGGAATCCGGTTTTTATTAGCAACAAGTATTTTATACCTTATAATTGGAAACATGTTATGGGCATTTAGAAGTTAACTGGAGATTATGCTAACTGGAGAAGCTATATAGAATGACTCTGCTTAGAAAGTGACAGTGCCTTGCAATCGTAATGGTTTTGGATCAGTAGATTTCAAAATTTGAATGCTGTTGATGAACCTATGATATTCTTTGCTTGAAAGAAATTGACTTCATATGGTCTTTGAGATTGGTAGGTTTCTAGTATCAGATCATAATTGTATTCTGTTATTTGATTGGAAAGGAGTATCAGGTTTTTTAGGACTAAGGAGGAGAGGAAGTTCATTTCATAGTGTAACTAGTACGAGGAATTCAGTGAGGAATCTGTTTCTTTTTTTACTTAATATCAAAATGGAACAGTTAAAAGATATACATGCAATGAGGTCGTAGCTTCTAGTTCCTCTTTTATATCTGACTACTTCCACATAGTAAGAAATTCTGATTTTGACTTATTGGCAGATACTTAAAAAGTAAAATTCAACCTGAGGAAAAGCATAGGTTCCACTTCTTCAATAGTTTTTTCTTTCGGAAACTTGCTGATCTAGACAAAGATCAACCTGGTGCTTGTGAAGGAAAGGAAGCATTTCAGCGCGTTCTTAAATGGACTAGGAAAGTGAATGTTTTTGAGAAGGATTACATTTTCATTCCTGTAAACTACAGGTGAGAAAGTGTGTTACATTGTTTTTCATGCAGATTGGAGAGTAATCCTATGATACCAACTTCTTAATATGAATTATTACCGCATCTTCTGCAGACTGCACTGGAGTTTGATTGTCATCTGTCATCCGGGTGAAGTAGCTAATGTTGAAGGCAAGACCTTTTATGATTTGGATTTATGTCTTGTATGTACCATGGTTATCTCTTTTTCAGTTTGTTTTCTCTAATTATCTTGCAGATGAGGAAATTGAAAGTTCACCCAAGGTTCCGTGCATCTTGCACATGGATTCAATTAGAGGAAGTCATAGAGGCCTCAAGAATCTTGTTCAAAGGTAGCTTTTGATAGCACAGCTTCATGATCAGTCCCCTACCGGTCTATTATTTGCATCATAATCTTATCCGTTTTCTTTTTTTTATCCTGGCCGTGTATCCATATTATGTAGTATCTTCAACAAAAGCTGTTATGAATTTGATCTATAATACATTATGGCATAACTATAGAATTCTTATAATCTGAATGATATGTTATAATTCTGAAGTATGCGTCCTCATGCTGTTTGAGGCTAAGGATCACACCGATTGCCCTAATATTTAATATTGTCATGAAATGACAGATACCTATGTGAAGAGTGGAAAGAGAAGCATGGTGGGACAGCAGAAAATGTTTCTTTGAAATTTCTACATTTGCGATTTTTTGCACTTGAGGTATCCTTTTTTTTTTTTTTTAGTGAAATTCATTATCATTTATTAAGGAACAAAAACTCTTTCTGCTGAAGATATCTATTTTTCCCATAAGGGTAATCTTTTCGACATAGTTGTCTAACACGGTACTAGAGTTCAGATTGTTGGAGGTCCTGGGGTTGAAACCTCTAATCTGCCTTTCCCACTGGTGTTGACCAGTACCCTTGTTGGCTTGCTTGTGAAAACATTTTAGATGCTTTAGTTTTATTTATTTTGATTGGAGGGAAGTTATGTATTGATTGTTCTGTGTATACAGTTAGTTTTAGTTGTTCTCTTTTATGGACATTGTTGTCTATCATTCCTTGTGCTGTTTTCTTTTCTTAATAAAGTTCTGCTTATTAGAGAAAAAGAAATTATTGTTTGCTTGACTCTTTCTTTTCTTTCAAATTGATTCAGCTGCCACAGCAGGAAAATTCATTTGACTGTGGTCTCTTTTTGCTTCATTATGTGGAACGTTTTCTGGAGGAAGCTCCTGTTGAGTTTAGCCCCTTTAAGAAGTTCTCCAACTTTGTAAGTGATCCTATCTCCTTTCAGCATAGCCTTAAACTTAAAATTGTACATTTTCTGTTTCTGTTTTGTTTCCAAGACCTGTAGGGATGATACAGTAAAGGAATTATTGCCATAAAGCTTTTTTGCCCCCACCCCCCACAATCATATTGTCAACGTCACATGCACAAAGCATATTATAGTTATATTTATACTTATATATGTAGGCACGTGAACATCACCAATTTTAATCAAGATAAGTTGGTCAGATTCTCATTATGCCTTCCTGCAATATTTTTGCATGTGGCATGCCATTTTCTGACCCTGTGGCAGGGAACCCATCTAAGATTGCTCCCCTGATGAGAACAGGCAGATACGGCCTAAGAATAATTGTTCTCTACAATTTCCTTGTGTTTTGGATGTGGAGGTAGGGAATCCACAGTTCTTGTACCCTGCCAAACTGGACTAGATAAAAATCTGTTCTTTGTTCACAATAGAAAAAACTAACAGTTCAAATTCTTTTTCATTGGAGAAAATCTACAGATGCATTTAACATGTTGGTGCTCCTTTTTGTCCTTTTATCTTGTACGTATAACTTTCTATCTACACGAATTTTCATTTAATGTGCTACAAACATGTTATAATTTTTCAGCTAAACAAAAATTGGTTTCCTCCTGCGGACGCTTCTGTCAAACGGTTTCAGATTAAGAAGTTAATATGTAAAATCCTTGAAGATCATTCTCAGGAAACTCTTATAGATGATTGTATTGATAAAGATCCTTCCTCTCCAAGGCCCAACAAAACACACAAGGAAGAAACTGGCATAAAGTTTCCTGAAGAGATGCCCAGTCCAACAAAAACATTTGATGTAAATTCCTCTAGTTCCAATGCATGTGGGATTAAAACTTCGTTGCTGGAAGCTTCTCCTCCTATACAGGTATGGTCTTTTAGAGAATCAGTATTGGTTTTGAAGGAGTAATATAAACCGAGCACTTGTCTCAGGTTGGTTTCTGATACATATTATCTGCAGATTGCTGCTCGTAATCTGAGTTTGATGTCACCAATAAAGGTAATCCTTTGTTTTCTTACTGATGAATCTAGAAGTTCCTTTGGTTTTTGGGTGTCTTATTACCAGTTCGCTAGTTGGTAACATGTTGAGACTTGAAAAGACCTTTTTGTGGAACTTGGCTGAAATATATTGTTGGGTGGCACTAGGAGCATGCTTCACCAAAATTATAAGCTGTTCATATACCTGTTTGACCATGTTACATGCCATTTCTACTTCTGCACATGGTCGTACTTGTGCTTTGTACTTATTTTATAGATCTCAAGTCTTTAACAACATAACGCTTACCAACACGGCCAAAGATAAGTGACATTCATGCAAATGGCATTGACCCAACTGGAAGTATAAAGAAAATTATTTAACTATTTTGGTACAAGAGTATTTTGTGTAGAAACGACCACAATACATTGCGGAATAGCAACCTCCAAATTTTTTGATGTACAAACATGAAAGTGATAAACACACTCTGTTAGCGTCCAATAGTTTACCAGATACTTTCTATGTTGCATAAGGTTCCCAAAGAGTTCTCCTGATCATAATCAAGCATTAATGAGTAACACTGAATGGTGATATGGATTCACCAATAGTATTCTGCTACCAAAGAAGAGTACCCTCTGATATGAGCATGCATGCTCTTGGAATTTGCTTGCTCTATTGTTTAATCTTGTAGTTGGAGAGCCATGATATTGGTCTTAAACTGGTTGCAAATATTGCCTAACCAACTAAAATGCATGCACTTTATGTTGCTGGAAAACAGGAAGTTGAAGATACTGGGGATCAGATTGCTGAGTCATCAGTCGACATGGAAGATCGTGAACAAGGCTCTGGATCTGATTCTGAATCCTATTTCTTTAAAGGATTGAGTATCTCGAAAACATCTTCGAAGCATAGATTCTCTAAGCATATTGGAGATGCTGTTGATGGGAACCCAATATCTCAGACATCTAGTGCAGATTGCTCGATTATGGAAAATGAGGCATTTGACTATCCAAGGAAAACAGATACATCTGAATCTTCTTCAAGTGATGATTTCACAGCTTGTGTTGTGCTGGATTCTGAAGAGGAAAACGACAATGAGGTTCAATATTTATCTTCCACTCTAGAAGATCAACCTTCATTCCATCAAGTAACTGACTCAACTAAAATCATAAATCCTAAAGAGATTATGCCTTTGAGTAGTAAGGATCCAGTGTCAGATTCCTCCAACCAACAGGCTTCAAAGCGGCTACGGCTCACTCTTCATGTGTAGATAGATGACGAGGACCTACTAGGAGCCTCATGAAAAAGTTGCATTTGTGAAGGTCATGTTGTAAATAGAGTAAGCGATATTTTACTGTGTTATCGATACTGCATAGCAAAAAGAAGTGTAAAGGGTAATAAGAGAATCGTACCCTACACTTGTATAGAGAGAGTTGGGGGGGAAGTAACTTTCTCTTTTATTTTTGTTCTTTTTTCTTGGGTCAAGAGGGAAAGTTACTTCTCAAAATACAAATATAGCAAGTTTTGTATTCATAGTAAAAACACTTGGACGAAAATATTACCCTCCTCTTACATGAAAATGCGAATAAATTTTAAATTAATAACAATCCAACAGAGCTCACAAGTGGCAACCATTAGTACACAAGTTAAAATAATACTCAAAGGAGTACTAGTACATGATCAGAAAGAAACACACGACAAATGATATTACAAATATGTATTTAAATAGTGAAACAAATTAACTAAAACAAATATTTAAGAATATTCAAGGAAGGGTGGTTTTGTAGGGTGGAATGAGAGAAGGGAGGGGTGTGTCCTTGGGGAGGGTTGGGATGGAGGGCAATGTGGGCTTAGCTAGGTCAGCTGGGAGATGGGGAAGAGGTGGAATTTCAGGCAACTTTGGCAACTCAGGCTTTGGCAAAGTTGGGAAATTAGGAAGCGGTGGCAATTCAGGCTTTGGAAGCTCAGGGACATGGGGCTCTTCTGCCAACTTGAGACCTTCAGGCTTTGGCAAAGTTGGTAGCTCCGGCTTCGGCAAGGTTGGCAGTTCGGGCTTCGGCAACTGGGGCAGCTCAGGCTTTGGCAACTGGGGCAGCTCTGGCTTTGGCAACTGTGGCAGCTCCGGCTTCGGCAACTGGGGCAGCTCAGGCTTTGGCAATTGTGGCAGCTCAGGCTTTGGCAATTGTGGCAGCTCAGGCTTTGGCACCTGTGGCAGCTCAGGCTTTGGCAATTGTGGCAGCTCAGGTTTTGGCAAAGTTGGGAAAGTGGGAAATGGTGGAAGCTCGGGCTTTGGAAGCTGGGGCACTTGAGGGAAGGAGTTAGTCTCCAGAAGAATGCGAGCCCCTGCAACCATTGTTTTGGAGCTCATTGAGGACAAGGTAAAAACCAAAAGTAGTGGAAAGACGAAGGCCGGGAGGCCATGAAAGGCCATATTTTGCAGCTAACTGATGATAATATTGGATGTATAGGAGGAAGGAAAGTTGTAGTTGCTGGATATGAGTTGTTGTTGTTTTGCTTTGGACAGTGAAACAAGTATTTATAGATACAACTTGGATGGATTTTGAGGTCTCAGATAGGGTTTGGTCAAAGTGTGTTTGGTGTTGTTAGTTCAACTTCTGAACTGCAAATACTTCCATTTCATAACTTCCACAACTATATATGTATTGCATGGACATCTATTAAGTCTTGGGAAGATATAAAAGGAGCAAGTATTCCAACCAACTTTGTTCAAAGCCCGCTCGTTTCATATTTTATGTTATCTTTTTATCCTAAAATGCACACAAGTCATTTTCCCCTCAACGTAGAGTAGAGGTAATAGTTTGTTCAATCAATACTAACTCTTGGTCTAATGGTTCCAACGGTGAAAGAGGTTCCGAGTTCAAATCTCCATCCAAATTATTAAGAAAAAATTATGTTCAATCACTTCTAAGAGAACCAAATTTCATGGCAACTCATGTAATATTCTCTATGGATTGGACAAACTATGTATAGAATATGCATGGAGTGCACGTATCAAAGTACTTCTTATATTGACAACTTAGCCTCTTTTCTCATGAAAATAGTTCCATTGTTGGTTTTCCTTCGTTTTTTGACATTCTTTTTCATTTTTTCTTGGGTTATGAATCAAATTCCTCCCAACATCCTTGTTCATTTTGGGGTTCACAGTGCAATATTTTTAGTTCTTAGGCTTCAGGGTATTAAGAAATTGATAATTTTTCAATGTAGCATATATTTCCTAAAATGTGAAAATAAAAAAATAAAAAAATATTTTTTAATATTAAGATCTTTTTCTTTGAATTAGTACTTTAGATGTCTTGCTGATGTCTTTGATTGTACCGTTGAAGTTTATCTAACGAAGTTTCTTTTTGATAAAAAAATAATAATAATAATTTCTTTTCTTTTTTTGTTCTTCTTTCCTGTTTTTATTATTTTAATTTTATTTTAAGGGCAAAAATTGAGCTTTAATTCCAGCTAAATAAATAAATAAAAATAAGCCAAAGTGACAAATTTGAGTTGGAACTATGACCAGTTGACGTGGTATTACTGCGTCAAATAATAATAATTCCTCTCATTCACACGTGTGTGGGACGGCTGACTTGTATTCGTTTGTCTACTCCATCTCTGAAAAAAACCATCTGAAACTCCGCGAACAGAGAGAAATAGCGAGAGAGAAAGAGAGAATGGGTGACGATAACGTGAAGGCAGAGGCTTTGGAGATACTCGGAATGTTCCAAGTCCTTCCGAGATTGGTTGTCTTCGATCTTGATTACACTCTCTGGCCTTTCTATTGGTACGTCCTTTTCTCTTTTTTCCCACTACAACCTGTTTGGTTCCCGAGAAAACTCAAGAAAAGTTATGTTTTTCCCCAAGGAAGCAGCGAAATGCTCGATTCTGTTCTCTTTTTGTGTTGGTTTATGTATAACCCAGATGACCAATGAATACGTTTAGTTGAATTTTCCCCTATAATATGCTTTTCCTGTCATCTTTGAAATTTTCTTAGACTCTTGTGTATCTTTGAAAGTTTTTTTTTTTATACCTAGTCTTCATATTTGTAATATACATTTTAATTTTTCTGGAGGATAAAATTAGTTTTGAGTTTTAACTACTGCTGCTTGATTATAACATTGGAAGTGAACACCCATAGCATTGAGCCCATGCATGTTCTCTATGGGTCAATGAGTTTCCCAGTTTAATGTTTAGTATTATTTTGTGAGAAAATGCATTAACACCCAAGTGTAGGAATTGGTCTAGGCAATAGCAGTGGGGTGAGATTTTGGAGGGTCTAGGCTACCCCCATTTGTAGCCTATAGCTAGCTATACATGGACACAAAGAAAAGAAAAGAGAATCCTTGAATTAAGAAATATGCCTAACATAGTAGTACTGTTTAACATGTTCTCTTGCAACTCATTGTTTACAAATTTATGTTCAGCCTTGACTTACATCTGTGTTCTTTTTGCAGTGAATGTCGCTCCAAACGTGAAATGCCATCGCTTTATCCCCATGCTAGAGGTATATTGTATGCACTGAAGGAAAAGGGAATTGATCTTGCCATTGCTTCTAGGTCTCCAACTGCAGATATAGCAAAGACATTTATTGACAAATTAAGCATCAAGTCAATGTTTGTAGCCCAGGTGATACAGCAGAGCACTTTTCTTTTTCTTGGTGTTTTCCCTCCTTCGGACGATATCTTTTCTATATTCCTTTTTTTCTTTAATGTTTCAATTGGGATTAAGAGAGCTGGCAAAAGACATGCTGACTGTAAATCTAGTAATTGAATTTTACTTTTTATTTTGATTTTTTGGTTATACAGGAGATCTTTTCAAGCTGGACACACAAGACAGATCATTTCCAGAGAATTCATACAAGGACTGGGGTCCCCTTCAACTCAATGCTTTTCTTTGATGACGAGAATAGGAACATCCAAGCGGTAAGATTATGCCTGCCTTTTCACCATAATCATCGTCTCCTTTTGGCATCTTGAAATGAATATGAATCAAATTTACAAATACATGACTTTTGCCAAAAGATTTGAAGTGAAGAAAAATGAAGAAAAAATGTTTGAATTATGAACTTGTTAGTGCTTCAAATTTTTATACTTGTGGAGGGTTTATATTGGTATGGTAGCACAATGTGTAAAGGAAAAAATCCTCCTGTCATTGGGTAAAGTGAAGCTAAACTTCCGAGCATTCAAGAGAAGAGATTTGGGGTTAGTTTTTTAAGTTTTAACAACACACATGCAGACTTTCTGCAGCCCACATAGGTAAAGCTGAAAAAGGAGATTACAGGTCTAATCATAGGCAATTATGTCGACACACAAGGGCCGGTGTGAAACCAAATGAGGCATTTGTGCTGCAGAAATAAGCCCACCCTTTTCCCCTGCCACTTTTGCTTCTTCTTATCAGAAACCACTGTTTATCTGCAGTGTGACAAAGATTGTTCCGTGCCAAGAGATTTTGTATTCATAATATTCCTGGCCTTGGTGTTAATATATCTTCAATTTATATGAGACTTGAATCTTGCACCCATTTATCAACACTTTGTGATGGTATTGACAGGTTTCAAATATGGGCGTCACAAGCATTTTGGTAGGTAATGGGGTAACTGTTGGAGCATTGAGGCAGGGTCTTACAAAATACTCTGAAAATGTGAATACATCTGAGAAGAACAAGCAGAAATGGCGCACAAAGTTCTCCAAAAATTCAAGTTCATCTGAGCAGAATGAAAAGAATTGAATCTTCCATAGATGTTGAATCATGTACAACTTCAAAAGGATTGATTTGTTCTTGTATTGTCAGGGATTATCGTGCGACAAGCGCATCTCGGTTATGATAACGATTTGTTGTATCAATTATCAAGAAATTCTCTAGACACTCCCCTGTAGCATCTGCCTCATCTATGGACACTCAAGATGATGGTCAAGAAACTGTGATGTCATCCTAAAGTAGTATACGTATTTATTCGTTTACATATACACATAAGAACAATAAACAACTCCAGGGCTGAAATATCCCATTCGAGTTTAGTTAGGTATTCTAAAAAGAGATTTGGAGATTGCCACAAATAGTTCAAACGTACTCGAAAAGTGAAACAATAATCTAAAATTCTGCATGGGCAACTGTTGTAACATGAAGAGAAGTGCTCGGGGAGCTTGTGAAGCAGGAGAGTAAGAGCATAGAAGTGAAAAAATCACCTGCTTACAGGAGTTCCTCTTACGCATCTATTCAAGGCTTAATTCATGGTTTTAGCCGCCTTTTCTTTGTGGAAAAGGCTTTTTTTTATTAAAAGAAATGGAGACAAAATGGTGAAATGATCATGAAACATGCTAAGGAGAAGTCTTTGTTGCAAGCAAAGGCCCCCAATTGATCTCTCTATGAGCTGAATCTGTAGAAGACGAGGTTTCAATTTCAAAACCAGGAAGAATTTTACTGATTGCATTTGAAAACACGTGATCCAGGATTCGGAATTGAAGAATTTAATTTCAGGTACATTATTTATTCTTACATGCCGGCATGCCGGAAGGAAAAGGATAAAGTTGGCACCATAGCAAAGCTCATAAGTTCTTTACAGACACAGCTCAGAGCATATAAATGGACTCATACAACCACACAATTAACAATGACTAGGCTCCTATATTCCCAAAAACAAAAAGAGGGGCTGGCCTATTGCAACGCTTTGTGGTAACTCATACAACATACAGCAGAATATTACAAAATATTTGTCTGCCCTTCCTTGCCAACAGGTTCAAGCTCGAAGAGGTCTCGAGCCTTTTTTCCAAATTTCGAGTAACAGAACTTAAACTTCCTGCTATTCTGGCCACTGTACACAAAAGAAAGCTATTACAGTCAAATTTCCAACAAACTATTGATACATGAGAATTTATTCATCTTAAGAATTTAATCGTGGCATGATTACTCCTCTTCTCATGAATGAAATCACCTTATCCAACATAAAGGATGATGGATTTATGTGCTAGTTCCAGATTCTAGTGGCCCTCTACATTATAGTGTTATTAACACACTTCCTCTGCACTAAAACAACGTATGAAGTCCCTCATCACATCAATTACATCAGCTTCATTATGCAGTCAGCATGATCAACAGCTGTGGGAAATCCCTATACAATATGCATCCTATATCTAGCAAGTCGCCTATCCTTATATCAGTTTCATGTTCAGCAAATTTGCAAAGTGCTTCACTACATTGTAGCACTTACTAAAATATGCTTCAATGAGATGCTGAGAGCGTGAAACACAACACACCACTCAAGGATACTGGAAAGAGCTCTGCTCTCTCTTCCCTTAAGTTAAGGAAGGACTTTCTCTCAACGTCAAAGCACAATCTCTTAAACACAGAGATTTTGATCCTGCCATCACCCAATACAGAATATGCATACTAAGGGAGGGGGGGTTACATGAAAAACGACTAAATCTCCCAGTATATTAGCTAAAAATGTCTTTTATAATATATGAAAATCAAGAAAAAAATCATATGTTTACATTTTAAAACACATCATGGGTTTCTGAATTACCTTGTACGCCAGTTAAAACTGCATTTCTTCTCTTGATTACAACTGCCACTGATTCACATCTTTCAGTGGTGATCTTCCAGCACTAGTGTCAAGTTTTGTTGCTGAGGCAGAGAAAGAAGCATTTGCATTCTCTTCGCTAAAATCATAGAGCTCATCATCCACTGTCAAATTCATTGCTGGTCCCACCTCTCCCTTAGACCTTCGCAACATTGTTTCTAAAAAATTCATCATCTTCACATCATCACAAGTGAACTCACCAATATGATCACAGAATTCTTCCATGTGAACTAAAAGTTCCTCCCTTTCTTTTGATAGCTTTGTGGTGCCTTGAAGGAGAACCCCTTTTTCAAACTCAAGCTGCTTGACTATGCCTTCCAGTCTCCTGTGTTCACCCATCAGTTTATCATTTTCCACTTTGTTGGCTTCCAATAAAGCTTGAAGTTCCTTTTCTTGTTGTTTTTGAGTAAACAAGGCTTCCTTCTGATGGATCAATCTTTGGCCCAAACCAGATACTTCCTTCTCCAAATCAACAATTTTTTTGTTCTTCTCTTCAATCACTAGCTCTGTCATGTGTTTGGCCTTCTTTAAAGCTTCAGTTGTAAGCAGATTTTCTACAACTTCTGAAAAAGACAATACAAATGCACTTGTCAAGTCTTCCTCTAATGACGATGCCAATATTTGGAGATTTTTTATGTTCTGGTCTTTCTCATTTATAACCTTGAAAAGCCTCTCTTTCTCTTGTCCAACAGATTTCTCTGCATCTATGCCTGCAAGAATTGCTGCCTCCGCTTCTCTTTTCATGGACTCTTGCTCCATCCATGTGATATCTTTTTGGAGACTTACTATGCAGCTATCCTTCTCCTTCACATTTTTAATAAGGTCCTCTCTGTCTTGTGTTAAGGCTTCCACTTCCACTCTCTTTGCTGCAACTGTAGCTTCTAGAAGGACAATCTGCTGCTGTAGAACTTCAAATTTATTGTTTTGCTCCTTGATAATGGTGATAAGGCTTTCTTTCTCATGCTTAAGGACTTCTTCATTCTCAGATTGTGCAAGAAGTGAATTCTCCATTTGTCTACATTTTTCTTGATTTTCTTCACAGCACACTTTCAAGCTTTCAGCACTAGACTCCAAATTCTGTAACTCATATTTTAATTGACTTGCTTCACGAATTTTCTTAGCCAGCTCAAGATTTGTCTTTTCTAAAGCCTCAGAAACATCTCGTTTCTCACCTTCCATCTGCAGAAATTTCTCTTCCATGTAAAGTTGATGTGCAGATGATTCCTCAAGCATCATTTTATGATGTTGAATCTCTTCCTCCATGATAACCCGCTGTTGTTCAGTGAGTTCCAAGGACCTTACCCTCTTCATTAATTCTTTGACTTTCTCATGTTCTTGTTCAAGCTGAAGATGAACATTTCTTGAATCACTGCTCTTCATCTCCAACTGTGTTGTAAGTAGAGAGATCTTGTCATCCATTCTGTTGCACAGCTGCATTTCGGTTTTGGCATCAGATCTTTTGGAGTAAGCCTCTGAGAATTCTGATTTATAGATCGTAAGTACTACTGAAATCTCTTCTTTTAGAACCTCAATCATCGAATGGTAGCTTTCTAGCTCCATTTGAAGCTCCTGTATCTGCTTCTCTTTACCCTTCAATTCGGAGTTATGTCTACTTATATCTCCTTTCAACTTTTCTATTTGGAAACTCAATTCGGATTCTTTAGCTTTCAGAATTGTGGAGCAGTTACTATGTACCTGCTCCAAGCCCCTAAGCTTGTTGCGTAGCTTTGTTAGTGCAGTTGACCCATAATTTCTGATTTGAGCTTCTTGTAGTTCTTTTAGAGATTCTCTCAATTCCTGATTCTCTTGCTCAAGGTGAACAATTCGAAATTCCATTTCTTTTGTGAATGGTTCTTTTGTTGACAATGAGTTTCTTAGCTTTGCAATCTCTTCATCCCTTTGAACTGTCAAGCTTTCAAATTTTGACCTTTCTTGTTCACACAGCACAAAGACATTCTCATAACGTGATTTGAATTCGGATACTTCAATCTCCAAAAACTTCCTCCTGCTTTCTTCATGAGCTAAAACTTGGTTGCACATCTCTAAACGTTTTTGAACACCTTCAAGAATTCTAGTTTGGGAATCCAAGCTTGTCTGCAATAAAGAGATCTCTTCAACCAGTGCTGATTTTTCCCTCTCCCACTCCTCTTTACTCAACTCGAACTGATCTTGGAGCCTTCTATGTGCTTCTTCAAGATGTCTAAACTGTTCTTTCTTCCATTTCAATTGATCATGAGCATTTCTATTTTCCTCCTCTAGTTCCAATATGATATCATCTCTCTGTCTCAGTTCTTTGGCTTCTTGAGCCTTCTGCTCTGCTTCGAAACAGTTCATCTCTGAAGTTGATAAGAGTCTTTTAAGGCCCTCAATCTCCTTAGTACTGGCACAAAAATTCTGCTCCAACTCTTTGTTTCTTTCTGTTACTTCATCTAAGGTAAATGCCAACTCCTTATTTTCTCCTTCCAATTTGTGCAATTTGTTCTCACTATCAACTCGAAGTTTTTCATGCAAAGAAGTCAAATGCCTAAGAGACGATTCTTTTTCACGCAAATGAGATTGAAGGGTTTCCGAAACCTGCTTTGCTTGAGAAATTTCCTCAAGCTTGACAATTAGTTCTTGAGCTTGTTTCTCAGTCTCCTGCTTAGCTTCTTGATACTTGATCAACTGCTCACTGTGAGCTTTCTTCAAAGCCTCAGAAAGTTCGGTCTTAACCCGGACTTCAGTCTTGAGCCTCTCAATCTGTGCTTTGACATCATCTAATTCTTTATATACGTCCCCCATTTCCCTTTGATTGTCAACTTTGCGAATCCCTGCTGCAGTAAAATTTGAAGCATGAAACATGTCAATGAGAGCATTTAAATATACAAAACTCAGAAGACACATGAGAAGTAAAAAAGCAGATTCAAGTAATTAAGCCTAAGAATTCTATGAGTTTTATGTCCATTTTACAATCCCACATGTCCTGAGTATGGGATTACTTGTTTGTATACGAATCATTAGGCACGCTGTTTCCCTGCAAGCTGGACGCAGGTTTTGCAGAAGCAATTCCTACCAATGAGTTCACATCATTTGGTATCAAAGCATACACCAGACCTAGTATGGGATTGGGCATAATATGGTTATGATGACTCTATGGGAAGCTGAGGGGTTGCTTGATGCAGGAGCATCCATCCTAGCCAAAAAGGGCTAAATTTTAGCTATAATAAATTATTAAGTTAATTATTTTGCTATCTTTACTAGGATTTGGTTTAATTTCCTTTGTCAGTTAGGGTTTCTTAATAAACTAAGAATAGGAATGCTAGGCTGATGTACTCTAGTATAAATAGGCTATTAAGAGGCTCTTGTATTCAGTTTTTATCAATATAATTTCAGACTTTATTCTATAGAGTTTCTATTGGGATTTTGCCCTAGAACTCAATTATCTTCGTTCCAACTTCAATTCTACAGCCTTATCCTTCTATTCTCTGTGTTTTTGGGTTGTTTTGGTCGCTGGACAGCCGCTTATAGCCACTGCCCTGCATCATTGCTACCATTCGAAAGTTGGATCTGCAAAGTCACGCAACTGGGAACAATGGGCAATCATGGATGGTTATTGCACACGGGGAAGTAGAATGTTATATGTGCCTCTGCAATCTCACCTAAGTATGGAAATTAGTTGCTAGAACTTTTGTGCACCTTCACCTTGCAAGTCAGTTTTGCATAGGCAAACTCTACCCCAGAGTTCATTCAGACTTTCCAATATAAATGATGCAAAAACTTTAAAGTAAAAATAAACCTACTGCAAATACACAAACCCGGATAAAAACACTAGTAGATCTACCCAAATCCACAAATTGGGTTCCCAAACAAATCTATATCAGAAACAAGTTGAGGGCAATGGAGCAATAGAACAAACCCAAATTAGGATTTTTTTTATCAAAGCAGTTGACTGAGTACCCAAATTTATACTGATTTATAGAATGTATGTATGAATATATGGGCAAAGGAAAACAAGCCTAAGCTCGTTATTCTAGATTCAATTTTCTTTACTGAAAGATTTGGCCAAGAAGAAACCCTAGAGCAGGGAAAAAAAAAAGGGCTTTTAACAAGAAATTAGAATCTGGACTTCATTGAAATGATATGAAAGAAATTGTTGAAGAAAGCGAGAGATACCTGTGAGTCGCAGAGTCGGAGACGAACCACAAGAGGTTTTCAAATTTGAGTTGAGCGGGAAGCAAGCTGTGTTCTTCTATAGGTTTTTCAAATCTGAGTAGAGGGTCAAAATGGGGAATTTGCTTTTTACGTCTTCTCCCCACATTTCTCACTCCTCACCCTCATGAAGTTGCTTGATTTTTGTTTTTTTTTATTTTTTCCTAAGTTTGAAATAATAAACATTTTGGCTTCATAAAAATTAAAAATAATTACCATTTTGGTAAGAAAATAATGAAACTTCTTTTGGTGAATAAACAAAGCACTATCCCTAAACTTGTACTTAGGTTGTTGACCAAAAAAAAACTTGTACTTAGGTTTCAATTAGTCCCCCTATCCTTGTTTTTTAGAAAATTAAGGATATTAACTTTTTTTTTCGCCAATTTCCCCCCTCCCATCTAAATCATCAATATTTTATCCAATTTTCTATTAAATCATTAAAAATAAATATTTTTTTGGAAAAAATTAAAGAAAAGAGGAAAAAATAAAAAAAAACCCCACCCAACAACCATCACCTTTCTTCTCCAACATCGCCACCACACCACTCCCCACTATCACATCACCAGACCTCTTACCCAACCTCAAACCCAAGGCCACCTCCCCTATTAGCAACCCACCCTCCTATAGCCACCACACACACACTCTCTCTCTCTCTCCCTCTCTCTTCCCCCAAAAAATTTACTCTGCACACCCAATCACCACAACCAACCACTCATCTCACTGACACAGAACAACTCCTCCCCATCCCTCAACTCAACCAGTCCAATGCCATCACAGCAGCCAATGATCCACCCCCTTCCCCACCTGCAACCCACCCCCACATCCAAAAAACCAAAAAGAAAACCTTATCCCCACCCACAGACCCAAATCCATTCGCACCGTCCTCCTCCTCCAACTGTTGCTTCTTCGCGGGCTCGAAGGTCGAGTCCCACGTAGGAGCAGAGGCTGGTCTTCCATTCACGTCGTCCTCCTCCTCCTAGCAGAAGCAGACTCGCGCTTGAAATAGGAGCAGAGGCTGGTCTTCCATAGAGGGGGGACGATCGCTTGCGTTTGTCGCTGGAAACAACATCTTCTTATGGTTGGTTTTCAGGGTTTTGCTACGTTTGTGTCTGTGGCTGTGGTTGATTTAGGGAAGAAGGGATTATAGAGAGTGGGAGAGACAGAGAGATATGGCAGGTAAGGTTTTTTTTTTTTATAAACTTTATTTCTATTATTATTATTATTTCAAATTTTAAATTATTTTATTTTATTTTCATATGGAAATTACCAATTTGCCCTCATATTTAATGGCAAATTGAATGAAATGTTGATGATTTACACGGTAGGAGGAAATTGGTGAAAAAAAGAATTTTGTATCCTTAATTTTCTATAATAAAAAAAAAAGGATATGGGGCTAATTGAAACATGGGTACAAGTTCATGGGGTATTTCACCAGTTAACCCGAAACTAAAACATGGTTACATGCCTACTACAAAAATTAATTAATAAGTAAATTTCATTTTATTAACTAGAAATTTACCGAGTTTTTTCTTTTATAGCCTATATTTTTTTGTCAACCTCGTACCCATTGTTTGGGTTACCTAGCATTTTCATACCTCCATTACGTTGTATGTCAAGTCTTTCGTTAACTTATAATGTGTTGTGTCGGTCTTGCGTTTTGGAAGTCCTAGGCGAACATAAATAAATAAATAAATAAATATATTTATGTGATTTTTTTTCATTAAGTTTAAAAAGTATTATATGAACTAAAATTCACAATTGTAACATAAAAGAAACAATCAATGTCTAATTTACACAACAACTTTATAACATGCATCAAAACATCACTCGTCTTATATTTTTCGATTCAAAAGTAACAATTAACTTTACATAATCAAGTTTTTCTACCATGTCTTTTGTCAATTTCCTTATTGATTCAACTAGATTCACTGATTTAAGTTATAAGTTTAAAAAATAATTGGGCCTTTATTGAGTTTCCTCTTTTTAATTTTGAATTGAGTAATTGAGGAAGATTTTTATTTTTTATTTACAATATGTGGGCTTTTATTGAATTTTTCTTCTTTTTAATTTTGAATTGAATGATTAGGTAAACAAAAAATTATATATATATATATATATATATTTACCATAATTAGTTTGGGCTTAACCTAATATTTATATAATATAACTTTTTTAAATAAAATGTATCTATCAATGTTTTGAAATGCGAGGCGTTGATGCGAGGCGTTTTGCATTATATGAGGCGTAAGCTTTTTGAACATTAATTTATTTTAATAAGAAAAATTTATGAATAATACTATACCCATATGTGCTCTTTGATGCATACAAACACACTTTGTTGGCAAAACAACTTAAATTTCCATATCTCGCGGTTTATACAACCTCTTTGCTACCACTTTCTGACATAAATGCATATCCAATGTCCATTCGAACAGTTTTTGTCCACCACTTCATTATGAGTGATGATGAAATTTTCATAACATGCTCCCACTTCATCACATAAAACAAATGGTAACATGGGATGCCTTCGCTTTTATATTTCTGACAGTTGCACTATATTCGAACATCTTTCCTACCAAGGTACACACAACTCCAATTATTTTGCAGTTCACCATATTTCACTAAAATATACAATCATCCTCCGAAATTATGAATTATTTTTTCATGAATAAGTGCTGACGAAGCATTGATCTCGTTACATACCAATAAAAAGCACATATGAGTGTAAATTTGGGAAGCATGTTGCTCAAGACTTTTCAGTATGGTTGTAAGCACTTTCTTTGATTGTTTTGGTCAAAATCATCCTTCCCCGAGGTATTCCTCAATCGTGCTATGGCCCTATCAATTGCTGGAATGCATTCAAACAACTTAATCATTTCCTCAAGTAATCTTTCACAAACTTGTTAATACACTCCATGCATTGAGTAGTGCACATACCACCGAAAAACTTGGGTCTAAGGCGTGATTTCGCCCACGGATCTCGTTTTGCATACATCATTTGCAGCCATTCGTTTTGTTTATGTGTAGTAACTATGTCATTCAAAAACTTCCATTTCTTTTCAAACTCATTTACTGTAATTGGTTCCCAAAGATATGCTTGAAATGATCTTACCAATTCTTCATCATTTAAGTTATTCTGTGCATTCCTTGCCACGTGCCATGAGCACAACCTCTAATTGCACATGAGCACACACATACTCAATTGCTTTGTGCACATCACCTCATCCCCATCCCCATCCATCAGTATTGATGTAGGCTTCTTGCCTTTCATGGAGGATATGAATATCTACAATAACTACTTTTATGTTCCAAAGGTCTTGCCAAGCAATAGGGCACAACCAACACTCGCCCAATGGTTGTTTGAACCAACAAACAACACTAGAGGTTTGTCATATATATTGGTTTTGTATGTGCTGTCGAATATGAGGACGTCTCCAGAGGCAACATAATCCAAAAGTGAAGTAGAGTCTCTCCAAAACAAGTTAGCAAGCCTATTTGAACTTACAAAAAAATTCAAGATCTACTGATGATTTCGCTTTCATGTAGGCGAGTGTAGATTCAGTGTCGCCGTCTAACAATATTTCCCTACGTGATGCATCAAACTTCTTCCTTAAGGATCCAAGTCCTCAGTTTATGCATTGATGGAGGCTTAAATCCTACATCATATGCATCAATCTCTTCCAACACTGATCCACACAATTTTCGAGATTCCTCTCTTCCTCAACACTACCATTCATCTCTAGCTACCCCTTAGCTCCCTGTTTTGATTTTTTCAGTCCGACCCAGCACCATTTTCATTTAAACCAATGGTGCTCTTTGACTGATCATTCTCCAGAAATGGCATAGCGAATTCCCAAAGCAAAAGGTTGGGCAGGCATGAACTGTTAAATTTTAGAGAGACCGACCAGTGGCCCACTACTAGCAACACTGATATTGTCCCCAACTTAACCACCTATAAAGCTCAATAGGTGTGGAATTTTATCACAAAAGGCCTCAGTGTTATTAGTGGTAGAACCATTCATTATATTTTGTATATTATTTAGTCAAGTTTCCGATGTGTGACTCATATTCTTCAAGACGACCCCTCACGTGGGACCATCACATAGTAGGCCACATGTGAGCCAAGTCCACATTAGAGTCAAATATTCAAGCCCAACACGTGAGCACTGCGTATTGGGTAAGGATAAACAATCAAGCCCAACTTGTGAACACCACATATTAGGTAAGGGTAAAGGCCCAATCCAGGCCCAGTCAATCAACCGCCACTTTGATACCGTGTTAAATTTCAGAGAGACGGGCCAACGGCCCACTATTAGCAATACCGTTACTGTCCCCAACTTAATCACCTACAAAGCCCAGTAGGTGTGGAGTTTTATCACAATAGGCCTTGGTGTTATTAGTAGTTGAACCATTCATTATATTTTATATTTTATTTAGTCAAGTTTCCTATGTGGGACTCATATTCTTCAACATGAACTTATGCCATTAATAACTTTCCATCCATTCAATTCAAATATTAAGGAAACAAACTAAAAATCAACGGAGGAAGAAAAAAACACAAACTATTGATCTGCAACACATTGATCTAATACTATATAAAGGCAGACTATTGTTGTGATGATCAGTGACGAACCCAGGATTTCAAAATGGGGTGGGCTAAATTTACTTTACGTATAAACCTATTAAAAATATAGATTACTCGATGGTACAAGTGAATTTCATTGATAACAAAAAATACATAGGGGAACATAATGAGCCCCTCCAAATGCATCTAGTACACCTTTAAATAAAAACAACATTAAACTACAAGAAAAAAGCCGTAAGTTTTTTTAATACAAGTAATAGTCTAAAGAGGGAGGAGGTTACACATATACTAATAAATAATATATTCATAATGATGTTGAGAGATTAATAAATAAAAAAATATGCAAGCAATTAATAAATAATTTTGTGAGTAAAAGATTAAGCAAAATTAAAGAGTGATAAATGATTTTGGTGGTGTGAAAATTATAAAAGAAATGGGTGGGTTTTATGGGGAAAATTGAATAGTACAAAAACTTTAGAAAAAGAAAGAAAATTGATGTTGGTATTAATTTTCAAAAAATTGCCAGTGGTATTAATTGCACTAACATTATTGAATCATGCTTGAATAACTTCAATGAATGTGAGTATTACTTTTTAAAAACTTACCGTTGGATGAGCAAAGGTTGGTTGAGTGCATGGGCGCTAATGAGCAAATAGATATAGCAGTTGAGTTGAGGAGAGTGAAGCCACTCCAGAGTGGGAGTGTGTGGGGTGACCTTTGGTGGCCTAGGGTATTAACGTTGGGCTATAAAAGATCAAATCACTTGGGCTGTAACCCAAGTTAGCATGTGCATAAGTCCGTTTGCGTGATGATTTACAAGCTTTCAATAAATCCCCTAGTTGAATTGAACCTCATTGATACAACAATGTTAGAATAGCCATTTTCTGTTACAGCCACGGATGACCGCATAAATTCATCTAACAGGTAGCTACAAATGAATGGTAGTTTTGAGGAAGAAAGGAATCTCGAAAATTGTGTGTAGTTATGTTTTACTTTGTTTTTTTGGGTTTGAGTGTGGAGTTATGTTTGAAAAAATCTTGATTATTCTAACTTGTAATGTTACTTATTCTAATGAGAAAACAACCATTTGAAAGTACTTTGAAATATTTAAGCTCATCCCAGCTCAACTCAACTGCTCCTCTACATGGTAAATCTTCGAATAATACCCAAATTTGAGGCATTTTTTTATATCAATTTACCTTTGAATTGTGCTTTGTTTGTGTTATTAATTTCTGATTCTAATTTGGAATGGATTCTGGGTTTCTCTCTCAATTTGAGTGACGAGGAAATTTTCATAACATGCTCCCACTTTATCACATAAAAAAAAAAGGCAACATAGGATGCCTTCGCGTTCATATTTCTAATAGTTGCATTCTATTTGAACATCTTTTCCACCAAGGTACACACAACTCCAATTATTTTGCGGTTTACTGTATTTTGCTAAAATATGCAACCGTCCTCCGAAATTATGAATTATTTTTTCATGAATAAGTGCTGACAAAACATTGATCTCGTTACATACCAATAAAAAAAACACCTATGAGTGTAAATTTTGGAAATATGTTGCTCAAGACTTTTCAGTGTTGTTGTAAGCACTTTCTTTGATTGTTTTGATCAAAATCATTCTTCCCCGAGGTATTCCTCATTCGTGCTATGACCCTATTAATTGCTGGAACGCATTCAAACAACTTAACCATTTCCTCAAGTAATCTTTCACAAACTTGTTCATACACTTCACGCATTGAGTAGTGCACATACCACCGAAAAATTTGGGTCTAAGGCGTGATTTCGCCCACGCATCTCGTTTTGCATACATCATTTGCAGTCATTCCTTTTGTTTATGTGTAGTAACTCTGTCCTTCAAAAACTCTCATTTCTTTTCAAACTCGTTGATTGTAATTGGTTCCCAAAGATATGCTTGAAATGATCTTACCAATTCTTCATCTTTTAAGTTATTATGTGCATTCCTTGCCATGTGACATGAGCACAACCTATGATTGCACGTGGGCAACACATACTCAATTGCTTTGTGCACATCGCCTCATCCCCATCCGTCAATATTGGTGTAGGCTTTTTGCCTTTCATGAAGGATATTAATGTCTCCAATAACTACTTTTATGTTCCAAAGGTCTTGCCAAGCAATAAGGCATAACCAACACTCGCCCGATGGTTGTTTGAACCAACAAATAACACTAGAGGCTTGTCATACATATTGATTTTGTTTGTGCTGTCGAATATGAGGATGTCTCCAGAGGCAACATAATCCAAAAGTGAAGTAGAGTCTCTCCAAAATAAGTTAGCAAGCCTATTCTCCTTATCTACTTTGAACTTACAAAAAAATTCAAGATCCATTGACGCTTTCGCTTTCATGTAGGCGAGTGTAGCTTCAATGTCGCTGTCTAACAATATTTCCCTACGTGATGCATCCAACTTCTTCCTTAAGGATCCAAGTCCTCAGCTCATGCATTGATGGAGGCTTAAATCCTACACCATATGCGGCAATCCCTTCCACCATAGGTAGCCAAAATGGATCATTTACAATATTAAATGGGAGTACTCTAGAGAAGAAAAAATGACTAATCTTTTCACTAACTTCCTTTATGCTAAATTTAATGTACTTTGCCGAGCTTCTAAAGTGACAAATCTATCCATTGGTCCTTTTGATTTAGGTTGTGTTCTAAGAGCCTCATCAACTACAATACTCCTAGTACCGGGGATTCCATATTCTTCATCCAATGAAGTTTTCATACTCTGAGCCCCTCTTCATGGACCATCCTCAATCTCTCTAAGTATTTCATTTTTCTTTCTTTTTTCAAGCTAAAATTTTTTCAAAGTTGCGGCACACTCTTTTTTCACATGCTTAGAAACTTTCTTACATGGTTGCATTCCATGATGAGTTTGACCCAAATGATGCTTAAGTCTAGAAATTCCTCCCCTGCATCTTTGATCACAAAATGTGCATCTCAAGTATTTTTTTCCCCCTCTATTTCTTTTGTATACTTCCACACAGGATCTTTTGGATTCATAACTATAAAACAACACCATTAATATTTGGGATATTTGTAGAAATGTCACATGAACTTATGCATCAGTTTCAATTTGTCACCTTAAAGAAAAATTTAAGCGAAATGTCACCTTAAGTTTTCAAAATTCATGATTTGCCACCTAATTTTAATATCATCCAATTTTCCATCCATTTTGAAGGGTATTGAAACTGATGTATAAGTTGAGGTGACATTTCTACAAAAATCTCTTAATATTTATAAGATACAAGTATGATGCATGTACGCCAAATTTCTACTATATTATATAAATGAATAAGATAACTAATATATTGAAAAAAAATTGAAAAAAAAATTATGCGGAACTTCAAATTACAGTTGCGAAGAATTAGAGAGAAAAATAAAATGGCTTACTTGCAGTCGAAAAATGAAGAGAATTCTTGAAATTGATGGAGATTATCTGGTAAGGGTAGAAATTAGGGTTGTACTATATATATATGTTAATATATTAATTTTGAAAAGAAAAAGGAAAAAAAAAAGGTAAGTAGAATAAAGCAACAGTCGACTGGGGAGTTTCACACTTTTTTATATTAAAAAAATTAAAATTAAAAGAAAATTCATATAATGGATCCTATTTTTATGGAACACAACTATCCATCATCTTTTTTAATTCTAAAATAAATTTTAATTTTTTTCTAAAAAATGTCTATCGCAGGTGCAGAAGCTCGTGCAGAGAGGCTAGTTAAAATAAAGGTAAGAAAAAAAAATCAGAAACTTGAGGTTTTTTTTTTTCCAAAAAACTCCAAGTGAAACGACGTCGTTTCATTTAATTTTTTTTAAAACATTGCAATCGAAACGACGTCGTTTTATTACAATAAACCTTAAAAAAAAAACAAACACGCGAGTCGTCTTCCTCGCAGAGTCGCAGCCAATTTGCAGACCCGCAAAATTTCTTCCGTTTCAGAAGTGTCCAGATCTGGCGCGCCTCGCTCCGCCTGGCCACGCCTTGCAACGCCTCCTCACGCCTTCCCCGCGCTAAACGTGCAACTCGCGAAACAGCCGACCGCCTCGGGCGATTTCCTGCCGCCTCGCTCCGACGCGCTCGCAGACGCGCGCGAAGGCATGCCTTTGAAAACACTGGTTGTGATATATCTTGGATGATGGTGAGTGAAATGACTGAGTCACTTTTTTCTTCTTCTTGGGATTGATTCTAGAGTAATAGAATATTAAAATTTTCGGTTTGAAGATTATGCTTGATTGGTTATTTACAATGCATATTTTAATTATTGAAGTTTACGCCTTTGTTTGATAAATTTGATTTGTTCAATTGTGGGACTAAATATTAATTAGCATTGCAATGGTGATGGTGGGAAAACAGGTTCTGGATATCGCATAGTTTTTGCCAGTGTAGGCTTTTCTTCATTTATTTTTTCTTTTGGCTCTCCACGAGGGTTCATTTGGCTGTACATCTTGATGGATAAGGAAGACAATGCCACTGGTGATCATGAAGAGGCTTCACAGTATGCACTTGCTGTGTGCCTTGAAGAAGACATGGAAGAAGATGTCGAGGATGATGAAGAGGATGAAGAAGACGGGGAAGTGGACGAAGAGGATGAGGATGAGGATGAGGATGAGAATACTTTCAGTTTCAAAGATGGGGTTAATCCCTTGGATTTTGTGGAAGACGATGCTTTTGGTGACCAAGTTTATGAGCAGTTTGTGGGCATGGGTTATGAGGCTCTAGCTGAAAGAAAGAGAAAAGCACTTGAGGATAGTCGGCCTGAAGGTTCTGTTAAGAAGGCCAGGCATGAGGATGTTACTGGAGCAAGCATGGAGGAAATAATGGAGGCCATGAATTATGGTATGCAAAGGAGAACAAGGAAGCCCAAGAAAAAAGGTAGACGGAAAGGATCAAAGAAGAAACTTACTCCTGAGATTACTCGAAGGCTTGGTGAAGCTACTCTTCACTATGTACATGGACGTTATGAAGAGGCCATACCCATCTTGGCAGAAATTGTTAAGCAGGCACCAGATTTGTCCGAGACGTATCATACACTTGGACTTGTCCATGATAATCTTGGTAATGAATTGAAAGCCTTGAATTGCTTCACAATTGCTGCACTTTTAGCACCAAAAAATCCAGCTCTTTGGGAACTGCTCTTTGGCTGGTTCAATAGACGAGGCGACACTCATAAAGCCATTTATTGCCTTTCAAGAGCAATATCAGCAGATCCTAAAAATATTGACCTGAAATTGGGTCGTGCTTCACTCTATGTTAAGCTTGGAGATTATCATAAAGCTGCTGCATCGTATGAACAGATAGTACAAGCCTGTCCTGATAATGTTGAAGCACTCAAGACAGGAGCTGTGATGTATGACAGAAGTGGTCAGCATGAGCATTCTATTCATATTCTGGAGGCTTATCTCAGAGATCATCCAACCGAAGCTGATCCTAGTGTCATTGATCTGCTAGCTTCCATACTTATGGAAAATAATGCACATAATGAAGCAATTCAGCATATTGAGCATGCACAACTCGTATTCTGTTCAAATAAAGAGATGCCTTTGACAATGAAAATTAAAGCAGGAATCTGCCATGCTTACCTCGGAAATATGGAGAAGGCAGAAACTCTCTTTAGTGCTCTGGAACAGCAGAGTGCAGATCAGGCTGACTTGATTGCTAAAGTCGCAGACTCGTTTATGAGTCTTGGGCATTATAGTTCTGCATTGAAGTATTATTTAATGTTGAAAGGAAACACTAAATATAATAAGGGCTTTTTACATATGAAAATTGCTCGATGTCATTTGTCCTTGAATGACAGAGTACAGGCAATTTTGTGGTTCTATGAAGCTGTAAAGACACTTGAAGATAATATTGAGACTCGATTAACATTGGCTTCTATTCTTCTTGAGGAAACCAGAGAAGATGAAGCCATTTTGTTACTGTCTCCTCCAAAAAATCTAGATCGCTTTGAAGCCCAAACAAATAAATCAGAACCATGGTGGTGTAATGGAAAAGTGAAACTGAAGCTTTGCTACATTTACAGAGCTAAAGGGATGCTCAAGGAATTTGTCGATGCAATCTATCCTTTGGTACATGAGTCGTTACGTATCGAATCTCTTCAGCAAAAGGTGAAAGTGAAAAAGAGGCTCACAAAAAGTGTTCTGTTAGAAAGAGTGAAAGTCCTGGATGATCACCAAACAGATAACCTATTATGCAGATCTAGACCAGTAGCTCCTGCATCAGATCTGCTGAAAGCTGCCAGAGCGAAGAAGTTGCTTCAAAAGAAGGCAAAAGTAAAGGAAGAAAAGAGGGCTGAGGCAATGGCTGCTGGAGTTGACTGGCAAAGTGATGATTCAGGTGATGATCCTCCAGAAGAAATACACCAAGAACCTCCCCTGCCAGATCTTCTCAAGGATAAAGAGAATCATGGCCTTATAATAGATTTGTGCAAGTCACTGGCTTCCTTGCATAGATATTGCGAAGCATTGGAGATTATAAATCTTGCTTTGAAATCGACTCGCAACATGTGTTCTGTTGCGGAGGAACTCCGGTCTCTTGGAGCTCAAATTGCATACAACACTCCGGATCCTGAGCATGGGGTTGACTGTGTAAAATACATTGCAGACCAGCATCCATACAGCAATGCTGCCTGGAACTGCTATTACAAAGTAATTACCAGATTAGATGACTGGTATGCGAGACATTATAAGTTTCTACGTGGTAAGAGAGACAAGCTCAAAGACTGTGCACCTCCGAGTATCATTTCTGGGCATCATTTTACTAAAAAGAGCCGTCATCAAGATGCTGCAAGAGAATACCTTGAAGCTTATAAATTATTGCCAGAGAATCCCCTGATTAATCTGTGTGTTGGTACTGCCTTAATCAACTTGGCCCTTGGACACAGACTTCAGAATAGGCACCAGTGTGTTGCACAAGGCTTAGCATTCCTCCACAAAAATTTGCAGCTTTGTGAATTCAGCCAAGAGGCTTTTTTCAACATAGCCAGGGCATACCATCACGTCGGTCTTGTGACACTGGCCGCATGGCACTATGACAAAGTTCTTGCAATGCATGTGAAGGATTACCCCATCCCAAAACTTCCCCATGAAAAGCCAGAGTCTGTTGAAAATCGATTACCGGGTTACTGTGACCTTCGCAGAGAAGCAGCTTTTAATTTGCATCTTATATACAAAAAGAGTGGAGCAGTTGATCTTGCTCGACAGGTCTTGAGAGATCACTGCACATTCTGAGTAAGCAACTGATATTAAAACATCAAATCCAGTTACTCTTTTATTTCTGTACTTATTAAGTATATGGTTGATTCTCTAATAAATAACAGGATATCTTTTTCTTTGTTGCAGATAATCATGTTCCTGATCACAGATATTGTGACTGAATCGAATGAGAGGGTGGCCTCCTACTCCCTAGTCTGGTTCTCTTGAAAAAGCCTGATTATTGTTTGTATCAGCAGTTCATTTTGGCCTAATACAGCCAAAGAAAGCGAGGGAAACACTAAGGACAAAGGCTTGTGATGAACTCAGCAAAAAAAACACGTGAGTCGTCTTCCTCGCAGAGTTGCAGCCAATTTGCAGACTCGCAAAATTTCTTCCGGTTCAGAAGTGTCCAGATCTGGTGCACCTCGCTTCGCCTAGCCACGCCTTGCAATGCCTCCTCACGCCTTCCCTGCGCTAAACGTGCAACTCGCGTAACAGCCGACAGCCTCGAGCGATTTCCTGCTGCCCCACTCCGACGCGCGCGAAGGCATGCCTTTGAAAACACTGGTATGTATATATAGGGTATTATATAAATTTGGGGCCTAGGCGGCCGCCTTACCTGCTTGTGCCTAGGGCCTCCCCTGAGTCAAAGTGTAAGTCAACCAATTTTGTGCGACGTGACATATTGTTAGTCTTGGTATTTTGTCTTTTTTTTCTGGAGGAGATCATGAGTCAAGTTTTTTTTTTGGTTTTTTGGTTTTGGTGGTGGGGTTGGTCATAAGTTCAAGTTTTGATGATAATAGTTGTTGAATAAAAAATATATAAGTTTGGTAATTTGCAATTGCCATCTTATCCTTATCTTTCAACTTGACTATTAATATATGTGATTTTTTTTTTTTCCCAGTAATGTATGTAAAGTTCAAGGGTACACAAATATACAATTTAAAAAAAGCTTACAGTGTAAATTGACAATTATGATATAGTGCAAACCCGATATAACCCCAAAAAAAAAATTTAAAAATTTAACTTTTAAAAAATTCAACATCTAACAGTCAAACCAACTAGAGAATCTAGCATTTCACCTCTCCAATGGATGAGGCAACAAAACGGGCTTAGCCAAGCAAATGCTTTCAATACCCCTACCTTTTTTACCCCCAATTTTTCTTTCCGTGGCATTGGATAAATACACTATCAAGTTATCAACTGACAAGGCTGACATTTCGTACCTGTAATTCACAAGAGGGTTCTCTTAATATAAAGTATAGATTATATGTATCTAAATCTTAATTAAGTTATTGGGCGAAAGGATGCCGGAAGCTCCCAGAGGGGACATTCCAAGAAAAATAAAAGCAAGTACGGTAGGGACAACTACCGAGCACCGCTGCCAGCCCAAAACCATGGAACGGAGGTTTTCACCTTGCTCAACACCTCCTACGAGGCAGTACTGATGAACGAAAACGAGATAATTCCGAAGCCCACCTTCCGGAAGCCCAGTCGGCAGGATGGCCGAGACACAGGGAAATTCTGCCGATACCATCAGCAGAACAGTCACAATACCGAGGACTGTATAAGTCTACGAAAAATCGTCGAGCGGCTGATTCGAGAAGGCAAACTGGATCAGTACATAGCCAGGCCGCAGCAGGCGCCAGTACCGAACACAAATCGGCAGATCAACATGATCAGCACCATCAGCGGTGGTCCAACCCTCGCCGGGGCATCTAACCGTTCGATGAAGCAGTATGTCAGAGCGGCACAATACCCTCAAGTCCTCGGCATTGAGAGCAGCCGGCACGCAAAGATGCCGAAGGTCAGGTGGGAGCCTATCACTTTCTCTGAGGAAGAAGAAGAAGGAATCATCTACCCACATGACGACCCTATGATCATCCGAGCCGAGATTGCCGAATTCGACGTCGGACGAGTTCTAATCGACACTGGCAGTTCGGTAAACGTCATCTTCGCCGATGCATTCAGAGAACTCGGGATAGATGACAGCCAGGTCAACCGGAAGCTCTCGCCTCTTCTCAGCTTTTCGGGAGACCTAGTCCAGCCAGTCGGCAGTGTCAGCTTGCCAATTGCCTTCGGCGTGGCCCCACGGAGGACCATGGTCTACGACCAGTTCCTCGTGGTGGACTGCCCAACGGCATACAACGTCATAGTTGGCCGGACGGCACTCACAGCAATCAAGGCCCACTTGTCACCCCACATGCTGCTCATGAAATTCCCAACCTGCTTCGGCACTGGGGCAATCAGGGGCGATCAGGTGAGCGCTCGGAACTGCTACGCCACAGCGCTGAAATCGGCAGCCCCTCAGAAGCAAAAGGAGACCCTGACTGTCGTAGACTTGCCGAACGGCAATGAACCAGTAGATGATCCAAGGGAGGAAATGCCCACTCCAGTGGCACAACCTGCCGAAGATCTGGAAACCGTGGCGCTAGACGAAAGCCAACCAGAACGGTGTGTAAGAATCGGCACCATGCTGAACGCCGCCCTCCGTGCCGAATTCATCCAGTTCCTTCGGCAGAACTCGGAAGTCTTCGCCTGGTCTTACAACGACATGCCGGGCATATCTCCCGATGTCATCAACCACAAGCTCAGCATCTCACCAGCCTTCAAACCCGTCAGGCAAAAGCGCCGATCCTATGATGCCGAACGGTATGAAGCTATGAAGAATGAAGTGGACAAGCTCATGACCATAGGCTTCATTCGGGAGGCTATATACCCGGAATGGCTGGCTAACTCAGTCATGGTTCGGAAGGCAAAGGGCGGATGGCGAATGTGCCAGGATTACACCGACCTCAATAAGGCCTGTCCGAAGGACAGCTTCCCGTTGCCTCGCATCGACCAGCTGGTAGACGCCACCGCCGGTCACGAGCTGCTCAGCTTCATGGATGCATACTCCGGATACAACCAGATCTTCATGCACCCTGCCGATAGCGAGCACACGGCGTTCATAACAGATAAAGGCCTATACTGTTACAACGTCATGCCGTTCGGCCTGAAGAATGCCGGCGCGACCTACCAGAGACTGGTCAACCGAATCTTCGCTGAGCAGATCGGCAGTACCATGGAGGTCTACGTGGATGACATGCTAGTAAAGAGCCGAACGGCAGGCGAGCATCTGAAAAACCTATCGCTCATGTTCGGCATCTTGAAGGACTACCGAATGAGACTCAACCCAACGAAGTGCGCCTTCGGCGTATCTTCCGGGAGATTCCTCGGTTTCATGATCAGCCAGAGGGGTATCGAAGCAAACCCCGATAAAATCAAAGCCATAATCAACATGGAGGTGCCGAAGACACAAAAGGACATCCAGAGCCTTACCGGACGAGTGGCAGCCCTCACTCGCTTCATCTCCAAAGCCACAGATAAGTGTGCGCCGTTCTTCAAAGCCTTGAAAGGGGGCAAACACCATATCGAGTGGACTGCCGAATGCGACAAGGCATTTCAAGACTTGAAGGACTACATGGCCAAGGCACCACTACTATCTAAGCCCCTACCTGGAGAAATCCTATCCCTGTATCTATCGGTATCACATACTGCCGTTAGTTCAGTGCTGATACGGGTCCCAGAGAAGGCAGAGCTACCGATCTTCTATGTCAGTAAGGCCCTCCAGGGGGCAGAGTCTCGGTACCCCCCGCTCGAGCAGCTGGCTTTAGCTCTTGTCGTTTCTGCCCGACGGTTAAGACCCTATTTCCAGGCCCACACCATCATCGTTCTAACCAATCAGCCTCTTCGGCAGGTTTTTCAAAAACCCGAAACGTCCAGTAGGCTGGTAAAATGGGCAATCGAGCTGGGAGAATTCGACGTACAGTTCAAGCCCAGGCCTGCCGAAAAGGGACAGGCTGTGGCGGATTTTATCGCTGAACTAACGCCCTCGGAGGCTTCAGAACCAGAGAAAACCCCTCCATTGGAAGGCCTACCGAACGGTAGCCTTTTAGACCAGTCAAAACCCATCTGGATCCTACATGTGGACGGCTCTGCAAACCAGCAGGGATGCGGAGCTGGTCTTGTACTCACCGCTCCCGATGGAACCAAGATGGAATATGCCATCAGATTCGGCTTCCGAACGTCCAACAACGAAGCCGAATACGAGGCGCTTTTGGCCGGCCTACGGCTCGCCAGAAGCATGGGTGCAAAGCAGGTCAGCATCTACAGCGACTCACAGCTCATCGTGAACCAGATCACTGCCGATTTCGCAGCAAAGGATGCATCAATGACAGCATACCTCACGACGGCACACCTGCAACTACGGCAGTTCCAGGCCTACGAGATTCGGCAGGTTCCCAGATCGGAGAACAGCCATGCCGATGCGCTAGCCCGCCTAGCTTCGGCAATCAATGACAAAATTGGCCGAAAGGTCCCTGTCGAGATCTTAGCCCAGCCAAGCACAACTTCCGTTGACGCGTGTACCGTTCGGTACGAAGACACCTGGATGTCAGCAATATACTCATACCTTGCGAACGGTACCCTGCCAGAGGACAAGGCCCAAGCAAGAAGGCTACGTTACCGATCGGCAAGGTACATCATCATCAATGACGTTCTGTACAAGCGTGGCTACACCACCCCCTACATGAAGTGCATTACCGAGGAGCAGGGCGAATACGTCCTTCGGGAGATCCACAGTGGTGTCTGCGGCGATCACTCTGGCTCCAGATCTCTGGCCCACAAAGCCTTTCGGCAAGGCTACTATTGGCCATCAATGCATCGGGATGCAATAGCCAAGGTGAAAAAGTGCGACAAATGCCAGCGGTTCGGCAATATTCCGCACCTGCCTGCCGAACCTCTCACACCGATCGTCAGTCCTTGGCCGTTCGCCCAATGGGGACTCGACTTAATCGGCCCAATGCCGCAGGGCAAGGGACAGGTTAAGTATGCCATCGTTGCCGTGGATTATTTCACGAAGTGGGTTGAGGCCGAGGCCCTAGCCACCATAACGGCAGCGAGGGTCGAGGAATTCGTCTGGACCAACATCTGTTGCCGCTTCGGCATCCCCTACGCCATCATCACTGATAACGGCAGGCAATTTGATTCGGGACTCTTCAGACAGTTCTGCACCCGCCTCAAAATCAACCTGTTCTTCGCCTCTCCAGCTCACCCTCAGTCAAACGGCCAGGTGGAAGCCGTAAATAAAATCATCAAGAAACTCTTGAAACGGCAGCTCAACAGTGCCAAGGGCGCCTGGCCGGAAAAGCTTCCCGAAGCTCTATGGGCCATACGAACCTCTTACCGAACCTCCACGGGGGAAACTCCCTTCAGCCTTGCATTCGGCTCGGAAGCCGTGGTACCAGTAGAAATCGGCGAGTCGTCCTACCGAACGGAAAGCTTCGAGCCGAAGGCAAATGAAGCCGCAGTAGCGCTAAGCCTGGACTTGATTGAGGAACGCCGAACGGTAGCCAACCTTCGGAATGAAGCATACAAACAGCGCGTCTCTCGGTACTACGACTCTAGGGTCAGGCCCCGCTCCTTCAGAATCGGAGACTGGGTTATGCGCGAGGTCTCGCTTGCAACCAAAAACCCAACGGAAGGAACCCTCGGACCTTCCTGGGAAGGACCCTATGAAGTCATCGGTATCCTCAGATCGGGAACCTACAGACTCCGAGGCACGGATGGGAAGACCCTCGGTCACCCATGGAACGTGGAGCACCTCAAAAGTTATTTCAAGTAAAGCCCCCCTAGCCAACGGCAGGGAGGAATTTGTATTTTTGCCTACGGCACTTATATATAAAATGAGATTTTTCAGAATTACGCACGTTCGGAACCTCATAGCCTATCGGCATCTTTTTCAAAAAAAATCGGTAGGGCTCACTATAATGAGCCACAGCAACATTGCCTACGGCGATTAAAAGCCACACTCGTCGAGCTTGCTGCCGATTCAAAGAGGGCTTGGCCCATTTTTTATCACAATTTCTTGGTTACAAACATTAAGTACGAGCCAACGGCAGTACGACGCTCCAGAATTACCCACGGTAATCTTATCACTCTTGGAACCCTAGACTTGCCCACGGCATCTCAGCAGACAAAAGGCTATTGGGGCCTCGATCCTACCGATGCCTAAGAGACTTGGGTTCTGGCAAGCAGGTATGGGCCAACGGCAGTAAAATAACTCTTGGTTTGTCTACCGACGGTAGAAATACTTTGCCAATCTAAAAGCAAAGCAAACCCCTAAATGGCCAAAGGCATAGAGTGAATAATTTATCTTAGACAGTTATAAGCCTACGGCAATAACAAGCATGGATGAATTTGCAAAAAGCATAAAAAGAGTAGTAAAAATAAAAATTACTTGAATAAAAAATGCCCTCGGCATTAAGGTGTTCGGAACTGTGGCCAACGGCCATAATAATACAAAATAAACTATTACAAAAACAAAGTCCCTCAGGCCTCGGCATTCCGATCTCCCTGGACAGCGGCATCCTCGACCGTATCGTCAGCAGTGGCATCTGGGGCGCCCTCGGCATCAGAGCCATCGGCATCTTCAGGGGCATCCTCCCCCTCATACTCCTCGACCATCTCTTCAGTAATACCTTCCGGGAGAGGAGGAGGATCGGCAGCAAAGTTCAGGTTCAGCTTCTGCCCAGGATTGAACCGTTTGAAACGGTAGATCAGGTCCGCCATCTCCGAGGCCACCTCATTATCCACCAGGGAGGTGAACTCAGTGGAGGAACGGTAGTCCTTGATCGCCCCCCTGACGGCACCCTCAACCTCTTCGGCCTTCGCCCGCTCAGAAGCCTCTAGTGCCGTTTGCGCTGCCACCTTTGCTGCCTCGGCATCCCTGGCGGCCTGCTCCGCGCCGTCCAGCGCCTCACGCATCTCGGCGAGTTTGGCCTCGTGCGCCTGTATCTGCCGTTCGGCAGCGTGCATGTCCTGCACGAGGCTCGCGTGGTCCTGGAGGGCCTTTGCAGCATCGGCAACCTTGGCGCGGCCGTCCTCGTACATCCGTTTGGAGCGCTCGGCAGCATTGATGGCCCTTTTCATACACAGCCACATGTCCATCGATGCCTGAAAAATTGAGCCACAAGTTAGTGCCGAACGAAAAATAACAACAATAAGAAGACTGAGAAGTTAGAGGCTTACCGTGGCCTGGAGACGGAAGGCGCGCCCCGCCTCTTCCCGAAGGGCCCTCTTCGGTAGGTCGTCGATCTCAGACAGTTCCATCTGCGAGCCCACGATCATGTGGTTCGCAAACTGGACCGTCTTGGAAGGGCAGGCCAGCGTCACGGCCTCGGTAGGACCCCCCTCCTCCTCGACAGCGAAGATGGCCCTAGGAGGATCGGTAAGGCGCACCCTCTTGGGGGTGGAAGCAGCATCCAGATCCACCGTCAGGGGCCGCTTCCCGGACGCCTTAGAGGAAGCAGCATCGGCAGCCACGCCAGGGCTGAGCACCGGCTCGTCGACCGGCACCCCTCTGCCCGCAGGTTCGGCATGGCGTTGCCTCTGCCGTTCGGAAAGAGGCTGTTCGTCACGGTCTGCCTCAGAGACCCGTTCGGCAGAAGCCTCTGGATTTTTCTTCTGTTTCTTCCCTTTGGCAATTACCCCAAGCCGTCGCTTGGAGGTCTCCGACAGCTTCTTCACTTCGGCTTTCTTCCTCTCGTCAGTCACTGCACAAGGACGGAAGAAATCGGTAAGCAAGGTATACCGAAAGAAAAAAAAAAACAAAAAAACAAAAAACAACAACAAAGAAGCAAGTGAACTTACTCTCGGCAGGGTTCGCTAGGCGTGCTTTGATGAGGTTCGCAGTAAAGAGGAACTGTGGGTATTCCCTGTCACCGGCAGGAACCTTCAACCTCACCTGGTCTATCTGCCGAAGCTCTGACTGGGTTGCCGTTGGTTGCTTCAGTTTGCCTACAAAAATAACGAAACAGGTTAGTCTTCTGAAGGATGAAAGTTGATCTACCGATCGGCATGGCAGCAACCTACCGGCAATCTGGAAGGTGGTGGGGATATTGAAGCGAACGGGAACTCCCGAAGGCGATTCCCAATCACCGGAGAGTAGCACCCGCCGATTCCTCCAGGACTTCTGAGAAGTCGGCACAGCATTCAGAAAGTGGCCCCTCTCGAAGGCCCTGAGACAGTTCGCCTGAACCCAGCCACCATGATCGGTACTCTTGGATTTGGTGATGCTGTACAGATGAGAGAACTGCTCGTACGAAGGCCCCTCTTCACCGGCAATTCCGAATGCCGTTACTACCCCCATCAGAACGGCCCAGAAGTTCGGATTGAACTGGCCAGGGGCATACCCAATCTGGGCCAGGATCCGTTGAACTGGGGCCTGCAACGGCAACCTAACGCCCTGCTGAAGGACGTCAGTGAAGAATGCAACCTCACCATCCTTGGGGTTGCTCAGGGACTCGGTAGGGCCTGGGATCCTCATCCCTACCGATTGGGGAATCATGAACTCCGCCCTAATCTTTGCCAGCTCTCGGTAGGTCAACTTATTGGGCGGCAGGTAGTCCACGTCAAAGCGCTGCTCCCTCGCTACCCCCATCGGCACCCTTTGGTTCCCGCTGTTCACTATCGTTACCCTCGGCAGGGGAGTTGCCTCGGACGACTCTCCACGACCAGAAGTGGAGGCCTCCGGATTGTGACTGGACGATGCCTCCGGCACCCTAGTTTCCTCCTCCCGAGGCTCGGAATGCACGCCCAAGCCAACCTGCCGACCGTCACCATAGACGACCGCCAACGGCAAGGGCTGACTAGTCATGAGCCCCTTACCGATTCCATGAGTGGGCGCCAGCCTATACCTCTCGCCGACCACCTCCACTTCAGAATCACTATCGCTATCGGTACCCTGTCCCGACTCCTCACTTTCTTTACCCCTTCGCCTATCTGGAGACTCATCCTCAAAGGCATTTGGCTCACTCTCGAATCCTGACTCGCTATCAGACATCTACAAAAACAACGGAAGGGAAACTAAGGGCCATGCAGAGAGCTATCCTACCGATGCCTACGTCTCTACCTATGGTAACTAGACTACCGAACTACAAAAATAAAGTTCTAGTCTAGTTCAAACCAAGGAAGGACGTACGCATAACGAAAGGAAAGAAAAATGAAAGGTTACAGGACGGTACCTTGTGAAAACTGGGGTGTAGGGAAGAAAATCGCTTCGCCTTCTGAATGCTTTCGCCGGAAATCGCCTAGGTTACCGTTGGCTCTCGCCGGAAATCGCCTCTGTTACCGTTTGCTCTCGCCGGAAATCGCCTGGACAGAGCTCTCGCTTCACTCACAAATGCAAAGTGAGGTTCGCCTCAGAGACCCCTCCTATTTATATGGCGAAAGACGCAACGGTACGCCTCGAGAAACCAAACGGCGCATTAATGGCGCCGCTCCGCGTGATTTGACATACCACGTGTCGCGCGCAGAGTAGAACCTCTGACAGCACGCTGAGGTACAGAAGACGAAGCGTCACTCTGTCCCATCAATGCCCCTCTCTATGCAAAGGATGCGAAAGAAAAAATCAAACTCGCCCAAGTCAATGAAGACACGGCAGTGCTCTCTCGGAACCTATTCATTGAACCAAGAGACTGCCGAACGGTAACCCTGGCAAGGGGCGCCCCGCGATGGATTACCGAACGGTAACCCTCCAAGAGGCGACCCCCAGGCTCCTCGGCGGATCTCTTCTTAAATCGGCAATCTCCTCCCGGAAGCCGGTCAACGCACCAAGAGGTTGCCGAACGGTAACCCTGGCAGGTGGCGCCCCGCGTTGGATTACCGAACGGTAACCCTCCACAAGGCGACCCCCAGGCTCCTCGGCAGATCTTTTCTTGAATCAACACCAGGACAAGGCCCCAGCGCGCCCCTTTACAGCCTACCGAACGGTAAGGCAACCCTAGCGGCCACTGAAGAACGAACAAGTCCCCAGCCGAGAAATCTCACCTGGAGACTTGGGGGACTCCTGTTTACACCATAATGAACGGCCAATCAGAGAGAGACACGTGGACAGGATCGAACTTGGTCAAAGTAGCATTCGGCACCCAGTGCCTGGTCAACGCTGCCTTCGGCAATATGACTACCGATCCCCCATTAGGGCAACGCCCACTCTCAGGACACGTGGCGCGCTCACAATCGACGTCCACAGTCCCACATCGAAATTCTACATCAAGTGCACACCTCCCAAGGCCTATAAAAGAGGCCAGCTACCCCATGAATGAGGTAAGCAGAACGTACGGCATACAAGCCTATTGATCTGTCAGTTAATCTTTCTTAAATCCCGAACTTACTTAAGCATCGGAGAGCCTACGGCCGGTACCACACCGGTGCCCTAGGTCTTACCGAGCGATCTCTTATTTTGCAGATTACGCTCCCTACCGAAGCCCTTACGCTACCGAAGGCATAAATTACTAAGTTGACCCTCAAAGTCAGAGAACCACTTTTTAGCGTCAACAAACTCCATTAATAAACCTCTGTTTATGGCAGAAAACAATCCATCAATTTAAAACAGCCTATGGAGATTTTTATCTAAACAAATGAATAACAGCCTGGATTTCTTATGTTCGGTACATTGGAAAATGAATAACATGACTTTTCACAACTATACAAATAAAGAAACTCCTACAAAGTAACTAGTTCTGAGGCCACTCACTAGCAGAATCAAATACTGAAACAAGAGTAAGGTTCATGAGAATCACTCTGTGTCTACGGTACGGTATGGTACCGTACCATAGTGTCTTAATCTCTTTCCTCAATAAGCAAGTGTTCAAGTTCTTCCCTTCGCCGCTCCAACTCCTGTGATTGTTGCAAACAGGTGAATGTAAGCAAACTTCTGTAATAGATTTGACTTACAGACAATTGACAAACACAAATTAACCTAACTCATAAACGGACTATCTAGAAAGACCAAAGACTCGTAAATGGCAGAAATCTTATAGCGAGCAAGCCTTTAATGTCACAGCTAAAGCTATTTTTCCTTGTAGTAAGAACCATATACAATCAAGTATGATAAGCAAAAGGAACATTGAACCATGTCTGGACTTCCAGTACCACACATCACTTCTGGAAATCCAGGAATATGAAAGCTTACCTCAAGATCCTTTACCGCTTGCTCCCTTGAAATTTCTGTCTTCTGCCGAGCCCGTTTCAGGAAGCCAATGCATAGAATTCCCTTAAAAAATCAAATATTGAAGATTAGTAGATAGAACTTTGACCAATGTACTTAGCAGCTCCTACTGCTAGTTGACCATAATTCATGAACCAGAAATATTGCGAGAACATTCATATAATTAGGTTAGTGCTCCCTACCGCAACACACAACAAATTCCCTGAAGTAATTCTGTGAGGGTTATCAATAATTACTGTGATCCTCTAGTAATTGGCTAATTTCCATTAAAAATGTCTGGAATTAATAAGGCTTTTTGTTTTTCTTATTGTAGTGTTGAATATTAAAAGATTTTCTGATACTTTGGTGTGTTATGTTTTGCCACTCCCAAGCAGCCCTCAACACAAGACATGAATTTTTAATCATGCTCTTGAGACAGAAATCTTTAACCTCAGCTACAAGAAGACATTTAAACACGCACACAGGCATAGACACACAAATGTCCAGAATTCTTATAGGATTCTTCTACTGAGACTTACCGAAATAATATAGACCCCACCACAAGCAAGGAGCATATAGCTTGCTATGTTCTGAAGAAGAACAAGCGTCTTCCTTGTACCAGTATCATCAGGAAAAGCTCTTGTCATGACCGCAACACTGGTACAAACAATCACGACTTCAGAAACCATATAGAATTTATGCTGGTGTGCAATAGATATGACAAGTTGCTTCAGTCGAAGTCAAGCATAAAATTTAATTTCCATCCCATCATTATTCTTTGTCACGGACCTCATAGCTACAATTATACTGTTATAAGGCTACGATATTCAATTTGGAACAAACTGAGGTGCGCTCTACAATCTCAAGGTGCAGAGAAATACTCTAGGAAACTGAAACAAAATATTTTGAGTATATTTGAAGACTTACAAGACCTGCAGCATACCCCTACCAACCCAATACTCCAATACCTGCAAACAGTTAACTGAATACTGAAATTAGATCACAGAAGCAAAATTCTGAATAATAACTCCAACATTGCCAGAAATTTTGAGTTACCGTAAAACAGTAAATTGTTGATCTTTCCTAAACAGAGTAAGAATGAGAGAAATGGAGACAGAAATTCATCACGATTGCACTTAGCAGCAAAGGTTTGAATGTTATCAAGTGCCTGTCTTACTGTTGGTACTCTCTCAGGTTCTTTTTCATTTTTATTATTTCAATCCTTTTGGTTTGGGAATTATAATCGCATCTTAGCAAAACCCCTCCTGTGGGTTGTTGGGGAGAAAGGGGGTCCCTGATCATCACAAAGATCACGTACCCTATTTGAGGAATCATAAAATCTAATAATAAGTTTTTATTCCATGTTGATTAAGTTCATTTCATATTTTCCTTGGGAAGATTTGATCCTTGATAGAAGAATTAGTCTGTTTCTATCAGGAGCATATATGAAGCACTAAAGTTACAAAGATTTCATAAACAACATTTGAGGTAACTGGAGTGGCCTTTGGAACACTGACCTATAATCAGTTCAAGGCATCCATAAAGGAGATGTCTTCTTACACTATGTTTGGCTCTTGTACAGCAAGAGAAAATGAGAGAGAGAGAGAGAGAGAGAGAGAGAAACAGTTTTTAGAAAGTTGTAATGTTTTCTTGTGCTTAGGTTGCATGGAGTAAATGAGGGGAAATATGACAAGAAACTACAAAATTTGGTATCTTTTGTTTTGGTAAGCCAACTTCCCCTTGTAATTGCGCATAAGTTTCAGTTATTTTTTTTTATCCTTCTTTTTTTGCTCATTCTCATTATATAAAGCCAACAATAGAAAGTATGGAAATATAAACCTTTTCTTTTCTTCCTTTGTCCACTTTTACACCAAACATAATTTTTCTTTGTAAAACAAAATTCTTTTCCCCACCCATTCAGTCCAAAGCGTGTATCATTTGACAACACCTACATCTCCTATGGTGAAAGTTTCAGATTCTACTCCTCTAAGCAATATTTTCTCCTTTCTTTTTCCTTGAAACAAGTTATGGTTACGATCACTCTAACCGAGATCAGATTTGGAGATTTCCACAATTAAAGGAAAGAAATAGAACATTTCAATCACATTTTTACTCTGGACTCTGAGTCTTCTAACTAGAGCATAGAAACCGCACAATTTTCGTAATAAATTTGTTGTGTTAAGGTTAAAATCAGCTTTCAAAATTGCTTCAAAATTAATTTCTAAGAATCGAAAATTTCCTTTGATAAAATGTGTTAGGGCTTAAGAATAGTGAAAAGTGAAAACGAACCTTCCAGAACTTGATAAAGAACGCCCATTCGGTCTCGGCCACAACCACCACAATCGCAACCAAAACAGCATAACACCGAAATATCCCGTCGAAAACCTACAATTCACCGACACACAACAATCAAATCATCCAATCTACAACTCCATAAATATATACACGCATATATGTATAGAGAGAGAGAGAGTACATCAGATCCATCCTTGAAAGATTCAATGGCAGAGAAGACATTGACGACGATGCAGAGAACGGCAGTGAGAGCAGTGACAACGCTGAAGCATCTGCAGCACACCAAGAAAGGGTCGGTTTTGATTCTCAGTCTGGTGTTGCTCGAAGTTGGAGATGTTCGCCGTCCGCTCCCTCCTCCTTCCTCCACCTGTCCATTGTTTGTCGACATTTTCTCGCGCTTTCTCGCGCTTTCTCGGCTACGAGAAAATTTTCAGCTAATTTATTCAGTGAGAAAATCTCATATTCTGCAACGCATAGATTCTGTTTCGCTCATGGATTTGGCTCTCCCTCTGTTTTTCGTTTGAGTGTTTGAAGCGGGATTCTTTGACCTGTTATTGAAGGAACTGAAAGGAAGGGCCACGTGTTCACCAAAAAAAAAAAAAAAAAAGGGAACGGCCACGTGGTGGCACGATGGATATTTTAGAAGCTTTTCTACTGTACCAAACATGTCCTTACCTAAAAGTCAATGTCAATTAGCAAAGCGGGATTTGTGTTAATCTATGAGTTTTTGTTTCATGAGATAAAAGATTTTTGTTAACAGAGCTTTATGTCGGCCTACAGTGGTTGAAGAGAATCCCAAATTGACTACATCTGAATGAAGGGTTGGATTCGACCAACAAAAAAAATTGAATGGTTGGAATTGTGGGTTTAAAACTTCAGATGCAAAGTGGTTTTGGTGGGAGTCGGCGAGCTGGAGGGGTTGGCTACAAAGACTTGAAATGACCATTTTGCCTTTAAATCTGTCAGAAAATGTAGGGTTATTCGTTTTATTAGTCCCTAAACTTAGACCCGATTTGCATTTGAGTCCCTCAATTTCCAAAATCATTCATGTGGTCTTTCAACTTTAGTTTCATTAGGACAAATGGTTATGTCGTCAATTTTGTTAACTTTTCTGTTAAATGCAGGAGTAAAATGGTATTTTTATATATTTTTTTTAATTTTGAATTGATTAAAATATGAATAAATTATTAAAAACAGAAGAAAAAAATTTCAAATCTCTCTCTCTCTCTCCCTCACCGATTTCTTCTCCCCTCATTCTCCCATGACCACCACCCTCAAACTGCCAAACCTTTTCGACAGCCACCACCCTACAACCCCCAAACCCACCATCACCGATTTTTCAGAGAAGAAATCCTAATAGGGATTTCCGAATGCTAAGAGAATGTAGAATGAGAAACCTTGCGGCATGTTTACTAATCCGTAATTGGATTAGGAGGAATTGAATTGAGAATAAATTAAATTGAGGAGGAGTTGGATTAAGGAGAATTAGATTCCAGATTCCTATTGAAGTTGTTTACTAAACCATATGGAATTGGGATATGATTTGCATTAATTACTAAAATGTCCTCGTTTTTAGATTAAAATAGATGACAAATTTGGAATTTTTAAAATTATGTGAGGATATAATTGGGTAAAAAATATGAATTCCTAATGAGTTAGTTCCCCAGGAATTAGAATACCACCTCCCACCCAAGAATTGAATTCCTCCAAAATCAGGAATTCAATTCCTAATTTTGTGTAGGCTCCACTTACTTTTTAATTCATTGATGTGAAGTAAACACATAAATCCTCCATATGTAGAATTCAATTCTTGATGAGAATTCCAATTCCTAATTAGTAAACACATCATTAGAGGCTTTCACTAATTTTTAGGCCCAAGTAAAGAAACCAGTCAACTACGCAAACTACAAAATATTTCAGTACATGTAAACAAAACCAACATAAATCACAACAACCCAGAACTCAACTTGTTCATTTCTCTTCCCATACTTTTTTTCTCAGAAATCAAGCTCAAAGCTAGGGTTTGGCACAAACAAATAATGTCCTCAAATAAACAAAGAAGCTTCAAAATACATATCTAGCATCACTAGCTCTCAAATACCAACATCCCCAAATTCAAAACACACAAGATGGAACAAAAGTTTCTGGGATTTCCCAAAAAAAAGAGTGATTGAAAGCAAAATGAGAGACAATATAAATGAAAACTAGTACAATCAAAGGCAAACCGAAATCCAAAACAACAATGAACAATGGGAAACCAGTAAGGAAAGTGATAGGGAAGCTGGCCTTCGATGACTGCCAAGCTTGGAGAGTGGCGAGAATTGTTGGAGAAGAAAATAAGTTCTTTTTTTAATCAATTTAAAATTTTTAAAATATAAAAATACCATTTTACCTCTGCATTTAACAGAAAGTTAAAAAAAATTGACGGCATGACCATTTGTCCTAACGAAACTGAAGTTGAAGGACCACATGAACGATTTTGGAAATTGAGGGACTCAAATGCAAATCAGGTCTAAGTTCAGGGACTAATAAAACCAATAACCCAAAAATATAAGACCAAAGTAGAGTTGAGGGACTATCGAAGCCATTTTGAAATTTAAAGGACCAAAATACAAATCGGTTATAAATTTAGGGACTATTGCTCCTAAAAACCCTTTTTTCTATTTAACCACAACACTTTGACATTTCTTTTGTTTAAACGGCTACTTCTTAACCTAGCTCAAATATTTGGCCAACGAGGACCGAACGGCCCTATAATTTCAGAATCCCTAGTTACTTGATTTCATGATTTTTAATTGTGTTAAACATTTTTTTGGTGTCCCAAATCTTATAAAAGTCAAGTCCAAATACACAAACCACACAATTTTTTATCATCTAAATTTATAAAAATGAATATCTACAAAAATGATGGGAATGTGTAGTACTAGAGCATTCTATATGATACGAAGAGGAACTTTATACCATTTTATACCATGAAATGTTGCAGTTGACAGTAAAGCAAATAGAGCTAATCTATAAGCCACTAAATTGGCTTCCGAATAAACAAAACCAACCCTAGTACTAACTGAGAAAGCAACCCAAAGTTGAGCTATCATTATGTTGACCCTGAATCGCCTCAATGAAACCCTTTAATCTCTTTTCCCCGTCTTCCTCTCCATGTACCAACAAGCATCAAAGTGCAGTCCCTCCTATAAGGCAAATGTCTCTACATGCTTCGGGAACGAGACATGTTGAAAAAATAAAATAAAATAAAACATGTTCTTCCCACAATAAACTGCCCATTTCCCATATGAAACAATCACATATTAGTTTCAAGGATATCCAAGGGCCGGGTTTGCCACTTAAGCTTTGTTCTTGATATGGCAAGTTGTGGAAATTTGATAGGAGAAACACTTTGTAGAAGGTTTCTTGTATATATCATAATACACAGTTTACAAAGACGTAAACATATATATACACAAGGAAAGAAGAAACAGGCTTCAATCTCTCCTTGAATCACGCCTAATCTATTGATAATAACAAGGAAGACAGCAAACACAGCTTCCCTTAATTTAGGGACTGATCACAGTTACCAACAGAGATAGCAGCCGTGCACAACAAGATATATACACCAGTACACCAAGTTATACACCAGGTAAGAGTCCTTACCCGATGTGACTTCCAATACTCCCCCTCAAGCTGGATCAAGGGGGTTCATTGAGCCAAGCTTGGACAAGAGAAGCTGAAACTGAGCAGTGGGAAGAGACTTAGTGAATATATCAGCCAACTGATCATGACTTCGAGTATAATGAGTGTTAATGACCTTGGATTGGACCTGTGCTCGAATGTAGTGGCAGTCAACTTCAATATGTTTTGTCCGCTCATGAAAAACTGGGTTAGAAGCAATGTGCATTGCAGCTTGATTATCACAGAAAAGAGACATAGGATTGCTGCTCGGACACCCTAAATCCGACAGAAGGCCTTTTAGCCAAATAAGTTCACAAGCAGTGGAAGCCATTGCGCGATACTCAGCCTCGGCACTAGATCGAGCAATGACACTTTGTTTTTTGCTTTTCCAGGTAACCAAATTGCCGCCAACAAAGGTGCAGTATCCAGTGGTGGACTTACAATCAAGTGCGTTGCCTGCCCAATCGGAGTCCGTGTAACCCATGACTTGAGTGTTACCGTTGTTCTTCATCAGAATACCTCGACCGACGGATCCTTTGAGATAGCGAAGGATGCGTTTAACAATTTGCAAGTGAGCCATGGTGGGAGCATGCATGAATTGGCTGACAATGCTCACGGCGTAAGAAATATCAGGTCGTGTGAGTGTGAGATAAATGAGCTTGCCAACCAACCTTTGATAGTAATGCAGATTCATGAGAGGCTCACTTTGTACATCCAGCTGAAGTTTACTGTCAAGAGGAGTTCGAGCTGGTTTACAATCCACCATATCAGCATCTTGGAGAAGATCAAGGACATATTTTCGTTGGTTTAGAAAAAGGCCTTTGTGAGATGTGGCCATTTCTATACCAAGAAAATATTTGAGAATGCCCAGATCTTTGAGAGCAAATTTTATCTGAAGAGCTTGTTTGAGGGAATTAATCTCCTCAATGTTATCACCTGTCACTATTAGATCATCAACATAGATGAGAACCACAAGTTTACCTGCTGAACCGATTCGAACGAAGAGAGAGGAGTCAGCATTGCTTATGTGAAAGCCAACTTCCTCAAGAACTGAACTAAGTTTGGCATACCATGCTCGTGGAGATTGCTTTAAACCATAGATAGATTTATGAAGCTTGCACACCATGTCAGGATCATTGGATTGAGGATGACCTGGAGGTAGCTTCATGTAAACTTCCTCTTCAAGATCGCCATGCAAAAACGCATTTTTAACATCCATTTGATATAAAGGCCATGCATGATTAACAGCAACAGATAACAGCACCCTCACTGTATTCATTTTAGCAACGGGGGCAAAGGTTTCCTTGTAATCCACTCCATATGTTTGAGTAAAGCCACGAGCCACTAGACGAGCCTTGTATCTCTCAATGGTCCCATATGAATTAAACTTGACCTTATACACCCAACGACTGCCCACTGCCTTCTTTCCCTTGGGAATCTTGACAACACTCCATGTCTTATTTTCAGTAAGAGCTTGAAGTTCTTCAGTCATGGCTTGCTTCCATACTTCATGAAGGTTTGCCTCTTGATAACTCTGTGGTTCAGGAGTACTATCGAGAGTACTGAGAAACGCAGCATGAGAAGGTGATAATTTTTTATAAGTTATGACATTTATTAAGGGGTACCTGGCAGTATAGGTAACATAATCAAGTAACCTTGATGGAGGATGACGGTCACGTGTAGGATTTCTTCTAAATGGGGCTTGAGGCATAGGCAGTGACTCATGAGTTGAATGAGGAGGAGTTGAGGGCTCGGGTTGTGCTCCTGGATCAATATCCACATCTTGTGTTTCTTGAAGAGAGGGAGTGGCAGCAGATGGAGTGCATTCAACACCAAGAACAGGACTAGGCATAGGGAACAAATCATGTAAAGACTCCCCCTGTCTATCATTGTCCATTTTTCTTGTGAAATAAGGAGCCGTTTCATCAAACCTCACATCCCTTGATACTATGATTTTTCTAGTAGACGGATTATAACATCGATACCCTTTTTGGGTGGAAGAATAGCCCAAAAACACACATTTAGCAGCCCTAGGATCGAGTTTGTCACGGTGAGAGGATTGAATGTGAAAAAAACACGTGCAGCCAAAGACTCTCAAGTGAGACAGATTGATTTTTCGACCCTTCAACACTTCATAGGGTGATTTGAATCCCAGCACTCTACTAGGCAATCTATTAATGAGATATGTGGCAGTGAGCACACCATGAGACCAAAATTTCTTAGGAACTTGCATGTGAAACATGAGGGCTCTTGTTTTCTCAAGTAGGTCTCTGTTTTTTCTCTCGGCAATCCCATTTTGTTGAGGTGTACCAACACAACTTGTTTGGTGGAGAATGCTGTGTGTGCTCAAGTATTGTGACATATTATGGGACATATATTCAGTGCCATTATCGGATCTTAAAATATGAATATGAGATGAGAATTGAGTGGTAACAAGTCGATGAAAATCTTTAAATACATCCGCAACTTCACTTTTAAATTTCAAAAGATACAACCAAGTGATCCTGGTAAAATCATCCACAAAGGTTACAAAATACCTATATCCATCAAAGGACTCAAGAACTGGACCCCAAATGTCTGAATGGACGATTTCAAAAGGATTACTAGCCCTAGACATGGAAGAAGTAAAAGGCAACCTGGCAAATTTTGACAAATGACAGACATCACATTGACTTTTGGTTTTGCACAGGTTTGGAAACAAAAAAGACAACACTGTTTCGGATGGATGAGCTAGGCGTTGGTGCCAAAGTTGTTGGTCTTGTTCTAAACTCGAACTAACTTGGAAACCCTTGGAAATCTTGGAATCCTTGGGTAGGTAATAGAGTCCATTCAAGAGAAAACCTTCACCAATCGTCTTCTTGGTGGTTATATCCTGAAAAATGACATTGTGAGGGGAGAAAATGGCAAGACAATTTAAAAGATTTGTGATTCTTCCAACAGATAAAAGTTGAAAAGGAAAGGAAGGAACGTAAAGTGCTACTGATTCAATATGACTTGAAATCAAATTTATTTTCCCTTTCCCCAAAACAGATGCACCCTTGCCATTTGCTACAGACACTTGAGAGGGAGTGGATATTTGTTCAAAATCATGTAAGCTTGTAAGTTGATTTGTCATGTGATCCGTGGCTCCTGAATCTATAATCCAATAATCATGCACAAGACTAACATTAAGGGCAGTTGAGAAGGAATTCAAAATACCTGGAACATCTCCACGTGGAACACAATCAGTTTCTGCAAGAAAACCAGCAAACTTGCCGAGAAGTGCAGTGTGGTTTTCACTTCCAGGGATGATAGTTTCCTCACACTCATCATGCATCTGTTTCTTGTGAAGATATGCTGCAAATTCATTGATCAAGGCTGATGGATTGGCAGTGAAGTTTAGCATTCCCTCAGTAGAAGATGCAGCTACATGATTTGCTTTGTGAGGAGGATTGTTGGAACTCTTCTGAGGACCCTTGCTTTCCTTCGAGAATTTTGGCTTCAATTCTGGATGAAGAATCCAACATCTATTTCTAGTATGCCCCACAACATCACAATAGTTGCATTTTAAATCAGGTCGTTTGACCTTGTAGATTCTCTCTTCAACATGCTTGTGATTTGAGACATAGGCCCTAGTCTCAGGCATATTAGTCTTGGTCTCCATATTCATTACCTTTTTTCTGACTTCTTCTCGTTGAATGGTAGCACAAACACTTGTGAAGGAAGGGAGCTCCGAATTCATAAGAATGTGACTTCTCAGGTCCTCAAATTCTGAACTCAGACTTGCCAAAAGTTGAAAGATCTTGTCCTCCTCAGCCCTCTTTAACAACACAGTAGCATCTGTGGTATGAGGTCGATAAACATCTAACTCATTCCACATGCTTGTCAAACTGCCAAGATGTTGTACAAAAGGCTTGCTATCTTGTAGTAAGCCAGCAATATCTCTCTTGAGTTGAAAAACTCGAGCAGAGTTGTTTTGATTTCCATACATCTCTTTGACATGATTCCAGAGATGCTTAGACGATTCTGAATAGCTGAAAATCTCAGCAATCTTGCGCTCCATAGAGTTAAGTAGCCAAGACATGACCAACTGGTCCTTGCATAGCCACGACTCGTAAGTAGGAGAGGTGGCTTCAGGAATCTGTATGACCCCATTTACGTAGCCGAGCTTAGATCTTCCTCCAAGGGCAAGTGTGACAGCTCTAGCCCAAGGAAGATAGTTGAACTCGTTCAACAAAACGGAACTGAGGCGTTGATTCGGATTAACCTCACCGTCAGAAGAATTTGAAGCAGCAAGCGAGTTCTCCGCTTCATAAAAAGAAGAATTCTCTTCCGCCATCACAACGTGAAGAAAGAATGAACCACGACAAAGATATATATGCAGAGTCAGGACCTTAGAATTCCTGCTCTGATACCATGTGGAAATTTGATAGGAGAAACACTTTGTAGAAGGTTTCTTGTATATATCATAATACACAGTTTACAAAGACGTAAACATATATATACACAAGGAAAGAAGAAACAGGCTTCAATCTCTCCTTGAATCACGCCTAATCTATTGATAATAACAAGGAAGACAGCAAACACAGCTTCCCTTAATTTAGGGACTGATCACAGTTACCAACAGAGATAGCAGCCGTGCACAACAAGATATATACACCAGTACACCAAGTTATACACCAGGTAAGAGTCCTTACCCGATGTGACTTCCAATACAAGTGTTTGTACAAATAATCTCCGAGGGGAATATTTCGGAAAGATCATCTTCACACTCAAACTTTCTTCTTCCTCGATCCTTACGAAATATATCTAGTCAATGGATAAGATTTTCAGTTGTCACGTGTCCATATTTATCATAAAATTCACATCTCAAATTTCGGATAAGATTTTTGGTTGCCACATGTCCATATTTATTATAAAATTCACATCTCAAATTTCAAATAAGATTTTTAGTTGTCACGTGTTCATATTTATTATAAAATTCACATCTCAAATTTCAGATAAGATTTTCAGTTGCTACAATTGCGCCACGTGTCATTTCTATCTTCTAAATCCCTCTATAAAATCACAGCCTCAACTTAGACCTCTCATGCCATATCCTCTCTATCATTTCATTTCATAGATTTTAGAAAACACATCCTACTCTCAATGTCTTACACGAGGAGGTTGTTGGAGAGCGCCGAACGAGAAATTGAAGAAAGAATACGCAAATGTGCTGAAGAAGAAATGGAGTAGGAAGAAGATGATGATCAAGTTGCCATAGCAGTGGGTATGCTCCATCAATCAAGCCAACACCACCGTGGTTTACAACCCAACCGTGGCCAGAACATGGACAGACGTAGACACTTTCGGGAGAAGAATCTCTTGGTATATTACTTTATCCCAAATTTGTTGCACTCTAGTTTTGATTTTCGAGGATAATATAGAATGCTGCCCCATTTGTTCAATAAAATCATGTATGATGTTTGTAATTTGAACGTTGTCCCTCGCTTTTGCCAACTCATCTCTCCATTTCCCTAACTCTTTATTCAAAATTTTCTACATACTAGCCAAGACCATTTCAGTAAGAGCCAAACCCGATCTTTAACAAAATTCGGCATGAATTTTCTCTACATATGAGAGATTTTCATCTCATTGCCCATGATCGAGCAATGACCAACTTGGACCCAACACTCAAGCAACAAAACATCCTCCATGGTTGTCCACAACCCTTCGGCTTCAATGGAAAAGGCCATTTGCATATTTACACAAATGAAATTTAGTGGTAGAAAATTTGGTGTGGAAAGTGAATAATATTGGTAGGTATTTATAGAAATTATTTTGGTATTTCTTACAATATTTTTCAATTTTTGTTTAAAAAAATTTGACATAAAATTGGCAGCCATTGGATCGGAGCAGAAATAATAGATCAGACACCCCAGGTGAAATTTCAAAATTGTGCGTTGACGTTAGGCTGGCTGGCGTAAGTGCTGATGTCACCAGTCCTCAGGTAGGAGAATTGGCTGATTTTGCCTTGGATCTTGCCCGAATTGATAGGCCCCACATCTTACCCGGGTTGCTGAAGCGCGCTATAAGAGCACTTCCAACAGTTTGCCCTTTGCCATGGCAATGGGGGATGGTGGGGGGTTAGGACAGCTACTATTCATGTGAATAGTGGCAACCCTTGCAAAAGGTTCCACCAATTGCCATGGCAACACTATTCACATGATATATGAGGAGATAAATTTGTATAGAGTTTTGGTTTGGGAAGTGAAAAATATGACTAAGTATTTATTTAAAAGAAATATCTGATTTTTTTTGTATTTTTTGTTGTTGTTGACGTTATCACTGACGTCAACAAACCTGGGCTTGAACTCAGGTTGAACTCCACTTCGGGCCAACCCAATCTCGTGGGGCCCACTTCCTGCCCGGGCCAGCCTTTGCTGCTGAAAACGTGTTTTTGGTCCAAACCCCCCAGCCCCCCCCACCCCCAAAAACCGTGTTGCTGGACTTGCTCTAAATGTGTTCGGGGGCCTAGGCCCCTTCCTGTCTGGGCTGGAGCTTATCCATTGCCAACTAGCCTTCTCTTTTTTTCTTTATTTTTTTGGACGAAAAGATGCCTTCATAATCGGCGGAGAAACCGCAAACAGAACAACATCAACAGAGGGCCAAATCCACAAAGGGATCTGGATGGTGCCTCAACAAACACTAGCAGACAAAGAGATGCCAGTACATACACATGAGTAAGCTAAAAGAGGAAAGAAACAACAGACAAGGACAAAATCCATTGTCAACTCTAACTAGCTTGGGAAGAACAGATTACACGTTGGGGGGACAAGGCAGCCCATCCTTGTTCAGAACATGAGTTAGCGAGGATGGGGGTCTGTGGACCCAAACTTCATTGCTCATCCTTGCCATTGCTAGCGACGCCACTAAATCGGACGCCAACTAGCCTTCTCTTTCCAACTTATTAGCACCTTGTCCCACTTGTGAAGATGTAATTTTGGATGTATTTGTAGTAGAACTTCAACATTATTCAGTCGGTTGTGAATTTTACACCCCATGTACAACTGCCCACCGCAACACTTTCTGAAAATTGAAGATGTAAAAGTGGTTTACATTTCCTTTTACACCTCCACACTGCAGTTGCACTAAGATAATAAGAAGACAATTTAATGAAATTGAACTCAATATGAGAATAAGTAGACGATACATGTGCTCCAACTCATAGGCAAAGGACAACTATTGCACTTTCTAAAGTTCGAATAATTCATTCAAATCTTTAATTTGTTGGAAAATGATATTTATGGCAATATCCAAACCCAAATAATTTATTCAAATGAGCTATGATTGGTGAATTATTCTAGATACCTTTCTTTCTCTTTTAACCTTCCACTTCTATCTTTTCTTTCTCCTTTTGCAATATTGTATGATGATTGCAACAACTCATTTTCAACGACCATTCTTATAACAAATCTGCCAAATTAAAAAACTATTTAGTCATTTAAATAATAGTGTGATAGTTTATGGTATGTTCACTAATCCGTAATCGGAATCAAAATAAAGAGTTGAATTCCTATTATGGATACTCATGTGTTTACTTCACATGGAGGAATAAAAATGCGAGTGAGACCCACACAAAATTAGGAGTAACTCTTGATTTTTGAGGAATTGGACTCTTGGATGTGATGTAGTATTCTAATTCCTCGAATTCTAACTCATTAGGAATCCATATTTTTTACCTAATATATCCTCGCACAATTTTTAAAATTCCAAATTTGCCATCTATTTTAACCCAACAACAAGGGCACTTTAGTAATCAATTTGGTTTCAATTCCAATTCATGGGGATTTAGTAAACAACTTATAAGAAATCAATACCACTCCTGCCTTGATTTTATATGATTTAGTAAACAACTTCAATAGCAATCTAGATTCTAACTCTCCTCAATCCAACTTCTCCTCATCCAATTATGGATTAGTAAACATGCCATCTTCGGAAAAAAAAAATGTAAACATGCCATCAATATTTAATTGAAACAATCGTTTGGTTGAATGTCGTTTAACCTCCTATATGTTGAAAGAGAACTAAATACAAATCTGAGATGAAAAAAAGTTGTGGTGTTTATATCAGTCAATTTGTTGGGCATGAAATAAATAAATAGAAATCTGTCCGATTAAAAAATTGAATAATGTCGAATAGGCCATTCACACCCAAAAGAAAAAAAAAAGGAAATTCGATTGGAAAAGACAAAAAAAACACACCTCATCTATATAAAAAATAGAAAAAGACAAAAAAAGTGGAATATTCCATGCGTCACACGTCACAAATATTCACAAAACTACAGTCACGCTTCTCTCTTTCATGTGCATAATTCAATCAACAGCTGAACAAACGCATCACCAGCTCCCCTGTCTAAAACGAAGAACACGACAGAGAGAATGGAAAAACCAGCCCAAAACACTGACGCCCAAAATGGGCAAGTTCAAGAAGCAACCAAGGCTTCCAGCGACGGTTCTGTTTGTGGGTACGATTCACTTCACCGCCTCCTCAGCGAAAATCTCAAGCCCCATCTTTTTCAGGTCACTTTTCTCAATTTTCTTTCTGTTGGGTTATTATCATTTGGTGATGGATTTGTGATCAGTTTGATTGGTTCTTTGTTGGGTTTGCGTCCTTTTTTCATGAGACAGTTTGCTCTGGAGTCAACGGTTTAGTCTGAGTTTGTTTTCGTTTCCTTAAAGTCTGAAGATTTCATATTTGAATTCTTACCATATTTATTGGAATTTTGAGGTTGGAGGATTTGGTTTTCAGATTTAGATGCTTTGAAAATGGACATTCGGATTGTACCCAGATAGGTTTTCATGCAATTTCCGTGAAAATCAGACCATTAAATCTCCCCATGTTATTTGGTTTTATTTGTTATTTTGCATTTATCAGACTCAGCCATATTATGCTATATTTTTAATGTATAATTAACTTTTCAGGAAGTCAACCGTATTCTTTTGGGTCTGAATCGCGGTAAGGCACTTGAAACAATTTCTCTCCCAGAATCTGCTAAAGCACTCTCTTCAGGACATAATTTTGACCTCCAGGTACGAAGTTACTTTAACTGTTGTGCAATGACCTGCGACTACCATTCACATCCCAGTAGTTCATAGTCAAGGGAGGTGTGATATACAGGGCTTCGGAAGTCCCTGTTAGTAGGCTCTTGGATGTCTGTAACCAGAAGTGTTTTTAAGAAAAATGAAGTCTTTCTGAAAGGAAAGTTTTATTGAAATGAATTTCGGATTTTCATCCACTCTGTTTCAGTGAATTACAACACAACTCTCCTTTTGTACAACTGCATAAACTGTAAACTAACTAATCTATCTCTCAGCTAGCTATTCAATCCAAACAACAGTGTAGACTTTCAGCAATTTACACACCGAATCACGGCGCTCTAATCTTCCAGCTTCTTGCAGCATTTCTGTTCAACTAACCTAACCCCCTTCTCCTTGTCTCCTACTGGGACAGCCTGATCTTAGAATCTCTTTGACAACTTTAATGCTATATCTCTTGTCCTCATGTGTTTTAATTAGTTTCTAGAGAGATGGAGTTCCACAAAGATTTTCTTGCATTCCAAACATCAAAATCGTACTCATAAATCAAGATAACCTTAAATGGGCTCCCACAAACCTACTTACCTATATGTCCTATATTTTCTTCACTCCCATTTCATTTTAGCCACTCATTTAAGGTCTAATTAGCACATAGAAATTCTGAGTCTAACCATTAGAAAGTAAAAGTAGTATCATAGAATCCCATAGGAATTCTTCATTCCAGATTTGATTTCTTCTACCTCAAGTGATCCATACAACTGTTGTAGAATTTCCAGAACACCACCAAAATGACATTTTCAATTCTTCCAATACCATGCTGCTTTAGTTATTCCCCACCACAAGTATAGCTCTAGATCTATAATGTAAAACTAACGGTGGGTCCCATTGTGGAAGCTGCTTTGATTTTTGAAATTGTGACGGAACCTGTCTCTTTTGTTACCCAGATTATTGGGGTTTTTTGTTTTGCTTTGTTTTACCTGTTAAGTGTAATTGAATTTTTATACCTGGGCATGTCTCCTATGGTATATCATACAATCAATTGCCGCTATGCTGTTGACTAGTCTGGACTGTTGATCTTATACATTCTTTCAGGCCTTCTGCTTTCTTGCTGACAAAGAGTTGTTGAGAGAACCTCGAATAGTTAGGGTCGGTCTCATTCAAAACTCTATAGCTCTTCCAACTACTGCTCACTTTTTGGACCAGAAGAGGGCTGTTTTTGAGAAATTAAGGCCAATAATTGATGCTGCAGGTGCTGCAGGTGTCAATGTATTATGCTTGCAGGTTCGTCATGCTCTCCTTCCGTGTGGTCTCTGTTTTATTGACTTTTGTCTGATATTTTCAAGCAAATCCATTCAAATTAAATCCAGGAAGCATGGACAATGCCATTTGCCTTTTGTACACGGGAGAAGAGGTGGTGTGAATTTGCAGAGACTGTAGATGGGGAATCAACTCGATTCCTCCAGGACTTTGCACGAGTGTACAACATGGTCATTATAAGTCCAATTCTTGAGAGGGATGTCAACCATGGAGAGACTCTCTGGAACACTGCTGTCGTAATTGGAAATAATGGGAACATAATTGGCAAGCATCGAAAGGTAAGTGAATTAGTATATCTGTTTTTAACTTATTTTTTACTTGCATACTTTTCTGTTGAAAGGCATATTGACACATGATAATGGACAGAACCATATACCAAGAGTTGGTGACTTCAACGAGAGTACGTATTATATGGAAGGAAATACTGGACATCCAGTCTTTGAGACAGCTTTTGGGAAAATTGCTGTTAACATATGCTATGGAAGGCACCATCCTTTAAATTGGTTAGCATTTGGCTTGAATGGTGCAGAGATTGTTTTCAACCCTTCCGCCACTGTTGGTGAACTCAGCGAACCGATGTGGCCCATTGAGGTTAACTATTACCCATCTGTTTTATTTTGATGAGCCACTGTTTTGTGATATTTTCTCTCTTTTAACTTTGCAAACCCCGTGTGTCCTCGACAAGGTTACTTTTAACTCATTCTTCATTCTATAATCCACTCTTTTGCAATAGATTTCTCTCTCAGATTTTTTAAACTTCTGATTTCAAAACGAATTGTGATACAACATAATGTCATACACAGAAAGGAAATGTTTTTATATGTTTAATAGAAAAGCCTCTTTTTCTTCAAGGGGAATTGCCCTTGATTTCTTAGTTTAGCTGTAATTGTAATGCTATGAAGTGTCTAGGATATAAGCCATATGGACACTTGCACAAACTTAAACAAATTGTCAATTTACCATTTGTATCTTATGTTTCTTGGATGATCAAATATGAGCTGTTCTGCTATAATGATCTTATAGACAGTTTATTTTCAGAACCTTGATGAACTGTTTTGTGTAGTCAAGTAACATGCCATTCGACTGTTCTGTTTTGTAGGCCCGTAATGCTGCAATTGCAAACAGTTACTTTGTTGGGTCAATCAACCGTGTAGGGACTGAGGTTTTCCCAAATCCATTCACTTCCGGTGATGGAAAGCCGGAACATGCAGATTTCGGGCATTTCTACGGATCCAGCCATTTTTCAGCCCCAGATGCCTCGTGCACTCCTTCTCTATCACGCCATAGGGATGGGTTGTTGATCTCAGACATGGACCTCAACCTATGTAGGCAGATAAAAGACAAGTGGGGATTCCGAATGACTGCTCGTTATGAGCTGTATGCTGACTTGCTTGCTCAGTATTTGAAGCCGGATTTTGAGCCCCAAGTCATTTCTGATCCCTTGTTACACAAGAAGTCTCCCTAAGTTCTTTAGTTTCTACTTGGTCTGCAGTCTGAACATCATGTTAAAAAAGTAAATTTGTGTGCATCAATTTCTTAGCCGTTGAAAAATAAGCATTGGCTCTGTAGATATTTCCCATAAAGTGACCATTTCGCCATTGTTTTTTAATATCAATTTCTTATAAATTAAAACCAAAAAACTTACATTAGCTTACAAATAAAAATGTCCACAGTGGCAAAGGACTCACAAGTGTTGTGGTTTGGAGTAATTGCTCCCTTAGGCAAGGTTTCGAGTTCTAGCATCTGAGTCGATGCCCCTCCTCTTGAGTTTTTATGAAAAATAGTCAAAATTTACCCCTTATTTTCACAAATGTCAGTTTTTATAAAAGCTTTCAATAATAGCAAAAAAAACTCACCTAAATAGACTTAAATGCTCTTAATAAAATAAACGCTACATAAACCTAAAAAGCAAAACCTTGTTAGATCTTATTATAAAAAAAAATATGTTAAATAAAAATTTGAGAATCTTTAAAGGCAAGTTTGAGGAAGTATTGCATCATTATTCAAACTACCTTTGAGTGCAAAGATGTCTGAACTCCACGGTTTTCTTTATCAATTTTTTGGTTTTTGTACGATTTCAATATTGGTCATGTTTGAAAATAATAATAATTGGCATGACTACATAAGAAAAGAAACAATGATAATAAATTTACTGTCTTGGGATTTAACTCAACTCTGGCACTTGAGATTTAGCTCAGCTTTGACACTTAAGTTTTGACACAACAGAAATCACATAAAAGTATGAGTTAATCTCATAAAGATAGTGTTCTAATGGATGCAAAATAGCCTACATATGCGAAGAAATTGATGAAATTTTCATTGTTACCTCAAGATCCCTTTCCATTATGATAGAGAACATTACTGAAAACTAGAGAATATCTTAAATCCACAAGGAGAAACAACACTCTCAAAGTGAGATCTTTAGGATAGATTAAGGGGTTAATTTCACTTTATTATTAGGAAATTCCCGAAATTAGACTTTACTACACAAAGTTTTTTTTGTCTCAACTTCGTACCCAAAATTTGTTTCTACCACTTTCATACCTCTGTTAGTTTGAGTGTTAAGTTATCCGTTAAATGATGACGTGGCAATCAATTGCTCACCTAAACTCAAATATATTGTGTCACATCAGTTGGTAAAAATAAATCATAAAAGATTAAAATAATAATAATAATAATAAAGAATCAATTAACAATTGAAAAAACTGAAGAAAACAAATTAAAAACAAATTTTTTTGAAAACTCTCTCTCCTCTCTTTGCAACTCACGACCCACCCTGGTATCAAACTCAACGACGAGCAATGGAGCGATGAAGGGGACAATGGCATTGGTGAAGAGGCCGAAGTATTGGCTGGCGAGGGCGTTGCGCGCGAGGTGGAGTTGAAGAGGATGAAGCAGAGGTCGAAGCCTGGGCTTGAGGCAATCTCGAGGAGGACAGAGAAGACGCAAGAGGTGGAGAAGGAGGTGAGGAAGGTTGAATTGGAGGTGGGTTTTGTTGGAAGTTAAACCATGCCCACTTTAAGCCCAAGCCCACTTTAATATTTTTAATTGTTGTTGTAAAACCTTTTAGGCTTCAGCAGCTACTTTTGGTTTCTCAAGAAGATAAGCTACTGCTTAGTGTTCTGAAGTTTCTAGGCTTCTCTCTTGTTTTTGTTGCTCATCTCTTCTTTATATAGGTGCTGCTGCTTCTTTGTATTTTGGCTCAGAACAATTAATAGAAGCTATCACTTCCTTTATGCTCAAGTTCATCTCTCTCTTTAATTGTTGTGTGAGATTATGTACTGGCTTGACTGGTGAGTTAATCTGCTATTGGGTTGTGTTTCAATTTTTTATTTCCTACATCTAGTATCAGAGCTTAGGCTCAAGAGGGATGGCAAACATAAATGAGTTTGTGCACTGCCCAGTGGGTAAGTTTGAAGGGCAAGGAAACTTCTAGTATTGGCGTTCTCATATGGAGCTTTTCTTCAAAGTTATGGAGTACACAGATGTTGTGATAAATGGGTTCCATGACCCAGGAGATCAAGCGACCCTCACATAGAACCAAAGAGAAGAGATGGTGAAAAATCGGAAGAATGATAGCCGGGCCTTGATGTATATCTTTGGTGCAATTGATCTAGCAGTCTATGAGAAGATTGCACATGTCTCTACATCTAAGGAGGCATGAGATATGCTAATCAATAGCTATATTGGAAGAGATAAGGTAAAGAAGGTACGATTGCAGACCTTAAGGAGATAGTTTGAACTTTTGTAGATGGAGAAAAAAGAAAGCATCTCTGATTATTTCTCACATACCTTGTCATTGGCAAATCAGATGAAAGCCAATGGTGAGGATCAGAAAGAGATCCAGATTGTGGAGAAAAAATTTCGAACCTTGACAGCCAGGTTTGAAGGCAAAGTTAAGCTATTGAGGAGACACATGATCTAAGTACCTTGACAGTGGATGAGTTTCAAGGTTCATTGCAAGCTTATGAGCAAAGATTGAATGAGAAGTTAGAGATTGGGATTGGAGAAGTATTGAAGGCCCAAATAAACTTGAAAAATGAGAAGAATGACTCTAAGAATGAGGAGTCTAGCTATGAAGCAAGTCCGTGATAAATATAAGAAAAGCAACAATTGGAGCCAAGTCCGTCATAACTCAAATTACAAAAGGGGTCAGAACATATAAGAAAAGTAACAATTGGAGCCAAGTCCGTGATAAATACAATGTTTAGTGTTTTGATCGCTAGAAATATGGCCACTACAAAAATGAATGCAATTCTCATAGATTTGAAAATAAGGGGCATCATGCTAAGGTTGCAGAGGATGATAAAGGAAATGAAGAGACTTTGTTGCTAGCTTATAATGTTGTCAGTGATGATGAGAAAAACAAGTGGCTGCTAGATATTGGATGCAGTAATCACATGTGTGGGCATAAGGACTTATTCAGTGATTTGAATGAGTATGTGCAGTTTGTGATCATATTTGGTGATCAAACGAAGATTCTAGCTAAAGGAAATGGAAGAATCGCTATCAAGTTAAGGGATGGGTCGTTCAATTCCATATCAGATGTCTATTATGTTCAGGGTTTGTGCCACAATTTATTGAGCCTCGGACAACTCTCAGAGAAGGGTTACGACATTCGGCTTCCCAATGGATTTTGTACTATTAGTGATGCTAGTCATGGACTAATAGCTAAGGTAAAAATGACTCCAAACAGGCTATTTCCATTATATTTCAATTATCATAAATTACCTTGCTTTAGTTCAATGATGGATGGTGATAATTGGTTATGGCATATGTGCTTTGGCCACTTAAGCTTTAATAGTTTGAATTTCCTTGCTCAAAAAAATTTAGTTGCTGGTTTGCCTCCAATTTCTGTTCCTATTGAAGTGTGTGAGACTTGTGTTATGGGTAAAAAACACAGGGAGAGTTTTCCTAAAGGAAAGACTTTTAGAGCTAGAAGACCCCTTGAATTAATACACTTCGACTTGTGTAGTGTGAAAGTAGCCTCACATGGTGGTGGAAAATATTTCATCACATTTACTGATGGTTTCAGCAGGAAGACTTGGGTGTATATTTTGAAAAACAAATTAGATGCTTGTGACATTTTCAAGAATTTCAATGCCTATGTTGAGAAACAAAATCGTGAGAAGATAAAGGTATTGAGAACTGATAGAGGCCAAGAATATATGGTTTGTGACGAATTTTTGGAGAAGAATGAGATAAAACGTCAATTGAGAGCCATGTATACATCTTAACAAAATGGCGTGGCAGAGAGAAAAAATAGAACAATTATAGATATAGTGAGATGTATGCTGAAATTGAAGAATTTGCCTAAGTATTTTTGGGCAGAGGATGTTGCTTATGCTGGGTATAGTTTGAAAAGGTCTCCTAATATAAGTGTGGATGGAAGAACTCCCTATTAAGTGTGGAGTGGGAAGAAGCCAAATATTCAACACCTTCATGTGTTTTGATGTATTGCTTATTCTCATGTCCCAGATCATATTAGAAAGAAACTTGATGAAAAGGCAGAGAAGTGCATTTTTATTGGCTACAATACAATCACAAAGGGCTACAAGCTTTATAATCCGAAGACAGAGAAGGTTATAATCAGCAGGGATGTCACTTTTGATGAGCAAGGAACTTGGGATTGGTCCATGAATAGAAGCAAACCAGCAACATATTTTCCAGCAGTTGATAATTATTATTTTGGAGATGAACAACATGTAAATGAACTAGAAATTCAACCCCCAATGGCTCAATCTCCAATAGCTCAAGTACCACAAGAAGTTGAGTCAAGAAGGCCACCACGTGAGCATCGATCGCCATATCGCTTCCAAGATTATCAAATGGGTACAAGCAATGATGCCTTGGATGAAGAAATTGTGAACTTCGCCTTATATGTAGATTATGATCCTCTATCATTTGAGGAGGCATTTGAACATGAACTCTGGATTAAAGCAATGGGTGAAGAGATTCACACAATTGAAAAGAATGACACTTCGGAGCTTACTTCTCTTCCAGAAGGAAAGACACCCATTGGAGTTAAATGGGTATACAAGACAAACAAAGTACAAGCCGAATGGAGATGTGGATCGCTTCAAGGCAAGGTTAGTAGCTAAAGGCTACAAGCAAAAACCAGGTATTGATTGCTTTTAGAATGATTATTTCTCTTGTTGCTCATAATGCTTGGAAGATATTCCAAATGGATGTTAAATCTGTGTTTTTAAATGGAATATAGGAGTAAGTTTTGAGCAGCCATCAGGTTATGTAAAAAAGGGCAAGCTGACAAAGTTTATAAGGTGAAAAAGGCTTTGTATGGCCTTAAACAGGCTCCAAGAGCATGGTACTCCAAAATTGATTCCTACTTCATGGAGCATGGGTTTCAAAGATGTCCATGTGAGCACACTTTGTATGTTAAAACTAATTCACACGGAGATATTGTTATTGTGTGTTTGTATGTGGATGATCTCATATTCACAGGGAATAACCTGAAAGGAATTTCAAAATTTAGGGAGGCCTTGACATCTCAATTTGAGATGACTGATATGGGGTTGATGTCTTATTTTCTTGGCTTTGAAATGACTCAAATTGAGAAGGGGACTTTTGTTTCCCAAAGAAAGTATGTTGGAGATATTTTGAAGCATTTTAAGATGGAGTCTTGCAAACCTATGAAGACCCCAATTGAATAAAAATTGAAGCTATAGAAAGATAGAGTTGGCCAGTTGGTTAATCCAACATTTTTCAAGCTGTTGGTCGGTAGCTTGCGTTATTTGACTGCTATTAGGCCTGATATCACATTTGTTGTTGGGCTTATTAGTAGATTTATGTAAGCTCCAAGACAATCACACATGCCGGCAACAAAAAGAATTTTGAGGTATGTCAAAGGCACTTAAAGTGATGGTATTTTATATTCTAGCAATTGTGGAGTTGAGCTTGTGAGTTATACGGACAACGATTGGGTTGGAGATGTTGATGCAAAGAGCACCTCAGGTTATGCTTTTCACATTGGCTCTGGTGTTATCTCTTGGTCATCAAAGAAGCAACAAGTTGTGGCTCTTTCTTCTATAGAAGCAGAGTACAATGCAGCCACCTATTGTGCTACTCATGCAGTGTGGATGAGGGAATTGCTTGGTGTTTTGCATCAAGAACAGAAAATTCCAACAACTATATTTTGTGATAACAAGTCAGCTATAGCATTGTCAAAGAACCCAGTCTCCCATGGAAGGACCAAGCATATTCGGGTGAAAATGCATTATATTCGTGATTTGGGGAAAGATAAGGAAGTTGAAGTTCAATATTGTCCAACTGGAGAATAGATTGCAGACATATTTACAAAGGGTCTCAAGACAGATGTGTTTGTGAAGCTGAAGAAGATGATGGGAATGATGAGCTATGATGAGCTTGGTTTAAGCACTACTACAAAAAACACTTTACGCGACGAAAAAAGTTTGTTGCGCAAAATACAATTTCGACGCGCAAAGCTCGTGAAGAAAGGGTTTGTACGATGAATATTAGGTTTCGTCGCACAGAGATACTTTGTGCAACAAACCTTAACGTCGCGCAACGAATCCTAACGTTTCGCAAAGTAGCTTTGCGCGACGAATAATAACGTCGTGCAAATATTTGCACGACGAAATATTCAAAATTTTTTTTAATTAAAATAAACTAATTTAATAGTTTTTTCTCTTATATCAATTTAATTATATTAATTTTTTCAAATTTTTACTTTTTTAAATTTAATTTTATTGTATGATTTTATTTTTTTTAATTACTTTAATTTAAATTGACATATTCAAAATAAAATTACATATGAAAAATAGTGGTCAAATTATCCAATATATATAATATTCAAAATGTACACATAAATTAACAAAGTACAATAATAAAATCCTAATACAAGCCTATTGTGGTGGTAGTGGTGGATGATATGTTTCGATAGCGTCCTAATCCTCAACTTTAGCCGTCAAAGTCTCGATGATTCCCTACAAAAAAACGAATAGAGATTTTCTATTTAAACCCCGCACTTCTCTTTGTTCACCCCAATACTTAAATCATTAAGGTGTAAGTTTTATTATTGTGTAAAAAGACAAAACAGGTCATCCAACTTAATAATTAACCCTAGTACATCTATACACACACCCCACCACTCTTCATATCAAGTTTTAGAAAAATACAAACTCCTCTACATCATATTGCCAGATTACTCTTCTCTTTTAAAGACATAGAAAATTGACGAGCCTACCTCTTTAAATATGTGTGGGAGTTGATGGAAAGGCTTGTTGATTATTAACTCAACAATACCCAAGTGTTGGAATTCCAGTTACAGTTCTTGGAGAGAGGTAAAGTTGTTCTCTTTCTCTAGAAAGTATTGAATTTCGGGTTTAGGATTCTATTTGTTTGTGTTTTTTTTTTGCTGGGAACAAAGAAAATTGTGGGGTTTAAATAGAAAATCTCTTTTATTTCTTATTTTTTCAGTTTGGGGTGTATTTAAGGGTAGTTTGGGAAGATAGTGGGATTTTCTTAGAAATTAAGAAAATTTAAATTAAAAGATGGGGTGAACTTAGAACATGGGGTGAACTAAGAGAAGTGTGGGATTTAAATAGAAAATCTCAAACGAATATGGTCAAATAACATAAAATAATAACAAAAAATTGGCATAATCTCCCCTAAAATTGTTATACCCCAAATCCAACCCAAACTCCAATCCTCACCCTATACTCAACCCCAAACCCCGCACAAACTCAAAACTAACTCCAAAAACACATATTAATGAAAAAAAAATTAAAATTTAGAGAGAATATACCTTTTGGCAAGATTTTGAGTGAGTGAGAATGAGAGGAAGAAGTGAGTGTGAGAGAATTAGAAAAGATAGTGAGAGAGAGATGAGAGAGTGAGAGAGAGTGAGAGATGGTGAAAAGAGAGATGAGAGAGTGAGTGAGAGTGAGAGATAGTGAAGAGAGAGATGAGAGATTAAGTGAGAGGAGTGAGTGTGAGAGAAAGGGTCGGATTTGGGGAGAGGGAAAGAGAGAGGAGAGGTAAGAGTAGAGAAAGACATTGAGAAAATGGTGAAGGAGTTATTTTGGTTTTAAAAACCGTATCACTTTGCGTGACGAAATATTATATTGGTCGTGCAAAGTCTTAAAAAAAAATTTAAAAAAAATTCCCATTTTTGTTGCCCACCCAAATTTTTAGAGTTTTGCGCGACCAAAAAATTCCCGCGTCCCATTTTTGGTGCCAGCCCAAATGGGTGAACAGAACCGGTACAATGTGGCCAGTGTAAATGATGGAGAAGCATATTTGGACACAGGGTATTCGCGAAGTGATTGGAATCTGAAAATTACAGTTGGGCAAATTTTCTCTAGTAAGGGAGCACTGTTGACCGAGTTACAGTTGACGGCATTGAGAGGCCACTTTAAATTTAAGGTGCAATTCTCTTGCACTAAGAGGTTGCTTGTGGTTTGTTATCAACGCCCATGCCCATGGCGGTTCGAGCATCGAGAATTGGAGAATACAACTTCATGATTGTGAGGTGTATAGCTGTCCATGAATGTGATTTGAGGTTTGTACATGACGACCATCGTTAAGCAACCGCATCACTTGTAGCCACTTCATTTAAAGGGGTACAAAACAAGCTGAAACTTATTATCTCAATACATTCCAAATCCCGACAGTTCATGCATAACCATACCACATTTCAAGGTTCCAACAACATGAGCTTTAGACTATCCAAAAGAAATACAATCCCAGCAAAACAAATTGGTACACACCAAAGATCAGTACAACCTATGTTTTCCAAATATATGCAGAGATACCAATATGCAATTCAGCCATGCCTTGTCGTTGGAAGACTCTGTAGATGCTCATGCTCATACTCAAGCTTTGATGAGGGTCAGGCACGGGGAGAGACTGAGGCAATTAGTGAAACACTTTTGGATGCAATGAACAAGGGGGCTTCTCTTTTAATTGCCTCCTACTTCTTGCAAGCAGGCATAAAACTTTCTGATGATGACTTGGGGGCTCCTGCCAAATGCAAGCCGCAAGGGGGCTTCATCCTAACCCATCAAATCCATGCCAAGCAAATGGATTTTCTCTTTTATTTTAGTTGGCCCAAGCAAACCATCAAACAATAATCCGCATACCTAGCCATTTTTGAAAGAAGTCAAATTTTCGAGTCATTATACTTCCACAACCAAACTCAAACTTTTGTCCCCAAAACATGCTCATAATAGTAGCCAGAGACAATACTCGAGCTGCTGTAAATGGTACAAACCATGCTACTGTAGTTGTTACAACCCCAGGCTGCTGTAACTGTTACACCCCAACAACTATTGCTAGCACCCAAGTTGTTATGCAAATAATCTTATAAGGATATATTACTAAATCTGGCTTTAATGCCTCCATCATTTGTTAAGCATCATCATCAAAGCATTACTATCCAAGTTGGCATGCTTTCACTACAAAAGACCTTAAGGAGGTTTTGCAATAAAGTTCTTGTGGGGGGACTCTGTACACTAGCAATATCCACCCATTGGGGCTCACGTAATAAAGAGGAAATTGAAGCTTCAATTGTGAAGGTATCCAACTATGCAATTATGAAGAAAACGAGCATCCAAGCCCTTGCACGAATTAGAGTTGTTGAGCAAGCAGGAGTGTGCATAACTTCTTCCAGCGCCATAGACAATCATTTGACAACCATAAGATGCCCATGTTTGTCACCGCCTTATCAAGAACGTGCCTTACCAGTAAAGCATGCCGCATGACATTGAGCCCAAGTTATGGAAAAGCAAGGAGCAATTTCAATAGCTCTCAAGACATGAAAGGAGGATACAACTTCATACCATGCCGCTGGAGGTTGCTGAAGATTTTTTCGGTTTATTTTAGGCCTCTACAAATTTCATGCTAACTTCATCCAAGCATCGTAAAGCCTCAAGCATCGAGCTACAATAGACATGCTAGCCAAGTTATTACATGCAAAGTGAAGCAAAATTTAAGAAAAGAAAGAAAACCAAGCAACAAGCTACAAGCTAACATGCTACGACCTCATTACGAAGCTTATCTACTTAACTCTCTGCATCAATACAAGTACTTCATGCAGCCACAAAAAGACAAGTATCATGCCCTGCATAAAAGAGACTTGACAAATCAAACAAACCATGCTTCAAGCACTAACAACATGCTATTTTCCTCATCTTGTTGTTGGTCTTCTTTATTTCCAAAGTACAAACCACTAAAAACCAAATTCCCTATGTCCTTTGCTAAACCAGCAAACTTGAAATTAAGCCAAGAATCAAACTTCAACGGCCGAAAAACACAAAACACTTTTGTTCAAACTTCCTATCTAGCCTTCCTTATTTAAGCCCATCTTGTGCAGTAGGAAAACTTACGAGCTATTGCATCATGCCAAGCAGACTCGCTAACCCAAGCCACATGCCAAGCAAATTACAAATATGTTGGGAAAACAATTCAAGAATTATCAAGATCATTCAAATAGGTCCAAGCCATAATAAAATGTTTCAAGCCATTTGGACGTATGCCTAAACCCATGCCAAATCATTGCAGTCAAAACACTTAAGCAAGGCTACCATGCAAGGAACCGAAAAGAAGAACCATGAAACTTCAATTTCCTTCTTCATGGAGCTCCCTACAAACGAAAAAAGAAGAAGGAGCGATGCTTACCACAACTCTCTCTCACGTTTCTCTTTCGGCAGCTCCCCAAAAAAGAAAAAGGGGGGGTACGACTCAAGCCCAAATGCAGTCAACTGTGCTGAAGAGCGATACACCTTACAGTTTCAAAATGAAAAGCTACTACGGGCCGAGCCAGCTAGCCCCCCCATAACAAAGAAATGCGACCTGCAAGTCAAAATAAGGATAGGTATTAAAGAGAGATGGTGCTTGAAGATATAGCCTTGCTAAAAAAAAAAATTATGCATATTCACGGTGCAAAGAAGGAGAATTGGGTACCTCAACTAGATCACAGCGCATGACTAAAACAGAATAGAAGAAGCACGGAGATATGATCCTTTCGATGTTTCCACCACGCACCAAGCGCCATTATCAGTAGCTCATTTGTCAAGGAGAAGGTCTCGTAGCTTACGACACTGGCTCTCCAATTCGTGTTCCTTAAGGCTCAACGCATCAACAACAACTCTTGCTTCAGGGGATTGGGCATACATCTTTATGCTACAAGCAGCTTGTGCCCTAAAAACAGCGTGTGCGATAACTTCTTCTGAGTATCAAGCGGGAAGTCCACTCGAGGTCCTAATAAGACACATGCTCATACCCTTTCAGCACACTACTGTAAGGTCGAAAATTATGTTTCCTTCGCAACCTTCAATCATTCGCAAAACATCTTCGGTAGTTGGGTCAGCACACTACTGTAAGGTCGAAATATATATATATATAGCAAGAGGCCGCCGGAAACATGCCTTTCTTCTATACAGCACCTGGAAATGAGAGTAGCCTCCAAAGCTTACCCAGTGCCTATGATCAAGTCTTGGCAAGTGTTTCTAAGTGATGAAGGTAGTCGTCTCTTCTTCAGCCCATTGTGCAAGGGGAAATAGGCCATCACTCATCACAGAGGTCATTATGACTTATTACATGAATCCCTGCAAGAATCGCCAATAAAGAATATGCTGAAAAAGGGCAAAGCATAAAGCTAGTTCTTTGTGTTAAAGCCAAACAATCTCCACACTAGCATGCAAGCCATATGAACTTTACAAGCCAAGCAAAGCAAGCTATCTCATGCCAAGCGAAATGCATAAACAAAAAATATTTTCGAAGCATCATGCAATCTATTACTCGAGCTCATGACAAGCAAATTTCCCATTCCATGCTCAATTAATCATTCCAGCAGACCCTTTTTCACAAAGCAAGTGTTACAAACTAAACACTATTTACCTCATAGTAACCATTTTCACAAAAACAAAAAAACAAAATCCCTATGAGTTACACGGCATCCTTGCAGACCCATCATACACATGTTTATATCTATCCCTATAAAGCCAAAAAAAAAAAAAATAGTTATCCATGTCCAAGTTCTAAGCTCATAAAAAGAAACCAACGGTGCTTTCCTCAAGCTTTCAAACAGCCTTTGATCTTACGTATTAATCATGCGGTTACAAGCATACGCTCTTGAGGCATATAGTTCAACAACAATCAAGAAGGGGGCCAAGAACGTAGCACACGCAAAATGTACGCCAAGCATGGCAAGCCAAGCTCACGTCAAAGGGAACGGTTAAGTAAATGTCCAAGCAATATGCAATTTATTACTCAAGCCATTGGCAAGCAAAATACTCAAGCAATTCCCATGGCCAGCAAAATTCTCGTTCCATTATCGACAAGCAATTCCCATGGCAAGCAAAATTCTCTCTCAAAAATGCAAAAAATTCAAGCATTGCAAAACATGCATTATGTCAGTTTATGTTTCCCACAACATAAACGAAGGTCCAAGGTTAATCAAGCATGTGTTCAAAAGAAAGATAAGCCTAGGCCAAACACCAATCTATGTTTATTCCTACAAAGCCAAAAGAAAGACTCGCGATTCCAGTAAAGGAGCAGAACTATTTACCCAGAAATCGAGATAGAAATCCAAATTTCCAAGTTGTGAAATTGGTACACTCAAAGCTTCCAGCAGCAGGGAATACGATGCAGGCTTCTGACACCTTCCCTTGCCTGTGCCAGAAGACGTATACACCTACATAGAAAAAGCACATCGTGCAAAGTTCAGCATTTTCACCAGCACAAAGAGGGCCAACACATGATAAAAATGGGAAAAAAAATGGAGAAAAGAAAAGGATACAATCCATACCAACGATTTCTTTTCACAAAGTTCGCACTCTTCCAGCAGCCTGCAAAAAGAAATAAATCTAAAAGGGGGAGAACCCCAAAAATTGACGCAAACCCTTCCTTGCTAACGATTACTCCAACAAAAGATTGATGGGTCAAAAGGAATGGGTGCTTGGCTGTCAAAACAAAGAGCAAAATTCATGGGTGTGAGGAACCCAACAAACCCCTCAATAGATTCAAGAAATTGCATGAGAAAAGGGCATACCTTGTTAATCCCCTCAAAGGATGGCCTTAGATGCACCAAGAAAGAGGGAAATCAGGGATTCTTAGAAGAAAAGTCTGCACGAAGAGATCTCTTCCAACAACAAGTGGGTTTTCTTCATAAGGGGGATAACGGAGTCGGGTTCGGCTTGGGCTCTCTCGCAGCGGCTGTAGAAGGGCGGTTCTTCTCGATCTCTCTCTCTCTCTCTCTCTCTCTTTGAGTTCGTTGGAGGAAGGAAAAATGAAAGTAGAAAAAAGTGATGGAAAGAAGTTCACTCTGGTGCGCATAAAGATGAAGGAAAAGAAGAAGAAAATAATAAATGAAAAGAATGGAGGAAGAAGTTTGTACCTGGGAAACCACAAATAAATGCTGGAGCTTATGAATTTGATTTTTGGATCAAGTTTAATTATTCGGCCCATTCCATCACTCATTCATGGCCCTAATAATTAAGGGGGCTAATGTTGAGGCCCAAAAATCCAGGGCTAGGCCCAAAAAATATTCTTGGCCCAGTGCGATACATTATTGAGAAAAAACCCAGTTGAAGCACACGAAAGTTCGTCATATGCGCTTACACACATGCCACGCCATGCTACAAGCTTAAGTGGGCCCAAGCCACGCAAATGTCCGGGGCTTGCTGAGAAGGTTGTGGTATGAATGGTTACGAGCACTTACAAGGCCCATTGAGAATTCAAGGGATGGAAAATTTTGGGGCTGCTTGGGAGCCCTAAAACTCAAGCCCATCTCTTGGGCCCAAGCACATGGGTAAGCATGAGAGAGAGAAAAGTGATCCAATGCCTTAGGAAAATATCTCATAGTCTGCTGCCACACTTAGACAATCTTACGTTAGTTAAAACACCCAAAATAAAGCAAATAGGCTACTTCCAGCAGCTTGACGAAAACATGCAGGCCGCTGGAAAGAAAGTACCAATAACCCGATACTTGTGAACAAAGCCCAACCCAGATCCTTGTTAAAAACCTAGCATCGTATTCCACCCTTGTCAAAGCTCCAAAACCAAGTCAAACAGAGGTCATCGCAAAAACCAATGGAAATCCAAAGGATAGGAGGAATACCTATTGGACAAACGACTCCATCCGCTCTCCTTTTCCTCTGCAAGCTCTAATGGGGAAACCAAGGAGAAAAGTGGGTGGCGCCTCAACCACATGAAGAGGTCCAGCTGCGTAGAAATCTTGGAACCCCAAAGGATTTGTTACCCATGTGCTCTGGTTAAAGAAATTTCACCAAAAGGGAGTGAATGGAAAGAAGCGAAGGAAAAGTGGGAATGGAGGATCGATATAATTAGGGTTCTAAGCGCCTATAAAAGGGAGCTTTCTCTACCCAGCAAAACAACCACATTCAAAGAGCAAGCTTCATCTCTCATCCCTGAAACCTCTGCAATTTCGAGCCCCATTCCTCTATCTCTTCCCATTTTCTCTTCTGGTAAATCATCCAGAGAGCGACCAAGCTTTGTCAAGTGGCTGGGAATTTACTCAAGACACCCCATTCTCTATTTCCATCTCTACCTCTCTTCCTTAGTCAAAAATCTCTTTAGATCTCTCTCCCCCTTGCCCTGAATATTTGTTTCCATAAGAAATTCAAGCTTTTGTCTCTCTCTCAGATTGCTAAACTTGTGAAGGCTTAGATCCTATGCCACAAGCTCCTCAAGCCAAGCCAATCCATTGCTAATCTGTCACGTTTATTTGGTTGATTGGTGAAAGAATCCAAGGTGTTTTCTAAGGTTGTCACTACTCCTCTCAAAACTCTCTTGGAGCCCAGTCTTTGAACTCGAAAACAGGGGCAATCTTCTCCACTCGTCCTTTACAGCGGCCCAAGCCCATTCGTCTGGTTGTTGGAAGAAAAAAGACCCCAACTCCACTTAACGAAAGAGAATGCAAGTTTGTAGTTAATACAAGCATTTAAAGACCAACGCTCAACAGAATTAAAGGGTAAGAAAGATGTGGTGTACCAAGGAACCCCTAAACCCTAAACCAATTTCATAGAAACCCATAAACCCTAGAGAAACCCCTAAACCAATTTCATAGAAACCCATAAACCCTAAACCAATTTCAGAGCAACCCCTAAACCCTAAAATCCTAAACCAATTTCGAAGAAACCCCTAAACCAATTTCATACAAATCCATACACCCTAAACCAAATTCACAAAAACCCCAAATGTCTAAGAAAAGGACGATGAACAGTACCTTGTGGATGTGAATCGTGGAGTTAAGCTTGGATGAACAGACACCGCTGAGGGAGGAAGACCACTACGTCAAAGAGAGAGAGAGTGACACAAGAGAGCTGAGCGACAGAGAGAGACGAAGCCAAGAGAGTTGAGAGAGAACACAATTTCTAAAAAAGTGATATAGGTGCAATCAGTCGACAATAAAGATGTATTTATAGGTGGTAGTTTTAAAATTTTAAGGAAGGGGTTGTATTTTTAGAAAAAAATTATAAAATGGGTGGCATTTTGAGCTATTTCCCTTGTTTTTATCATCCCTTATAATTATTTTTTACTTCTATATAAAGAGAAGCAGCAAAATTAATGTTTATTCATCACTTCACACTTTTAGTAGCATCCTATCTCTCCCCTTTTAGTAGCAAAATTAATGTTTTTTCATTACTTACACTACTACAAAACAGGGCAAAAAGCACGATCCAAAGGCCACAAAAAAGAGGGTCATGCTCTTTTGAATCACATTAGACACATATATGTAGTATTTGTGTCATATGTAGAGAAGACACAATAGTTTTGTGTCCAACTTAAACAGAAGAAGAAAATAATTGTGCTTCAGTAATTTAGACACAACTTGTGTGGCCTATAGAGAGCACAAATAGACAACTTTTGTGGCTATTTATATTTCTTTTCTTTTTCAAAGTCCCGTGACTTAAATAAAGCACGGATACTGAAATTTTGTGCCTTTGTATAGAACACAAATACTGCAACTGTGTCTTTTTAGGTTGTCTATAGAGCACGAATAATGCAATTTGTGCTCAATATTATATTTAAAAATAATAATTCAGTTAGATAATAAGACAAGGAAAACTTATAACTGTGCCTAAAGCTCTCCTCACTCACACGAGTCACGCACCTCTCTCTCTCTCAGTCTTCTAATCTTCCTTCTGACCTAACTCTCACTCGCCGCCTCTCTCTCTCTCTCTCTCTCTCTCTCTCTCTCTCTCTCTCTCTCCCGACCTCAGCTCTCCTCTCTATCGATTCGTCTCTCCCGACCTTAGTCACCGACAGCGTCGGCATCACTTCATCTATCTCACTCTCTCATCTAGTATCATCTCTTCTCTCAATCTCATGTCTCTGTCTGTCAACCTCATCCTCTCTCTCCCTCTCTGGAGTCGACCTAACCCAGATCGCCCCTCAGTAACCTAACCTTCTCAGAGTCTCTCTCTTTCTCGACTCGTCTCTATCGTGCTCGCTTTCTATCACTCTTAGTCACCTTCTTAGAGTCCAGAGACTCGTTCTCCTTCTCCAAACCTAACCAAACATCATCCAATTTCATTGGTTTTTGGAGCGAATCCTTGCAAATTGTGGAGGGCTCTGGTTCATTCTAAGGTAAATTTGTATGTATTTGGTTTGAATTCTTAGTTGTTTTCATGTTCCCCAATTTAGTAGATTATTAGGGTTTCAAAATTTTTGTATTCTGTTGAAATTAAATCAATGTTTTCTTAATTTTGCAGTTGTTGTGCATAGTCTCTGTGGGTTTTGATTAATAGGCAAAATTGAAGGTATAAATATTTCTCTGTCTCAATCTCTGTGTGTTACTTGTTTCATCTTGCTTCAAGCTTTGGTTTTGTTTGGTCCTACTAGGTTAGGATATGATAAGATGATATGAATGATAAATTTTCTTTGCTTTAATGTCTGCGTGTTTGAAGATAGTATTTTTATCTTAAATGTTTATTTTTCCCTATGATATGTAATTAATTACATTTTTGTCACACATGTTCTTACGAGGGAAATATTTGCCTTCTGTTATTCTCTTGGATGTTTTACTTCTGCAGTGCAGTTCTTGCATCAAGAATCATGTAGGTACAAGGTAGATAGAATTTTAAATTTCATGTAGCTGCAGAGTAGATGTGCGACATATAATTAGCAGCCTCAGTTACTAGTTTGTAACATTTTAATGAATATGGAGGAATTAGATGCTTCCAGATTTGTAGTGATAAGGCATTACCTTTCTTCTTTTCATCATAGGTACTTAAAATTCATTACCATGGCCTTAGTTTTTTCAGTTTGTTATGTTAGGGAGTGGGTCTCCAACTGGAAGAAGGTTTAAGATTGACATCAACTGTCAAGAATCATTGTACATTTAAGATTACAAATATCCATGTAGAATTCGAAAGCCAAGAGTTAAAGTTCTGAGAAGTATAAATTGCGTAGTTAGATTTGGTTTAGTTCCCTCTTTTAATATAATTTGATCACCCAAATGCTACTGTTGTTTACTTCAAGAGGCCAGGAAATGGTACTGTCATTTACATTGAATCCAATGTAGACCATGAAGTATGTAGCCATTGGTTTTGTTGGAACTTGAAAGTATTTGTTTGTGCCTAATAAATCACGGCCATGAACTGACCGAAGGAGCCCTTCTTCTCGGCCCTAACACTTGCTCGTGAAACTAAAACGCGGCGTTTCGCCAAGGTGTTTGGCCTTCCTAAAACAAAGGAAAAGTTGCGAAGGCATGACCATTTCGGCCTCGATTATAGGCCGAGGCCGAGGCCGAACAAAATCACGGCCAAAGATATTAAAGTCAGATCATCAAGTGACAGCAGGGTCCCACGCTTCATTTAATGAAGTAGTGCCTCTGTTTATTGCAGCAAACCCACTGACCACGAATAAGCATTTAATGCACGAGGGAAGGTGGGAAGTGACTAAAGTCAGGGTTTGGCGACAAGAAACAGAGTGATTAGACGCAGACATTCTCACAAGAATTCTTGCAGCTTGAGAGATTAGGTCACCAGCTATCAGAACAATAAATGCGTCTCCACGGCCAGAGGTGCAGAACCCACGATCAGGGCGGCGGCCGAGATTTACCAGGATTCATGGGGTCACACCACCATGCTTCACGATCCCAAATGTCGATTGGACTACCCACTTGCTCTAATCAGGCTCCACCATGCAGATTTTCAGCCTCGATTACTGTTTGTGCCTAATACATCACGGCCATGAATTGGCCGGGGGAACTTCTCTTCTCGGCCTCAAACTGAAACGCAGCGATTTGTCAGGGTGTTTGGCTTTCCAGAGAAACAAGAAAAATCACCAAGGCATGATTATCTCGGCCAATGTGATAGGCCGAGGCCGAGACCGAACAAGGTCACGGCCAAAGGCATTAAAGTCAGATCATCACGTGACAGCAGGGTCCCACTCTTCATTTAATGAAGCAAGGTCTCTGTTTATTGCAACAAACCCACTGGCCAAGAATGAGCATTTAATGCGCGAGGGAAGGTGGGAAGTGATTGGAGTCATGATTTGGTGACAGAGATCAGAGTGATTAGACGCCAACATTCTCACAAAGCTCTTTACAGCTTGAGAGATTAGGTAATTGGCTATCAGAGCAATAAATGCGTCTCCACGGCCAGAAGCGCAGAACCCACGATCAGGGCGGCGGCCGAGATTCACCGGGATTCATGGAGTCACACCACCATACTTCACGATCCCAAATGTCGATTAGACTACCCACTTGGCATAATCAGGCTCCACCATGCAGATTTTCAGCCTCGATTACCCCTCCAGGAGCTCTACCTATAAATACAAGACTCAGGACTACTTTCAAAGGGTTCAAACACCAAACAAAAGCCTCCCACGGAGCAACTTATATTTTCCTGTAATGCACTTTCAATATCTTTACTTGCTTTCCTAGGAGTAGTGTTAGTTTGTAAGGAAAATCCATTCATCAATATATCAAACGACCCTTGATTTTCAAGGCGCCGGAGCACCACCCTTGTTATTCGCTAACTCACCCCATATATCATACGACCGCCGCTCATTGAGTAGCGCGCCGGAGCACCGCCCCAAAACCCACCAAACACCACCACTCAACGGCCTTGCAGTTCAGGCCGTAAACCTTACAGCCGAGACTAGTTCCTCTCTCGGCTACAATCGTTTGATTAGAAGACGAGTCCAGACAGGCGCACCATCTAAACACTTTCACCCGCTTCAAACATCTCGACGCACGGTAGACCGTGCTGGCACGCCCGCGCACAAACGCACCCCGTCCAAAAGCAGGAAACCGCGTGTTAACGCACATCCCCTCGCCCCGGAACTCCAGGCCGTGAGATTTGCGCAGCCAACAGTATTGGTAAAATATTGAATGAGGATTATCCCTCTCTCAGTTTCATTTGGAGGAGGAGGATGACATATTATTCTTCCTCTCTCTCTTCTACAATTAAGTATTAATTTTAACATGTTTTCCATATTTATCATTGAGCATTTAAATGTCATTTTGCTTATATTACTTTGCTTCAAAGCTCAAAGAGAAAGCATTTGTGCTATTATTTCAATTTTTATTCAAGCATTTGTTTGGTCAAGAATGATTAGAACATGCTATTGTTGGCTCTCTTGCTATTATTATGTATATCTTTTAACCTCCAAGTGGATGTATTAATATGTTCCACTGTAATAGTTATGATTTCATATTAATTTTGAAGCTAATAAAAATGGCTTTGAGGAAATGAGATTGTTTGGAGTCATATATTGTGCACAATTGAGTTCAAATTTTCTTTGCACTAATTTCAGCCAAAAAGAGCAGCTAATTATATTAGATATTTATAAAAATACCCAATCCTAGACATGTATTTATAAAAATACCCAAGCACTATTTAAACATAGAAACATACCCAAAATCAACAATTGTATATTTTTTGGGTGTGTTTATAAATGGGTTTTGAGTGTGTGTAATGATGGGTTTTGGGTATGGTTATAAAGTGTTTTGGGTGTTGGGTATTTTTATAATTTCAGCCCCCATTTTGGGTATTTTAGTGAAACTCCCTAATTATATTTGGTAATGTATATGTACATGATTTGAGATGCCATTGGTTGAGGATATGTCACTTATTTTGTTTTTTCCTGATTTTTTTTTTTCTGAGTCCATTTTGATAGATGTACACACATGTACACAAAACTTAAACATCATAGTTAAGCTTTAATGTCTTTGTAAAATTAATGCATCTCTTTTGCATCTCTTTTGCTTGCCTAAATACCCTAAACTTGAAGAGTTTATTATTACTAGCTGGTTATCTATTGTGGTAGATTCTCTCTCTCTCTCTCCTCTCTCTAATGCCGATGCTCTTATTTGGCAGATAATGTGATTAAGGAGGCTCACAAAGGCAGACATAGGCACATAAAGGGTGTTTTATTTGGAGCTTCTAATTCATTGATGTTAGATACGTTCCGTTTTAAGTACAAGTTTTTTATTCAATTATTGTATCTAATCACTATATTAAGTGGAAATGAAATTTCAGTTTGTTATTTAATATATATATTTGGAACAGGTCTGAAATACCATATTAAGTGGAAATGAAATTTCAGTGCGTAATTTTTTATTTATTTAAACAATTGGCATTGAGCACGGTTTTGAAATTGTGCTTAGTTCACATCTATCAAATTACTTTATTTAACAATTCAGTCACTTGTCAAAATAAAAGCACAAATGCTTGGTATTCGTGCTCTATAATCAATGGAAACTGCTATATAGTACATTGACTACTTTAAAGTGGTTGCACTGTGGCCTTCTTCATAGGGCACAATTATTCGTGCTATTTGACATAAAAGAGCACAAATGGAATTTGTGCTTTTAGCCCTGTGTTTTAGTAGTGTTAACAGTTCACACAAAACCACAAAACCCTAGCCGTCCAAAATCTTTCTTAATGTCTTCCTCCCTCCCTTGTCCCAATTTCTCCAACTTACAGAAACCAACTACCTCTTTTGGCTTCAATAAGTAAAACTCTTTCTTATTAGTCATGGCTCATGACACTTCGTTGATGGCTTTTTCCCTCAAGCCTCACCATTTCTCCTTCCCTCCTATGACAACAATGATACTGCTACACTTAACGCTGACCATGTTTTTTGGTTTCAACAAGATCAACTTGAGGTGAGCTACATCACTAGTACTCTTTCCGCATCTGTACTCACTTATTGTGTGTTGTGAGTCCTCCAAGGACATATGAGACTGTCTGCATCATCATTTCACTCATATCTTTGTCGACAGGGTCTCTATTCTCCACTTCCAACTCATGGACATGCAGAATGACTCTCAATCTATTGATCACAACCATCGTAACACTAAACCCCTTGCTAACTCTCTTGCTGGGATTGAACCCATCTTCATCAAATACCTTGTCATTGTTGTACTATGTGGTTTGGGCCTCGACTACAAAATGCTGGTAATGACCATTTTAATTTATTTTTTTTCCTCTTCTTGCGTTTAATGAGTTGCGTGCCCATTTTCTTACTTATGAGGTTCAAAACCTCATGATTGATAATGCGTCTTTAAGTCCCTTCACCATTGTCATGGCTGCCAAATCTCCCCACTCTTCCTAACAACGTAGTGGTTTTTCTCATCGAAGTACTGGTTGTGGTCGTAGTTGTGGCTGTGATGGTCACGGTCATAGTGGTTATGGTTGAAACCAGCTGCCATTATAGCCATAACATTGGACCAACACTTCCACAAGTTTTGCGCGTTGTTGGCAGAAAACCTCACCTTGGAGGCAGTAGGTGTTTGGCCCATAGTGTGTACACTTCTTTTATGGATGTGTTCACGAGGGATTATTTTGAGAGGAGACACCGAGAGAATTATGTGCTCCCCTTTTGATGGTGAGCAACCATAACTAATGCATCTTGAGGATCATCGACACCAGTTATGGACATTCTTTCTTGAGCAACTGTACGGACGTAGGCTAACGTAGTTTCGAGGTCTAGTTTCGAATGTTTGCGCATTATTAAAGAATAGCTTGTCCATGCTGAAAAGTTCAATTGCTCAAAAAGATAGTGAACTCAACTTTTTTGTTGTTACCCTACATGAGTGAAAATAGGCCTACTTTCATCTCGAGCATAAGCATGCCAACATGACCCACAGTTACGAAAAACTGTTTGCCAAGTTCGATGCCTACCATGAAGCTATTGAAAAATCCAAGTCTGAGGCCGTTGTTGAAGCATATAAGTTAGGCTACTTGGATTGCAAGAGTGGAGCCGCTCCGTTTCATTCCATTGAAGATGAAGATGTTGAGTTGTTCTGCCCTGAGATACCTCCTGCTCAAGATGAGCAGATTAATGTTGTGGACATAGAGGCAGTCGTAGAGCAGGTAGCTAATGAGACTGTGGCTGATGAGTTTGCAGTTGAGGAGGATGATGCCAAGGAGGGCGAAGTTGATGAAATGACAGTTGGGGCCTTGGAGCAAGTAATCGAGGCTGTTGAGCAGACGGTTGTAGCTGATGAGCAGGGGACGACAACTGAACAGACTGAAGTCAAGGAGGTTGCTGGCTCAAAGTTGCCTACCGGAGTCTCGTAGTAGACGAAGACTTATTTATTTTTCATCCTTTGTAGCTTGTTTTTCTTGCACAATAATTGGTCTCAGTTGACCATTTACTTTATGCTGAACTATGGCCAGTTGGTCACTTTTGCTATGAAAAACTTCAGTTATTTCCTTAACTTCAATTTGCATTGAGTCTTGTGAACTGCTTAAGTGACTTGCTGGGGTCTTGACTGGGCATCTCCCTTAGGATGCTTTAATGTTTACCTCCATCTCTCTTAGAATGCTTTTGGATGTTGTTTTGCGCTCCCTGAGGACACCTTTGGAAGTTGACATGCGTCTCCATTAGGATACTTTTGGCAGTTGTCATGCATCTTCTTTAGGACGATTTTGGACGATGGCATACATCTCCCTTAGGACGCTTTGGGAAGTTGACATGCACCTCCCTTAGGACACTTCTTGGACAATGGCCTGCGTCTCCCTTAAGAAGCTTTTGGTAGTTGTCATGCATCTTCCCTTAGGACGCTTCTTAGACGAAGACATGTGTCTCCCTTTAGCATGAGTCTTCTTTGGACGATGGCATGCGTCTTCCTTAGGATGCTCCAGGCATGTCAGATGGTGACCATGCAAACACGTCTTTGTTGTTATGGAGGAAGGTGGTCAACTCCATCTTATCTTTTAGGCTTTAGCATGAGCCAATTCATGCTTTTCTTTCTGGCTAGTCAGGATCAAGGAGTACTAGCTCAACGTCCTCTTCGGGCCTTCATCCTTTTTTAAGAGAGACTTTCGGATAGATTCCCTCGTCTTGGTCCTGGCTCTTTAATTGCTCTTAGGAGATGGCTATTCCCTTTCCTTTCTAGTCTGCTCGATTGTCAGGAACGAGATCTGCTTCCCCCTTGCTTGTTTTGTCCGACTTACTGGTATGAACTAGGTTTGCTTGCTTTTCTTCAACCCTTAGGTTGAGCATCTTCTCGCCATCACTTGATCGTCGTTGATCTATCCGACAACGCCTCTAAGAATTGGGTAGCATAAGCGATGCCGTTAATCTTGCCAATCCATGGCCTGCCCGGGATGTCATTGTAAGAGGAGACTTAGTCAATGATCATGAATGTTTGTGAACTTATCACTAGTAGAGAATATATATCGAGGGCATCATTGTGCGGCAGATCAAGCCCAGTCAGGTATTTCTTCTGGAAGCCGATCACCGGATTGTCTTTTACTGCTGGGCAGTCGATTAAGATTTAGGAGATCATAGTTGCATGCTTAATCTTCGTCTTTTTTTCTTTGTTGGTCAGCCCGAACTCCTCGTAGTAGACCAAGATTGTGCTAATCCTTATGACCTTTTGGGAAGGTTCTTTGGGCCGAAGTAGCCGCCCTGGCCCATTGGGGAGCCCTAATTGAGAGGATATGGTGGGTCACAGTACCGACACATCAGCGGTTTAACAGAAGGATTGACGGAAGCATTGACGGACGTATTAAATTGGTGTGAAATAAATTTTATGTAGGCGACTGAGACGAAAAAAAAAAATTGATGTCATCAATTTAAACAAAAAAAGTCCGTCAATGCTTCCGTCAATCCTTCTGTTAAATTAAATACGTCCCGTCAATGCTTCCGTCAATCCTTCTGTTAAAAAACTACCCATTATCTTGTTTAATTAAAAAACTAGCCTCTTCGCACGCGCTTCCATGCCTGCGAGAGGCTTTTTTTAAAAAAATTAAAATTTATTTTAGAATTAAAAAAGATAATGGGTAGTTGTGTTCCATAAAAATAGGCCATTATCTGATTTTTCTTTTAATTTTAATTTTTTTTAAATATGAAAAAGTGTGAATTTACCATATTATCCTTATTTAATTAATAATTTCAATTCTTAATGTTTGCATTAACCAAAGGCATTTCTCTGGTATTTTGAATGTTTCACCATTCTCTGCCTTTTGCTTTATATATATAGATATATATATAAAAATTAGAACAATTATTAAATAAAAATCTTTCTTCTCTATGGTTTACAAATAAAATAAAATATTTTAAAAAAACTGTACCTAGATCAAGATTGTAGTAAATTAACAAAACAAATGAAAAACAAAAGAATAAAAGATTTTAAAAAAACAACATAACTAAGAAATAAAATAAAATAAAAACATTAAGAAAACAGTGCAGCCCCACCCTTTGTCTAGCAACCACCATCTTCCTTATTGTACCACCCACATTAGCACACCCCTACACCCTTACACCCCGCCACAACCCACCAACCCAGCCACCAAACCATCACCAAGCCAACCACACTCCCCCCACCCCCAATCATCTAAGCCCCGAGCCACAACCCACCAACCTAGCCACCAAACCATCACCCAAGCCATCCACACTCCCCGACCCTCAATCATCTGAAACCGACACCATACACCCAGTGACCCAGCTACCACCTGAACTTCCTCGACCCCAATAGTCACCTCACCCCAAATTCGCACCCCAACGAAGAGAGAATCTCTGCCATTAAAAAAGTTTTTAATTTTGTAGTTAGTCAATTCCCCTAATTGCTCTATAGGGGAATGACGCCAATTGCAATGGATTCCAAATTCATGGTCATAATCTTTGGGGATTGGGTGGGTTTGGCTGATGAGGGGTGTGTGTGGGTATGGTTGGTGGTGGGTTTGGGTGGTTATGGATGATGGTGTTGTGGTTTGTTGCAGAGAGAGGAGAAAGGAGGATGAGGCCATTTTTGGGGATAAGGATCTTTAGTGAGAGTTGGATTTGGGTAGGGTTTTTTTTTTATAAATATTTTATTTTTAAAGAATTGAGAAGCAATATTTTTATTTATTAATTTTCCCATGTTTTTATATAATTTTTTAATTGAACAAGTAATTACATTTGGTAAAAAGACAAAAATAGCTTTGCCACGTCATCTAAACTAACAGAGTTATTAATAGAGATAATGGTGGGGGTAAAGTGGAACACGAAATCATGGTTAAGGGGCTTAAGTGGGCCACTTTAACTTTGAGGGGGTAAAATGAGATTTGACCGAAGTTTCAGGGGGCATTACAGTAAATAAACCTTTAATTTAATTTAAGAGTTAACTGGTGATTTGCCCCCTGAACTTGTATCTAACTTTTGATTTACCTCGTATCCTTTTTTAAAAAAAAAGAATATTAAGGATAAGAACTTTTTTTTTTCTCCAATTTCCCCTCTGCTATCTAAATCCGCAACATTTCATCCAATTTGCCGTTAAATATGAGGGCAAAATGGTCATTTTATATGTTATAAATAAATAAATAAATAAATAAATAATAAATAAAAACCAGAAAATTCAAATAGTACACACACACACTCTCTCTCTCTCTCTCTCTCTTTTTGCAGGTTTAGGCTAGGTTCTGTGGGTAAGGGGCATGAGCTGGGTTCTATGGGTGGGGGCGTGAGCAGGGATTTGTTGCCGTCGTCGGGGAGGATGGGAGGGATGGTCTGGGTCTGGAGGCAAGGGCTAGGGGATGGAATTGGTCTGGGTCTTAGGGGGCAAGGGCTGAGGGATGGGTCTTGGCTGGGGGTGGATCTTGCATGGGGATGGGTCTCTGCTAGGGAGAGAGAACAAAAAGAATGGGGAGGGATCTGTGGGGGTATCTGGGGATGGAGGATTGGTCTGAGGGTGGAGGGGTCTGTGGGGTGGGGGATTGGTCTAGGAGTGGAGGGTGGTGGTCATGGGGGAACGGGAGGAGGAAGGGAGGAGATGAAAAGGGAAGGAGGATTGGATTCTTCGGGTTGGGGGGAGGGAGCAGTTGGCACTAGGTTTACTATTTTTCTTCAATTTTTTCCAAAAAAAAAATATTTTAAAAAAAATTGTTTAACTAAAAATTGGATGAAATGTTGAGGATTTAGACGGTAGGAGAGAAATTGGCAAAAAAAAAAGTTTACATCCTTAATTTTCTTTATAAAAAAAAAAGGGTTAATCGAAAGCTAGGTACAAGTTCAGGAGGCAAATGATCAGTTAACCCTTGAATTTAATTTTGTTCCAACTCCTGAACAGAAGTGTAAGCAAAACGATCCTTATCCCAAGTTTGGCCGCAGTTAGATACACACATATCCTGTCTTCACACTCTCTCTACACAACGCGTATCACTCTCTTCTCTCATCCAAAAATTTCCAGCGTCCACAACTCACAACAAAAACCAAACACCATCTCTCTCTCTTTCTCTCTCTCTCTTAATGGCTTCCATATCTGCTCCAACCCCAAGCCCTCACAAGCTCCACTTCTCCCACCCCAAACCATACCCTTCCTCCGTTGGGAAAAGACCATTCTACCCTTCTTCTTCCCCTTCCTCACAAACCCGCTTCAGGTTTCCCGATTCGTCCCTCTGCCGATGCCAGAACCCTTCTTCTTCCTCCTCCTCCGAGTCAATTCAGTGGAGATGGGACTCTGCGCTCCAGGGCCTCATCCAAAATGCCATCGAACGCTTCGATTCCTACGTCAATTTTAAACCCCAAGGAGATTCCCAAAACGCACCGTTTGAGAGCGGTAACAGGGACGAGCCTGATTGGGACTGGGATCGCTGGCGCCAGCATTTCCTTGAGGTCGAAGAACAAGAGCGCCTTCTCTCTCTTCTCAAGGTATCGCCTTTTTACATATTCCTTTTTGCATGTATTTGTTTGAATATATAATATAGAAATGATGATGGGTTTGCTTATTTATGTGAATTTTGGGTTTATGAACAGTCACAGTTGGGTCGTGCTGTGTATATAGAGGACTTTGAGGATGCTGCTAGGCTCAAGGTTGCAATTGCCGCTGCAGCTACAAACGACGTCGTTGGCAGAATCATTTTTCATCTCAATGTGCGTGTGTGTTTGTTTTTATTATTCCTCACTGCTCTGTTTAACAGAATTAGCATCTCTCTTTGGCTAGCACTCTAATTATGGTGTTTTTCTGCAATAAAAAATAATTTCAGAGAGCTGTACAGGAAGAGCGATACCAGGACGCTGCATTTTTTCGAGATAATGCTGGTGCTGGATTGGTGAGGCTACTTAGAAAGGAATTAAGTTTTTGATTAATAATGTGAAAATGTATGTTTATTATTTCTTCCATTTAAGTGTGTTTTTGGCTGGTAGAATTTTGACTTGGTAGTGATAAAACTGTGCTTGGTTTAATTATATGTGGACTTCCGATTTTGGGTTCTAGGTGGGTTGGTGGGCTGGCCTTTCAAAAGATAAGAAGGATCCTCATGGTTTAATTATACGAGTAACTGCAGAGCATGGAAGATATGTCGCAAGGAGTTACAGTCCCCGGTAAGTTGCTTTGCTTTTCAGTGTAACTTAGGGACCTCTTTTTGTTTCTATTTTTAATTTTTATGGAACCCAACCCAGTAAAGCATTGTTAATCTCAACCAAGAACAAGTGGGAGAAGTTTAAGATTAAGAATTTGGTCACTTTTTTTTATCATTGTAAGAGCTAAAAGGTTAATGAGAAGAAATAGGAAGATGCATGGGGGGTTATGAAGACAAATGGGGGATGCATATTAGCATAGGATAGGAGAATCCCAACTGACGAAGGTAATAAAATTACATTTTCAGCATCTTCTTGTCCTTCATTGTTTGTGGAGATCTGTTGGGGACAGGGATAACCACTTTTCCCTTTTCTTTTGTTAATGTGGGATGGCTAGTCAATATTCTGCCGACTTGCATCTCTAACCATTTTAATTCTAGTTTGTCTGAGCTGCTTGCATCTGTACTCGCCCAGAAAAAAAGAAGAAGAGGAGTCTCGTAAAAAGACATGTTACTGAATTGGACGTGGTAGTAGCAAGATAATGTTAAACATTCCCCATTCATATCCCTACTCCTCCATCCCTTGAATTGAGATGGTACTAAGTGACTTCCTGTGTCAGTATTGGATACTATAAAAGGTCCGTCTAAGAACCTATGTATAAATAGATGGATCAGAGTGTGTTATGTTCTATCTGCAGCATTTACATGTTTTATTTTTCATTGTAATTTTGTTTTGTTAAGACTCCTTTTCCATTTATGGTTTCTATTGGAAGTTTTATTTTGTATTTGAATTAATTTTTATCAAATGGACTTTGCCATTCTGCATGCTACTTGTGCATCCTGCCAAAGTTATATCTTTATGAATTTTCATATTTTTCAGGCAGCTTGCTACAGCTGCAGCTGGTGTACCATTGTTTGAGATATTTGTGACAGTAAATAAGAATGGCGAATACAGACAGCAGGTATCCTTGTAATCTCTAATTGTAGTATAATCTAATGCATCAGTAAATTTTAAATGGGCAGTGATAGGCTTGCATTTTCTAGTGAATGCTTGTGACTGTTTTGATCTTAATTGGACTTTTGCAAACTTTCTTATTGATACAAATTGAAATGCTAAAGTAGTTCATGCTTATTGACCGTTTTTATGTAATGATCCTTGTTTAGTTTTGACATAAGTTATATGCAAATTTATCGCTGGGTGTCATAGGCACATGTACATGTGCTTATTGAGCCCTTTCCAGGACTTGCCTGTTTCTCCATACTGTTACATTGAAGGTATGTGAAATCTAATGTACTTCATATTCTAATGCCATGAATTTCAGGCTGTGTTTTTAAAGCGGGGAGGAGTTTTTGAGGATTCTTCACCAGTTAGCTCCAAAGCATTGGATGCCACTAGCAGCTTGAATTCTTTAGATTCAACTGAAGAAAAAGGTGATCTACTTGTTGCGGGCAGTGAAGGCGCTGAAGATGGTGATGATGGGGATGATGACTCTGATCTTTCTGAGGGACTTTCTGGTTTTCAGAGTATCTTGAGAGATATGATTCCTAATGTGAAGGTCAAGGTTTTGAAAGTGACATCACCGGGGAAGGTAGACAGGGATCTAATATCGAAAGTGATTGAACAGATTATTGAGGAAGATGATGAAGATAAGGATAGTGAAATAGAGAGTTTAGAAGCTGAAGATGATGAACAGGTTGAGGATGACGAAGAGACAGATGTGATTGAACTGGATGCTGATCCTGGAATTATTCAAAGTGCAGAGCGACATGAAATTGCAGTTAAAGTAGTTGTTGGTGGTCCTGGGCAGAAAATATCAAGCAGGCCCCCTACGAAAAATTTGCTCCGAGTACCTGCTAAAATAGAGAAGAAGGGACGTTTATCATTTTCCTTTACTGTTGAGAAAGATATTGACCAACAGGATTCCCAAGAAAAGGAACGGTCGTCAGTAGATAAAAAAGCTAAACTTGGAGGTCAACGTAGCGTTGACAATGTTATGTTTGATCTCGCTAAGTTCATTGGTAAAGAGAAGATACCATTGAAGGTTTGCTGACTTTTCACTGTAGTATGAGAACAACCTGTAGTTTACCAAATCCACCAGTGTTCATACACTAAATTTCTTTCTGTTCACTTTTTCGACTATCAGGTACTCAAGGATGTTGGCGAGTTAATAAATCTTGCTCTTAGCCAGGTTAACAACCATCAACCTCTGTCAGGATCAACCACTTTCAATCGCATTGAAATGCCTGATTCCCCAGATCCTTTAAATGGTGAGTTTCTGCAAAATTTTGTTTTATCTTTTCACTTTATGATGCTGTAAAGAGGAAGAAAGTAAGTGCACAAAGCTCTTTCCCCAACCCAATACTCATTCCAAAATCTTACCCTTTTTCCATTTCCCAATTCAAAGCGACAAGAAGAAGAAAAGGAGTTGATACCATGAGAGTTGTCTTTCTGTGGACACTGACTTATGCCCTTGATCACTGTCTTGTCTTGGAATCCCAACCATTTTCATGCAACCCAGCATGGCATAAGGAATCCCCTCTTCAAAGGAAATCTCCGCAACCATCTTTCAAGTAGTGCCAAATTTTTATTATATAAAATTCCTTGCTCCTCTCCCCTAACGTCTTTTCTTATCACTCTAGATGCAGCCCTAATCAGATGGTCCTTTCCCCTTTTCATAATTGTGGGAATTTGTATGCAATTCTCATTTTTCTGACTGGAGGGCTGTTGTTCTTTAAGGGGTTCATTGCCACTCTTGCTTATATTGTACTTTTGTTTATTCAAGTTTGTTAGTTTGTAGACTTTAAATTCAGTGGATATATTGTCCTCTGCACCTTGAACTTAGTAAACGGAATCTTGTTTCTAAACCCCCGAAAATAATAGAGTAATTTTTAAGCAATACATTAGAGTTTTCTTATAGTTATTCATTCTGTTTTTTTTTTTTGGGGTTCCAAAAACTTTAAATACATTTTCTTTACTTAATGACAAACTCTTCTGCCAGCTTAGATTTATTGTACTGAGAATAGGTTGATTTTATCAGGACTTTACATTGGTGCACATGGGCTCTACACCTCAGAAGTGATTCACCTTAGACGTAAATTTGGTCAATGGAAAGAGGATGGTGGTACTCAGGAGCCTTCAAACCTTGAGTTTTATGAATATGTGGAAGCCTTAAAACTTACTGGGGATCCTTATGTACCGGCTGGCCAGGTAATTTTAAGGATGTGATAATTGCGTAGCTTCATAACAGTTCATTGAAATATAATCTCATGGGATATTTGCATGGAATCTGCTTGTAGTTTTTTTTTTTTTTTTTTTTTTTTCTGAAACAAGTTATCAAGACTTGGTTGACTGGAAGCCAAACTTAGGTCTTCCATAGTGCTCCTCTGAACTTCGGAATGAACAGTTGGGCCCAACAACACTTTTCAATGAATAACTATGGGCTCCCTAAACCACCTCCTTAGACAAAATTTAGGAGGGAACTGAAAAAACACAACTCCAACCACGCTCCTTACCCACCTATTTTAGGGAGACCTCTAGGAGCTCCTAAATCTGGACAGAGAGAAAGGACTCCTAGTGGCTCCCTATAATTAAAAATTAAAACATTTATCACTCTCTAAACTATGGAGTATGGTTGGAGTTGAAATTTTATAGAGAGCTCATAAAATAGCTTTCAAGTGTTTTTAGCTAAATTTTAACTAGAAAATAGGGAGCATGATTGTAGATGCTCTTACCTAGTTTTTCTCAAAACCTTAATGGCAAATTATCAATTCGCTTCTGCAGGTGGCATTTCGAGCAAAGATTGGGAAAAGATATCAGCTTCCTCATAAAGGGATCATACCAGAAGAATTTGGAGTGGTATATTCTTAACTTGTTAGATCAAATTTTTCTGATCACTTATTATTATTATCAGGCACATTTTTGTTTTTCTTGGGAAGAGTTTCTTTTATTGACTTTTTTTGGAAACTCAGGTTGCTCGATATAAAGGGCAGGGGAGACTCGCTGAGCCAGGGTTTCGCAATCCTCGATGGGTCGATGGTGAACTTGTTATTCTTGATGGGAAGGTTTAATATTTTTCTGCTTTATCTTTTGTTTCAGTGTGTCTTAATCTTAAACAATACTTCATTCACCATCTCCAGAACGATAGTGACTGCATAATATACCTTTATTAAACTATTGCAGTACATTAAGGGTGGACCTGTTGTTGGATTTGTTTATTGGGCTCCGGAGTATCATTTCTTGGTGTTCTTCAATCGACTGAGGCTTCAACAGTAGATGTCCATTGTACATAATGCTCAAGTTTGTTGATATTTTTTGTTCGAAATTTTGAAGGGTAAGTTCCTTTTCATCTGAAATTATCTGTTTAAATTATACAAAATAATGATAGTTTAAGGTAAAGCTAATGTAACTATTGAAGTTATGGAGTAATATTGCAAATGTTGCTGTTAAATTTCATTTTCTCATTTCAAAAAAATAAAAAATGTTGCTGTTAAATTTTCTGCTATACTCTGCAATTAGTCATACATGTCTTGTTTTGGGAGGTGATCCAATCCCTCCTAAAATTTGCTTGCATGTATTGGAGTTTGCTAGATTCCAGTGGCAATTTTTTTTCTACAATGAATCATTTTAGATTGAGTTGAAAATTAACTTTTTGATACCTGTTGTAGCATATCGTAAGGTGGGTGTTGGATATGATTATAGTGGAGTTGTAGCACTCATAAATTTTTAGTTATCAGATGAACTTTAGAGGTTGCTGTAAGTACATAGAAAAATTGAGGATGAGAGATGATAAAACATAAAAGGGGATATCAAGACACCAAGCCTTCATGGGAGTAAACCGTTCAGCAAAACTTTATTTTAATTCATCAAAATATGAGTGGCTTTCCTTATTTTTAGGATTTGCAAGCCATACGAGGAAGGGAAGGGGAAGAGGGTGGAGTAGAAAGGAAGAAGGGAAAAGGGGAAAATTTATTTTCTTTCCTTTTGTAAAATCTAATGCACAGATGCATTAGTGGCCTTCATCCCTATCAGGCATGATCTTTTAAGGGAGCGAGTGTTTTATGTGTTTATCATGTATGGACATCAGTTTTCCAGTTTCTAATCATCATTAGAATGTTTTCCTTTGTGGTTTTATTGCTCTAAGATGTTAATTATTAAATAGAAAATTATTTAATTACAAAATGGTATGATAGCTGATGCAATGCCCTGTGTTGAAGTTTTCCTTTTCTGTCTTTGTTGTTGTCCAGTTTTGCAGATATTTATTAGATATCTATCTGATGGGCTACATATCCAATGCTCACTCAACTAACTGGTGCACTTGCAAGCACGTTGACTCAAAAGCAACTACTCAAGCTTTGGAATGCAATAGAATAGATAAAGCCCTTCTGTTGACCTGTTTCCAGAAAATGGTTTCCTGTCAATGTATGTATTTAACATCTACCATACCATCAATGTTTTACTTCACTTTTTATAAATTAAAGTTATTGCTTTTGTGCAGTCTATTTCTTATAGCCTGACTTGAGTAGTTTTCATTCTGTATAAGCAGTTAACACTTGTGAAATACATGAACTATAGATGTGAGAATTTGATTCCTGTGGATATTGGTTGGGCTCATTCAATGTGAATAATAGAAATCAAATGCAATATAACTATCTCAGTTTCTCTTCTCATAATGAAAGGATTACATTTACAATGTTTGCACTTCTTTTCTGTCGGGTTTTATTATTGGTTCTGTTTTTCGGCTCTCAAATTTGTTCATGATGAAACATTGAGATTACCATGTTTCTTTCTCTTTGTTTTCCTTCCTAGGTGTTTTTTCTTCTCTTTTTTTCAAGGTTTTGGGTAAAGGTTTGAGCAAGGGAATTTGTAGACTAGAAGCCTGTTACTGACTTTGCAGCTTGCTGGTGATTTGCAAGATTTTGTTCTCATCAAGACCCTAAATCCGTATGATTTCTGTAGAAACCAGTGTTTTAGCTCCACTCAGGTAACACCTTACCATAGATGCATGCCTTGATAGAACAACGCTTTAGATGCAGTTCAAGAAGTGATATGTTGTTGCTTGATCATCACTCCAACACTGATATTGATTAAGGCCACTTTTGATTCAAAGGATTGAATTAGATAGGATAATTGAAGGAAGAAATGGAGACCAACTTCTAAATTTTGTCCAAGTTGAAGATAAAAGACGGATTAGCCATAAAGGAAACTTATCCCTTTCAATCCCAACAAAATAAGCTTGTTTGATAACCATTTTATTTCCAGATTTTAGATTTTAATTTTAGTTTTCACTTTTTTAGAAAACTAAAAACATGTCGTAATAATTTTCAATTTTTGTTTTCGAAAATATGAAAAATCAGCTTTCAAAATAAGGGTGATATTTGAATACAACTTTAGAATGTATACATTTGTCAGTTTTCTATTTTTTGCCCTCCTTTCAAATTCATCAATTCTACATCACACATGCATCGTAATCCAATTCTTAAAAAAAACGGGCTGCTTGACTCTTGTGTTCGGCCTCAAGACCTCCAAAAAAAATTCACCGAAAAATGCTACATTTTCTTCATAGCATGCACTTTCATTCTATGATCTTAAATTCGCAATTTGACCCCAAAAATATATCGTTTTTAAATTCCACATGAATAGGTAGGTATTACTTCAAATTTCATTATAATTGAACTTAACTAAAAATTGAAATTATGATATGAGATTCGCCAACTTGAGCAAGTGGGGCCCATCTATTACCCTCCAGAACCCGACATTGACTGCCAGACTCTTCTCCAACTCTTGCACAATCACACCTCCGCACTCTCGCATCTGCACCATCTCGCGCATTATTGCACTTGCATCGTCGCACTATCACACCTACACCTACACCTACACCTACACCTACACTTGAGGTCAGATCTTATAGGGTAAACTGCCGAATACCCCCTTGAACTATCACGCTAGTTGAAATCTACACCATAAATTATTTTTTCAGCCAATTTAGCACTCGTACTAAATTTTATCGCCAATTTACTCCTCACCGTTAGTTTTTGGCAATTTCCATCCAAATCTCCATTAAAAACACCACGTGAATGGCACATGCCAACCCTGCAACCCAAATCTCTTGATCATTCTTCTCTCTTCTTCTTCGTCTCTCTTCTCTTTCTCAGCCAAAAGTTCGAAAAAAAAAAAAAAAAAAACCAAAACCAGGCCAAAGAAATCAACAACGAAAACAAATCTGCAACCCAGATATGCATCAAAGCTTTGGACACAAACCCTCATCAAAGTTTTTTTTCCCAGATCTGCAATCATGTCACTGATGAGGAATCAAATATGCAATAATTGGTCTTCCCCCATTGATTCCCCTTTCAAACATTCTCTTTCTTCTCTTATGGTTGTTCCACATCCCTCCCCCACCCCCTACACACCCAACATACCCAATTTGAAGACAAAATTCTACTAATTCATTAAACTGGCATATTCTTGCATACATCAGAATTGGGGTTTTCCACTTCATCCACTTTCTCAACCTTCATAGCTAGTGAATTTGCACCAATATCCACAGCATCCGAACCTTTCTCAGGAAAATCGGGTTTAAAAGCAGGAGATGCATCGGACCCATCAACGGGTTTCACTGTAAAATCAGCACCGTTTGATTGTTTCTCATTCTTGTCGACCCCAGAAGGCCCAGCTTCGCATTCCGCAACAACATTCTTCGGTGCTTCGAATTTAATCTTGGGCAGTGGCGGATCCAGGATTATGTGGCCAAGGGGTCACAGTGTAAAAGTTCCGAAATTTTTTTATTAAGGAAATAATACTAAAAAGATAGAAAGATAGTACTTCCATTCATAATTCATAACAAAACCAATAATACAAGTTACAATTGTCCACGACGAGTTTTCATATTTTGAAAATGTTGCATTATAGTTTCGTTATCAATACAAGCAAAAACATCTCTCTCAATGTAAACAATCAAGCTATCATTCAACCATTGATCTCCCATTCCGTTGCGAAGTGGATTTTTAATAATATTCATGGCGGAAAATGCCCTCTCCACTGAAGCGGTTGCAACCGGTAAAACCAAAGCCAATGTAAGAAGCAAATACACATAAGGAAATATTTCATGCATTCCTTTCTCCACCATTTTTTCCGCAAGACTACTAATCCCTTTCAATTGAGAAAAATCACTACTCGAACGCATATGAAGAATATAAACACCAAGTTGATCTTCAAGCATCAATAAGTCTCGATCCGAAAAATCTTGAGGATAAAATTGAGCAAGATGAACTAGCTTTCGTTTGTGAAAAGCTACAAAGTTATTTTTCGGACTCAAGCATGCCAAACAAGTAAGTAACTCAATACTTACCTCATTGAAGCGATCATTTAATTCCGCAAGTTGCCCATCAATTACATAAATAAAGATCTCCACACGATAACGATGATAATTCGTCTTCATTGGAGCATTACGCCGTGATCTCCCTGGAATTACATATTCCTCATCCATGGTAGGAATTGTAATATCATATTTGTCACAAAATGAAGATACTTGCTCAACCAATTCTTCAAACTCAGTATCCCTCATCAACTATAGGTTTTCCTTGCATGTTTTCACTAAACTCACTGCATTCACAATGTCTTGATATTTCTTTTGCAATGCTAGAGACATAGTATTTGTTATTCCCAATATAGCTTTCATTAAAAACAAGTGAAACACAAACTCAAAAGATTGTATTTCTCTCCATAACTTATAAGCTTCACCCAAACTATCATTAGGATTATCATCAACAATCATTTGAAGCACATTCACCACAGATGGGAACATAGAAATGATACTAATCAACATACCATAATGTGAGTTCCATCTTGTATCGCCGGCACGTTTGAGACTAGTTTCTTGATTTAAGCCTCACCCCGTTATAAGACAATCATTTTCAAAAGCTTTCACAAGCTCTTCTTGGTATTGTGCTCTAAGTGCATCACGACGCTTACAAGATGCTCCGACAACATTAACCAAACTATTAGCTGTTGTGAAAAAAGAGTTGACATCAATGTTTTTCTTTGCTACGACAAGAAGAGCTAGTTGAAGTTGATGAGCAAAGCAATGAACATAAAATGCACAAGGTTGTTTTCTCAAAATCTTTGTTTTAAGGCCAATGAACTCACCTCTCATATTACTAGATCCATCATAACCTTGTCCTCGTAGCTTGGAAAAGCTCAAATTCGCGGAAGAAAAGAATTCATCAATGGCTTCCTTTAGTGCACTTGAAGTAGTGTCGGTTACATGTTGAACCCCCATAAACCTTTCAATTATTTGTCCTTTGTCGTTCACATAACGCAACACCATCGTCATTTGCTCCTTTATTGAAACATCACGTGCTTCATCCACCATTATTGAAAAATATCTATCTTTTACATCACTCAAGATAAGACCAATGGTTTCTTTGGCACAAGCATTGACAAGATCCTTTTGAATTGAAGGAGCTATTAACTTTAAATTGACCGGAGAATTTTCCAACACAACGGCCTTAACTTTTTCATCATGATCCTCAAGAAATTGCAAAAGCTCTAAATAATTCCCCTTATTACTTGATTGTGCGCATTCATCATGACCACGAAAAGAAAGACCTTGTCGCAACAAATACCGAGTGCACTTGAGTGATGCATTCAAGCAAGAACGATAAGCCGTGCGAGCTTGGTTTGTTTGCTTGATCACAATTGTTTCAATGTGTGTAGTTTGATGCATCAAATTGTAAGCAACTTCTCTAGCTTGGTTGTGAACACTACCAACCGGTCCAACATGAAGGTTAAATCTTTCTTTCCCCTTCTTCCAATTATTAAAGCCTACCCCAGTGAATGCATCACCACCCACTTGATCAAAATTAGGCTTGAAGAGATAACAATGAAGACAAAACACAGCATCTTTAGCTATACTATATTCCAACCAATCATACTCATCAAACCATTGAGCAATGAAGCGTCTATTAATTCCCGACTGATTAGTTTGTGGGAATTTATAACTTCTAGGTTGACAAGGTCCCTTTTGTAGATATGCTCTTCGGATCTCATCCCGAATATTAGGACTATAATCCGTCATTCGAGTTCTTAATCCAGGGTCTGCCTGAAGATTAGCCAATATCTCATCTACTTCAATTGGTCTTGCATTTGAACTACCCGGATTAGACGGAGAAGGACTATCCGCAGATAATTTTCTTTTAAAGAATCGTTCCATAAATCTACAAAACAATTAATTCAATCAATCATTAATTTTTATCCAAATTCAATATACCCTAAACCCAAAACAATTAATTCAATCAATCATTAATTTCTATCAAGATTCAATATACCCCTAAACCCATATCATATCAAATATCAATCAATATTCAATATATACTCAATTAATCCACATTATCAATCAAGCATAAACTCAATCAATCTACATTATCATATTCATATCCATAAATTTCATTACATAAAAAAAATATAAATATCAACAATATATATTATCACTATAAATTTATTAATATAAATTTTGCTTACTTGTTGTTGAAAAAAAGGGCAGTGGACGGCGGCGGCAAGGTGGTGGTGTCGGCACTAAGTCACCGGCGAAGAGTTGTGATGGAGATTGGGAGGTTAGGGTTTGAGAGGTTGGGAAGAGAAGAAGTGAAATTGGGAAGGAAAAGGGTTTGGAGAGCTGCTGTGCAGAGTCGGGTGGGTAAGTGCTAGAGCTTTTTTTTTTTCCTTTCAAAAACCTGGCTCAAAACGACGTCGTTTTGAGGCTAGGTCAATTAAAAAAAAATTGACTGAGCCTTGGACCAAACGACGTCGTTTGGCAAGGCTCATTTAAAAAAAAAAAAAGAAGGCAACGCGCACGCGCAAGGCGCAGCAGATGGCTTGGGACTTTCGTCGAGCACTTGGTGTGCATGCAAGGGGTCATCCATGGAGTCCCTAGCCAAATTTCTAGCCATCCAAGGGGTCGTCCGACCCCTCTTGTCCCAACGTGCGTCCGCCCCTGATCTTGGGGTGTGTCAAAGTCCTGCCATAATACAACCACATCCCATATTCGGACCAAGGGAGGTTATGGCAAGGTGGTGAATTTGGGGCTGTGGTGGGTCTGAACGTGGAATAGAAAGTGAGGATATGGGATGCCAGTATAGCCGGGCGGCTATACCTTTTAAATATATTATATTACATTTTCCTTATTTTTCTTCATACAATACCTTGTAAAATGTCAAATTTACCCTTATATTTGATAGGAATTTGGATGAAATTGTGAAAAAGCTAACAGCGAGGGTGAAATTGGCGAATAAATTTAATACAATGTCTAAATTGGCCAAAAAAATAATTCATGGTGAAGATTTCAACTAGCGTGATAGTTCAAGGGGGGTATTCAGCAATTTACCCCATAAATATAAAGATCAGGTATTGAAGATCTTCATGTAGATGTCAAGATCTAGTAGAATCAAAACCGACATGAACCAAATCGATCTTAAACCGATTTGGTTTGGTTCAAATGTTTTGAGCATGTCAATGAAAATCAAAATTGGACCGTGTCCACCGCTACCAACAAACATAAAGGGTTTTTATTATAGATTTTTTAGCACAATTATTTAACTTTCTTTTGGTTTCCCAGGGTATCCCCCGAGCGACTGCGGAGACTAAATCCCTCGAGGTACGGTCAGGCGCAAAGCGGAGACCTCTCCCAACAAAGTCTGCTCTATTCGCAAGCGCCTGGGATCGAACCCAAGACCTCTTGTTTAAAGGATCCAAGCCCCTTCCACTTGGACCAATCACTTAGAAAAATAACTTTTTTTTATTATTTAGCTCTTGATTTTGCAACTATTAATAAAGGTATTTAGAGAATTTAACTAGAAATTTAAACCACCATAATTTTTTTTTTCTTCTACATTTCTTGTTCTCATTTGAAGAAAAAATAATCAAGGCTATGCTCCATTTTATTTTTCATACTGATAATTAACAAGAGGTATTGTAATTTACTAATAAAGTTATATTTTAATTTTCAATATTTCTTCAACAGCTACCTTTTTTATGTAAACGTTATTATTTGTTTTGGCTTGGGCAAGCTTTTTAAACCAAGAGCCCCTTATCCCCGCACCCCTCTCTTTTACTTGAAACCCCAACTCATCTCCAAAAATGACTCTAGACTCTTCCGAACCCCCCAAAACTCCATACATATAATAACATGCCATTACCCACAACCATAACACCACCGTCCTTGTGCCCTGCTCCAATCTTCCCTCCAAATCACCCCCATTTCCCGCCAAGAAACCAGTTTCCTCCGAGACCCATCTTTCACAGGCCAAGAATGGCAACTCTTTCTGGGTTCATTGCTGGGTCGCAACTTGTGGGTTCTTCAGGCAGTGGTGGTGGTGGTGGTGATAATGAGGCCCGCACTCTGATTGAGTATGTTGGCGGCGGAGGTGTCGATGTGGGCGATGATCTTGTGCTTTTAATCCACCACTTACAGTACGCCTGCAAGAAAATCGCAGCTCTTGTGGCCTCTCCTTTCAATTCTACACTTGGGAAGCATACGGGTTTTGCTGCCGGCGCCGGCGGTTCGGCCGGTGGGTCAGGCCGGGATGCACCGAAACCACTTGATATTGTTTCGGTGAGTTTAGGCTGTTTTCTTTGAAACCCAGAAGATATAATTGTCTTTGTTTATAATGTGCTTTGGTATTTAGTGATTTATAATGTTTGATAGTCATAGTAAGTTGGGGAAGAAACTATGTAGTTGGTTGGAATGTTTGTACTGTTCATGTTTGGGGAATTGATTGTTTTAATGCAGTTCTTGGACTGATTGCAATGTAGATATAATTTCAGTGAATGTGATTCAAATTGCTTGAGTTGAACTTAACTCCTTTTGAGTTGAAGTAGCCTAAACTAGATAATTATTGTCCTCAAACATGTACGAGAAGTGATAAGAGATAAGAGATAATTTTTCAACCCAATCGGGCTTTATTTAACTGTTCATTGAATTGAGAAAAAAATGCAATTAATGTATAACTTCTCTCGTGCTTGACCCTTTTAGAAGATAGGACTGACTTTAAAGTTTAAATACGCTGTGTGTGCTTCATTGAACCCAGATCACATAAGTTTTTTTCTTCTCTTTGTTACAAACTGAAGATGATTCAACTACCTATATCTGATAACCTATGGCATGGGTATTTCAATTCAAATAATGTTTTTAGAATAACACCTATGGCTTTCAAGTGAACTGCTTAAGTCAGACAAAAAATAAAACATAAAAAGGAAATGCTCTTCTCCATCAAGGTTTTGCGGATTTTCCATCTTTGGGGTAGGGTGTTAAGGGTTAACTAAAAGGGTTCACTAAAAGAAAAAATTCAAATGAACTGCGGGGAATATAGCACTGATCATTTCTCCCTTTGTAAGTATTCACATTGGCTTGTCATCGTGAATAAAGAAGGAATATTTCTGATTAACTGACCTTTCTTGTTTATTATAGAATGAAATCATCTTGTCGTCACTTAGAAGCTCTGGGAAGGTAGCTGTCATGGCATCGGAAGAAGATGACACTCCAACTTGGATACGTGATGATGGCCCATTTGTGGTGGTAACAGATCCTCTAGATGGTTCAAGAAATATTGACGCATCCATTCCCACTGGGACGATTTTTGGGATTTATAGACGCCTTGAGGAACTGGATCATCTACCAACAGAAGAGAAGGCTTTGCTGAATTCACTCCAGACTGGAACTAGGCTTGTAGCTTCTGGTTATGTTCTTTATTCATCAGCTACGATATTCTGCGCCAGCTTTGGTTCAGGAACACATGCATTTACATTGGATCATTCCACAGGAGATTTCATTCTCACACACCCAAGCTTAAAAATTCCTTCTCGAGGTAACACTGAAATAATAATATACTTCAATTTAGTAGATTTGATTTGAAGATTTATATAGAGTTCTGACACCAAAAAAAAAAAAAGGATTTATTCAGAAAAATCACGAAATTATCTGACCTGTACAATGACTATTACACGTTCGGTTGATAATTGACTGTTATTTATCAGAATAAGCATCTCCTGACAAATACTACTATAACTTGGTAATAAATAGCCAAAGAAGTCAATTTCATGAAGAGGGTCTGCATGTTTGTTTCAGAAAAAAGAGATATTGAGTAATGCAACATAGAACCATTTAGTTTGCACTTACGGTGGCTCTTTATTTTCCAGGGCAAATATATTCTCTAAATGATGCTCGATATTTTGACTGGCCCGACGGATTAAGACTGTACATAGACACTGTGAGACAAGGAAAAGGCAGGTATCCCAAAAAGTACTCCGCCCGTTATATCTGTTCTCTGGTAGCTGATTTTCATCGAACACTACTGTATGGTGGAGTTACAATGAATCCAAGAGACCATCTTCGTCTCGTATACGAGGCCAACCCTCTCAGCTTTCTGGTGGAGCAAGCTGGGGGCAAAGGCTCTAATGGTAAAAATAGAATTCTTTCAATTCAGCCAGTGAAGCTGCATCAAAGGCTACCTCTGTTTTTGGGAAGTTATGAGGACATGGAAGAGTTAGAGAGTTATGGAGATGTGCAACAGAAAGTGAACCCTGGATATGAGGTCTGATAGTATGCTAATACCACAGGATCCAGTGGATATATCGCCATAAAAGCCAACTGTGACATCTAAAGCGCTGTGTGTTTCTTAACCACTTCAAGTCCTAGTAGTTGTGTGATTCCTTGTCCTCTCGGCAACTACGTATGTCATGAAGAGTCTAGGTGTGAAAAAACAGGTGACATGAATCTCTTCGATTTGTGTTTAATCATGTAAGTAATGCTCATCTGTAAGATTTTTGTGTAATCTCTTGTTATTTCTGTTTTGGTCTTGCATCTCTTGTTGTCAAAATTGAGCAATAAGTTACAAAATTGAGAATGAGGGAAGACAGAGCCCCAATTCTCAACGTTATAAAAATTGACCAATTTATCCTTTCCATCAAGTTCAACATTTGGTATTTTGTTAAATTGATGACGTGGTAAATATGGAACACAGTTTTATACTGGTGTGTAAACAAGAAACAATAAAAATTTACTTAAAATAATATGAAAATTATATTTTAAAAACATAATAAAAAAGGCTTATTTACTGTAATACCCCCTGAAACTATGGTCAAATATCCACTTTATTTTGACAAATTTTAAAGTGAGACCGTTATCCCGTCACGTGGTGTTGTTAATTCATGTATTATAATACAAGTAGATAACATTGTTCTATGTATTGGACCTTAGAGCATAACATTAATATATATATACACGCATTATAATGATAACACCATATGACGACGTGACCATGACACCGAAGACCTTGTAATACAAATCCAAAAGTTATCCTAAACCCTAAATCGTATATGAGGAATTAATATTCTTGGGTTTTTTTAAATATATATAAAAGACTCAAATTAAAAACCATGCAATATGATTGGGTTGTTTTTCCTTTCTGTCTTTGTAAAAGGCCAACCGGATCTAAAAGTGGAAGAAGGAATGTGCCAAGTGATAGGTCGAAAATGGTTGGAGTGGCTGGAACTGGAAGCCCAGGATCGCCAGACCTCATCAACGACTACAGAGCATGCTCTGTTTCAAAGAAACCTAATTGAAATGTACAAGTTTGTAGTGGATATGCATTCCTCTTACGAATATGAACAGTTGAAAAATATAAACTTCACAGAACAATCGATCATATTTTAACATATATAAATGTACGCATTAATAAAGTTATGGAAAGAGGTTTTTCAGTATTCATCAAAATGTAAATATCTTTTCTTGCTCGCGTTGAAAGTGGGAGACACCAAGTGCTTTTTGTCCCACATCGACAATTTAGAGAACAAGCTTTAAATGGCCTGAGAAAGGCTTACTGGTCACGACCTTACTTGGACAGGATCTGTTCTATAGTAATTGTACCTCTGTATCCTTGATTTCTAAGGAGACAGGAATCCCAACCTGGTGGATGAATCATGACCGTGTGATCAGAGCGTGATTAACATTCTGATGGTCCTCGTGATCATCATGACCGTAGAGGATCGTTCTCAGTCAGTCTTCGCTGTCTGGGGTGGTCACACGGTTGTCTGACAGGTTCCCTCTTTTTCAAATTCCTTTCATTTTGTTTTTTTGATACTAAAATTTCCTTCATTTTTGAATATGCATAATTAGTCCACAATATTCACTACCCAGTAAATAGCATAATTGGTCGAAGTAACAAGCTCACACCCTTTTTACATTTGTTAAAGCAAATACGTTTACCCCTTCTGAATACATTGCTTGTCGCAGTTTGGAGGCCATCTGCTTATAAACCCACCGCAATATTCTTTGAGGTTTCAAATTTTTTTCATAAAAATTCTCCAATTAATTTTCCGTCTTAAAATTATGTAATGTCATAAAAATAAAAAAAATTTAAGCAAATAACAAAGTTAATCTCAAAGATTAGATTGCACGTGTATCTAATCATTGAGGCTGACTTTTTCATTTGAAGTAGATTCTTATATGACATTAGTAATGTTTGGATGAAAAATTAACGAAATAGTTTTGTGAAAACAATTTAAAATCTTAGGGAACCGAACCAAAAACCTTAATGCACGTAAATTTAAATAACATTAAATAGAATATCAATCACTAATATATTGTTCACCCGTTTTGATTTATTTCCTGAGATGACAGGGCAAAGTTCCCCATTAATTCAAAGACCATGTTTTGGTCAGTAAATTAACTTTCTTTACGTGTTGAGCGTGCCACTGTTAGTAATTTTTCAACCCTAACAGACTTATGGTAGAAATAACTTGCGTCCCAAGTTACTGACTTTGACCAAACGATTGTGAATTTGGGTGAGGAATATCTCCCAAGTAAGTTCTTTTCTATGCCTTAGACTGGTAAGGACTTTTATAATTTATCTCAGTATAAAAACCGGCAGTTCTGGCCAGAACAACTGATAACAGATTGAACTGATTTCAGGCAGAACTCCCCTTTACAAGACTCAAAAAAAGGGAAAACTGACTATATGAGAACAAGAGGAGGGCTGTGCTTCCATTTCTGCCTGGTTAGTTGCCTCTGTTCTGGGCTGGATTGGGTATATCTGTGCTGGATTGGACTCTGAACAGCTTCCACTGTTAGGCCTCGGCTGCAAATCGATACCAAAGCTTGAGTTTGGCAGAGCCTTAATCTATTTCAAGCCCTGGATGGCTTCTGGATGGGCAGAACTGGGACTTCTCCAGTCTGGAAGGGGCAGAAGTGGCTGGACTTGAGCTGGGGATGTACTACAGTACCTGTGCTGCTAAGTCAGGGCTCTTCATAAATTTGTTGAGGTTTTCATATTTGAGAAAACTCGAACTCTGCTAAACTTGGCTTTTGCTGAACCAAATTTGTAACGAGAGAAATCTCGTTATTGTTGAGTTGTGAACTGGGATTCAATTCAGAAGCAGGGGTCTAACTGCCTTTGCTGGGAGAAAATAGGACTATTCTGCAAGCTTGTCTGAGAAGCTTTTGCATTTGAAGTACTTCAGACTCTGAGTCTGTTGTAACTTGTTTGAGATATTTGTGATCAAGTGATCTTTTGAGTGTTTGTCTTTTGACTGAGTTTTTGGTTGTGTTGATTGATTGTGTCTTGCTCTGTTCACCCTCTCTTGTATATATAGGAAATGTTTTTCTGAGAGTGGGCGGTAAGTAATCAAAAGATCTTTCAATTTTTAATTAAACGAAACAAGGGTTCCATCTAATTTTCTGTCAAGTAAATACTCAACGATCAGTTCTTGAGGTGACTGCTTCTGTATTTTGATGGGGCGCCATGCTTGTTCTTTCATTTCACCTGCCTCTGCAAGAGTCTGGAGTTTTGAGATAGCTAATTCTTCAGCTTTTGAACAGCTCCCTGTTTCCTGCTTATAAAAGCAGAGCCTGCTTATCTTTGAAAATTGTGTTTCTCAAAAATATCAGATTACTTTTAGATAAACTAAGCGGAAATTGATCTCCTGGCAGCAAAGCTATTTCAGAGATTTTTCTTTTTGTACCTGCTCCTGTTCAATCTTCAATCTCAGCCGAAAATATTGACTTTTCCAAGTCAGGGATCACGTGGGTGCGCCAAATTTAAGCCCAAACAGGGATCACGAAAATATTGACTCTTTTAGGCTTGGGTGCGCCAAATTTAAGCCCAAACATATATATATATATATATATATATATATATATATATATATATATATATATATATATATCCAGCCCTAGTTAAATCCTACATTTGCCCTCGAAAGTCAAAGTGGCCCACCTTGCCCCCTTGATCAAGGTTTGGTGTTCCAATTTGCCCATACTGTCATCTCCATTCATAACTCCGTCAACTTTGATGATGTGACATTTGTAGGACCCATATTTTTGCTGACGTGGACTCCACATAAGTAATATGTTAATTAAAATAAGAATAAACTCTTTTAAAATATTAAAAATGAAAAACAATCATTGAAACAGGAATGCTTGGATGTAAGCCTGCTGACACACCCATTGAGATGAATCACAAGTTATGTGAAGACATGGACCAAGAACCAACCAATAAGGAACAGCACCAACGCCTTGTTGGAAGGTTGATATACCTGGCACACACAAGACCAGATATTGCATATGTTGTGAGTGTGGTTAGTCAGTTTATGCATTCACCCAGTGTGTCTCATAGGAATGCAGTTGATCGGATCTTAAGGTATTTAAAGTCAGTCCCTGGGAAAGGATTAATGTTCTCAAAAAATAGAGATCTCGAAGTTGTTGGATATACAGATGCTGATTGGGCTGGCTCCATTACTGATAGACGCTCTATTTCAGGTTACTTCACTTTTGTGGGAGGTAACCTAGTCACTTGGCGGAGTAAAAAACAAAATATGGTTTCTCGGTCTAGTGCTAAAGCAGAGTCTCGAGGAATGGCTCATGGAGTTTGTGAATTACTATGGATTAGAAGGCTATTGACAGAATTGGGTTTCAAGCCAGAAAAGCCAATGGAGTTACATTGTGATAACAAGTCAGCCATTGATATTGCCCATAATCCAGTTCAACATGATTGAACCAAACATGTTGAGGTGGATAGATATTTTATCAAAGAAAAAATTGAGAAGAAGATCATCCGCCTACCATTCGTAAAATCAGAAGATCAACTGGCAGATATCTTAACCAAAGCTGTTTGTGGCAGAGTATTTCATGACTCACTTACCAAGTTGGGCATTGGTGACGTATATGCACCAACTTGAGGATGAGTGTTGAACTGAGTCTCCTAATTAATCAAGGAGATTTATTTCCTTGATTAATTAAGGGATTTACTTTCCTATTTTATATAATTGTCAAATCATTGTATAATTAGGAGATACTTTCCTAATCCTTTACTGTATCTAATTCCTTGTAGAGCACTCATGTAAACTCTTATATATACCTCCTTATGGAGAAGAATAAAACCCAACCTAATATATTCAAACCATATTCATATTTTAGCACCACATTGAAGCACATACAACAATATAATAGAGAAGTTAAAGAGTCTGTGTTTGATAAGGGTAAAGGGAGAATTTTACCTAGATACAAATTCCAACCATCCAATTCAGGTTCTTTGATCACATTCTTTAGGGTTGCCAATCGATCTTCGACAAAGCTGGTCAATGTTGAGCGTATATTATCCAAAATTCTGAGCATTTAGTATCTTATAAAAAAAAGTTCAAATACGAAGCAGAAAAGTATCTTACTGCAGTTACAACCCCTGATGTTCTGGTTTCTTTTGAAGCTGTTTCAATACTTCTACCTTGCAACTCCTGCAAGTTCTCGCAGGTGAAAGAAGAACAGGAAATAAGGAAGTGAGAGAATGACAAAGGGCAAAAGTTTACATTTACAGCAACCTCAACAATTTTCAGTTTTTAACTTGAGTAGTCAAGAGTAATACGATAGTACAAATAAAACACGCCAAAGGGATTGATACAGTTCAAAATGTAAAAATAGAGAGAACATAGAAAGTATTTTACGTGGTAAAATCCCGCCTCTGGGGAAAATCCACGGGACTCCTCAGTCTAAAACCAATCCAATAGAACAATGATTACAAGAAGTACTCACACACTTTTCCTAGTCACATTCTAGATAATGTTTACCGACTTCTTCGTAACTCAACTTCTGTCACGGGATGATCTTCGACACTCCTTATGTTGAACGCAATACTGGTCACGATTGCTCCAAGCTTGCTGGAGGAAAACCCGTATGAGTCACCGAACAATGCAAATGAATGCAATATGAATGATTAAAGTGTTTGATAAATAACCAAGTAAACATGGAACACTTTATGATTTATCTCAAATATATGCACAACAACTTAGTAGGAATTTTAGATGCTCATACCAAAAATATAAAAGTTGTGTTGACAGAAACCAAGAAGGTCACGCCATCTTTATACACATCTTCTCCTTAGAGCGATTCCAGCGAAGGCCCAAGCCCAAGGCTGGGGGGAGAAAAACAAAAAAATCTTGTTCCAGCGGTCAGCCCAAGCCAGGGCAAGGAGTGGGTCCCACGAACTCAGGTTGGCCCGAAGGCCAGTTCAGCCCGAGGTCCAACTCGCGTGTTGGGTGATGTCATCACTACAGTGCTCGCGCTACAGTCTGCTAAAGTCCACGTGTCGCGCTCTGGACTCTCCGATCATATTTTTTACTCCAATCCAACGGCAACCCATTTTTGTGCAATAAAAAAATGAAAAAAAATTGATTTTTTTTATAAAAAATTGATTTTTTTTATAAAAAATTACTGATTTTTTTTTTCTATAAATGCCAAAATTTTATCCGATTGAGATATGAAATTTATAATAAATATTGACACATACGAACCCAAAAATCTTATCCGAAAATATTATCCAAATTAATTGTTTAGGTAAACAAATTTGGGAAAAAAACAAAAAAAATGAATAGTAATTGCCCTTTGCCATGGCAACGGGTGGAAACACACAATACCATTTGCAAGGGCAACCACTATTCATGTGAATAGTGGCTGCCCTAGCTCCCCCCTTGCCATGGCAAGGGGCAAATGGGTGGAGTTGCTCTTATGTCAAGGGAATTGCTTTAAAGCCTAAGAGATTAATTATTGCATAAAACCAAATTGATTCTATCAATTGCGCCAGCTTTTATGCATGCCTACAATTACCTTCCCATCCTATCTCTTAATATAAGGAAACCAATTATAGCACAATGCAAACAATGAATCAAATAAGACGTGCTTTCCAAGTTTGAGATAAAAAGGAATATTTTAACTTAAATCAAAATAGAGTCCAATTAGGAAAGAATCTCAAGAGATAAAATCTAATCCTATTAAAAAATAAGATTAACATAAAAATACTTGAGTGAAAATAACTCCAACTAGGAATCCTATAATGAATGCATGATTATGTCATGATTTACTTGAAATCAGTTTCCTCATATCGATCAAGTCTTTCTTCAAAAATCTGAGATTGAATGTGTTGCGCCAAAACTTCCAGTAAAAGATATTCACACCCTAATTCCCGACCTATGCTAAAGTCTAGGAAATGACAATACAATTTTCATACTAACATTTTTTCATTCAAGATCAAGGGTATTTCATCTGGCTTTGGACACTTCACCATGATACCTTTAATCCTTCTTGTACCCTGAGATGGAAAAGTATTAATAGCAAGATAGCGAGTCGTTTTTCAAACCAAAATGCAAGTACATTTTGTTAATTAAGAAAAAATATTATAGGTCACATAAGCTACTACTTCTTGTCAAATTGAATATAGGAACATGTATTATACTTATTGTGTTTTCGGTTAGAACATGGAATACATCCTGATGAAACCATAGTCTACTACGCTTGCCAGGATCATTGGGAGATTCTTCGTGAACTATATCCTTACCCAGTTTTTCTAGCAAGATGCATCAAAATCACATTGCTTTGAATAGTTATCATTGCCTTCTCAACGAGTACTTCAATGCAATCTTGGGGGACCTTGAGCTTAGAACTGCTTACTATTTGTAGCACATAGTCCTTATCTTCACCCTTGAAGAAACATGTGCAATGTCTAGAAAAACTTGTTGCACAGAAGTTTTCAAGGCATCATAACTTTTTCTAAGTATTTTTTGAATACTTGTCACTTGTGTAAGGATCTCCTCCGTAACCATCTAATAATATAGCTTGCCAATGATGTACACCTTTATTACGAAGATGGGAACCTAAAAGCATTAGAGCTAGTGGAAGTCCTTGATCATAGGCTATTGCACGTTGTGCGAGTTCCAAATAATTAATCCTTTGGATGTTTGTTGCTTCCGAAGGCATTCAAACTGAAAAGCTCAAGAGCTTGGTCGCCACATAACTTCTAGACCTCGTATATCAACTCAATTCCATGACATTTTAGTAATCTGCTATCTTGTGTAGTTATGATGACTCTACTTCCCTCACCAAACCAACCAATTCCAGCCAAGTTGTCTAATTGCTCCAATTGATTCACATCATCAAGAATTAAGAGAATTCTTTTATGACTCAACTGTTTCTGTATAACATTCATCCCTTTACCAGCGCTGAAAATTTTCAACCTTTTGGCACCTAGAATCTCATGAAGAAGAGTCTCCTGCAGTTGGATTAATCCTCCATTATGCGGCATTGAATTTTCTCTAACATCTACCAAGAAACAACTTCCTTGAAACTTATGGCCAATTGCATTGTAAACTGCTTTTTGCAATTGTTGTCTTGCCTATTCCAGATGTCCCCCATATCTCAACCATGCGACGACCCTTCCCACCAACATCTAAAAGCTTTCCCACACCTTGTATGTGAGACTGAATTCCAACTGGGTACTTGACCACATTCCAATACGTCTGGTTCATTACTTGGATTAAGATCCCCTCAACAATATCGATGATAAATGTAGCTTCATACCTACAAGTTTAACAAAATTTGACGCATTTAGTGAATCAAACTTACACTTCACCATAAACCTCACAATATTGACTAGTTTTATCAAGCGCGCTCTCTCTTTGATTGGAAACTAATAGTGTAGTATATATATAGTATACAATGTTATGTATCATATATGCTAGTACGCCTTTGGTTTTGAATCTTCTTCTCCTTTACAGCTATCCAATAAAAATAAAATTTTAAAAAATTCTCCCTACTGTTTTTGGTTTTCATCAAAACATTTAAATATAACCAAAGAAAAGGTAGAGAAAATTTAACTTACATATACTTTTTCGGGACATTTTTGCTTACCACTTTAACTCAGAGTGTATCATCACTATCCTTCCCAACACTTGACATGTGTCCATTGGCATAACTATGGTTCCACAAATACAAAGCAAAGAGTTAACTAGCCAATGGGATATAGCTAGCTTAGTTGGTTGAGTTCTTCCACCTACTCATGTGGGTAGAGATTCGAAACCCCCAAGCACACAAATATTTGTGTGTAAACCCCCTCCCCCAATCACTTGTATTAAATTTTTTTTTTTTTTTTTTTAAAAAAGGCAAAGAGTTAACTATGCTCATGTCCATAGACACGTGTCAAGAGTTGAGAATGGTGATGAAGGTACAACTTGAGTTAAAGTGGTGAGCAAAAATATTTCTATATACTTTTTCTTAATGAGTAACAATTTTAACCATAATTAAATATAGAAGCCACTAAATTAACCATATTTATATATGCACTATAGTGGGTAGAAATATACTCTCCCTCCTTGCTGCTTCTCTAAGAGCGTTCCTCCATTTTAGCACCTTCTCCATGTTATCCGTAAATCTGCAGTTAAGTTCAGCAAATGCATCTCCATAACTTTTTGTTTGGTTTCGTACACGCGACGGATCCACCTTGTAAAAAATGGGCAAAACTATTTGTTGCTTTCGTTCTTTACACTGAAGGATCTTGACAAGTTCATCTAAGCACCACCTTGAGGATGCATAGTTTTCAGAGAATACAATGAGAGAAAACCTCGACTCTTCAATTGCTTTGAGAAGGGCTGAGGACATTTCTTCTCCTCTTGTAAGCTCACGATCAATGAAGGTGACGATGCCTTTATCGGACAAGGCCTTGTATTGGTGCGTGTATCCTCACCTCTAAAACTTAGAAAGACATCATGTCTCCATGAATCATGAGTGACAGAAGAAGAAGAAGAAGAAGAAAAGACTCGTCGATTGGCCATATGAGGCAAATAAACTAAAGAGCCTCAAAGGAGGCAAATAACTCGTCGATTGGCCATAGGAAGCAAATAACTCGTCGATTAGTTCAAATCTATATGAAGAAGATTTTGGTCCCTTGGTCCATTCGAACAAGTATTCAAGACATCTGGCACTTATTCCAGCCATTTGATCATATTACCATTCAACATATCTACAAAGAAAACAATCAAGTTGAAGTTTTTTTAGCTAAGAGAGGACGTTCTCATCCTTCTCCTTGTATTTTGTTTAAATTCCTTCCTTATGACATTAGCTAGAAGAAAAGAATATTACCCTCCGTTTGGATGAGGGAAAATAACTCGGAATTTAGCTAAAAGTCGGGAATTTAAGAGGAGAAATTGACAATTCCCTTGTTTGGCAACTTAAGCGCGGAATTTATTAAATGACGCGCGGAAAAAAATCATGGAAATTGAGGCATCAAATTCCCGAGTTTAATTTCCACCAAAATAGGCGTCATTTCACAATTTCCATAGTGCGGGAATTCTTATTTTCCAGTGTGCCAAAACTTACATAATAAAAAAAAAAGTACACGTCTCTCTGAATCAAATTTGAAGGTTAGTCTTCAAGCCTTTCTCTCCTTCAATTTATGTTTTTCTATTTTAGGGTTACCATGGTTTCTCAATGGCTATCAAAATTGGGTGTTTCTGACTAAATTTATGAATATGTGTTGAATGGGTTTTGTGAGCATTGCGTCATTATGGCTGGATTTCGGGAAGTTTTAACAAAATACTCTATGCCCATGGATATTGGTGTGTGATTTATGTTTATGGTACAGCTCTGTAGTTGTTTGCTAACTTTATTTCTTTGTGTTATCGCCTTGTTCAAGTTTTACCCTTCGTTTCCTTACTCTGAAGAAAAAGCCTATGCTGCTGAAAGCTTTTTATATACTCTATAAGGAAACGAAAAGCTTTATTGATTGTTATATGCTTCTGAAAATCGATTTTGGTCTTCTCTCTTTCTTATTTGACTTTGATTATTTGTTTGGTAGTCTCATGACAATGCTAGAGGTTTTCGATTTAAAGTTATAGAAAATTGGGATGATATAGTAGATTTGTGTGGCAAAGGTATATGTTGAAGTATAAGCAGTACCAGGTCTTAGTGAAAATGAACAACTCAAAGCATGTGCTTGGCTGATAGAAAATGACAAACAATTTCAGATGATGAAGGCACTCCCAATTGAGAACAAAAGAGTACGTTGTTGATGTTTATTGCACGTGGGGAGTGATTTCGTTTGCTAATATGCTCTATTTGTTTAAGTTGAGTTATATAGTTCATCAAACGATATATATGTTATTTTATACTTCGAGAAATACCTTCTATGTCGGTTATCAGTTTTTTTGTTCTTTTGAAATATTTAATTTCTATCATTTACAATTTACATGAGCTATCCAAACATTGAAATTTTCAATTTCTGTCATTTACAAAATTCGACATACATAAATCCAAACACTGAAATCTTCAATTGCCAGAAATTGAAATGACGGAAATCTAAATTCCGTCATTTTAGAATTCTATGTAATTTGCAATTTCTTCATCCAAACGGAGGGTTAGAGATAAAATCTGAAAGAGAGAGTGCTGGGTAATTCTGAATGTATTCTTCTCCTTAGAGCCCAAGGAACCTTGTAGGTCTAGTAAAGTAAATTTGAAGCCCAAACTGAACCGACTATCTCCTATCCCTCTTCTCTGCTTCTCATGCTCTTCTTCTCCTTTATGTTGTTTGCAGAAGTGAAAGAATTGTTGGAATTTTACAAGGTTTTAAAAATTTAACCATTTTATTTATTTATTTATTTGGCTCTTTTATTTTATTTATTGTTGGGGGTTATAAATATTTAATATTCAGGTTTTATTTTTGGTTGGTGAATGCCTTAATTTTTTGGTTGGTGAACTTTTATGGTTGGTGAAGGTTACATGTTTTTGGATGCCTATAAAAGACCACTCTTTCTTCACATTTAAAACACACACAGTACACTATCAGAATATCACATACCACAATCACCACCACAAACTAATTCTCTCCTTTTCTACTTTTATATATATTCTCTACTTTATATTATTATTTTGGCAATGGCTCTGTGACTTGGATACCTATATCCGTCTATGAACGTGCTCATAGTGGATCTTGAGTTTGTGTACAAAGGGTCGTATCTTGGAGTCTTGTAGACCGCCAGTACCTGCACGTAGAGAGGCTACAAAGGCTTTAGGACAACGTCTTTGACGTGCTTCACCGTACCAAACTCACCTTCTTACTTATTATTTATTTTGTTTTTACTTACCCATTAATTTGTTTTCTTCAATTTCATTGAATCTTAAAAGCTTTCCAATTTTTTTTATATGTTATTTATAATATAAAGTTTTTGTATTTGGCTTTACGGAAAAGGAAAACTAAATTTTTTATAACAATCCAAAGCCTTTGTATGTTAAAGTTGTTTTCTTCTAGTATTGCTATTGCTTTAATACCTTTTAACTCTTTGACTAAAGCTTTTGCATTTGTATTGGATTATCAAAATGAAAATTACGATTTGTTTTGGGTATATGCAGTTTAAAGCTTTGATGTTGTCTATACAATTTCAATTGCTTTAAATATTGTTGGTACATTTATATTTTATAATTTTGTTGCTAACGTTTGGCAAATTACTAATAGTGTTTGAGAAAAAAAAAAAAAACTGTTTGTTTTGTTGCACCTTTAGTGTGTATGTCGGCAATTCTTTTCTTATCACAGGTTTTTATACTTATTTTTCTAGGAAAGTGTTTGATCACTGATTGTCTTTGCAAATGTTGAATTTATTTGAAAACTCCTTATCTGTAATAAAGAGAAAATAGTGATTTATGTTGTTACGCATAGATAAACAAATATGTATGATTTTTCTGAATCTTAAAACAGTTTTCTTTGTTATATATATATAAACAACTTGATTATTCTATTTACTTATTAAACTCAAAAAACATGTTGTAGTATTTTGTGTGTGTAAATTTCCTTTGTTGGCGTAAAAGAAAGTGTGATTTTAAGAGTCTGTTTATAGTTTTTGCCTGAGAGTATAAGAGTTATTATATTGTTAGGATTGTTGAAGTTGAAACAAAGAACTATTTTTTATTTGTTATATGTGAAACCATACATCTTTGAAGTTGTATCTGTTAAGTCTGAATTATAAATCATATGTGTTTTAAATGAATTGCGACTCTTATAATTATGACATTATTTCTTTGTATAAATTCGGCTACACATTAAATTTATGGTTTTTGGTGTGTACGTTATTCATTGCACACTTGTATTTTATAATTGAAAGTTTGCTATAATGAAATTTAAGGTCTGATTAATTTATTTATTTTGTTTCGAATAAAAAATAATAAAAATTAGGACAAACTACAGTAAACCCCCCAACCTATAGGGTCATTTACGATTACATACCCAATTTTGTGGACATTTACAATTACATACACAACGTCACGGAAACTCTACAATTTGCCCCATCCGTTAGCCAAACTATTAGTCAGTCTGTTAAATGCTGACGTGTCAAAAAAGGAACCCCTTTTTTTGATGATGTGGACTTCCACGTGGACCAAAAATTAATAATTTTTTTTTTAACTGTTTAAATTATTTTTAAATTATTTTAAAAAATCTCTCTCCCTCTCTTCCTCCATAGCCTCTGAGCTTTTAAAGATTATTTGGTTATTTTAATCAGTAGATAGTAGGAGGAGGTCGATTTTTATTGGGTCTTGGATATGACTCAAAGAAACTATTTTAATGGGATTTCCAGAATTTAGGTGCAGGTTAAAGATACGAGTCTAGTTGCTCTCCCCATTGGACCTCTGAGAGAGAGAGAGAAGCTGCGAGTTTATTCAAGATTGGATTTTTTTGGCAGTGTGGGGTTTAATTTTCTCTTGAGAATTCAGATTAAGAGAAAAGTTGTTGTCTTGGAATTATAATTATCAAAAGCTTACAAAGTATATGCGATGCGATGATTTTAGAACCGCAATTATTTTGTAGGCTGTAATTTAAATTTAATTTAGTTTAATTTTCTGCTTCTTTTTTTTTTTTTTTTTTTTTGAATTGACGGCTTGTGAGTATAGATCTAGATACCTGTCAATCAGATCCGTTGAAATTTTCTCTTAGATTCATAATTTATGTGAATTTTAGGGCTTGTAATTTGAAAGAATTCATACCCGAAGTGGTTGGATCGGTGCTGTTTATGTTTTATTTTCTTGCGCTGGGTTTCTCAGAGAGACAGAAGAAGCTGCTGCTGCAGCTGAAGATGTTGAAGAACAGTCTAAAAAAGCAAAAGCCACTGAGGATGAAGATCAACAACAAGAACAACAAGAGCAGCCAAAGATAAAAGAAGAAGAACCCTCATCGGCTTCTGTGAGAGGAGGTGCTAAAAAGGAAGAGGGACAAGCTAGGCAGCCTTCAAGCACCGTTCGATCTCGTTGACGATCGAATCTGAATCCCGAGACGCCGGAGCTTCGGCAAGCAACTCGAGCGCGATGCTCCGGAAAACGGCGTCATCGAGGCTCGGCCGGATCCTGGCGGCCATCAACGGAATGAACGGAGAATCCGGGCGGAATATTCCGACGTGGCAGAGGTCTGGGTCTGGGTTCTCCTTCTATCCATGGGTCCATTTTGCCCAACGGATCTGGGTCTGGGTTCTGAGAGAGAGAGAGAGAGAGAGAGAGAGAGAGATTTGTTAAAACAATTTAAAATTAATTTAAACAGTAAAATAATTTTTTATTAATTTTTGGTCCACATGGAAGTCCACATCATAAAAAAATGGGTTCCACTTTTGACACGTCAGCATTTAACAGACTCACTAACGGTTTCACTAACGGAGGGGGCAATTTGTAGGTTTTCCGTGACGTTGTGTATGTAATTGTAAATGTCCCCAAAATCGGATATGTAATCGTAAATAACCCTATAGGTTGGGGGGTTTACTCTTAAGCTTTACACTGGCCATTTGTTTGGAATGACAAATTGATATTTTACAAAGCTTAGACTACAACTTATTTTATTAATATGTTTAATTGATGACTTTATTTCAATAGCGTTGGTATATTAATATTGTAATCATATTATTACTTATGTTGGATATCAACTATCTTTTGCTATGGAAAATGGATCAAGTTATATTATGTATGGTGTCTTTCAAGTATTTTATATAACTATATATACATATATTGCACTAACGATCTTGTCCAAAGCTTATCTTATTTATGGGAATAGAAATTTACGTGATTTTCAAGCATGATGGAATCGAGATACTAGGGGTCGAGTATCATATACCTCCAGATAAGTTATACTAATTAATTCTCTATCTTATGCAATTGTGAGCATTGCTACAATGAATGTGGTACAATTTATTTTGGCTAATTGATACAGCAATTTTGGAACCAACCTCAATTTATTGAGAACTAAATCTTTTACATTTATGGAGAAATTAAATTTGACACTATTCTATTTTGTGCATATGTGTGTATACTTTCAAAATACAAAAATATATTTCATTACTTATCCTTTTGTTGACTCTCCCAAAAAAACCCTCCTAGAGCCATTTTCACTTTGAGGGGGGAGGAAGCCATTGTTCTTCCTCTCCTCTCCCCTCTTCACTTTGTTATGATTTTCCTCCAACCATCATAGGCGACTGCGTCTCAGCGTCGGATCTCCACCTAAGTTTCGACATCAGATCTCCATCTGCGTTTTGGCATCGGATCTTCACCACCATCCTTTTTGCGGTTTCTTTATGTTCGGAATAAGTCACAGAGACTCTGGGTTCTCTGTGTAGTTTTCACCTCTCCTTTTGTGAGAGTCTTTCACCTCTTCTTTGTGAGAGCTTTTTATCTCTCATTTATGAGAGTTTTATTTGTATTGTTATGGCTTGGTTTTTTCAAGCTTTATCTAGTTTTGATTATTCTGAGTTTGCAATCTTAGTTGGGATGCCTATGCCAGAGTTTATTCGATCCTGCGTGATCATTAGTGGAGGCGCACCAGATTGTCTTAATTTTGATGTTAGATTGCTCCGTTATTGTAATCGCCCTTTGTGGCTAGTTTGTTTTGGCCCCTTGTGGCTAATGGCTTTTTTGGCTGAATTATGAATGCAATCCTAGAATTTCTCAAAAAAAAATCCTTTTGTTGAAATGAATTTTCCAGATTTAACCTAAGGGTCACACTTGTTTCTAATTGCCATATTTATTTTGGCAATAAAGTTGTTGATAAAGTTGGGTGATTATTGTTGTTAACATGACCAACTTTATGAAATCTAATTACATTTTTGTGTGTTAATACTTTTATGGTTGGCATGAGTTTTTTTTTTTGGAACTTGCAAAAGGAGGAAAAGAAATTTTATGATTTGATTATATAGTCTTGCTACAGTTTTGCTTTATTAATTTTTGGGAAAACTGCAGGTTAGTTTAAATTCCATTGATATGATTTAATCTTCAAATTGTATTCATATTTGCCATTAAATCACGTTGTTAATGTTGGTATTTTATTGCTTTCAACGTTGGGTTCTTTTGCACTATGTTTATGTCATTTAATTAATTTGGTTTAATGCTTTATTCCGATTGACAACTACCATATGTTGTGCATTTTTTTTCTAAAGAGTTTTACATGGGTATATTTGCTTTAAAGTTTTAAATTTGAAGGAAAAATTACTGCTACTTGGTTACACTTATAATGTTATTATCACTCGAACCATATATGACCAATTAAATTTTAAATAGTGCATTATTTCATTTGCCTTGAATTATGCAATTTTAAGCTACAATCTGTTACATTTGAAATTTGGGATTTATACTAACAGCCATTAGTTTTTTTTTTTAGCCTTTGAGATAACAAAAAAGTGAAAACTTTCCTTTATGCTGGTTTCTGAATGTCTTGGACATTTTAGTTTTAAATCTTACTAACAATTATTTTATGTCACATATGTAAAATCACGTTAAGAGCTTTTAGGTGCTTCATATTATTTACTTGAGTTAATCTTGATACAAATATATTGAGTGAACTAATGTCTTTCTAATTATGAAGTCTTGACAGCTGCCACATTGAGTTAATTTCCAAGAAGTGTACATTGTGAAACCTTCTTGAGAAAGCTGAAATGAAATAATAAATTATATCACTGTAAGTGGCATTTAATTTTGAGTTTTGGTATAAGGCTTTCAAACCTTATTTTTTTGAATTTTTGTTTACATTTATTTGTGAGAGGCTTTCGGTGGTTTCACTATTATATTTACAATGACTATCAAGATGACTGTGAGTTGGCATATCTTATGAATTTTAAAAATAAATAAACTTTTGGTACAGTCTTCATATATTTTGAGAACTTCCTAATTTGTGGGGGTCGAGTTTTCCTTAGCTATGTGGGTAATTGTTGGAATATTTTTTGGGTATTTCAAAATATAAAATTAATATCAATACTTATTTTTGAATTTAATTTTCCAAATTTTGAGTGGTTTTGATTATCTCTTTAAAACTGAAGTTATGTTGTACAGTTATTATAAAGTTTTGCATTCTTAATTATTTTAAAACAGTTTAGACAATTTGTGGGAGTTGAATTTTCCTAAATGTGAACTTTAATGTTGTAATTTATTTGTTAACATTATGCAGTCTTGCTTTTATGTTGGAAAATATTAGATTAATTTATGTAGGCTTTCCTTCTCTCTTTCCCATAATTTTTTGTGTGTTTTCAATTTCTTTATGCTCTCATGGGAAAGATTCATTTAGTGACATAATAATTTTTATATTTCCTTGGCAAATACGGTGTCTGTGTGGAATTTGTTTCATTATGCAAGTTTATTATGAGACTAATTTATCTTCAATTTTGTTATGTAAATGTGTGTAACTAATGATGACCTTGGTATAAAATTTTGGTAGAGACTTCTTACTATCTTATAGGTTCCTATTGAGAATCAAGAGGATACAATGACAACTTGGATATGTATTCATGATTCAGCCACTTGGAGTGCACAAAAAGGGAGTAAGAGTATCATGAAATACTCAGTACTTATAGTTAAATTTATTTAATGAATTAATCGTTCTATAGTTGTTCATAAGTGTTAGCAGGTGTACTCAAAGTTTCATGGACTTGAGAGGTACTCTTGATCATAACATTTGATGTATGATGTATTTCCGTTATATTTTAATGTATACCAATGTGTATATAATTTCCAATTATACTGAGGTGAAATCCACAAATCATTTGTGTGCAAGATTGTGTAGGAAATATTTCCAATAACATGCAGGTTTAGAGCGCGCTAAAATGGATAACAAAGACATGACCTACATTATATATGCCTTGTGAAGGCTAGTCCTGATATGCATGCCTCGTGGAGGAGGCTATTAATGCAAAATGTCAAGGGGGATGTGCTTAAGCCCATAAGGGAGTCACCTAGGGAGGTAACCCAACTTCTGTGATTGGCGATCCCATGAAGGAAGTTCAATGTGGTAGAAACAATCCATATTGCGTGACTCACTGATAAAATTATGGAGATATCCTTGAGATATTCTTCTGCTCATCCCTAAGGTAAAAGTGCTATTTTATGTGACGTCATGAAGGGATTTATCCCTGAACGAGTTTCGAGGCCGGCAAACTCCCGCAGGGTGCATGTCACATGTACTCTTGGAGAACTCACCTAAGCGAGAGACGTCGTGAGGCCGCGACTGTGAGAATTGGGCTATTCTCTAGTAACTCTCATGAGAATCAAGATTAGCGCATGGCCATAAATAGCGCTACTCCGCATCCAAGTCTCAACTAATACTATGTGTGGGATATGTTGAAGTTTGGTCAAAGGTGCCGAGTTCAATACTGTGTACACTCAGGTTCCTCAAATGGAGACTATCATCACTAAGTGAAGGTTCAAGCCCGGAAGGCACCTACACCTATTACATAGTATTATATTGCCCATATATAAATATATATTTTCACTGTTTTTTTTGTCACGGTAAAATTTTGAAAACCTTGTGGGGGATTGTTGGAATTTTAAAAGGTTTTAAAAATTTAACCATTTTATTTATTTATTTATTTAGCTCTTTTATTTTATTTATTGTTGGTGGGTTATAAATATTTAATATTCAGGTTTTATTTTTGGTTGGTGAACTTTTATGGTTGGTGAAGGTTACATGTTTTTGGATGCCTATAAAAGGCCACTCCTCCTTCACATTTGAAACACACACAGTACACCATCAGAACATCACATACCACAATCACCACCACAAACTAATTCTCTCATTTTCTACTTTTATATATATTCTCCACTTTATATTATTATTTTGGCAATGGTTCTGTGACTTGGATACCTATATCCGTCTATGAACGTGCTCACAGCGGATCTTGAGTTTGTGTACAAGGGGTCGTATCTTGGAGTCTTGTACACCGCCAGTACCTGCACATAGGGAGGCTACAAAGGCTTTAGGACTATTGGAGTTGGCTCGACTAAACAAAGGAAAGAAGGAAGCAGCCCAGCATGCAGGCGCACGAGCGGAACCTGCCGGCACTCGAGCGGCAGAGGCATTTTGGTGCTGGCGCTCGAGCGGTTTCTGCAGGCGCTCGAGCGGCAAAAGGAAAATTCGACAGGCACTCGAGCGGGTCGCGATTTCCTGTTTTAAAACAGGACCGTTTTTTGGCCTATTTTTGGGAGGTTTTTTAGTTTCCTATTCCTTGTATGATTGTGCTAAAGGCCTATACATATAAATAGGTACTTTAGACTAGGGTTGATGAGAGATTCAAGATACACAAACCTAGGGTGAGAGAAAAAGAGATCTAGAGAGAGAGAGAGAGAGAGAGAGAGAGAGAGAGAGAGAGATCAGAGGGAGTTCTTTATTGTAACCAAAGGGATTTTTCTCATACTAGTGAATTTTCTCGGGGATCACCGGAGAGGACGTAGGCACGACGCCAAACCTCTATAAATTCTTGTGTGTGTTTACTTTTGTGGTTTCTTGTGCAATTTATCTTTGCGTAGCTTGTGTTGTGATTGTTGCGTAGTCCATCAACGACAAGGTCTTGGAAGTGTTTTCGCACAACAAGGACAACGTCTTTGACGTGCTTCACCGTACCAAACTCACCTTCTTACTTATTATTTATTTTGTTTTTACTTACCTATTAATTTGTTTTCTTCAATTTCATTGTACCTTAAAAGCTTTCCAATTTTGTTTATATGTTATTTATAATATAAAGTTTTTGTATTTGGCTTTACGGAAAAGGAAAACTAAATTTTTTATAACAAGAATACAGTGGTTGCGGGTTTTGTTGGGAAGGAGGGGTCGCTCGCTACTTTTGGGTTTTTTCCTTCTCATGTCCCAACCCCCAAGACATCAAAATTAAATGCAAAACTGCAATGCAGTTCCTTTTTCATAATTCCAAATACAGGTACATGAGCAGTTCCTTTTTCATAATACAGGTGATTAAAGCATTATTTTCACTATTTTTCTTAAGAGGGGAGGGATCATATAATTAAAAAAAAAACAAAAAGGAGGTCCCTAAGTTAAAAATAGTGAACTTATGTCTAAAAAATATATATATAGTGAACTTTATTTATTTCTTTAAATACTAAATGGGCGCGTCTCTGTGCCGTGGTGTATTGCGCAGCTCAATGCAGACATATCTCACTTATCTACCTTCCGTGAAGAAGGCCAATTCTGTAGCTGATGTCTAAGCCTCCTTAGGGCACCCTTTGTAGGAATGGTTGATGTTAAATTGGGACTGTTTTGTTTCTTTTGGTTTAATATTGAAATTTTAGCAATTTGGTTTTATTTTTATTGTGTTTATTTAATTTGTGCAGGCCCTTGTTTAAAGCTTTGGTTGCCTTGTGTTCAGAATCACAATGTTGCAGCATCAGCAGTTGTTTGTCATCAAAATATGTTTTGCAAATTCTTCAAAACAAAAGGATTCACTAGAGCTTCAACATCGCTTCATTGCTGTTTTTAAGAAAATTTTCAAATAAGCTCAAAAGTTGTAGAAAGTTTTCGTATATTTGAGAAATTACTGAAGTCAAAATCCCATTGCGGCAGCATCACTTGTCTGTCACAAAAATGTGTTTCGTACATGCTTCAAAAGGACTCACTAGAACTTCAACATCACATGATTTATTATTCACTAAAGCTTCATGAATATTACATTTATTTTTTGACTACCAAGTCTTAGAATGACACTTGCCAATGCATCATCAAGGTGTTCGACATGTGTCATTCTTGCATAGCGCCACGTGTCATCAGAGGTTCATTGTTTGTATCTAAACATCTATTGCGATATTATCTTTGACTATGATGTGTGAAAACAAAATTTTGATTTTAGGAAATTTGAAGTAATAATTGGAGGAAGAGTTGTTGTAAGGGGTAGTAATTTTTTTTATGAATTTTGGAAGTTAAAGCATTGGAAAATAGTAATGAGAGAGAATGACTCATGGCAGCGTCTCATAAGTGGGTCATTAGAGATTTCGACAAGTGTCAGTATTGCATAACGCCACGTGTCATCAGAGCGCCACGTGTCATTTTTGTCTTTTTACATTAAACAATTCACAAAAAAGGAATTAAAATATTAGAAAAATGCACCAAAAGATTTATAAAAACTCGTTGCGTTATTATCTTCGACTATATGTGTGAAAACAAAATTTTGTCCTCGGGAAATTTGAAGTAATAATTGGAGGAAGAGTTGTTGTAAGGGAGAATAATGTTGTTGACTTTGAGAAATTATTTGAATTTTTTTATATGTAAAAATTAAGTTTTAAAGCTAAAAGGATGAAGAAAATGTCACAAGGAGTTTTTAGAAATTTTCAGTGCATGTTTCTGATTTTTATTTATCTTTTGTGAATTGTTTAAGTTTAAGAAACAAAAATCATAATAAACTCATTAAAAATTCCCACAAACTCCTTATCACATTTCTTTAATTTTTTTTAAAGCTTTAAAATATAATTTTGACAAGTACAAAATTCAAATAATTTCTCAAAGTCAAGTTTGTTTTTATACTATCAATAATACTATGTTGAACATCATTACTCTCCTTTACAACAACTCTTCCTCCAATTATTACTTCAAATTTCCCAAAGTCAAAATTTTGTTTTCACACATCATAGTTGAAGATAATGTCGCAAGGGATTTTTTGAATTTTTTGGTGTAGTTTTCTGATTTTTATTCATATTTTTGTGAATTGTTTAATTTTAAGATACAAAAATAATCTTTTATGATACATGGCACTACACGATACTAACACGTGTCGGAAATTCTGATGACGCACCAATTTGGCACAGTCATGTTGTCACATCCCGGGATCAGCTCCGCCGTAGCACGATATTGTCCGCTTTGGGCCCCCCTCTCTGCTCTATTGGTTTTGTTTCTGGGAATTCACGAGGAACTTCCCAATGGGCCACCTATCCTAGGATTGCTCTAGCCCCAACTCGCTTAACGTCGGAGTTCCCATGACTTTGAAGCCAGTGAATTCCCAAAAGGCCTCGTGCTAGATGGAAGCGGGCATGTACATATAAGGCACATCACCTCCTCTCCGTTGGTCGATGTGGGATGTTACACATGTGTCATTCTCTTCTATTTACTACTATTTTACAATGCTTTAAGTTCCAAAAATCAAAATAAATTCATAGAAATAAGAAGAAAAAAAATCACCAAAAATACCCATAATTCAAATAATTTCTCAAAGTCAAGTTGATTTCTATACTAACAATAATACTATGTTGAGCATCATTACTCTCCTTTACAACAACTCTTCTTCCAATTATTATTTCAAATTTTCCAAAGTCAAAATTTTGTTTTCACACATCATAGTTGAAGATAATGTTGCAAGGGATTTTTATAAAATTTCGATGCATTTTTCTGATTTTTAATTCATTTTTTTGTGAATTGTTTAAGTTTAAGATACAAAAATAACATTTTTATGACATGTGTAGGAAACTCTGTTGACGCACCAATCTGGCACTGCCATATGTCATTCTTTTCTATTTACTTCTATTTCCCATTGCTTTAAGTTCCAAAAATCAAAATAAATTCATAAAAATTAGTAAAAATACCAAAAACTCCCACAAACTTCTTATCACATTTCCTTCATCTTTTAATGTTTGAAATATAATTTTGACATGTAAAAAATTCAAATAATTACTCAAAGTCAAGTTCGTTTACATACTAACAATAATACTATGTTGAATATCATTACTCTCCTTTACAACAACTCTTCCTCCAATTATTACTTTAAATTTTCCAAAGTCAAAATTTTTCTTTTACACATCATAGTTGAAGATAATGTTAAAAGGGAATTTTTGCAAATTTCGGTGCATTTTTATGATTTGTTATTCATTTTTTGTGAATTTTTTAAGCTTAAGATACAAAAATGAACCTCATATGACACATGGAGCTATGCGATAGTGACAGGTGTAGGAAACTCTAATGATGCACTAATCTGGCACTGCCATGTGCCATTCTCTTCCATTTATTTCTATTTTCCAATGCTTTAATTTCCAAAATCTTAATAAATTCATAAAAAATCACCCAAAATTCCCACAAACTCCCTATCATATTTCCTTCACATTTTAAGCTTCAAAAATATAATTTTGACATGTACCAAGTTCTGTTTGTGCCTAATAAATCACGGCCGTGAATTGGCCGGGGGAACTTCTTTTCTCGGCCTCAAGCTGAAACACAGCGTTTTGTCAGGGTGTTTGGCTTTCCAGAGAAACAAGAAGAAAATCACCAAGGCATGGTTATCTCGGCCGAGGTTGCAGGCCGAGGCCGAGACCGAGCAAGGTCACGGCCAAAGGCATTAAAGTCAGATCATCACGTGACAGCAGGGTCCCACGCTCCATTTAATGAAGCAAGGTCTCTGTTTATTGCAGCAAACCCACTGGCCAAGAATGAGCATTCAATGCGCGAGGGAAGATGGGAAGTGATTGGAGACAGGATTTGGTGACAGAGATCAGAGTGATTAGACGCCAACATTCTCAAAAAGCTCTTGGCAGCTTGAGAGATTAGGTAATTGGCTATCAGAGCAATAAATGCGTCTCCACGGCCAGAGGCGCAGAACCCACGATCAGGGCGGCGGCCGAGATTCACTGGGATTCATGGAGTCACACCACCATACTTCACGATCCCAAATGTCGATTAGACTACCCACTTGGCGTAATCAGGCTCCACCATGCAGATTTTCAGCCTCGATTACCCCTCCAGGAGCTCTATCTATAAATACAAGACTCAAGACCACTTTAAAAGGGTTCAAACACCAAACAAAAGCCTCCCACGGAGCAACTTATATTTTCCTGTAATGCACTTTCAATATCTTTACTTGCTTTTCTAGGAGTAGTGTTAGCTTGTAAGGAAAATCCATTCATCAATATATCAAACGACCCTTGATTTTCAAGGCGCCGGAGCACCATCCTTGTTGTTCGCTCACTCACCCCATATATCATACGACCGCCGCTCATCGAGCAGCGCGCCGGAGCACCGCCCCAAAATCCACCAAACACCACCACTCAACGGCCTTGTAGTTCAGGCCGTGAACCTAACAGCCGAGACTAGTTCCTCTCTCGGCTACAATCGTTTGATTAGAAGACGAGTTCAGACAGGCGCACCATCTAAACACTATCAACACCTCAAACATCTCGACGCACGGTAGACCGTGCTGGCACGCCCGCGCACAAACGCACCCCGTCCAAAAGCAGGAAACCGCGTGTTAACGCGAATCCCCTCGGCCCGGAACCCCAGGCCGTGAGATTCGCGCGGCAGACACTTTTGGCACGCCCGGTGGGATCTCTTGTCAAAACTTGTGATGGAAACCAACGTTCCTACCACGACGGACCGCCTGGCCGAGTCCATACAGAAGCAGGCAGTGATGGAAGAACAGATGTCCAAGCAGGCCTACAGGATAGAGACATCCTTCATGGCCGCAGTGGACAGATTCTCCTCTGAGTTGCGAACATTTTTTCAAGAGGAGACGCCGACAACCTCACCCGCGGCGTCCCCCAAAGCTGGACAAAATGGCCGAGAGGGCGAAACTTACGGCGGAAAGAGCGGCCTCGGCATTTATGGCCGCACCGAAGTGTCAAGCCACGGCCAGCATTCTCCTGTCTGCCGCGCAAATCTCACGGCCTGGGGTTCCGGGCCGAGGGGATCTGCGTTAACACGCGGTTTCCTGCTTTTGGAAGGGGTGCGTTTGTGCGCGGGCGTGCCAGCACGGTCTACCGTGCGTCGAGATGTTTGAGGTGTTGATAGTGTTTAGATGGTGCGCCTGTCTGAACTTGTCTTCTAATCAAACGATTGTAGCCGAGAGAGGAACTAGTCTCGGCTGTGAGGTTCACGGCCTGAACTACAAGGCCGTTGAATGGTGGTGTTTGGTGGATTTTGGGGCAGTGCTCCGGCGCGCCACTCGATGAGCGGCGGTCGTATGATATATGGGGTGAGTGAGCGAACAACAAGGGTGGTGCTCCGGCGCCTTGAAAATCAAGGGTCGTTTGATATATTGATGAATGGATTTTCCTTACAAACTAACACTACTCCTAGAAAAGCAAGTAAAGATATTGAAAGTGCATTACAGGAAAATATAAGTTGCTCCGTGGGAGGCTTTTGTTTGGTGTTTGAACCCTTTGAAAGTGGTCCTGAGTCTTGTATTTATAGGTAGAGCTCCTGGAGGGGTAATCGAGGCTGAAAATCTGCATGGTGGAGCCTGATTATACCAAGTGGGTAGTCTAATCGACATTTGGGATCGTGAAGTATGGTGGTGTGACTCCATGAATCCCGGTGAATCTCGGCCGCCGCCCTGATCGTAGGTTCTGCGCTTCTGGCCGTGGAGACGCATTTATTGCTCTGATAGCCAATTACCTAATCTCTCAAGCTGCAAAGAGCTTTGTGAGAATGTTGGCGTCTAATCATTCTGATTTCTGTCACCAAATCCTGACTCCAATCACTTCCCACCTTCCCTCGTGCATTAAATGCTCATTCTTGGCCAGTGGGTTTGCTGCAATAAACAGAGACCTTGCTTCATTAAATGGAGCGTGGGACCCTGCTGTCACGTGACGATCTGACTTTAATGCCTTTGGCCGTGACCTCGCTCGATCTCGGCCTCGGCCTATAACCTTGGCCAAGATAACCATGCCTTGGCGATTTTCCTCATGTTTCTCTGGAAAGCCAAACACCCTGACAAAACGCTGCGTTTCAGCTTGAGGCCGAGAAGAGTTATTCCCTCGGCCAATTCACGGCCGTGGTTTATTAGGCACAAACATCTCCGCTACCAACCAATGGCCGGGGGCAGCACCAGCCCACGAGGACGGATTCTGGACTAGCTCATACGATAAAAACCACGCGCGGCCCATTCCACGCGTTAGCTAGAGCATCGGGACGAAGTAGCCCTGCAGTATCTACAGTCCAGAGTCTCGACCCGACCCATATTTTGGCCGACCAAGCACTACCCGGCCAAAATAATGTGACCAAAACGTTATCACAAAATAATCTCGAGGACTTGGCCACTGTACTACCATTGCAAAGACACGACCCGGCCAGTCCGACAACGACCCAGATGCACCAAGGTCCCTACCGTGATCTAGATCAACAAGACCAGGTAGCCACACTCCGAGGGCCGACGGATCAAGTTCACCCTGGTCAAACACACGGGGTCCTAGAATTGAGCGGTTCGGTCGCAGTGACCGAACTCGCGGCTCAAACAACTCAGCAGGAGTGGCCGCAAAACGATCCACGGCAAAGCAGGCCGTGCCGAGGGTATCGATTTAAAGACATCCAACCTATCTTGGAAAGCGTTTTGACACAAAAAGAGCTGGGGGCATCAGGTTGCGAAAGACCGTGCCCTTCAAGGGAGCCCGAGGTCCGGCCCCGAGGCTTCCCTAAGGTTTCACGGACTCACCAAGTTTTGGAAAGTTTGGTCGTGGGCACTCCTTTTCATAGTTTGACCAACAGCCGTGGCATTAATAATCTACCCAAGCTGAGAGTCCAACTCCTTCTGGTTATCAGACGGCGGGACCTAAAGAAAAACTATTCGCAGATAAGGCGCGGAGTCTTAGGAAATGCAAAACCGTCGAAGCTCCACGCTCACAACTCGGCTCAAGTCGAGAAAAAGATGGCGCCAAGGAACTATGATAAAAAAGTCAAAAAGAAGAAAGGTAGACAGGCGGATCAAATGAAAGGCGCGGCCAACAAATAAAGCAGACCAAACACACGTAGTTATGGCCAAAATAACATATATTTATGTCTGTAAGTCATAAACTAAAAAAAAAAAAAAAAAAATATGTGTAAATAAAAATAAAATGTATATGGTTACTTATTACACCCCAAAAGAAAGAAAAGAAAAAGAGAGAGTTAAAAACGGCTGCTCTCCGCCTGCCTAGGCCCCCTCGCTGAACATTCCCCAGACCAGGCAGGTGATCCTCCTCCAAGCGATGACCCCGCCGTCAATGTCCGTTTGCCACCTCGCCCGGATCAGCTTACGTTCGGCCAGGGCTTTCTTCGTCTCGGTCGCGGCTTTGAGGATTTGCTTGGCCGAGGACTTCAATTCACGTCCGGTCGCAACCGCGCCGTCTCGGCGCTGAAGAATAAGGGTTCGACGGGCCTGGAGCTCGGCAATCTGGGCCTCAACCTGCGCAAGCTCTTCATTCTCTCGTTGAACAGCGAGGTCATTTTCTTTCAATCGGGCCATTGCAGGTTCGACCTTTTCTTTGATCTCCGCCAGGTCTTGCTCGAGCGAGCCTCCCTCGGCCATCCTCGTCACGGCTTCAGCGTACCGACCAATCATCTCCTCGCCTTCGGCCAGACGGGCTTGCAATTCGTCCAGCTGGGCCGAGTCCAGCAGACCGATCGCCATAGCCGTGTCCAGGCAGGACCGGAACTCCATGAGCGCCCCGGTAGCGGTCATCTCTCTAACTCCGAGAAGAAGGAACTCCCGGAGCCGCTCAATTACGGTCGTGGAATCCTCGTCCAAAGGAGCTGAGGCCGAACTACCTCCTTCCTCATGAAGCCTGGCGTACAACTCGTCAAGATCGTCAGAGGAGGTGGCCTCCTGCGTATGAGGAAGAGTTTAGGTGAGAAATGATGAGATAGGACATAAGGAATAAGGAGGAGGGATTGAATACTCACGGCGAGCAAGAGATCATTTCTGGCCGCCGAAGTAGTCCGCAGGAGGCTCGGCACACTCACGACCGAGGCTCCAGTTACCAACGGCTCTGCCACAACGATCGAGTCTTGGGGCGACGGCGCAGGGGGCATGGTCGTAGCAACCATGGAGGATGGCGACAACGGCTGGGTAGGCTGGAACGAAAATTTAGTCAAAAACATCATGCGAAATTCCATGAGGAAAACGATAAAGTTAAAGTATGAAAGAGCGAACTCTTACTAGGCGGAAGGAAATACCGCTCGGAAGACGAGGAGCGGGCCGCGACGACTCAGCAGGCGCGTCTGTGGTAACCTCTTCGGCGGCCTCTTCGGTGGCCTCCTCGGCAATCTCTTCGGCGACCTCCTCGGCAATCTCTTCGGCGACCTCCTCGGTAGCCCCCTCATCAACGGCCTCCTCTTCAACCTCCTCTGCGACCATTTCATCAGCGGCCACCTCTTCAATTACAGTTTCGGCCACGGCCGCCTCTTCAGCCATGATCTCGGTGGTTGCCGCTTCCTCGACCGGCCCCTCGGCCGTAGCTTCCTCTTCAACCGCTACCTCTGCGGCTCTCAACTCCTCGACCACCATCTGGACGGCGGCCGTCTCCTCTACATACGGCACCTCAGCCGCGGCCTCCTCCTTGACTATTACCACGTCCTGGAAAACAGCCAGACTATCAAAGTACGAAAAAGGGGAAAGAGGGCGACCTCGATAAAACAAAAAGGAAAAGGAGGCAAGGGAGAAATGCTTACGGCCACAGGGGGAACTTCCCTTACAATCACCGAGGGGACTCCCTCTTCACTTCCGCCCTCCGAAGAAGTAAAGAGGGTCCTCTTCCTCGGTCGCTCCACCGCCGCCATCTCTACCGCGGCGACTCTGGCCGGCGCAGCCTCCACCGGTGCGGCCCCAGCACTTAACGCTTCTCGGCTCCTCTTACGGCCCGGGGCTGTGAATGAAAAAGAAAGAGAGATGAGATAACCAAGGACCAGGTGGCTTTGAGAGACCGGCAAAAGATAATAAATATAAATCATGCAAAGCTTACCAACGGCAGCGGCCGATCGAGCCGACGGGGAGGATGGCACGGTCCTATGGGCCAGCGTCTTTCGCGCCCCCACCACAGGCGCCGCCCTGGGAGCTGGGGCCGCAGGCAAGGTTGGAGCCGTAGTCAAAGCCGCGACCGCTGCTCCAGCCGACGGAGAGACTGTTGCTCTAGGAGCGACCACGGCTGCGGTACTTGGCCGGGGGGGGGGGGGGGGTCCGGCTGATACCTTCTTCACTTTGGTGCCTTTGGGGGTAAGAGGGTCCCAATCTGCATTCTTCAGGGCCGCCCTCGCGGCCTCCCCATCTGGCCGGATAAACCTGGCCGAGATGCACTCCTCGTACCAGACCCTTCCATCCTTGTCATACGCATTGCGGCGCCTCCATGGCATCAGGTTCAGAAAGGTCATCCCCTGTTGAAGCTGGAAGGTGATATTAGCCACACCGTGCAGTTGAGAGACATCGGCCCTCCAGGACGAGAGGCGGTTGATTGACAGAGGAGGAAGTGGGGCCGTTTGGATCAAACCGAACTGTCGCGCCACGAAGTTTGGCAGGTAAACCTCGGCCCCGGCCTTGGACATGCCACAGTGAAGGTCGCGCGAAACCAGGAAGGAGCCCCAGATCTCCTTCAAATCATTCTCGGTTTCAACATCAGGGACGACCGAGAGGTCATGCGACAGGAACAGCGGGAACGGCCGAGCCAGGCAGACTCGGAACTGCGTACTAGTTCTCTCGGCCAAACCATAGAAGAATTTATAACAAAGGGCCGAGGTATTATGCTTTTTGGGGGCGCGGGCAAATGCGTTGGCCAGCGGCTCGGCGTCGCTGATATTGGTCGTCGTCCTCAGCTCGGGGAAGTAGGCTTGCAGCCAGAACTGGAAAGCCCACAGCGGACCGCCATGCTTCGGCTTCATTCCATCTGTAACGATATCATGAAGCGTGCGGTAGAGTTGGCCGAGGAGATAGGGGCCGAGCGCCAGCCTGCCACCCTGTGCAAGATAATCGGCCACATGAGCAAACTCCACGGTGACCTTGTTCGCCTGAGTACAGAAGACGAACTTGCACAGCCAGTACAGCAGAAATGCGGCGTGCTCAACTTCACCAGGGGGGGTGACGGCGTCATCTTCAGGGCTGTCTTCCACGCCGAAGTTGCTGTAGAAGCTGGAGTAATTAAGCATGTTCTTCGCCTTGTTTCCACTAACTCTCGTGAGAGTCGGCCACATGGTTTTAAAACTCCCCGCCGCCTCGGGGGCAACCAGGGCGGCGTTTACTTCCACACCGAGAGGAGAAAGGCCGAACAGGGCGGCCATCTCTAGCACGGTCGGCGTCATCATGCCGAACCGAAAATTCATGGTATTGGTGGCCGACGACCAAAAGCACAAGGCCGCGGCCAAGAGCGACCGATCCATGACCAGCGGCTGCTCAAACAGTTTGATCAAGTGGTAGATGCCTTGATCCTTCCATTGTTGGCCGAAGAAGTGCTCCATCCTTGGCAGCCACTTCTCCCAGTCCGAAGTCACGGTGGGCCATTGTTGCTGCGGCCTAATAACGTTCCAATCTTGAAAATCCCCCCCGTCGAAGGCCGAGTGATCCGTTAGGTTGTTCTTCAGGAGGGCCACGAGCCTTTCTGGCATTCCACCCTCAATGGAAGGGCCGAGGACACAGGCATCGGTAAGGGCACCATCATCATCGGCCCAGGGTGTAAGGATGTTGGGAAGGATCGAGCCCTGGATGTCCCGGCAAATGGTCTCGAACTCAGTCTGAAAGGTTTGGGACCGGACTTCGACAGAGATGGAAGCACTGGAGGCCATTGAAACAGATGTGAGTTGGGCGTTCTGGAGAAGAAAAATGCAGAGGAAGGTGGCGAACGTGGGGGACACTGAAAGGAAATCCAGAGGGGGGTGAAGGTTTGCAGGGTTCCAAAAGACTAGAAAACTCAAGAATGGGAAACACAACTTTCTGTTAAGTCTGAAGGCTTGAAGAGGTGGGGTTTTGGCAAAGCTTGGGCGTCTGAGAATTCTGAAAGCGTAGGGAGGAAGCAAGAAAGTTTGGGTTTTTATGTTGGCGCTAGAATTCGAAACGAAAGGGTATGTCTCTCTCGAGAGACGTAACGTTTTGTCAGCACTAAACAGGCACGATGACGTGTCGAAAGCCCAGAGGCCGTCGTTTCCTCTGACAAAACGAAGCGACGCTTTGGGCAATGATGGCTTACACGACGTGCCTGAAGCATTAAATGCGCCGACTGGTCATGCCAAGGCCGAAGAATCCAGGGATCCATTCGCGGAAGGCTAAGGGTCCATCCCTTGGAATCCATTCGGCCCCTGCTCATGCCAAGGCCGAAGAATCCAGGGATGTGGGGGCAATGTTTGTGCCTAATAAATCACGGCCGTGAATTGGCCGGGGGAACTTCTTTTCTCGGCCTCAAGCTGAAACACAGCGTTTTGTCAGGGTGTTTGGCTTTCCAGAGAAACAAGAAGAAAATCACCAAGGCATGGTTATCTCGGCCGAGGTTGCAGGCCGAGGCCGAGACCGAGCAAGGTCACGGCCAAAGGCATTAAAGTCAGATCATCACGTGACAGCAGGGTCCCACGCTCCATTTAATGAAGCAAGGTCTCTGTTTATTGCAGCAAACCCACTGGCCAAGAATGAGCATTCAATGCGCGAGGGAAGGTGGGAAGTGATTGGAGACAGGATTTGGTGACAGAGATCAGAGTGATTAGACGCCAACATTCTCACAAAGCTCTTGGCAGCTTGAGAGATTAGGTAATTGGCTATCAGAGCAATAAATGCGTCTCCACGGCCAGAGGCGCAGAACCCACGATCAGGGCGGCGGCCGAGATTCACCGGGATTCATGGAGTCACACCACCATACTTCACGATCCCAAATGTCGATTAGACTACCCACTTGGCGTAATCAGGCTCCACCATGCAGATTTTCAGCCTCGATTACCCCTCCAGGAGCTCTATCTATAAATACAAGACTCAAGACCACTTTAAAAGGGTTCAAACACCAAACAAAAGCCTCCCACGGAGCAACTTATATTTTCCTGTAATGCACTTTCAATATCTTTACTTGCTTTTCTAGGAGTAGTGTTAGCTTGTAAGGAAAATCCATTCATCAATATATCAAACGACCCTTGATTTTCAAGGCGCCGGAGCACCATCCTTGTTGTTCGCTCACTCACCCCATATATCATACGACCGCCGCTCATCGAGCAGCGCGCCGGAGCACCGCCCCAAAATCCACCAAACACCACCACTCAACGGCCTTGTAGTTCAGGCCGTGAACCTTACAGCCGAGACTAGTTCCTCTCTCGGCTACAATCGTTTGATTAGAAGACGAGTTCAGACAGGCGCACCATCTAAACACTATCAACACCTCAAACATCTCGACGCACGGTAGACCGTGCTGGCACGCCCGCGCACAAACGCACCCCGTCCAAAAGCAGGAAACCGCGTGTTAACGCGAATCCCCTAGGCCCGGAACCCCAGGCCGTGAGATTCGCGCGGCAGACAAGTTCAAATAATTTCTCTAAGTCAAGTTTGTTTCTTTACTAACTATGTTGAATGAAAATCATTACCCTCCCTTACTACAACTCTTCCTCTAGTTATTACTTCAAATTTTCCAAGGCCAAAATTTTATTATCACACATGATGATAGTCGAAGATAATGTCACAAGGAGTTTTCAGAAATTTTCGGTGCATTTTTTTATTTTTTAATAATTTTTTGTATTTTTTATTATTAAAGTTACAAAAATGAATATCTAATGACACAGGGCACTACGCGATATTGACACACGTCGGAAACTCTTATGGCACACCATTCAAGTGTCACCACTTGTCATTCTCTTATGTTTATTACTATTTGTGTATACTTTAACTTCCAAAAATCAGAATAATTCATTAAATAACACAAATTCTACAAACTTCTTGTGTCACTCTCTTTATATTCTTTTCAGTTTATCTGAAAAATTCATAAAAATACTAATGAAGACTACTTAGTAAAAAAAAAATATATATATACATAATATTTATAGAGCTTTAGTGAATAGTAAATCAAACGATGATGAAGCTTTAGTGAATCCGTTTGAAGCATTTATGATACATATTTTCGTAACACACAAGTAATCACTACTACAAAAAGTGAAAAAGACGACCAGAAAAAGACGACGGTAGAAGAAAAAAACCGTCGTCGTGTTTAAAAAGACGACGGTAACAAAAAAAACCGTCGTGGATAAGTGACTTAAACAACTAAAAAACGGAGGAACTGTTGAATATTTTTTTATAACGACGCAGACAAATAAAAAAGCGTCGTCTTATTAAAAAGGTTTTCTTCAGAGTTCAAATCAGACAAAAAAACAACGACAGCAGGTATGACAAGCGTCGTCTTTTAAAAATCAAGTGTCCTTTTTTTGGTAAAGACATGATTGTTTTGAAAGAACCGTCGTCTATTATACGTAAAGATGACGGGTTTTTTTTAAAGAACTGTCGTCTATTATAAGTAAAGATGACTGTTTTTTTTAAAAAGGGTCGTCTATTATATGTAAAGATGACAGTTTTTTTTTAAAAAGGGTCGTCTATTATATGTAAAGATGACGGTTTTTTTTAAAAAGCGTCGTCTTTTAAAACACGCTAAAAAAAGGCCGCTTAAGTGAATTCGCGCTCGACAAATTTTCAAATTTTCCCCCGTCTTTGAAAACCTTATCTCTCATTAACAAGCGTCGTCTTTTAAAACACGCTAAAAAAAGGCCGCTTAAGTGAATTTGCGCTCGACAAATTTTCAGATCTTCCCCCGTCTCTGAAAACCTCTTCCTCCTTGAAACCCTCTTGAGCTCTCTAAAACACTCTCATGAAAGGTTTGATTTGAAAGTGACCTAATCTCTCAATATCCTTCTATATTTTGCTAGTGAATTCTGGATTAGTCTCTTTGCGTTTCTGGTATGTTCTTCGTCTCCCTGATTTCAGATTTTCTGTCTCTCTTGATTTGTCTGGTTTGTTTACATTTTTTTTTTTATTTATGGTTTCTTTTTAGATTTTCTGATTTGGTTCTCAGGAGATGAGGAGGAAGCTTGCAGATTTATAACTTTTTCTTTTGCAGGTTTTCTATGCGAGTCGTATGTTTTTTTGTTGTTCAAAATTTGTTACCTTCTCTTTTCACCATCATTTTCTTTATATATTTTTCCTTTTGCAGGTTCTCGATGGTCTTTTTTATGCTCATTTTACAAGTTTTCTATGGAAATATGGTCCAATGGTAAAATTTCTCTTCCCCCTAATTTTATATGTTTATAATCTTAGCTTTTTTTCTCTCTTTGTCATTTTGATTTATTTACAGGGATGATGGAGGAGACTTCAGTTGTGCATCATTTGTCTGTTTGGATGACGAAGGCTTGGATTAGGAGTACGTAGGTCTTGTTAGGAAAAGATTGTACTACTTAATTGGTAGGACTTATGTTTGAATCTTCAAGTTTTATGAAAGAAACTATTTTTGAGTGTATATATTCATTAATAAAGCATTATGGTTGGTTTTCCAGTTAAAATTGTTGTATAGCATCATATGAAATCAAAAAGAACTAAAATGTAGCAGTTTGGGAACTTATTAGACGACGGTTTTCATAATAAATCATGGTCTTTACAGATAATTAACGACGGTTTTTATAAAAAGGGTCATCTATTATATGTAAAGATGACGGTTTTTTAAAAAAAGGTCGTCTATTATATGTAAAGATGACCGTTTTTTTTTTTTAAAATGGTCGTCTATTGTGAAGTAAATATGACGGTTTTTAAAAAAAAGGGTCGTCTATTATATGTAAAGATGACGGTTTTCATAAAAAACCGTCATCTTAACCTACAATACACGACGGTTTTATTAAAAACCGTCGTCTTTCCTCCTATAATTAACGATCTTTACCTCCAAACAACGACGATTTTCTTTAAAAACCGTCGTCTTTACAGATAAACAACGACGGTGAAAAGCCGTCGTAATTTGACACCCAAAAAGACGGCGGTCGATTTAACGACGGTTTTCAAAGCATGACAACGACGGTGGATCCCCGTCGTCTATTTCGTTTTTTGTAGTAGTGAATGTTGCATTATTGCGATTCTGAACACAAGGCAACCAAAGCTTTAAATAAGGGCCTGCACAAATTAAATGAACACAATAAAAATAAAACCAGGATGTGAAGTTTATGAACTCAAAAACCAGCATATGGAGAGTAAGAGAAGTCATAAACAGAACAAGGGTAGTTTGATGAAGTGCAAGCCATCATATTTTCTCATTCAAATTGAAAAGCGACTGCTAAATTCGTAAATGACAAAACCTACTCAATAATGGACTTACAAATGGACTCCAAGGCGCGCATGTACTGGAAATACAAGTTAGATTGCTTCACCTTGGCGATCTCATACATGTTATGAAATTATGGCTTTCACTGCCCTAATGATCTTGTTGTTGATGAATTTTGTGACAAAAACAATGATGGATGAATCGCACACACACACACACACACTTGCAAAAAATAACCAAGCACAAAATGACACAAGAATTTATAGAGGTTCAGCAATTGCCTACATCCTCTTGGTGATCCCCTTGAGAAATTCACTAATGAAAGAATAAGTTACAACCTTGGTTTACAAAGAAACCCTTTTGAACTCTATTCTCTCCCCAAGCTCTCTTTTCTCTCTCACCCCTTGCTCAACACTTTGATGCACTTATGAACACTCTCTCACACTTGGTGTTTCCCCTCCTTGGTGTCTAGACTTACAAGACTCCAACTTAGCTCCTAACTTGAGCTGATTGCTTTCTTTCTTCCTCCCTTGATGGTTTTTCCTAGACTCACTAGTTTCCAGCTACTTTTCCACACTTGTTGTCTTGCTTCTTCTTCCCATTTATACATAGGCGTTAGGACTTAGGAGAGGGCTGCATCTTCTCCTGCACTTCTGACTTTAGTCACCCACCGTAGACCATAGGTTAGGCAAGCCAACAACAAGTCATTAATGTCTGCACACTAGCCATCTTATGCATGCACCTATATATAGCCACCTTATCTATAAAATCCTTTGCTACAAGTCAACAAACATCATTAAATGTTGTTCTAGCTTTTCTAGCACCTTACCAGACTTTATAGAACCCATAAAAGTCTTTGGAGGCACGAGGAGTTAGGTAGGGAATTAACACATGTGAAGAAAACTTGAAAACGCGTGGAAAAAATCAACACGGCACGTTGACGACCGGTCGCAAATCAATCTGCCTGAAAGCGACTGGTCGCACCAACTTGGCAACCAGTCGCTTGCTGCGATTTCTCCAGCTCTTTGACTCTGCTTCAAAACGACCGGTCGCTCCTACCTTGTGATCGGTCGCTTCCTCCGACCCCTGCATCCTTAATGTGAGCCAATTTCGAACAATACACGTTCCTCACAGACAGTTCAGAAGTGACCACACATTTGAGTCGGTTGCTACCGAAGTCGACGCCAGTGGCCTACTTCAGGTACTAGTTGACAGACGGTGACTTTACCATGAACTCTTAGGTGTTGTTCAGGGTCACCACCACGGGTACATCAAGTTTAAACTTTTGGGTATGGCCTTTGAAGTCCTTGCGAAAGGCCATCATGTTCACTGCCCTGTATTGACCCAAATCCTTGCTCAACGGTTTGGGTATGGCCATGCCCACTGCGAGTGTGACCCGGATATTCGCCAGCACGGGTCTTCGGGTAAGAATCTCCTTCAAGTTGACATGGCTTCGCTGCTCTCACATCGACAACAACATTTGCTGGGTCACTTCTCTCACTCTGATGATGGTTCATTAAGGAGAACGTGAGAAATGCTATTAAGATATTTTGGGTGGGTTGGGTTATAAGATTTTGGGAACAAACAACTGATGCCTAGTGGATGGTTTTTTTTTTCGGTGGATTCTTTAAGAAGGGGAAGTCTCAGATGAGGAGAATCGGTCTCTGATCAAAAGAAAAATTTATGTTATTGAAGAAAGAAAACAACTTTTTTGGAGGTATCGTGTTCTTTTTCTTCTTTCTTTTTGGTCGAAGTTGGAATTCATTGCAAACCCCCAAAGGGGTAGAAAATAGTACAAACAAAGCCAAGCAAATGCACAGGCCATAAAACTAACAAAAAACAAACATGAACAAATCTAGTTAAAACCAGTACAGTATAGCATGAAGATCATGTTCCCAAGCCAAAAACTAAAACGTCAAAAGCCAACAAAAAGGCATATGGCCCACAAAGAGGCATTACGCCCACATTAAGCATAAAGCCCACATTAAACATAAAATAAAGCACAGGAAACCTAGCCGCCACAACCAAAGAGAAACTCCAAGCCACCACCACAAGCAAATAGAAACTCCACAACTGTAGATGGACAAACCACCAATCACCACCATGAAGAACCAAACACCCGTAGGTCAACAAATCAGGCCCAAAATCCCTCAAAACATAGCCCACCCAAAATTCACTAACAAATCCATAATTAACCCAACCAATACATCCAAAAGACAGCAGCCAGAGCTAGGAGGAAAAGAACCAAGAACCTGGAAGGAGGTGGTGCAAGCACCCGAGCTAGAGCTCTACACACCTTCCAATAAATACGCGCCAAAACGAGTTTTAAATTTGTAGCTACAACCCAAGGATGAGGCCAGAACAAGGGGGAGATGAAGGAATACAGATGAGCCATGGATTTTGGGTCGGTATGGAGCAGGACATGCAGGGTAAGGATGGTGGTGATAGGGGAAATCATGCCATGGTCTTCATCCCACAAGATTGGAAAGAAGTGAGATTCAAGGAGGAAGAAGGAGGAAGAAGGAGGAAGAGGAGGGGAGGGGAAGTGAGGAGGGGCAGACCACCTCCCCCTCAAGATGTAGCGCTAAATGGGTGGGGTTTTTTGTTTCTCTGCTAGGGTTAGAGAGAGATTGTAACATCTAGGAAAAAAAAAGATTTAAAAAAAAGATAATAATAAAATATATTTATTTAACATTAATTATGAGTTTTTAAAATTTTTATAAAAAAAAAGAAAAAAAAAAGAGGGGCAACGTGTAAGCCAATCTTTAATTCTTCCTCCCATTCTTCCCCCCTTCCCTCTTGCATTCTCTTCAAAAAAATATGGTTTTGATCTCAATTTGGATGAGTTGTAAACCTATGGTAGATTAATCACCTAGTTTAGGCTAAGAGAATTAATTTCACAAACTAAGATAAGATAGGATGAAGGAGATAGAATTTGGGGTGAGGAAGAGAAGGGAAAATAGGAGGAAGAGAAGAAAAGAGTCTCTAAGGAATTGGATCAACAGTGTAGATTTGACAACTCCAAGAACTTCCGAAGGGTAAATTTGGTACTTTAGCTAGTTGGACTTGAGATAGGGTTTCCTGATTTCCCGATGATTGGGCTATGTCACTTTTAATCTTGGTGCTTATATATAGTATTATAAATATGAATATTTTTGTTGCTTTGCTCGATGAATATTATTTGATGTTATGTGAATATTATTATTAATATTTTTCCGTGGGTATTATTTGATTGTGGGTGAATATTATTATTCATGTGATTAAACCTGATATATTATTGTTATTATTGTGAATATTATTATTGATGTTTCTTCGTGGATATTATTTGATATTGGGTGAATATTATTATTCATGTGATTAAGGCTGATATATTATTGTTCTTATCTGTATTATTATTCTGCAGAGATAAATGATGTTTGCATTGCATTACATATGCATCATAAATACAATGGTGTTTGGGGTGTGTGTGTGTGTGTGTGTGTGTGTATGTGTGTCGTTTGAGGTATATCTAAGGGGTGGGAGAAGGCCTTAGATATATCTGAGTAAAAAAAATGTGGAATATATTGAGGTGACGAGAGCATGGCTTGAATATATTGAGGTGACGGGAGCATGGTTGTGGTTAAGGCTTAAAGGTGCCACCCATAGTTGGGGCCCATCCAGGACCACCTCGTGGTTCAGACCCAAAAAAAAAAAAAAGTGAAAGTTGAGAAATTCGTTAATAAAAGAAAAATGGGTTAAGGGACGGATGGGCGCTAGTTCATATTTTAGGGTATTCGGAGCGACAGTGATAAAACGCATGGTATGGGACATGCAAGCTTGTTGCCCTAAGATATGAATTAGTGGGATTAGAAGGGAGTGAGTTCATGGCATCACTGCATATACAAATTTATTTATTTGGTTTGATTACTTAACTTATATATCTTGTGTTGTTTGATGCATGACACTTTGATTAACTGTGATAGTTGACCTTGAGGGGTTTGACGGTACTCTACTGGGCATTAGAATGCTCATACCCTAATGGATTGTGCAGGATTCAAAGCGAAGTTTGAGGAAGCGGGTTTCAACCAAGCTACTAGGCTTTTGTTGTTGATTTGTGTAATTAATATTCGTAAGTAGTCAACCGTTTGATAAAAATCTTAGTGTGTATTTAACTACGAGCTATTACGACTCTGACTTTGTATTTATTAAATGAGTTTGTAATATTATTGGCTCTATTTCTATCATATCATGGTTGTAGGATTTTATTCTTATGACTATGGTATGACTCACGCCATGATTCGGAAATATTCCTTATTTTCGAATCGGGTCGTGACAGAGATGCGGTGCACTCTCTCTTTAAGAACACAATCTAGTGCAACAGTTTCACACAGTTCACTTACAATTGGTTGTTGCATAGCCGTTAGATTAGATCCAACGGTGTTCTCACATATAGGTCCTCACTTAGAGATACTTGCTAGAAAATGACCTTTTTCTAAACGCCAGGCTAGCACATCAACTAGAAACGGCTGGGGGTGGCCAGCACATGCAAGCCTAGGTCCAAACCCAGACCTAGGGGTCATCATTAGGCTCGCAAGCCCATGGGAAATTGGGGGCCTGCCTGGCCCATTGTTGAGTGGGTCGGGCTTGGGCTTAGGTGTCTAAAGCCCGACCCGACTCATAGGCCCGACTTGTTTGAGCCCAAGAAAGTCCGGCTTGACTTGCCCATAGAAGCCCGGCCCACGGGCTCACATAAATATAAATTAATATATATATAAAAAACCCAAGTTAAATAAAGGCTTATTTATGTACATACCCCCTGTGCTTTCTAAATCTTCTCAGTTTGCCCCTTGACATTTTAAATGACTCAATTTCCCCCCTGAACTTTCATTCCGTGATCAAGGTTTCCCATTCCGTTAGTTTTCAGATTAAAAACCATTAAACTGCTGATGTGGCATGGTTATGTTGTTAATTTTAACTATTAAAAATTTTAAAAATCAAATTGAATATAAAAAAAGAGGCTTTAAATTATTCAAAATCAAATATGTAAAATTATTTTAAAAAAGAACAAAAAAAAAAGTCTTGAGCTGTGAGATCTAGTCGCCCCACTTCGGAATTACGACCGCTCATCTTGAGCTTCAGGTAGTGGTTGATGAGCTCTTCGTCCGTCAGCCTGAACTGAAACCTTAGAGGTTTAATCCATTGATAAAACGGCCAAGCCTGATCGGTGATCTTCTTCGTCCCTCACTTTGTGTGTAATCTAGTCCAACAGTGGGTGTAATATGTTGGTTTTGAGGGAGAGATATGTTTGGAAAAATTGGGGATGAGATTTGAGGAGATTGGGAGAGAGTTGAAGGGATAGAATTGGTGGGTTTGAGGAAGAGTTTGATGGGTTTTGATGAATTATAATGTTTGTGGCTGCTGTCGTTGGGTCAATGTTGTTGGTGTTTGAGGGTTGCAGGAGTTCTAGGGATGAAGATGGGCCACTTTCAGCCATGTTTCAAAATTCGTTTGCTTTTCTTTGAATAATTGGGTTGGTGATGGTTTCGTTGTTCTTGATGACAAAGACGCTAATTCATTTTGGAAATTTATTTTCTTGGTTTCTGATACTGGAAACCAAAAGTTTTAGACAGCGAGTGAGAGGGGTTGAAGAAGAAGGGGAGCTTTAGAGAGAGAGAGAGAGAGAGAGAGAGAGAGAGAGGGGAGGGAGAGGAGACGATTGGGTTTGTGTGGGAAGATGAGTTTGGTGGTTGGGGGTGGGGTGGGAGGTGTGGGCGGCTGCTGATGTGGTTAGGTGTACAGTGGGGTGGTGGTGCGATGGAGCCGAAGAAGATGATGTAAAACTTTGGGGTTGTGTTAATTATTTTTTATTATTTATTATTTTTATGTTATTTTATTATTTTACATATTTGATTTTGAACAATTTCAAGTAATTTTGTTATATTTATTTTTATATTTCAATTTTTAATAGTTAAAATTACCAAAATACCCATGCCACGTCAGCGGATTTAACGATTTTTATCTAAAAACTAACAGAACGGGTAATGTGAGACCGTTTTTCAAGATTGGGGGGGTATTTTGAGACGTTTGCAAACACAGATGGTAATTTGAGACAAGTTTAAAAGCACAGGGGGCATGTACATAAATAAGCCTTAAATAAAAGATGGAGAAAATCATTATCTATTATCATTGTAAGAACTAAAAAAAAATGAAGTATGAGATAAAATATGAGTTTATTAATATGGCGGTTGTATAACTATATCTTTATATTTATTGAAAAAAAAAAAAACTATGAAGTTATGAACAAAGAAAAAAAAATGGAGAAATAAACATAGGGACAAATGTAAATAGAGAACTATGAAAAAAATGGAAACATAGAAACACACCAAAAATGAGAAAAAAATGAATAAAGAATTGACAAAAAAAATTCATATAAAAAAAGACAAAATAAAGCAAGCCCATTTAGGCCCTGCTCGATGGGCTTAGCCCGGCTTAAAGGAGCCCATTATTTTCTCACTCCTCTTTGAAGCCTTGCCCGGCCCAACCCAAGCCCATTAAATTTGGGCAGGGCTAACTCGGCCTGGCCCATTGAGGAGGCCTACTGATGTGATTAATTGCAAGTGGACAATATCGCTCAAATTAATATAGTAGTAAGTAAAGTATCGTTCCAACAGGGATCAAGTAATCTATTAAATACTAGAGTGATTTATATCTAATTATAATTGAATTAAACGAAAAGAGAATTATGATGATTAAAATCTAATTAAGCAAGCAAAATAAATTGAGATTAAGGAAATAATGTAAAAGATGAAAACAAAGATGATAAAGCACTAGGGCACCGATTTCACCTAGCTAATCCCACCCAAATCCTTCTAGCTTGCTAATTCTAATTACCTAACATGTTGATAATCGTTTTCCCTTACCTCACTAATACTCTCTTCCGAGTTATATTAGTTGTATTCCTTACAGTCAACCCACTCTATTCCTAGTTATGGATTTAGATAGCTAAGAACCCATTAAGATTTGTGGAAAACAATGAAGATTACACAAATCATAACCTAATCTTCCGAGTCGGCTATGTAATTTATGGTACTTGTTACTAGAAGCTTTTTATTAGGAATCTCCTTCCGGTTTCAACCTAATTCTTCCAATCATGCAATTAGTGGTCAATTAATTGAAAGCATTAAGAACGGTAACAAGCACTCAACATGTATAGATAAATAAAATTAACAATATCAAAGAATTTGAGTATTCATAACTAGGCTACATCGTAGCCCTAGTAAAAGGAATTAGTTCATGAAGGACTTATTGAGAATCTTAATGGTTGATGAAGACATGGAATGCACCGAAATCTCCAAGTAGAACGCCAAGGTTGCACAAGCTCTTCGTATTCTCCTTTGGGTGTTTCGGCTATGAGTATGAATGTGTAGGAATTTGATGGTGTAGGATGATGGATGATGGATTGATCATCGGTGCTTTGAACAATGACCTAAACTCCCTATTTATAATACTGCTACAAATCCTACCTATCTAAGGTATAATTACAATTATTATAAAAGTAGGATTCCTTCTAATATAAGGTCTTCTTTATTTCTCCTTGTTTGACTTGATAAAACTTGAATCGTCTTGAATTAGGAAATTTGACAACATTCCTTGCGACAAAAGGAATGGCTTGGCTTCTTGACTTGATTAATCTCCAATCTTAATCTTCTTGCCCCTTTTTAGCACACTTTCTCATATTTTACAATTCCTTCACAAATCTCACAAAACCAATTAAAACAACCAATTTAATCCAAGGAAATTAACAAATAGATAAGTAAAGGAGGCATAAAATATATATAAAATATAGGCTTATCACCTACCCAGACCAAGGTAAGCCATCTGCTGCCATATATATTTTATCAGAAATGCTGCCATATTTCTTTTCAATGTAGCCCAATTGCATAAAAGTCTTTGGACAATGATTGGGTGTCCAGAGAATCACCTTTGGCATAAGGAGAACAAATAGACAAAGTCAGACTCAATCACAAGCTGAGAAATTTCTTAAGCCAACCTAACTCAAGGCCCATATTTATGCAGTAAGCACCTATTCAAATAACATTAACTTTTATGATACAAGAGAACTGAGTGCCTCACCTTTAATTTGCAGATTGTTAAGTCAAAAAAGATCACTTCAAATGTGTTTTTGGAAAATTATTTTATAGGGTATAGGGGCTCAAGCAATTTCAATATGTCTGTGAACCAAAAAAAAAAACAGTTAATTAGGTAGAAAGTAAATTGTCTTCAACTTCAACCATCATTTGATGCCACATGACTTGCTGCACTTCATACTTGTAATAACCTCAAAATTGGGATTTTGTTGTTATTAATATTCCAAAAAATCATACAAGATTAATTAAATATGTGGGCAATTTATGAAGTTGGTTTGATGTGGAAATGATTGGATTAAGAGTGTTTAATATCAATTCGGACTAAAATGTCATTACGTTTAATTTAATGATTTTTCAAAGGACATTCAAGAAATTGAACTGAGAAAATTATAATTTCAGACTAGGAAAATCAACCTTGGTCTCACGAACACATAGGCGCAAACGGTTCATGAATTGGAGCTGTAACGAAGGAGAAATTAATTTTCGAAGTTTTGAAATTCAATTGGAGGGCTAAATAGTGAATAGTGAACATTGCTATTTTCGGAATTCTATAAATTGGAGGATCAATGTGCAAATAGCAGAAAAGCCCATAATTTTCAGAAATTTCGTTTTGGTCCAGAGCCTGGCCGGAGAGGTGATTTCCGACGGCTTCTGCGGCAGCGTCCGACGACGGTTTTCAACACCGCCAACCCATATCGATAGAGGAGCATCCCGTGAATGTAACCCAACTGGAATCATGGTGATCGTTCGTCCACAGTGAAACTCGTAACTTTGGACCGCGATTTGACTACTTTAGAGGTCGATTCATGTAAACTTCCAAGTTTTAAAGTTGTTTATCTTGTCGGGTTACTTAAGGTACCCTAGTTTTGGACCGGCGATTCTAAGATTTTTCCATCGCGGGAATAGTACCGGAAAGTCTAAGTTCAAAAGACAATTTGTAGTCCTCGAGGTAGTGAGCACGGGGGTTGTTGAGCCTATTCCTAACAACTAAAATGAGTTATTACAAATAGCAACTTCAATTCTCGCAAGTGCACGAACCATTTATAGTATAGCTTATGTAAATACGAGGTCGATCCCACGGAGAATGGTAACTTGGTTGCAAGTTAAATTACTTAGAATGCTGGAAAACAGAAAACTAACAAACTAACAAATGGCAAGGTCTAGGACAGAATCCTAGCACCACACACGCACTCGAAATGGGGGGTTTTGTTGTTGAAATGAAAACAAGATAATAAAATGGAAGTGCTGGAAAGTAAACAATGGCAGCAATGAACAAGTTGTGAAACAATGATTGAGAAGTGTTAGAGCCTTGGAATCCACCTCTAGTCTTCCTATCCAAGTTATGAATGCATAGAAATTGACTCAAGCTTCATTAACAAAAGATTATCGCATACAAGCCTATGGTATCTAGGTGCAGGATGCATGATTCTCCTAAGGCATGTGATTGTGCATAGTATCTACACAACACCTGATCCCTTATATGCAACCTAAGCATGGTATCTACTTAGAATAAAGCATACAAGAGTCATTAAGTTCCTTGAGAATATGATAATCACACAAGTCCTAGAACATGGTATCTGTCCTAGTCAACCTATGGTTATTAACCCCTTGAATGATTCTTAGGCCATTCATGTGTTGCTTGTGAAAGGAGAGTAGAATTGGTGAATCTAAACCCCTTCCCAACCTATGCTAGATGCATAAAATCCTAGTTAGCTACTCCAAGAAAACATACATCAAGCACATAATAAACTGGAGGTTAACAACTTGATAATGAAAGCAAGGAAATCAATTAACTAAGAATTCATCCATAACATTGAATATTCATGACTAGGGCTTCATCCTAAGCCCTAACTAAATGGATTAGTTAAACATAACTATGAATACAGAAAATAAGAAATACATAGATAGAGTAAAGAGAATAGAAGAACTAGCTGGTGGCAGCAAGGTAGTTTCCAGGACAGCTCCCAGCTCTCCCTCCTTTGCAGCTAGCTCTCTTCTCTCTTTGTGGTGAATCTGAATGTGTGTATGGGAGTAATGGATGAGTGAATGTGTGTAGTCTCTCTGAATGTGGAATGGAAGTGGTATTTATAGGGAGATGGGAGAGATAAATCTGAATTCAATATGGCTAATGCATACAACACTTGTATTTAGATAATCAGAATTGGTTGCTGCACTTCACCAATAAATCCCACCAGCAGCCCTAGCTCATCATTATGTCAGCATGACCAAGCATCCATCAGCTCATCCTCATGTCAGCATGATGTGTATTTTCATGGGCTCACGAATTGGGTTTGGCTGAATGAAAAGATGACTTTAAGATGTCCATTTTGAAGTTCAGAATGTCATTGATCCAACCACACAAGTATTGGCCCAATCCAAGCTCAGATGAAGCAGATAAGTCCGAAATGAACTTCTAACTCAGGCTCCAGTTTTTGCACGAATTTGCACCATTTTGCTTCAAATGCCTCAAGTGGTATTCCTCTCATGCCAATCAGCCCTTAATATGCATGGATTGTAGCAAATGTGATCTCTTGCTCCCAAAACCTATAGAACACACAAACATAGATAAGTGACTCGAAATAAAGAGAAACTAAACAAAATTACTAAGTAATGAAGGCAAGCAAATGTGTGAAATTATGAACTTATCAGGGGTGTGCTTCGTTTTGTAAGAGTTCGTCGTTTGACCGATGATCGGAGCCTGGAAAATCTGGACCGTTAGATTGAAGATGGTTAACGTGTCAAATTTTATATATGTTGTAGTTAGTGTTGTGAGGAGTCTTTAGGTACAGACAGATTGGCTATCGAAAGTCCTGATCTTAAGTTAGGGTGTTTTGAAATTAAGGCGAGCGATGGCCGTTCGATTTTACATGATCGTGCAATCAAGAATGATTCGACCATTGCAATTGTACAGGAGTTGAGGCTATGGTAACGATTATAAATACACAATTAATGGTTGTATCTTAAGATATCAGACAAGCAGGGATGTTGAGGCTATGGTAACGATTATAAATACACAATTAATGGTTGTATCTTAAGATATCAGACAAGCAGGGACGGATCCACAGAGGAGCAAGGGTGGTCAAATGACTCATGCAACTCTGGGATCTGCCATTAGAGGGGAGAAAATTGACCCCTGCAAACTGCTTGACGAAAATCTCCCTAGGACGGCACCATTAATGTCAAAGTACCAAAAGGATGTGCAGCCAGTCTTTGCTTTCCCAATGTTTGCCAATCAGCCAACTACCAAAATAAATAGTCGAAAGCAACATTGCACCAAACATGGGTGAGTCATGTGTTTTAGTAGAACTATTGTACAGGAGTTGAGACTATGGTAACGATTATAAATACACAATTAATGCTTGTATCTTGAGATATCAGACAAGCATATATACTTCACCAGTTTTGATTGTGCCTTTATCTTTGTCTGAATAGTTGTGCTTCTTCGTCTTGATCATGACTCTAACTAACATGGTTGGAGTAGGGTGCTGCTTCAAACTCCTCTATGCAATTGTGGTGATTTTACTACTCATGAACAATCCTTGCATTGGATGCTGCGAGAGGGAAAGGCAAGCACTCCTTGCACTTAAACAAGGTCTCGTGGCTGACTACAGTGATCCCTTCCTTTCCTGGGGAAGAGAAGCCCAAAACAAAGATTGCTGCGAATGGGATGGAGTCCACTGCAGCAACCAAACTGGCCATGTTGTTAAGCTTGATCTTGGAGACCACTATTTGCAAGGTAAGATTAGTCCTAAACTCATTGAGTTGCAGCATTTGGAATATTTGGACCTTAGTTGGAGTAATTTCAGTCGGAGCCAAATTCCAGATTTCATTGGATCTCTGAGCAATTTAAGATACCTCGATCTCTCTGGTGCAAATTTTGGAGGTGTAATTCCATATCAACTTGGAAACCTTAGAAACTTGCATTATCTAGCTCTTGCGTTTTCTAGCTCTATTTATGCAAAAAATCTCTATTGGCTTCCTAATCTTTCTCGTCTAAAATACTTGGACCTAACTTCCGTTAATCTCAGTGATGTTGTTGGTTGGCTGGAAGCAGTTAATATGCTTCCTGAACTCACAAACTTGACATTAGAGATGTGTAAACTTCCTCCTCCAGTTATATCATTTGTTTCTCTCTTGAATTCTTCTAAATCTCTTGTTCATGTCGATCTCTCCTACAACAATCTTAACTCATCAATCTTCCAATGGTTGCCCGGTACTCATACCAACCTTGTTTATCTTAGTCTCTTGGAAAATAAATTGAGTGGACAGATGTCCAATCTAGAGTTTATCGATTTGAGAATGAATTCTTTTGAAGGAGTAATTTCAGAAACTCATTTCTCGAAACTCTCTAAATTAAGGGTTTTGGATTTATCCTCTAACTCACTAGTTTTAAACTTCAGTTTTGATTGGGTTCCTCCCTTTCAATTGTATGAGATAAGTTTGGGGTCTTGTAAGATGGGGCCGCATTTCCCGAATTGGCTTCGAACTCAGAAAAGTTATCACTCGCTGGATATTTCTGATGCTGGAATTTCTGATACCATTCCAACTTGGTTTTGGGATTTTCCAAATAAATTCGGGTATAGGGATTTGTCTCGCAATCAAATTAGAGGAAATTTGAGATTAGAGTTAGCATCTAATGATTTAAATGTGAGTTGGAACCAATTGGAGGGTCCAATCCCTTCAATCCCATCGAGCGTATCATATCTAGATCTCTCCAATAATAAATTTTCAGGGTCAGCTTCATTTTTTTGTACAACCGAGGAGAATACTTTATCCTATCTTGATCTCTCAAGCAACTATGTATCCGGAGAACTTCCAGATTGCTGGATCCATTTTCAACAATTAGTCTTTCTTGATTTGAGCAACAACTCTTTATCTGGGAAAATTCCTACAACAATGGGACACTTAATTAGTATCAGGAAACTAAACCTAAATAACAACAGATTTGTGGGAGAGTTGCCTTCACAATTGAAGAATTGCAGAAACTTGACACTTGTTGATGTTGGGGAAAATAAATTATCAGGATTAATACCTGAATGGCTAGGGGAAAATCTGCTAAATTTGTCTATCATTATCCTTCGATCTAATCAGTTTTATAGAAGCATCCCACCACAGTTATGTCATCTTACACAACTTCGAATTTTGGATTTGTCGATGAACAACATCTCTGGAATTATACCCAAATGTCTCAACAATTGGACTACTTTGGCTCAAAATGGACATTCAATTCCAAGTATCGACTATTCCGATATAATTCCGTTGGCGGGAGATTTTTATTATTTGCCTAATGTTGATGAAGAATATTTAACATGGAAAGGAGTAAGGTCAAAATACAAAAGTATTCTGGGACTTGTGAAGAGTATTGATCTCTCATGCAATAAGTTGAGTGGGGAGATTCCTACTGAAATAACTTATCTTGTTGGTTTAGTTTCTTTAAACTTGTCGAGAAACCGATTAACAGGTCAAATACCTTCAAGGATTGGAAATTTGCAGGAGTTAGATTCTCTTGATTTATCAAGAAACCAGATAAATGGCAGAATTCCAATAAGTATTACTCGGATAAATCGTATTGGTTACTTGGACTTGTCAGAAAACAACTTGTCTGGAAAAATTCCAATAGCCACTCAGCTCCAAACCTTTGACTATGCTTATGGTGGAAATCCTATGCTTTGTGGAGAACCACTCCCAAGGTCATGCCCTGAGGAGAAAAATGGTCCAGGACAATCTGTGTTGGTGAATAAAGACGACAAAGATGGGCTCATAACACAAGGATTTTACATCAGCATGGGGCTTGGGTTTGCTGTTGGATTTTGGGGAGTTTGTGGCACTCTTCTGCTCAATAGGTCATGCAAATATACGTACTTCAAATCCTTGACCTTTCTGAACGATTGGCAGTACGTGAAGGCAGAAATCATCAGGCAAAGGATCCTTAATAAATAAATGGTAAGTACTACTATCTTATTTCTTACATACTAGTTATGAAATTAAATTATGCAAGTTAGTTGTTCTTAACCCCGAATATACATGCAGATATTACAGAACATAAGAAATGAAAACTAAAAACTAAAAACTAAAATTGAAATGATTATCAAACGGACCCTTAGTTTATGTGATTTATCTTTTTCAATCTTATGGGTTGTTTAACCTTTGTCTTTAGCGCAGGCACCTTTGAGACGACATGCTTCCCTTCAGTTGAAGATGGATGTGATAAAGGACTCCTATTTGTACTAGTTTTCGATTATTTGAGTGATGATAAGGGATCTCACTGAAATAAAGGAATCATTTTAGTAGATTAGTTGTACTTTTATTTGTAAGAACTTAACGGGAACTTCTCCCATGAACTATTTGGTATGATGTTCTTGTGTACCTCATGGTGTATGTTTTTTTTCTTTCGCAATGTAAGAAATGTAGACGCAGAATTGCCTTTTACTGTATTGCTGTTATGAATAAAACAAGGGAATTTGAGTTAGCATATGTCATTATCTTTCGTCTGTGTAAGAAAGAAAATACTTGTCTTAAAACATAAGAAAAGAGAAATTGATGATACATTGGGCTTGCTCAGGTTTACTTGAGGTACTAAAATTTGTGTTTGCTATAATTTTTTCGACCATGACTTGTTTGCACTTGGGCGTGTGCTTTTTTGTTGTTGTTGTTGTTGTTGTTGTTGTCGTAATTAGAGAAATGCATTAAAAACCCCAAAACCTGAGGAACAGATTACAGGGAGAAGCAAACTAAATAAGAAAACAAATTCAAGAAAACATATGTTTAGCAAAAAGAATCTTCTCGACCAAACAAGTACAATTAGAGGGGTAGGCACGGTAGCCCATCCGACCAGAACATGAACTAGGGAGGGTGGGGGCTGATTAGCCCAGCTTTTGAAGTTCCGCCGCTCCCAAACTAATATTTGCAGCTACATGAGCCACACGATTCAAATTTCTAGGAATCTATCGCCACTCAACTTGGTCAAAACTTGGCGCGCTAATAAAACCTTACAGACAGTTTCTATAATGACCCTACCGTGGCCCCCGTGTATATCCAAATTAAGCGTGTGTTGTGTGTCTCACCTAAAGCTTTACAAGGAACTTGGACCCCAATTTCGATGGCTCACTCAAGTAAATATTTAGGAGGTTTTGAAAAATATGTGATCTTTGGTAATTATTTTATAGGTTAGAGGGACTCTATATATATATTTTTTTTGGGGTCAAACTGGGATAACATTACCAAGGCAAAAAGCCAGAGTCCAAAGCTAACAAACAACCGCAACTAGAAAAATAGAATAGACAAATACAAAGACTAGAGGAAACATAGATTTAGGAGGTTTTGAAAAACATATGGTCTTCGGTAATTATTTTATAGGTTAGAGGGACTCTTTTTTTTTTCCTTTTTTTTTTTAGTCAAACTGGAATAACATTACCAGGGCAAAAAGCCAAAGTTACAAAGCCAGAGTCCAAAGCTAACGGACAACTGCAACTAGAAAAATAGAATAGACAAATACAAAGACTAGAGGAAAACATAGGTAGAAGACGACCTAACCAACAGGTGGTGGCATCGTCAAATTCCTCACTAGTCCCAAACTAATGATGGGGTGGACAAGGTGACCCATCCTTATTAAGAATGGGACCTGAAGACAGTAGCCAATTTTGAATGGGTTAGAGGGACTTTAATTGTAACATCCCACATCGACCAACGGAAAAGGGGTGATGTGCCTTACATGTACATGCCCACCTCCATCTAGCACGAGGCCTTTCAGGAGCTCACTGGCTTCGGATTCCATGGGAACTCCGAAGTTAAGCGAGAGAGGGGCCCAAAGCGGACAATATCGTGCTACGGCGGAGCTATCCGGGATGTGACAATTTGTTTTTTACTTTAAAATTTTAAAAGAGAAGTTGTGTTGTGTCCCCTGAATTAAGACCCATGTTCTTATTTTGATTTTGATTTAAAAAAAAATTTAATATGAAAAAAATTAATTTATTATATTATCCTTATTCATTGAAAAGTTCAATACTTAATAAATTCTTTAATCAAAGACAATTTTTAGTATTTTGAATGTTTCATCATTATCTACCTCTGTCTTTATATATATCGATAAATATGTCTTTTTTGTAAGAAATTATGTAGTGGGAATTTTCCTTGGTAAATGATTTGTTACTTGTCTTGTTTGTAAGAACTTGATTGGGACTTCTCCAAACATTTCTGCAGAGTATTTTAGTTCATAAGATTTACAGAAAGCCAATTAACTTTGTTTCTTTTCTTTTCTGCATCTCGTAGATTGCAGCTCTTTGCAAAATCTTGTCAAACTTAAACATTTTCTTATCAAATAACTAATAATTTATTTATTATAATCAGACAGAGACGTTTAAACTAAAGCCTAACTGAGAATGGTATCCAATCAATGGAAAAGCTCATATCCTCTAGGATGATTTTGCTCATCTGATTTCGATACTCTTTACCATATCATTCAATGAATAAGCTAGGAACTGTAGATTTTATCTATCTTTATGCCGATCAATTACAAAGTCAATATAGTTCCATTCAATTACTAAGTCAAGTCAATTGAGGATGACAACAGGACAGATTTTCCTCCCACATCCCTATCCTTGCAAAAATTTCTCATCCTCATCCTCTGCCTAGTGCCCGTCAAGGATTATCCATCCACACAAACATTGGGGACCATATTCCCCCATTGGGAATCTGTTTCCATCCTTATTCATAAAGAGTTGGCTAAAAGTCACAAGTAATCCGTGTAGTTTTGCTTTGATTGCTAAAGACACCATCTTTACAGACTAACTTGTGCACCATATCTCTTATAGAGGTGAAGTCGGATACAAAATGAAGGACACTTTGACTTCCTTGTGCCGAAACTTTAGCGATCAGATTCAGCACTAAATATACTCATTCCTACATAAGAATTTTGTGATCATCACTATAAATTATAATATGAGAAATTTTTTAGAGAAATCGTAACACCGCATGTAATATTAATTTATCTCATTTTTAATATATAATTGGTGGAAGATTTATGCTTTACTATATAAGTTTCAATCAATATATGCATACAATAATAATATTGGGTTGGTAGACATATGTTTTAGTTAAGGAAGGTCCATATATTGCATATAACAGACGACGGTTTTTTAAAAAAAAGCGTCGTCTTTCCATATAATAGATGACAGTTTTTTTTTTAAAAACCGTCGTCTTTACATATAATAGACGACCCTTTTTAAAAAAAAAACCGTCATCTTTACATATAATAGACGACCCTTTTTAAAAAAAAAAACCGTCATGTTTACATATAATAGACGACCTTTTTTAAAAAAAAAACTGTCATCTTTACATATAATAGATGACCCTTTTAAAAAAAAACCGTCATCTTTACATATAATAGACGACCTTTTTTAAAAAAAACGGTAATCTTTACATATAATAGACGACAGTTCTTTCAAAAAAACTGTGTCTTTACAAAAAAAAGGCCACTTGATTATTAAAAGACGACGTTTGTCACTAACAAGCATCGTCTTTTAAAAATCAAGCGGCCTTTTTTTGTTCAGCGTGTTTTAAAAGACGACGCTTGTTAGTGAAAAGCGTCGTCTTTGAAAAATCAATCTAACGGTAGTAGTGTATAAGATTATATATCATGACTATTTAAAAACACCGTCGTCTTTTAAAACATAACGACGGTTTTAAGATGCACCGTCGTCTATGTTGTGTTGTGGTTTAACTATTTTGTAGTAGTGAAACATAGGTAGAAGACGACCTAACCAACAGGTCGTGGCATCGTCAAATTCATCACTAGTCCCAAACTAATGACGGGGTGGACAAGGTGACCCATCCTTATTAAGAATGGGACCTGAAGACAGTAGCCAATTTTGAATGGGTTAGTGGGACTTTAATTGTAACATCCCACATTGACCAACGGAAAAGGGGTGATGTGCCTTATATGTACATGCCCACCTCCATCTGGCACGAGGCCTTTCAGGAGCTCACCTGCTTCGGATTGCATGGGAACTCCGAAGTTAAGCGAGAGAGGGGACCAAACCGGACAATATCGTGCTACGGCGGAGCTATCCGGGATTTGACAATTTGTTTTTTACTTTAAAATTTTAAAAGAGAAGTTGTGTTGTGTCCCCTGAATTAAGACCCATGTTCTTATTTTGATTTTGATTTTAAAAAACTTTTAATATGAAAAAAATTAATTTATTATATTATCCTTATTCATTGAAAAGTTCAATACTTAATAAATTCTTTAATCAAAGACAATTTTTAGTATTTTGAATGTTTCATCATTATCTACCTCTGTCTTTATATATATCGATAAATATGTCTTTTTTGTAAGAAATTATGTAGTGGGAATTTTCCTTGGTAAATGATTTGTTATTTGTCTTGTTTGTAAGAACTTGATTGGGACTTCTCCAAACATTTCTGCAGAGTATTTTAGTTCATAAGATTTACAGAAAGCCAATTAACTTTGTTTCTTTTCTTTTCTGCATCTCATAGATTGCAGCTCTATGCAAAATCTTGTCAAACTTAAACATTTTCTTATCAAATAACTAATAATTTATTTATTATAATCAGACAGAGACGTTTAAACTAAAGCCTAACTGAGAATGGTATCCAATCAATGGAAAAGCTCATATCCTCTAGGATGATTTTGCTCATCTGATTTCGATCCTCTTTACCATATCATTCAATGAATAAGCTAGGAACTGTAGATTTTATCTATCTTTATGCCGATCAATTACAAAGTCAATATAGTTCCATTCAATTACTAAGTCAAGTCAATTGAGGATGACAACAGGACAGATTTTCCTCCCACATCCCTATCCTTGCAAAAATTTCTCATCCTCATCCTCTGCCTAGTGCCCGTCAAGGATTATCCATCCACACAAACATTGGGGACCATATTCCCCCATTGGGAATCTATTTCCATCCTTATTCATAAAGAGTTGGCTAAAAGTCACAAGTAATCCGTGTAGTTTTGCTTTGATTGCTAAAGACACCATCTTTACATACTAACTTGTGCACCATATCTCTTATAGAGGTGAAGTCGGATACAAAATGAAGGACACTTTGACTTCCTTGTGCCGAAACTTTAGCGATCAGATTCAGCACTAAATATACTCATTCCTACATAAGAATTTTGTGATCATCACTATAAATTATAATATGAGAAATTTTTTAGAGTAATCGTAACACCGCATGTAATATTAATTTATCTCATTTTTTGGTAACATAATTTATCTCATTTTTAATATATAATTGGTGGAAGATTTATGCTTTACTATATAAGTTTCAATCAATATATGCATACAATAATAATATTGGGTTGGTAGACATATGTTTTAGTTAAGGAAGGTCCATATATTGCATATAATAGACGACGGTTTTTTAAAAAAAGCGTCGCCTTTTCATATAATAGACGACAGTTTTTTTTTTTAAAAACCGTCGTCTTTACATATAATAGACGACCCTTTTTAAAAAAAACCGTCACCTTTACATATAATAGACGACCCTTTTTTTAAAAAAAACCATCATCCTTACATATAATAGATGACCATTTGTTAAAAAAAACGGTCATCTTTACATATAATAGACGACCTTGTTTTAAAAAAAAACTGTCATCTTTACATATAATAGATGACCCTTTTAAACAAAAACCGTCATCTTTACATATAATAGACGACCTTTTTAAAAAAAAACGGTCATCTTTACATATAATAGACGACAGTTCTTTCAAAAAAACTGTGTCTTTACAAAAAAAAGGCCACTTGATTATTAAAAGACGACGTTTGTCACTAACAAGCGTCGTCTTTTAAAAATCAAGTGGCCTTTTTTTGTTCAGCGTGTTTTAAAAGACGACGCTTGTTAGTGAAAAGCGTCGTCTTTGAAAAATCAATCTAACGGTAGTAGTGTATAAGATGATATATCATGACTGTTTAAAAACACCGTCGTCTTTTAAAACATAACAACGGTTTTAAGATGCACCGTCGTCTATGTTGTGTTGTGGTTTAACTATTTTGTAGTAGTGAAACATAGGTAGAAGACGACCTAACCAACAGGTCGTGGCATCGTCAAATTCCTCACTAGTCCCAAACTAATGACGGGGTGGACAAGGTGACCCATCCTTATTAAGAATGGGACCTGAAGACAGTAGCCAATTTTGAATGGGTTAGTGGGACTTTAATTGTAACATCCCACATTGACCAACGGAAAAGGGGTGATGTGCCTTATATGTACATGCCCACCTCCATCTAGCACGAGGCCTTTCAGGAGCTCACCTGCTTCGGATTGCATGGGAACTCCGAAGTTAAGCGAGAGAGGGGACCGTAGCGGACAATATCGTGCTACGGCGGAGCTATCCGGGATTTGACAATTTGTTTTTTACTTTAAAATTTTAAAAGAGAAGTTGTGTTGTGTCCCCTGAATTAAGACCCATGTTCTTATTTTGATTTTGATTTTAAAAAAAATTTAATATGAAAAAAAATAATTTATTATATTATCCTTATTCATTGAAAAGTTCAATACTTAATAAATTCTTTAATCAAAGACAATTTTTAGTATTTTGAATGTTTCATCATTATCTACCTCTGTCTTTATATATTCGATAAATATGTCTTTTTTGTAAGAAATTATGTAGTGGGAATTTTCCTTGGTAAATGATTTGTTACTTGTCTTGTTTGTAAGAACTTGATTGGGACTTCTCCAAACATTTCTGCAGAGTATTTTAGTTCATAAGATTTACAGAAAGCCAATTAACTTTGTTTCTTTTCTTTTCTGCATCTCATAGATTGCAGCTCTATGCAAAATCTTGTCAAACTTAAACATTTTCTTATCAAATAACTAATAATTTATTTATTATAATCAGACAGAGACGTTTAAACTAAAGCCTAACTGAGAATGGTCTCCAATCAATGGAAAAGCTCATATCCTCTAGGATGATTTTGCTCATCTGATTTCGATACTCTTTACCATATCATTCAATGAATAAGCTAGGAACTGTAGATTTTATCTATCTTTATGCCGATCAATTACAAAGTCAATATAGTTCCATTCAATTACTAAGTCAAGTCAATTGAGGATGACAACAGTGTTGTGAATTGAGCACAAAAACTCAACTCACCCTCCCCTAATGATCTTGTTGTTGATGGACTTTGTGACACACACAAGGATGGATGAATCACACACACACTCACTTGAGAAAACAACCAAGCACAAAATGACACAAGTATTTTAGAGGTTCAGCAAATGCCTACATCCTCTTGGTGATCCCCTTGAGAAATTCACTTCATGAAAGAATAAGTTACAACTTTGGTTTTACACAGAAAACCCCCTTAGAACTCTATTCTCTCCCCAAGCTCTCTTTTCTCTCACACCCCTTGCTTAACACTTTGATACACTTGTGAATACTCTCACAAACCCTTGGTGTTTTTCCCCCTTTGGTGTCTAGACACTCAAGACTACAACTCAGCTCTAACTTGAACTGATTGCTCTTTCTCTCACGTTCTCCCTTGGTGAGTTAACCTCCCTTTGCACACAATAGCTCCCAGCTACTTGACAACTTTGAGATTAACCACCTTATGCTCTTAACAACTTTTATCAACTTATGTTCTCTTGCTTCCTCTTCCCTCTTATATAAGCCTTTGGACTCCAAGATAAGGTATCATTAAGTTCTGCACGTTCTAGCTTTAGTTATCCAACTTTAGACACCTGTTATGGCAGCTCACAAAGCAAGTGATCAATGGTTGCTAGCTGCCATCAATCTCTTGAACCAAGAGAGAATTCACTCATTGAAGCAAGTCATCAATTTGCCAAAGTGTTCTCCCCACCTTTCCACCTGCTTGCCACCTCTTATTATCTCAGAAGTGATCAGAAATATCCTTGCAAGTCGATAGAAAATGGTAGCACACCAAGGAGGACTTGAAAACGCGTAGGAAAAAACAGCACAGCACGCTGGCGACCGGTCGCGGATACCTTGCGACCGGTCTCTGAGACCTTTTGGATACCAAACGACCGGTCACAGATACCTTGCGACCGGTCGCTTCCAGCGAAATTTCCAGATTTCGAATCTGTGAACAACGACCGGTCGCCCAAACCTTGCGACCGGTCGCTCACTCCTTCACTTGTATACTAAATGTGAGCCATTTTTACAACAAACAGGACAGATTTTCCTCCCACATCCCTATCCTTGCAAAAATTTCTCATCCTCATCCTCTGCCTAGTGCCCGTCAAGGATTATCCATCCACACAAACATTGGGGACCATATGTAAACTAAATAGATTGCATATAAGAGAACACTACCTTGTTATGTAGCTATTGGAATGATCGAAGCAGCAACTTGACACACACAGCACTTCTCCTCAATATCGATTTCTGCATACTGTCTCACAGATTGGGTATGAGTTCTCTTGAGTTGGGTTATTCGATATGAGCAGGGACTATGTATTTATATGTATCAGTCGGAACTCCTTGCCCATCAAGGAGTTCTCAACCTCTCCTTATTGCATCAGAATTAGTAGTTCTAATCCACCATGAATTAGGAACCTTAGCAGTCTTGGACTTAAACTGAAACACTTCTCTCCAAGACTTACAAGTCCAGTTATAATTGAATTCCTTAGTCTCCACATAGCTTTGGAACTCTACGTTGATTAGCAGACCACTTTAGTGAGATTTTTAAGACATAAAAATCTTACATTCTCCCACTTGGTCTATAATCAACAAACCCATGTTTCAACTACTTTATGGCCATGGAAATCAATTAAACTGTATTCCTAAACAAGCTCTTGGTCAACTATGAAAACAAGCATCGAATTATCAAGGTGCCTTGAATATAAAACATCCAGGACCTTTATAATCACATATACCTATCTGCATAGCCACATAAAGCTTCCGTCAAGATTAGAACACAAGATGAACATGACTTTCTTTGAAAATGCTTTATATGTCATTAACATCTGTAGTCCACTTCTTTAAGAGATTACAAGATCTCCTTTTCCAAAATAACTCTTTCGTGAGTGAGTATCAAATGTAGTTATTGAAGCTAGCTGAAAAACTCCCTGAAATTTCATACAAACTCATATTCACCTCTACTATTTTTTGTAACCTTCACTTCTCCAAATCCTTTAAAATATATTTCCAAATGATTTTGTACACTTCAAATAAATCCAAATAACTTCAAAAATTCAACTTGCACAACTTTTGAGCCCCAAAATTTCTTCTTTCATACACATGATACCAACAAAAAACCCAAACTTTTCAAATGCTAAGGGGCTTTTCCAATGTGAGCCACCTCCTCTTATAAAATGGTTCAACGACTAGGTCATGGTTCACCAAAGGGCGCGATCATTACGCCAACACGTGCATGCCCCTTCACGCCACATGGCACACGCCTCAATTAATTCCCCTTCATGCATGCATTGACGTCTAAGTGACAACCCATATGCGCTTCTCCAAATATTTGCATTGCAATGACAAGTCCACCGTTATTCGAAATATGTCACTGCAATGGTCCAAGCTACAGATTCATAACTACGACACGTTTACCGAACGGTAATAACGTGTACACCTAAAATGACAACCTTACCGAACGACAACAACACAAACACGGTATAAGGTTACCTGCCTATCTGCCTATCAGCCTATCTCTCTTTTACAGATCCATTATGTTACTGCCATAGGGCCCATGTGACTGAAGGCAGGCTCACTTCTAATTTGTATCCATTTTTGATATCAAAATATATCAAACTCACCAAGTTTGATAGCCCACTTGATCAGGCGCCTTGAGGTTTTTGGCTTTTACAATACTTGGCACAATGGCAGATTTGTAAGCACCGTGATGGTGTGCACCTTGAAGTATGGCCAAAGGTTAGGCACTGAGACGATCAATGCCAAGGCCAACTTCTTCAAATCATGGTTTTGAAGCTTTATGTCTTGAAGGGCCTTATTAACATAGTATACTGGGTGTTCCACGCCACCGGACTTACAGATGAGTACAGAGATGACTGTCGTACAAACACTGAGAGGTAGATGATGAGGCCTTCACCAGGGAGTGGTTTAGAGAGCAGTGGTGCCTTGCTCATGTAATCCTTTAGGATTTGGAAAGCTGCCTCGTATTTGGCAATCTAAGTGATCTGTCGTTTGTTGCCTTTGATATCGTTTGGTTTCTTCGGCACTTGCATGTTCACCAGCTTTTCTAGGTTAGGCTCAATACCTCATTGGCTGATCATGTTGCCCAAGACTTTGTCGAAAGATAAACTGAATGTGCACTTCATTGGGTTTCGATGAATCTTTTAGTACTTTAGTATGCTGAACATCATCGAAAGGTTATAGAGGTGCTAATCGGCAGTTTTTCTTTTGACCAGCATGTCATCCACATAGACTTCCATTTGTGGTTGATATGTTTGGCAAAGATCTGGTTTACCAATCGCTGGTAGGTGGCTCTTGAGTTCTTCAGCCCGCAGGGCATGACATTGTAGCAACAGAGCCCTTTTTTAGTGATGAATGTTGTATGCTTCTCATCAGCAGCGTGCATGAAAATATGGTTATATTATGAATAAGCATCCGTGAAGTTAAGGAGCTCATGGCCAGATGTGGCATCCACCAACTGATTGATCATGAGGAGTGAAAAGCTATCCTTAGGGCAAGCCTTGTTGAGATTGGTATAGTTCAGATGTCTTCTTGACCATTACAGAATTGGCCAGCCATCTGGGGTAATCCACATTTCTGATGAAGCCGAACGTGCGAAGCTTGTCTACTTTGGTCTTCATGGCCTCATACCTTTTGTGGTAGATGACATCCAATGAAATGCCAAGCATGTTGTCGTAAGACCGATCAAAAACTTTTGAATTATCTTTGAGGAATTTGATGAAATCAACTCGAAGAGCCTTAGAAAGATAGGTGCGGATGCAGATTTATGGAGGGGTAAGAGATTCATCTATTGGGTCCTCTAACCGATCAGTGCCCCTGTGGTTCCGCATTTGCAGCGTTGTGGCATAGATAAAGGAATTCTGCCTTGATGATCATGGGATCTTCGTGAGGGAAAATGATGCCCTTCTCCTCTTCTTCGGAAAAGGTGATTGGTTCCCTGTTTGTATTCTGCATCTTGTAGCTGTGGTCGAATTCGATACCAGGGACCTTTGGGTATTGAACTGCAAGCACACCATTTTTCATAAAGTTCTTGTTCTTGCCGGCAAGGGTGGGGCCATCACTGATGGTCTTGATCATGTTGATCTGCCTATTGAGCTTTTGATGTGGAGGGGGTTGGTCACTGACATATTGCACCAGCTTGCCCTCTTGTATCAAGCGTTCCACGATTTTGCGCAAAGATATGCAAGATTAGGTATCATGGTCGTTGTGATGATGATACCGGCAGAAGACATCCATATTTGCTAAAAAGCCTTTCAATTAGATGGCTTCAGAATTGTTTGTGCCTAATAAATCACGGCCATGAACTGACCGAGGGAGCCCCTTTTCCTCGGCCCTGGCACTCGCTCGAAGGACTAAAGCGCAGCGTTTCGCCAAGATATTTGGCCCTCCCGAAGACGAAAGGAAAATTGCTAAGGCACGATCATCTCCGCCTAGATAATAGGCCGAGGCCGAGGCCGAACAAAATCACGGCCAAAGGTATTAAAAGTCAAATCATCACGTGGTAGCAGGGTCCCATGCTTCATTTAATGAAGTAATGCCTCTGTTTATTGCAGCAAACCCACTGGCCACAAATAAGCATTCAATGCACGAGAGAAAGGGGGAAGTGATTGAAGTCAGGATTTAGGCAACAGAAAACAGAGTGATTAGACGCAGACATTCTCACGAGGATTCTTGCAGCTTGAGAGATTAGGTGACCAGCTATCAGAACAATAAATGCGTCCCCACGGCAAGAAGCGCAGAACCCACGATCAAGGCGGCGGCCGAGATTCACCGGGATTTATGGGGTCACACCACCATACTTCACGATCCCAAATGTCGATTGGACTACCCACTTGCTCTAATCATGCTCCACCATGCAGATTTTCAGCCTCGATTACTCCTCCAAGAACTCTTCCTATAAATACAAGGCTCAAGACTACTTTCAAAAGGTTCAAACACCAAACCAAAGCCTTTCAATAGCAACTTATATTTTCCTATAATGCACTTTCAATATTTTACTTGCTTTCCTAGGAGTAGCGTTAGTTTGTAAGGAAAATCCATTCATCAATATATCATACGACCCTTGATTTTCAAGGCGCCGGAGCACCATCTTTGTTATTCGCTCATTCACCCCATATATCATACGACCGTCGCTCACTGAGTAGCGCGCCGGAGCACCACCCGAAACCCACCACCAACACCACCACTAAACGGCCTTGTAGCTCAGGCCGTGAACCTGACAGCCGAGATTTGTTCCTCTCTCGGCTACAATCGTTTGATTAGAAAACGAGTTCAAACAGGCGCACCACTTAACCATTTCCATCCACATCAACCTCTCGACGCACGGTAGACCGTGCTGGCATGCCAGCGCACAACCGCACCGCATCCAAAAGCAGGAAGCCGCGTGTCAATGCATATCCCCTCGACCCGGAGCTCCAGGCCGTGAGATTTGCGCGGTAGACACTTTTGGCACGCCCGGTGGGATACTTGTCAAAAAACTTATGGTGGAAACTAGGGCACAGGCAAAGCTCAAAAACAAAGTAGTCGAAATGACTTTTGAGTCTCCTGAGTCCACCCCACCGGATCGGGATCTCGGCCAGCGTTCCAGTAACGACGGATCGCACGACCGAGTCCATGCAAGAACAGGCAGTAGTGGAGGAGCTGATGTCCAAGCAGGCCTACAGGATAGAAACATCCTTCATGGCCGCAATGGACAGATTCTCCTCAGAGCTGCGAACGCTTTTCCAGGAGAGCATGCCGGCAACCTCGCCCACGACGCCTCCCAGAGCCTGACAGAGAGGCCAAGAGCGCGAAAGGATCGAGTCTTACGGCGAAAGCAGTAGCCTCGGCATCTCTGGCCGCACCCAAGCATCAGGCTACGACCAGCATTCTCTGCCGCCGACAAACAGCTGGGGGCAGTCCCAGCCCACATGGGCGAATCCCGGGCCGGCCCGCTCCACGCTTTGGCCAAAGCATTAGGGCGGGATAGCCCTGCGTTGTCTATGACCCAGCACTTCGGCCCAACCCATACCTTGGCCGACCAGGCGCAGCCCGGCCAGGGCAACGTCATCGGAGCGTCATCACGGCAATACGGTCAGAATGGCTTGGCCTTTGCACTACCAGTACAGATACACGAGCCGGCCATTCCGACGACGACGCAGACGCACTTAGGTTCCCATTATGATGCGATCCAACAGAGCCAGGTGGCCATACCTCGACGGCCGGCGGACCAAACAAACCTCGGTCAAATCCACGACGTCCCTCTAACACTACCCGGCTCGGTCGTAGCGGCCGAACCCTTTGCTCGGAAGACTCAGCAAGAACAGCCGCGAAATGATGCGGAGCAAAGCAGGCCGTCTCAAGGGTTTCAGTTCGAAGACATCCGGCCAATCTTGAAAGACGGTTTAATGAAGGGGGAGCCGGGGGCACCAGGTTACACAAAGCCGTACCTACCAAGGAAACCCAGGGTTTGGCGTGACTTATTTCCTAAAGTTTTTTTTGCACGCCGCGCCTCAAAAAACTTGGCTGAGGACACATCTCCTTGCGTCTTGGCCTACGGCTATGACGCTGATAGACTACTGGAATTGGGGGACCGATCCCTTCAAATTGTCAAGCAACATAGCCGAAAAGGGAAGGACTACTCACAAACCATGCCCTGGAATTCAGAAAATTCAGAACAGTCGAGATTCGGCGCCTACAACTCGGTGCAAGTTCCAGAAAAAATGGCACTAAGGGCCTACGATAAAAAAGTCAAAAAGAAGAAAAGGGGGAGATAGGTGAACGATTTAAACAAACGGTGCGGTCAATATAAAGCGAAAAGCATGCATTCGGTCATTCAGAAAAGAAGGGCCGCACCCTATATTCAGATTGAGAGGTCATTTATACAAAGATAGGGGAATATATATAAATATAAAATAAAATGTATGTATGTGGTTAAATATTACATCCCAAAAGAGAAAAAGAAAAAAAAAATATAGTTAAAACAACCGCTCGTCGCCCGCCTAGACCCCTTCACTAAACATCCCCCAGATCAGGCAGGTGATCCTTCTCCAAGCGATATCCCCGCCGTCGATGTCCGCCTGCCATCTCGCTCGGATCAGCTTCGGCTCGGCCAGGGCCTTCTTCGTCTCAGTCGCTGCTTTGAGGATTTTCTTGGCCGAAGACTTCAGCTCGTTCCCGATTGCGACCGCGCCATCTCGGCGCTGGAGTATGAGATCTCGACGGGCCTGGAGCTCGGCAATCTGGGCCTCAACCTGCGCAAGCTCTTCATTCTCTCGTTGGAGGACGAGGTCATTCTCTTTCAATCGGGCCATTGCAGGTTGGACTTGTTCTTTGATCTCCACCAGCTCTTGCTCGAGCGAGCTCCCTTAGGCCATCCTCGTAACGGCTTCAGCATACCGGCCGATCATCTCCTCGCCTTCGGCCAGACGGGCCTGCAACTCATCCAACTGAGCCGAGTTCAGCAAACCGAGCGCCATAGCCGTATCCAAGCAGGACCTGAACTCCATGAGCGCCCCGGCGGCGGTCATTTGATGAACTCCATGGAGAAGGAACTCTCGGAGCCATTCAACAATGGTCTTGGAATCCTCGTCCAGGGGAGCCGAGGTCGAGCTACCTCCTTCCTCATGAAGGTTGGCGTATAGCTCCTCGAGATCATCGGAGGAGGTGGTCTCCTGGACATGAGAGAGAGGTTGGGTGAGAAACAACCAGCTAGGACATAAGGGAATAACAAAAAGAAAGGACTGAATACTCACGGCGATCGAAAGCTCGGTCATGACCGCCGAAGTAGTCCGCAGGAGACTTGGCACACTCACGACCGTGGCTCCAGTTACCACCAGCTCGGTCACGACCGTCGAGTCCTGGGACAACGGCGCAAGGGGCATGGTCGTAGCAACCGTGGACAGCGGCAGCGACGACTGGAGAGGCTGGAAGCAAAAAATTCGGTCAAGAGTATAGTGCAATTCTAAAAAGAGAACAATAAAGCTAAGTATAATGAAAGCAAACTCTTACCGAACGGAAAGCGATGCCGCTTGGACGACGAGGTATGGACGGCAGCGACTTGGCAGACACAGTAGCAGCCAAGGGAGGCACGACAGAAACAGTCGAGAGGACTTCCGCTGGGGCAGGCTGCGTTGATTCCACGACAGTAACTTCATCATCCGGCACCTCCTCAGCGGCCTCCTTAGCGGTCTCTTCTGCGGCCTCCTCGGTGGCCTCCTCAGCGGCTGGCACTTCTGCGGATGCTGTCTCGGCAACGGTTGCCCCTTCAGCCACCACCTCATCAACGGCCGCCTCCTCAATCACTGTTTCGGCCGCGGCTTCCTCTTCAACCACCATCTCGGTAGCAGCTGCTTCCTCGACCGGCTCCTCGGCCGTAACTTCCTCCTCGACCACCACTTCATCCTGAGGAAAGAATCGGATTATCAAAGTGTATAAAAGGGGAGGGGGTGACCTGGAGAATAAAGAAGAGGGAAGAAATCAAGGAATACTCACGGCCACAGGGGGAGCTTCACTCACAATCACAGGAGGGACTTCCTCCTCATCCCTGCCCTCCGAGAAAGCAAAGAGGGTTCTTTTCCTCTGCCGCTCCACCGTCGCCGCCTCGACCATGACGCTTTTGACCGGCGCAGCCTCAACCGGTATGGCCTCAGTACTTGAAGCCTCTCGCCCCCTCTTACGACCCGGGGCTACGTATACAAAGAAAAAGAGAGAGGTGAGATGACCAAGGACGAAAGTGGCTTAGAAAGGTCGACGAAAAATAATGATAGATAAATAAGATAAGAAGGCTTACCGGCGGCAGCTATCGGTCCAGCCGGCGAGGAGGACGGCACGGTCCTATGCGCCAGGGTCTTCCGCGAACCCACCACGACTGGCGCCTTGGGAGTTGGGGCCGTGGTCAAAGCCGCGGCCGTTGTTCCAGCCGAGGGGGAGGGCGTCACCTTAGGTGCGGCCACGGCCGGGATACTCGATCGAGGAGGCCCGGCTGACACCTTCTTCACTTTGCTGCCCTTGGGGGTAAGAGGGCCCCAATCTGCATTCTTCAAAGCCCCCCTCACAGCCTCTTCAACAGGCCTAGTGAATCTGGCCGAGATACACTCCTCGTACCAAACCCTTCCATCCTCGTCATAGGCATTACGACGCAGCCAAGGCGTCAGAGTAAGGAAGGTCATCCCCTGTTGAAGTTGGAAGGAGATGCCAGCCACGCCGTGCTGCTGGGTGACATCGGCCCTCCAGGACGAGAGCCGGTTCGTTGACAAGGGGGGAAGTGGGGCCGTCTGAATCAGGCCGAACTGCCGCGCCACGAAGTTTGGCAGATAAACCTCGGCCCCGGCCTTGGACAGGCCACAGTGAAGGTCGCGCGAAACCAGGAAGGAACCCCAGATCTCCTTGAGATCATTCTCCGTCTCGCCATCAGGAATGACGGAGAGGTCGTGAGCTAGGAACAGGGGGAACGGCCGAGCAAGGCAGACTCGGAACTGCGTGCCAGTCCTCTCGGTCAAGCCGTAGAAGAACCTGTAGCAGAAGGCCGTGGCATTGTGCTTCCTGGGGGCTCGAGCGAAGGCGTTGGCCAGCGGCTCGGTGTCGGCAATATTGACCGCCCCTCTCAGCTCCGGGAAGTAGGCTTGCAGCCAGAACTGGAAAGCCCAGAGCGGACCGCCGTGCTTCGGCTTCATCCCATCGGTGACGATGTCGCGAAGTGTGCGGTAGATGTGGCCGAGCAGGAATGGGCCGAGTGCTAACCTTCCGCCCTGGGCAAGGTAATCGGCCAAGTGGGCGAACTCCAGGGTAACCTTGTTCGCCTGGGTGCAGAACACAAACTTGCACAGCCAGTACAGCAAGAACGCAGCGTGCTCAACTTCGCCGAGGGGGGCGATGGCGTCATCTTCGGCGCTGTCCTCTACGCCAAAGTTGCTGTAAAAGCTGGAGTAGTTAAGCATGTTCTTCGCCTTGTTCCCGGCGAGTCTCGTAAGAGTGGGCCACGTGGCTTTAAAACTCTCTTCCGCCTCGGGAGCAACGAGTGCGGCGTTCACTTCCACGCCGAGAGGAGAGAGGCCGAACAGGGCGGCCATGTCTAGAACGGTCGGCGTCATCATGCCGAACCGAAAATATATGGTGTTGGTGGCTGACGACCAAAAGCACAGGGCCGCGGCCAAGAGCGACCGATCCATGACGAGCGGCCGATCAAACAGCTTGATCAAGTGGTAGATGCCTTGATCCTTCCATTGCTGGTCGAAGAAGTGCTCCATCCTCGGCAGCCATTTCTCCCAATCCGGGGTCACGGTTGGCCATTGCTGCTGCGGCCTGACAACATTCCTTTCTTGGAAGTCCCCCCCGTCAAAGGCCGAGAGGTCTACCAGATTGTTCTTCAAGTGGGCCACGAGCCTCTCCGGCATTCCGCCATCAATAGAGGGGCCGAGGACGCAGGAATCGGTGGCAACGCCATCGTCATCAGCCCAGGGCGAAATAATGTTAGGCAGGATTGAGCCCTGGATTTCTCGGCAGATGTCTTCAAACTCCGTATGGAAGGCTTGAGACCGAGCTTCAACAGATGTGGAGGTACTGGAGGCCATTGGAACAGATTTAAGTTGGGTGTCTGAAAGGAAAGTGCGGAGAAAAGGCGATGAACGTGAAGAACACTGGGAGAAAATCCAGGAAAGGGTGAGGGTTTGTAGGTTCTGGAAAGGGCTAAACTCAAGAGTGAAAGAGAGTTGCGAGTTCAGGCAAGATTCTCTGGTAAACTTGGAGGTTCGAGAGCTTGGTAGGCTTGAAGGTTTGAGAAAAGGGTTTTGGCAAAGCTTGGGCGTCTGAGGGTTCTGAAAGTGTAAAGAAGAAACAAAGAAGTTTGGGTTTTTATATTGGCGCTAGAATTCGAAACGAAAGGGTATGTCTCTCGAGAGAGACGTAACGTCCCGTCAGCATGCTCAACAGGCGCAATGACGTGTCAAAAGCCCAGAGGCCGTCGTTTCCTCTGAAAAAACGAAGCGACGCCCTAGGCAATGATGGCCTACGCGATGTGCCTGAAGCATTAAATGCGCCGACTGACCTGCGCATTTAATGCCCCAGTTGTCAATCACTTCAGAAGGAATGCAAGGGGTCCATCCCTTGGAATCCATTCGGCCCCTACCCATGCCAAGGCCGAAGAATCCAGGGATGTGGGGGCAATGTTTGTGCCTAATAAATCACGGCCATGAACTGACCGAGGGAGCCCCTTTTCCTCGGCCCTGGCACTCGCTCGAAGGACTAAAGTGCAGCGTTTCGCCAAGATATTTGGCCCTCCCGAAGACGAAAGGAAAATTGCTAAGGCACGATCATCTCGGCCTAGATAATAGGTCGAGGCCGAGGCCGAACAAAATCACTGCCAAAGGTATTAAAAGTCAAATCATCACGTGGTAGCAGGGTCCCATGCTTCATTTAATGAAGTAATGCCTCTGTTTATTGCAGCAAACCCACTGGCCACAAATAAGCATTCAATGCACGAGAGAAAGGGGGAAGTGATTGAAGTCAGGATTTAGGCGACAGAAAACAGAGTGATTAGACGCAGACATTCTCACGAGGATTCTTGCAGCTTGAGAGATTAGGTGACTAGCTATCAGAACAATAAATGCGTCCCCACGGCCAGAAGCGCAGAACCCACGATCAAGGCGGCGGCCGAGATTCACCGGGATTTATGGGGTCACACCACCATACTTCACGATCCCAAATGTCGATTGGACTACCCACTTGCTCTAATCATGCTCCACCATGCAGATTTTCAGCCTCGATTACTCCTCCAAGAACTCTTCCTATAAATACAAGGCTCAAGACTACTTTCAAAAGGTTCAAACACCAAACCAAAGCCTCCCACGGAGCAACTTGTATTTTCCTGTAATGCACTTTCAATATTTTACTTGCTTTCCTAGGAGTAGCGTTAGTTTGTAAGGAAAATCCATTCATCAATATATCATACGACCCTTGATTTTCAAGGCGCCGGAGCACCATCTTTGTTATTCGCTCATTCACCCCATATATCATACGACCGTCGCTCACTGAGTAGCGCGCCGGAGCACCACCCGAAACCCACCACCAACACCACCACTAAACGGCCTTGTAGCTCAGGCCGTGAACCTGACAGCCGAGATTTGTTCCTCTCTCGGCTACAATCGTTTGATTAGAAGACGAGTTCAAACAGGCGCACCACTTAACCATTTCCATCCACATCAACCTCTCGACGCACGGTAGACCGTGCTGGCACGCCCGCGCACAACCGCACCGCATCCAAAAGCAGGAAGCCGCGTGTCAACGCATATCCCCTCGGCCCGGAGCTCCAGGGCGTGAGATTTGCGCGGTAGACAAGAATCATGCTGGTTTCTTTGAGGAGAACGTTCTCGTAAGTGGTGTTCAACATGATGAACGGGCTTGGCCAAGGCTTGCTCCAAGCCGGTTGTTTGGAATGGGACTTGTCTTCCTCAAGTTTTTTATCTTCTGAAAGAGGAGACAAACAGTGAGATCAGCACTTGGCTCAACATCTGCCGAATTGCAAGGTGATCTTGGCAAAGGTTGTTGAGCCCCTTTGCTGAGCTACAAGGCCGTTGATGATGGCGGTGCTGGTGGATTTTAAGGTGGTGTTCCGGTGCGTTGCTGGATTGCAACGGTCGCATGACACGTGGGGTGGACGGAGAAATGGCAAGGGTGGTGCTCCGGCGCCTTGAAACCCAAGGGTCGTATGATATATTTGGAGCAAGAGGTTCGGTCGTGGTAATTGAGCCGAATTGCACTTGGTAAGCGTTGTGGGCTTGGCCGGGGTACATTTGGTCTATCTGCCGTACAGATGTGGCCGTCTGACTTTGCTGGACTGGGCCACTCTGAGATTGAGAACCCAAATGCGTCTGGGTCGCCATCTGGACGATTAGATCGTTCTGAAACTGGGATCCCAACGGGAAGATCGGCGCCTGTAACGGACACGCAATGGTCAGACTATTCTGACCGTACTGCTATGATGGCATCACGGCCGCATTGCTTGGACCGGCCTGCGTCTGGACGGCCAGAGTATGGATAGGGCCGAGTTTCTGGGCAGTGGAATGCGTGGGGCTACTTTGCCCTAATGGTACAGCTGCTTGGAGTTGGTCGTGCAGTGTCTCCGCGGGATAGATCGGGCTGGGATTTGCCCATGTCTGCTGGGCTTGCCCCTAGCTATTCATCGGTGGCTGGGAATGCTGACCATAGCTTGACACCAGCATGCGGTCAGTAGCACCGAGGCTGCTGCCTTCACCGTAGGGCTCAACCCTCCCGCGGTCTTGGCCTCTTTGTCCGGCTCTGGGCGGCGTCGTGGGTGAGGTAATCGGCATTCTCTCTTGAAAGAACATTCGTAGATCTGACGAAATTTTATCCATTGCAACCATAAAGGATGTCTCTATCCTGTAGGCCTACCTAGCCATCAGATCTTCCATCTGAGACACCTCTTGTATAGATTCGGTCGCACGGGCCGTCGTCATTGGAACGCCGGCCGAGATGCTGACCGTTTGCTCTGTCTCAGCGGCCATTATTGGTGAGGTTGACTCAGGAGTCTCAGCAGTCATTTCGATTCTCTTGTTCTTGAGCTTTGCCTGTGACCTAGTTTCCACCATAAGGTTTTGACAAATGTCCCACTGGGCGTGCCAAAGATGTTGGTCTCTGCAAATCTCACGGCCTGGTGCTCCGGGCCAAGGAGATTCGTGTCAACACAGGTCGTCCTTTTTTGGTGCGGTGCGTTTGTGCGCGGGCGTGCCAGCACGGTCTACCGTTCATTCGAGGGTGATGCGAGTGAATGGATGGATGAGTTGTGCGCCTGTTTGAGTTTGACTTCTAATCAGAGCGATTGTGGCCGAGAGAGGAACTGATCTCGGCCGTCAGGTTCACGGCCTGAGCTACAAGGCCGTTGATGATGGCGGTGCTGGTGGATTTTTAGGTGGTGTTCCGGCGCGTTGCTGGATTGCAACGGTCGCATGACACGTGGGGTGGACGGAGAAATGGCAAGGGTGGTGCTCCGGCACCTTGAAAGCCAAGGGTCGTATCATATATTTAATGAATAGATTTCTCTACAAACTGTCACTACTCCTAAGAAAGCAAGTAAAGGTATTGAAAGTGCTCAGTTAGAGGCTTGTGTTTGGTGTTGAACCCTTTAAACGTAGTTGGAGCTCAATATTTATAGGAGAGGTCCTGAGAAGACAACGAGGCTGAAAATCTGCATGAGGAGGTTGATCAGAGATAGTGGGTAGTCGAGTCGACGTTTGGGAACGTGAAGTATGGTGGTGTGACCCCCATAAATCCCGACCGCCGCCCTGATCGTGGGTTCTGCGTCTTGGGTCTTGGAGGAGCATTTAATGCTCTGGTCTGATGGTTGGTGACTTAATCTTACAAGTCGTAAGATTTGCGCACCTAATCACCCTGATTTTACTCACCATACCCTAACTTCAATCACTTCCCTCTTCGCGCATTAAATGCAAATTCATCCCTTACTGTAGTTAGGGATAATACTTTTTAAATGAAGCGTGGGCCCTTGATGACACGTGGCGGCCTCCCTTGATCGTCTACCTCGGCCACATAGCTGACTCTCATACAAAGCCTACTGTGGCCGTGACGACTTCGCCTTCGTGAATTTCTTCTTGTTCTACGAGAAAGCAACTGACCATTTCTCGGTCAGTTGCCCTGGCCAAGAGGTTGTTTCTTCAGTCGATCCCATGGGCCAAGTTTCCATGCCCAAACAGGAGGGAGTGTTCTTGCTGAACCTACATGGTCTGCTCAAGGCCTTGCTCAAGATGGTTGAATAGGATTGTTGCCTCTGAGTATTATTCAACTTAGTCAAGAGGATGTTGTTGTGCTTTTGCATTTTGGCCGTGTCTTGGCGCAAGGTGTCTAGTTGAGCTTGCAGATTTGCTTCGACAGTTAGTGGCCGGATGGTGATGTAATGTCGCTAGGAAGTTGAAAAGTAGATGTTGCAATTGAGAGAGAGCTAAAAATGTTTCAAAACCGGAAATACCTTGGTACTCTAACGCTCTTAACTTCTTCGTTACAACTGCGATTCCCAATCCGTTCGTGAGAGCAAGCCCAACATCATGGTGCAAAAGAACTTCCCAAAACTAGTGTCGAACAAATATGGCTCAAAAATCTAGTTCTTGAAAAATAAATGCATTGAGATTAAAGCCTTATTATTTCTAAATACATTCAAAGGCATGCTTTGGTTTAGGAAAAAATTAAATTCCAACACCACATGTAGATTGGACCTAGTTAAGTTTTAATGAACCATAATAAATTTTATTTCAAATAGTTAAACTAAACATTATTTTCTTGTCAATCTAAAAATCGTCCTCAACATTTTCCTCAAAACAAAAAACAAAAAATACAATTGTGGCAGAAAGTCGTGCGCAATTCTTCAAAATCCAACGATTCTCCTTATTCAGAAAAATACATAAAATTGAAGATCAATGGTTATGGTAATCATCAATTGCTAGTGGAGGTTGAAAAGGAAAAGTCTACTTTGATTCATTTGGAAGTTTGAGGACTCAAACGACGACTTTGATTGTTTATTTCATTTTAATTAAATAAACAATCCATCGGTGTTAGATCATCAAATCTCTTTCGACAGTTAGTAGGCTCAACAAGTTCAGATCAGAGCATCGCGCCAAAAATAAATAATAAAATGAAGGGAATCCTAATGGAAAGCTTCAACTTGGTCCTTGAAGTGTTGTAGTAGGCTCTCCATGCTCATTACTGTCACATCTCCGTTATCTCTAACCCTTACGCTAACCTGAAACCATAAGAGGATGGATCAGAGATTAACTTCTCACTAGAAGACTTCATGGCAGAGTTTAACTTACAACAAAGGACCCTGGGCAGCATAAACAAAAATTACGAAATTACGAAGAAAAAAAACATAGGACCTGTCCATTTTGAACTTCCTCCCCACCCACAACTAAAATGTAGTTGTACTGTGCGATCTGAGCTTGTCGTACCTGCAAAAACAAGAGCATTATCAGTAAACAAACACAAGGCTGGTTTGCTTCAGATGTTATTATCTCGGTTCAGCAAAGAAATCGACAATGCTGAAGCCGTATTCATAATGTAAATGAATGGGGTGTTGCCCTCACTATGTGTCATGCAAGAGACACAAAATCCCTAGGCTCATCAGGATGGTGTTGCACAGTGCAGTCAAAATTACTGCATAGAAATAGAATAAAAGAACCATGCACTACTTTTCCTTAACTAGTTTATCTCAAGTTCCAGAATTTGGAAATATTTTGGCATAATCAAGTTGACTGATGATAGGAATTGCATTACATCTTAATTACGTAATTATTATACTAATATATGCAACACTACAGGCTGCAGCATGAACATTGAACCTCCCTGTGACAGTAAACCACATATTTGACGCCATCATACCACAAATGCGAAATCAAATCCTGCATTTATCCAAGTTATGAATGCTCACCTTTTTCTGAATTGTTTTATCACTTGTGTCAACATCAACATAATAACCAGCCCGATGGATCTGATCCCGTACCTACAAAAATGCAAACGCAGTTTTTATCTACGACTTGAGCTTAAAGATATTGTACTCCATTAAGCATTTTGTACAACTCATAACATCAATAATTAAAAATATATTTTCAGTTCATCAGTTTCCTAAATTATCAACAGAAGACGAACCAAACAAAACAAAACCCTAATCTAACCAAAGAGGGGTTGGGTTGGATCAGTTTCCTTCACCGGTTACCAAGTGAATTTGTGCATCTGAATAAAGTGTACTTCAGTACCGAAACCTAATATAAAACTAAACTAGATTTTACTTCAAAAACATTTAAAGAAAGTAGATATGATAGAGAGGCGATGAAATCTGGAGAAAGAGGCAAGACTTTAGCCATAACTCCATGATCTAAATTTTCATTCTCCACAGACAATATTATTTCAGACAGATTGATAGGTTGTTTGCTAACTGTATCTCAGACACAACCAAAAATGTCAAAAATAGAACTAAAACAATGTAAGCCACTCTAGCTTGGCAAGCAGTTGGCCACCAAGAGAGAGGCTACTTAAGAAATATGGTGATTGGCTCGCAAGATGAACAACCTGACATAAAAAAACTTGATGGCTCATAGCCTTACACGATACACAAGCTACACTCAGGCAAAACGGTCGATCCAAAGAAGGGAAAAATTAAAATTAAAGAAAGAAAGAAAAAAAAAAAAAACCAACCTGTAGAGCATAAGGCAGGGCTGTGTGCGACACAGGGCAAACAATTGCCTGACGTGGACTAAGCCAGAAGGGCCATTTCCCTTTGTAATGTTCCAACAGTACAGCAAGCATACGCTCAACAGAACCTAAAACAGCTCTGTGTATCATAACAGGCCTTTCCATCTTGCCGTCTTCACCCTCTGCTGAGTAATACAGCTTAAAGCGGTCGGGAAGTTGAAAATCAAGCTACAACCACAGCATTTTTCCAAAATGGTAACAGCAACAAAATGAAACGTCAAGAGATCATGAAACGAAAAATAGTGATCATCATATACCTGTAATGTTGCCAACTGATGATCTCTGCTCAATGCATCAGATACAGTGATATCTATCTTCGGTCCATAAAATGCACCATCCCCTTCATTCACCTGCACAACTTGACTAGCGATGTAACCACACTCCAGACACAATCTAGAAATTCAGGGCGGCCTACTGTAGTGCTTTAAAAAGTACAGATAATCAACCAAAACAACAACACCAATCACAGAATTTGACCATTCTACCCTCACCAAGTGAATGGGTAGACAAGAAACTGGGTTAGCCACTCCAATCCAATCCTTCTGGCTCAGTATGAAAACTGTACTGACTGAGCTTCGTCAAGTTTTTAACCCACTGAGCTAAAGAATAAATAAGCTAGAAGCCTTGGGGGTTGGCCCAAGTGGTAAGGGTGGGTGGGGGAATCAGTTAGGATGCCATGGGTTTCCAATGTAACCAAAAAGGAAAAACAAAACAAAAAGCAAGCAACTACACTAGTGCACTATGAAAATTAGCTGCCAAAGGAAGAATAAGCTAGATGCTTATGTGCAATTAGAGTATCAAGTAAAAATACCTCCCAGGGCTTGCCGAACTCAATTAAAGCTTCTTTAAGAGCAGCCTCAGCCTTCTTCCATGTTGCCAAGTCTCCCATGTGGCTTTCTGGCATCTACAACATAAACGTATGAGGCAGAATAAATATGAATTTCCCCTAGTTCATAGACGAGAGATAGATACACACAATTATAACTCATAGTATTATGCAGTACCAAAATAATTAGATGTAACCCATACCCAATGAGTTAAAATGTAAAATCAGACTATCAATTCAATACTATGTGATGATCAAATAAAATTAAAAATCCAAATCCAAACATCACACTCAAAATAGAAGCTAAATCCACAACAAGACTGATAAGATATTCCCTTGGGAGTATTTGTTGTCTATTTTAGATTTGAAAATAAACAAAAGAAATATATAATTCAAACTTCCAGCTTAGGCCGATAACTTGTGAGGAAGAACAATGACACTTTTCTACCGAAAAGTACAAAGAAAAACTAGATGTTCAGCTCTTCAATCATAGGGATCCAGAACCTTACTGTTGAAAGTTTCAGCTTAAAAGTGAATCCAAATATATTATAGGTATACTCGATAAACTCTAAGACACCCTTCACTTCATCTTTTACCTGAAACACAGAGACATTAAAGTACTATAAGCAAAACGAAACTGTAAAAATACAAAAACAAAAGTAAAATGTTAGGATCTATGTCAGTAAAGTTTAACTCACTTGGGACTCCCTGCAGAAGATATGAGCGTCATCCTGTACCAAAAAGAACGTCAATAATGCTGGAAACTGGAACTAATACTCTAACTATACAAACCTACAACATTAACATCATTTAAAGTATCATGGTGGAGAGATTTGGTGGAGACAGGTTATTGCGCCTTGATGGCAGTATTTTGGGTTGTGTGGGGGGAGAGAAACAGAAGAAATTTTGAGAATTTCAGAGGTGATGGGCTAGATGAGTTATGGGATCGAGTTCATTTTTGGGCATCGCTTTGGGCATCTACTTCCTCAGAGTTTAAGGGGATCTTCTTCCAGCTTATTCTTCTTGATTGGAAGGCAGTTGCTTTATAGTGCTATTTTGGCTGTGTTCTTTTCCTTGTCTGTGCTTATAGTGGCCCTCTTGGCCACGGTTTCTGTTATATCTGTAATCTGCTTTTGTTTCCATAAAATTTCGTTTCTTTTCAACAAAAAAACTATATATATCATCTAAAGTAAATGCCAGGAACCCAAAAAATAAACAAAGTATACCTGCTGGAATCTCCTGACACGTGTTAATCCAGTGAGTGCACCACTGGCCTCATTCCGATGTAACACCCCAAAATCAGCCATTCGTAGAGGTAGTTCTTTGCATAAATATCAGATGTACACATAAGTAACAAGTTCAAGTCCTTAACAGCAAAGGATAGTCTATCACAGTTTTACCAAGGTCAAGAAAATACCTCTATAAGAACGGTTCCTATGTTGAAACATTACACAGTGCCCTGGGCAGTTCATTGGTTTTAATCCGAACTCTTGTTTCTCAATCTGCAATGGAACTTGACTTCGTCATATAAAAGGATACAAAATCAAGATAAACTTAGCCCAGTTCATTTACACCGCATAACTATTAGATGATGATCTCAATCAATCATCTGCATTGAATTTCATACTATAATTTCCATATTATTTTACTGTTTGAGCAACAGAGCCTTCTTCTTCATGAAATTATCCAATATTTGGTATCATTCATATACACAGAATTAATAATAAATAAATATACATTTTCAAATCTGTGTATTGACCTTATTTTTATGTTTATCCATCAATCTGTCTTCCCAGTACTTGATCCCTCACAGTAAGATTACTTTTAAGCATACAGTTGCTTCAACATAAACAAACGCAATGGTATCAAGTCTTCATATCAAAACTAACCTCCACCGAAAACATATTGTCTTTGTATTTTTCAGCATGACCAGATGTTTCCCAGAGTTTCATATTGTACAAGTTTGGTGATATAACCTACCAACGCAAAGAAAACAATGAGCATATTATTTAAGATTAAAAGGTTGATGCAACAACTGAACATTGACCACCAACCTCTTCATATCCCCTCTCTCTATACTGCTTCTTTATGAACTCCATTAATTTATTATAAATCCGAGCCCCTTTAGGGAGGAAGAAGCAACTTCCTGGGCTGCAATTGACGAGCAGAAAAAATCAATGAAAATCGTTCACTCTTGGTCACTTAAAAAAATTAAGAAATATGAACTCAATACATACCTAACTGGGTCGAAAAAGAAAAGCTCCTGATTTTTACCCAACACTCTGTGGTCATATTTTTTTGCTTCTTCTAGCCTGTGGATATGTTGCTGCAGAAAAAAGGTATGTGTTTGTAAGAAAATCAAGTAATTTATAAGTATAATAATCTGACCATTACAAATTTACATGTTAACTTATGTTAAAGAGGGTATGAAAAGTTCATGTCCTCGACATCATTGCTTTAATAAAATTACACCAACTTGGATTGCTTGAAACCATTGCACTTCAAACAGCACCATTTATTTTCAGTTAATATATCTCACAAACACACCCCAACAGCTAAGAACTACGAAGATAGGTGTCCACTTTCTATCAAATGTCGTGAGAGAACAGAACCACTTCTAACTGTGACATATATACTACTAGAGCCGTCGGGTTCATGTGTGTGTGTGTGTGTTTTTTAAAGAGGTTCATGTTTAACAGATGACATCAAATATTTTCAGTACCAATTCACCAAGGGATTTGGTTATTTTTATGAGTTAGCAGTGATTTTTTTTTTATACCCAGAAATCCACCAATCCGTAAAGGGAACAGCTATGCACACTTTTCCTTTTGATATCAACTAAAGGAATTAGTGCAACAATTTGCACAAGGAACTTTAAACTTAACAAACACTCAGAAACACAGCCGTAGTAGCTGATGCAAGAAAGAAGATAAGAAAAACCAAAACCGAAGTTATGGAATGTCAAAAACATAATGTCACCTGCAAACGTTTTTTATCAGGATAAGATATTCCATAAACTCTCTGTAAACTTTCACGATCCTTGTTCCCCCTCCAGTAGGCTGCAGAAGCCTGGGATTGCAAATTCATGAGTTAAATACAGACACTCAATACATTAATAACAAGATGAAAGAAAATCTTGCAAACTACGTACAGCTCTAACACACATAGAACGCATACCTTTAAACATTTAAATGCTTTGACAAATGATGTATTTGGTATATGGGGTCCTCGACACAAGTCAACCAAAGGGCCACATCTATATACAGTTATAGTTTTGTCCGCTGGAAGACCATTGATGATTTCAACCTAAGCAAAAATAAAGAAATCAATTTTGAATGCATGTATGAGAAGTAGTTTTAAAAAGAAAATCATTCTATTGATTAGAAACTAAACTAAGCACCTTTCCTTACCTTGAATTTATTATCACAAAACATCTCAAGGGCTTGTTCCCTTGATACTTCAATGCGTTCAAAAGGTTGTTTCCCCTGGGGAAATATATTACAACTAACCAGTCAAGGATTCATAACAAGAAATGAAGGAGCAACAGTTTCCTCCATACAACAAGTTTACATGAATTCTATTACAAGAAAACAAACAATACCTTAACAGCCTTCTCTGTCCATGATTCGATTTGCTTAAAGTGTTCATCATTCAAGCCAAAATCTCCATAAAATGCATCATAGTAGAAACCCTGCGATTGAATTCAATCATTCCATAAGGGAATCAAATGAGAAACTACAAAAACACATAGCAAAAACCACGAAATATATTTTAGAAGACCACAAAAAGAAAACATCTTCTCAGAACTGGGATCACAAAACTTGAACTACCCTAGTAGTTGAATTGCACGCGAAGGAAACCACATACGCAAACAAAATTCCAGGCAACATATTGGTCAACCAAAGAAGGAGACAAAATATACAGAAAACATATAAAATATTACATTTAAATTAACAACTATGATTTAAAAACCTCTTTGCTAGTGGCACACATATCGTGTCTTGTTTCAATTCTGGCACATGGACCGATGCAGAGTTTGCATCCATACTCCACCTCAAGTGCCTGCACGGTATGGAAACTTGTTAATGCATCCGATCCAAATAAAATCAATACAGTAAACCAAAACCAAACCAAAAATCTCGGTAATAACTTGGTACCTACCTGTCCAAGAATGTGGGAGCTAGAATGCCAGAAAGTGTGGCGTACATCCTCATTGTTGTCGAATGAGTCCAATGTCAAGAGCCTCAGCTCAGCATCGCCCTCCAAAGGCCTGTTCATGTCCCATAGAACCCCATTGACCTCAGAAATCAAAGCATTGGAAGCCAAAGTCTTTGAAATCTCACTTGCAATTTCAAATGGGGAAGTTATCCACTTCTTGCCCTCCTTCACCTTCCCGTCCGACAATGTAATCCTAAAAAATCCTCACTTTAGGAGTTGCTTGGTACTCACGTTAAAGAGTTTAGGGTTTAGGATTTACCTGATAGGATCGAAAGAAGGGAGAGACTGTCGAGCAGCACGTTGCTCTGCCTGGATGGACTCAAAGAGTTCAATGCGTTTGGGAATGACAGCCTCGAGGTAGGCTTCATCTTTGGCCGCCTGGACCACCATGGCCGTTCACCTTTGCTTGAGTGGGAGGAGGAGGAGCAGAGAGATGACTAGCGGGTCCCTCACCTACAGAATGAGATATCAGAAATTGTTCATGTTTGACTCATACGGCATCGATATGTATCCGATACGGCATCGTTACGTAACCGATACTCCATCGATAGATACGCTCGCGATACCGTCCCGATACGTCAAAGGGTAATTTTGACGGCAACCAAAAGAGAAGAGGAAGAAGGAGGAGGAAGAAGGAAGAAGGAAGAAGGAAGAATGAAGAAGAAAAGAGCTTACTTGCGCTTGCAGCTACTGCGAATCTTCAGTTGCAGAGAAGAAGACGCGGCTAACTAGTGAAGAAGATGACGTTCGGTGCCCTAATTACAATACGCACGGTTTTAGTTTCATGTTATACCTTTTTAAGTTTGATGCATTCATTTGGGCCCAGCCCAATAACTGAAACAAGTCATTGACGTATAATTAATATTCCAGAAAATCAGGCATTATTACCCCAAAAGAAACGAAGCAGCAGATTTATAAAGCGTGAAGTATAGGCACTAAAGCTTGCACCATGTTTAAACCATTCCTCTGTGCAACTCACATATGAATAGCCAAAAAGCAGAGCGAGTCAATCACATGTTCCTGCAGTGCAGACTTGTATGCTGAACAAGTTTTTCGTCTAATTAGTTATCCGATTGAAGTCAAACCGCTTCTTTCAGGGACAGAGCTAGAATTGCAAGTCTGGGAGTCCAATATATAAAATACTAATATAAATATTACATAAATATTCAATTAACAGTGTGTCTTTGGAAAGAACTTATCTTCTTTTACCAATTATTAGAGTAATTCAGATATGTATGCTATAGTGATTAGAAGATAGAAACACCATTTTCGACTGTTTTTTAGGTCCCCTACTCCGAGCAAGATACCATAATTAAATAGTATAGTTTTTTTTTTTTTTTTTTTGGGTATCTTTTGGTTAGGCCTCTAATATTCTCTATCATATAGCCTCTTTGCACGCGCTTCTGCGCCTATGAGAGGCTTTTAAAAAAAAATATTTATTTATTTTAGAATTAAAAAAGATAATGGGTAGTTGAGTTCCATAAAAATAAGATCCATTATCTGATTTTTCTATTAATTTTATTTTTTTTAATATGAAAAAGTGTGAATTTACCATGTTATCCTCATTTAATTAATAATTTCAATTCTTAATGTTTACATTAACCAAGGGCATTTTCTAGTATTTTGAATGTTTCACTATTCTTTGCCTTTTGCTTTATATATATAGATAGATTACTTAACCATGGGTCCAATTTTCCTGTTACCAAATCCCCTCTGCCCCCCCTATTTCCTCTTTGGTATTGTGACATGTGGCACACCACTTAACAGCATTTTAACTCTGTTAACTCTCTTTAGCCCATTTGTTCTTATTAAAATAATTAAAAACTATTAAAATACACGTTTGACACAAACGCGATATTGCATCTTCATCTTCTAAGCTACCTATTATCATACTCAACTCCTTCATATTTTTTTTAACTTCTTTTTGGCTGCTGATTTTGGAGCCATCGTATGAGAAGTTTTTGAACAAATAACTCACATACCCATTAAGCAATTCATTTGGTTTCAATATTTGTTTCCTTTTTGTTTTCATCTACTGTAGTATAAATTACAAATTGAAAGTTCTAATAGGATGACTCCAAAACCAGCAGCCAAAAAGGGGGAAAATTATGAAGCAATTTTCCTTCCAATGGTGATTGTGAATTGAGACGAGTGAGAGAGAGAGAGAGACTCAAGAGGCTGAAAGAATTGCCAGAAGCTCGTGAATCATCTGCTCGACATTGGCACTGGCTAGTTTTCATGGAAATTTGCAATATGCAAGTTCTGTTACAATCATCTTTTTCATTTTCTTTTCTGGAAAAAAAAAAAATTGAAACCAAATGAGTTCTCAAGTTTTCCGATCCAAAAGAATAAACAAGAACCATATCATCACATCTAAATGATTAAATGGAGCACCTTATTGCGCAATGTAACATGCAGAGAAGAAACAGCCTTTTGGTAATGCTTCCAACAGGTAGCTTTGGCCAGTATTAAACTATAATTTGAGAATTAACTCAAAAGAGACCAAAATTATTGAATCATCATCGGTTCGGATTGTATCGGTTTTACTCTATAGATCCGGATAAAAAGAATAAAAACATTTATTTTCTAACTCTATAGATCCGACTCAATTTAGCAGTAGGAGCGGCCACGGTCCGGATTGTATCAGTTTTACTCTAAGGGAGGTGTATTCAATTAGGATTTTAAAAGACTATTTTGGGATAAATAAGTCTTATGGTATTCAATTAAGACTTTTAAATAATCTAAATAAGTCTTGTGGTATTCAATCAGGACTATTAGGATTTTTTAAAGAGGGTGTCCAAATCTAGTGGTATTCAATTCAAGACTTTAAACAAGTAACAAAAAGTCTTTTGGTATTCAAAAACTTGCTAATTTCGAAGGATTTTTTTTTAAATAGGGAATTGGTGTGACTTTTTAGTGGGAGGTATAAATACCAAACCCTATAAAAAATCTCACCCTAACCCATCAAACTTTTCACGTGATAATTTTTTTTAGCAGCTCTTCGTGAACACGGTATTGCTTCCTTCTCGTGCTATGTCTTCTTGCGTTTATTGTCTGTATATTTGTTATATGCCATGTTTGTATATGATCTGTGTCTATGGCCCTTCGTGGGTTTGCTGCTACCTTTTCCATGCTTCGTGGGTCTGTGTCTATGCCCCTTCGCAACAATTGCTGCTACCTATTGCATGAACAAAATAGGTCTGGTCCAACTAATATATATAGTAGTTTGTATTTCTTCAATGACTTTAATAATAAAATAGCACTCAAGAATGACCAGACCAACATATGCTTATTATTGTAGTAGCTAGTTGAAATCCATATGCTTATTATTGTTGTATAAGTCATTATATTCCTAAATAGTCCTTTAAAATCCATTGGACTTATTTATCCATAAATAGTCTTTTAAAATCTCAATTGAATACACCCCCCCTAAAATTATTCTTCGAATCAATTTCAATAAAACTGTTTGGTTCAATTTCGTTCCGCTAGTTTGGGCGATCCCTAAACCCTTTGGACATAAGCCCAATTCTTTTTTCCTTTGCATTATCTCCTCTTTGTTAGTCATTTGCAACACAAATTTTCAATTTCTAGCGATCATACTATCCTAAAATTCAAAATGCTATAAAACTTCGAACTTCAATTACTATTAGTACACTTCAAATTCAACATCCTTATTTAGTTATTATCCAATGAGAGAACTACAAAATAAAATGAATTAAAAACAAAAATATAAGTACACGGTCTAGTTCAATTTAGGTCATTTTGCAAAAGCTCCAAACCAAACGATTATAATCAGGTTCAATTTTAAAACTATTTTACTTTTTCCTTGATTAAAACCAAATCAAACCGGCCAATATGATTTGAATTGGCCAGGAGAACTTCAGAAGAAAAAAAAACATTTAGCACTTTCTTCGCATAGAACTTGCTCCTGTAGTAGCAATATGTACAACGTGGCTTCACGAAGTATTTGCAATTGGTATCCTACATCTCTCCTTGCTAAGCATAACATGAGCTTTTGATGAAAAATAATCAATCCCCACCAAACTGGTAGCTAGTAACATAAGAGTACCTTATTATTATTTTTATTTTTTTGGGTATTATTTTTACGGGAATAACACTACAGAGTGTTCTATTGACGGAATATCTACAAAGGATGGATGAGTTATCACAACTGGCCATCAAGGATTTTGATATATGCATGTGTATGTATATGTATCTATACATACGTATTCTCGTATAGAAAGCCTTAACATTAGCACTGTATGAGAGAGAGACCCCAATCTTCTGAAGTACAAAATAGTGCCATTGTTACACATTCCTCTCATCATGTACAAAATAGTGACTTAACATTAGCCCTATACCTCTTCAAGGATATTTTAGGATCCACAATCGTCTCAATCTAAGCCATCACAAGCTTGAGATTTCACATATGAAATAATTTATGCATATTCTCCTGCCTGATTTTCATCCCAAGCTTTTCATCCCGTCAAGAATATAAGTAAAGCACACCAAAGCTATAGACATCATTCTTTTATGAAAAGTAACCATAAATCTTGTACGAATGATCAAGGTACCTTCTAGGGATTAGTACTTTTGATGTCTTGTTCATTTCTTTGACTGTACTGTTGAAGTTTATCTAATAAAGTTTATCTTTGATAAAAAAATAAAAATAAAAAAAGATCAAGGTACCCAAATGTCCTTTCACAGCGTCTTCATCGGCCTGCAATTGCATAGGATGAATGGTTTTGGAGAGTGAGAAGTTATTAAGTTTGGGAACAAAGTCATGGTCCAAGAAAATACATCTGGGTGTGAGATCCCTATGAATGATGGGCTTGGGAAAGGCAGTGAGGAGATATGTAAGTGCATTTGCAAGCTGCTTTGCAATACAGAATTTAGTTTTCCATGTTAGCGATTCATTAGCTCTATAGAAGGGTCAAAGTTGTTGGTTGCCCTCATGAGCTCTATAGAAGAGTAATTACGAATAGGATTGGATTTTCCATCACAAGAAGCAATGAGATCCTCCAATAAGATACTCTCGTTATTCAAGAATGATCTATCTCTTTCCTCCCTTCTCAAACAAGCAAGGAATGTGAACCTAATCATAAAAATATATCAATACGTATAAACAAACACATGAAATTCAATGAGATATAATTTAATCTTTCATTTTTGTCACAAACTAGATATTAGCATGAGTTTTCTTTTTCTTGTTATGTGGTGGTAATGGAAGAATCCTTGTCCTACCACTCTTGCCTCCATTCACGGATTTCTTTTCTTAGAACAATTAAAACCACAACTCACCAAACTTTGGATGACATTGCTTTTTTTTTTTTTTCCTTTTCTGTGTGGCATCCAGATCCCTAAGCTAGCAAGAATTCTTTAGGGTTTTATCTCCCCACTTTCTGTTTAAGACACTGTGCTAAAAGAAAAGGAAAATCAAACTAAACTGTATATGCAGCATTTCAACAAGGAAATAGTCGAAATCATCATTCGTATACCTCTCCAAGGCTGCTTGCCCTGCAGTCTAGGTGTATAAACCTTTTGCTTTGATGGAGCCAAGTAAGTAGTTGCAGATTTAATGAGCAAGGAGGAGTTAATTACTTGGTTTCATTTATATTGCAGATGACTTGCATTTGAGAAGTATAAGTGTTTGAAGTTTATTGGTATCCCTTGAAAGGTCAAATAAATGAGATCACAAGGGCCCTCAGATATTGACTTAGGATAGCACCACTAACTATATGTTATAGCAACTTGTATCTCAAGAAATTACTAGTTGATAATTTTCTAGAAAATTTGGCGTAAGTCTAATTATGAGGAGAGATATTGGGTGCAATCCACGCAAAAGTTGTTGTTAATCCAAGTCCTTTGACTTTTGTGCCACATAAGATTACATACCTTTTTTTAATTTATTGATATTTACTTTTTTAATTTTTTAATTTTTTGTTCCAATTATGCACCTAAAACATAAATAAGGTAAATTATGAATTTGTAAAACTAGTAAGGTATTGATTTGTAGGACATTAATTATCATATTTGATTTGAATTTAATTGCAAATCTATTTATTGAAAATTGAAAATTTCCCAAGGTATACCGACATCAAAATTTGTAATAAGAGTTCATGAAAATTTCATACCTTAACAATAGGTAAGGTACCTATGCGTACACCTCGTATGCAGGTAATTAAACCCATAAATTACTTATGGTCCAGGTAATTAAATCCATAAATTACCTCTAGTCTAGGTAGTTACCCTCTATGTAAGGTAATTGAACTCATATAATATCTTGGTATGGATCTTTAAACTCAACAGAGATAAAAATCCATACAAAATTTCTTTGGAAAACTAAAAATAAACTATTACATGGAAGGCAGTTACGTGTGTGTGTCTATATATATATATATATATATATATATATATATATATATATATATATATATAACTGAAGAAAAAAACACCTACTTGTAAGGTAGGTAAATATATATACAAGGAAAATGCATTATATATATAAGGAAATGCATACACATACACATATATATAAGGAAACACTGAATGTTAGGAAAGTGTTTTCATATAATTCCATTTATGATAGTGGCATATCCTGTAAATTTTTAAAAAATTATGGACATATACTAATTGGTTAATTGGTGAGACTAGACTGCAATTCAAAAGACAGAGCATGTGGACTGCATTCATTACATCTTGATGAAAATGGATCCATACCTAAGAAGGTCATAATTTTTCATATGCTAATGAGAAAAATCAGTGACATCAACCTATTTATTTTTCAATTTTTGTTTACTTGTGAAACTTCGGAAGAGAATTGAAATTGTTACTTCCTTCTTTTGTTTGCTACCCATACCGATTGAGGTTACAAGCCCACGCTGCTAGACTCGGCATTGTTACTTTTTTGTTTTTTGGTAAATATCACGAGGTGTCCCCATACCCGAAGGGTGGCATTGTTACTTCCTTCTTTAATTGGTCATTCTCTGTTTTCTCATCTTATTTTCCACTTAACCCCAATTACCTAGAGGGTACAATCATTTGAATTTTTTTTAAATGCAAGTTTTGATTCATAGCTATAGAAGAATGTGGAAGAATCTGAAGCACAACAAACCACGTTTGTTGACCTTGACAAACAAATTATGCAGCTGATGATTCATTAGCCAAACTTGTAAGGCTCACTATTATATTTAAAATTAAAGTTAAAAAGCGCCCAAGTAATACGTTTTGTAGTTGAAAAGTCACTAATTATCAAGCTGCAAATTTACCATGGCTTGGCCATGCCTCTGAAAATAGGCTTTAATCCCCGCTTTTCTGGTCTAGCGGTACAGATTTCACAATAATCAGGTTGCATTTATCACCATAACCTTTCTTGATTATATTGTAGACAAGGAAAGAACTGGCAATAGTATTGCAGCCATATTCAACATGGATGATAGAATGCAAATGCTACGAAATATTCTCTCTCTCTCTCTCTCTCTCCTCCTTCTCCTTGTTCAATCGACGATGATGTCATGTGTGCGATTCTCGCAATGTTTAATTGCATTGATAACTCTCAGGCCAAGCGGTCCCGTATCATCGAGCTCTTGCGCAGTTACACAATTTCTTTTTGTTTGTTTTTAATTTTATTTTTCATGAATTTTTATGATTATTTTTTCTCAATTATATGTGCATTTTCGTGTTTGTACTTGCTTCTTTCTTTTTTCTTTCTATGTGTGAATTGTTCGCATGCGTTACATGTAGGTTAAGGAATTGAAGTGAGTTGCACTGCCATGAAATTTGCTATCTCGCTCAACAATGATTGGCTATTATAGACCATGCTTCAAGAGATCAAGGTCTAAAATATCGGTGATATCGGAAATATCGGAAGTCCAAAAACACGGAAATATCGAAGGAAATATCGTGATATTATCGGTATCGGTAAAAATTGAATAAAAACCACGGAAATTGTAAGAAAAACTTGGAAATTTTTATTGAAACTTTGCAGGATGTTTATTTAGTCAATTATCTATTAGTACATCACAAAAACTTGGAAGGAAATGCATTGCATGATGGGTTTAACTGATTTAAGTTGATTATATAGCGAGTTGGCAAACACTGTAAGTGTAGAAAATATGTAGTAATTAATGAAATAAGATTAAACACACCATAATCATTTATATATAATGAATTACTACAATATTTTACACTTTATACATTGCATGGTAAGATACATGAGTGACTTAGTACCACATAGAGTTCCTATGAGGTTCAAAATTTTCACTATCTTCATCATCTCTATGTGTAGAGTAAGTATATTTTGAAGAGTAGTCATCAAATGATAAATCCCCAAAATAGTTTTGCATGTAATTGTTAACATGCCACCCATATGGATCCGAGATTGGTTGATGTTGTCCATAAGCAAAATCATTTGAAGATTGAGTCTCGGATTCTTTCCATGAGTCGCTTGATTCCATCCCAACAGGAATGAGATATGAAAGGTAGGGAAATGGTTGGTTATGAGTATATTTTCACAAAAACATAAGTAATATGGTGGTTAAGGTATTGAAGGAGTAAAATGGGAGGGGTTCGAATCCCTCTATGCGCAACAGGGGAGGCTTTTCAAAAAAATTCATGTATTTTTTAGGTTTCGTATCGGGATATTATCGATAATATCTCGATATATTGCCCAAATCATTCATAAAAATGTTGAAGTTATCTCCCCGATATTATCAGGATAATATCGATATATTGACGATAACACCATGGTTAGTTGCTAAAATATCGGCCCCCCAAAAATCAGATATTATCGGGATAATATCGATATTTGATACCTTGCAAGAGATCAGCCACTTTATAATGAAGACAAGATTGTTATTATCATTGTACTCTCTCTCTCTCTCTCTCTCTCTCTCTCTCTCTCTCTCAAATCAAATCTCATAAGCTCTTTTGAGAATTTGTTCATATCATTTTGTTAATTGATCTAGTTTTTGTTTTGTGTTGGCGTTGCTGATCAGATTTGAGTTTGCTGTGTGTATTGCGTTGTTGTTTGGTTTAAAAGCAAGTGTGATTTGTTAGTTACATGGAGGTGGTTTTGCTCTTGTGTTGTTGTCAAGTTGTTTTTGGTTTTGAGTTTTGTTTTGAATTTAGGGAGGTGGTTAGCTAGTTATGTTTGTTTGTGAGGTAAAATATTTCTAGGTTGAGCTAGGCCAAAGAATGATGACCGAGTTGAGCTCAGCCCATATAGTCAGGCTGAGCCCGGTGTTAGCGGTTGAGCTAGGCTAGGTCGCTCTGGAGTTCTATTCAGAAGAGGACTAGGTCGTCTGAGATGATAAAAAAGGCTGAGGCCACCTTTTGTCAAAGGTATGCAATTCTAAGCACCACAATTTATTGTGCAATTGTCAAGACCCGATTCGAAAACAAGGAATATTCCCGAATCATGGTGTGAGTTAAAATCCTACAACCATGATATGATAAGAAATAGAGCCACAAAATAAATACAAATTTACTTAACATTACAAAATCAGAGTTGCAGTAGCTTGTAATTAACTACACGCTAAGATCTTTAACAAACGGTTGACTACTTACAAATATTAATTACACAAATCAACAATAAAAGCCCAGCAGCTTAGTTGAACCCGCTTCCTCAAACTTCTTCTTTAATCCTGCACAATCTATTAGGGAATGAGCATTCTAATGCCCAGTAGAGTACCGTCAAACCCCTCAAAGTCAGCTATCACAGTTAATCAAAGTGTCATGCTCATGCATCAAACAACACAAGATATACAAATTATGCAATCATACCAGATAAATAAATTTGCATATGCGGTGATGCCATGAACTCACTCCCTTCTAATTCCACTAATTCATATCCTAAGGCAACAAGCCTGCATATCCCATACCATGCGTTTTACCACTGCAGCTCCGAATACCCTAAAATATGAACTAGCGCCTATCCGTCCCTTATCCCATTTTTCTTTTGTTTACGAATTTCTCAACTTTCACTTATCATTTGAGGCCCTGCTCCCATCACCTTAATATATTCAAGCTCTGCTCCCGTCACCTGAATATATTCCACATTTAATTTACTTAGATATATCTAAGGCCTTCTCCCACCCCTTAGATATACCTCAAATGACACACACACACCCCAAACACCACTGTCTTTATGATGCATATGTAATGCAGCGCAAACATCATTTATCTCTGCAGAATAATAATATAGATAATAACAATAATATTCCAGGCTTAATCACATGCATAATAACATTCGCCCAACGTCAAATAATATCCACGGAGAAACATCAACAATAATATTCACATAACATCAAATAGTATTCACCGAGCAACACAACAATAATATTTATAGTACTATATATAATCACCAAGATTAAAAGTGACATAGCCCAATCATCGGGAAATTAGGAAACCCTACCTCAAGTCCAGCTAGCTTAACCTTGTGCGGTTTCGTCCTCGAAAGTACGCAGAGTAGAACACCTAGTTAAGATAATTTACCGATTAAAATTCATTGGAAGTAAGGAAACAAATTTGAGTGTTCTACTAGCGCACGTAGACCTAAAACCCCAAAATACACTTGACAAGTTGTTTGACCCGATTGTTACTCCCTTAACCTCACATCCAAGCAAGCATAGAACCAAGCGTCAAGGAAAAACTAATATATTCCCCTCCTATAATAGTTCTACTCTTTGGGATGTTTAAAATCAGGTGGTTCAGCTCTAGACTCATAAAGAAAATTTAAAACATCAATTTAAAACTAAAATTTCAGTTTTTGCTAAACATTTGGGTTGGAACATGTTAACTTTGAAAATTCACTAAATATTGAGTTCAAATTAAAATAATGTAAAACTTTCCAGATCACAACTAGACATAGAAACATTAAAGATGTCAAAATTTGATAAAAATTACGGTTAAGGAAGCATGTCAAAATAGAAACCAAAACAGACTAGGCTACATAACGTTCTTTTTTTTTTTTTTCCAGGTTTGTACACTTTATTTTGAAAAATCACCAAAATTACAATTTACAACCAAACTGGATAAAACTTTCCAGATCTGAAGAAAATACGAGAAATTAAAACATACTAAAATTTCATGAAAATCCAAGTTTAGTAAGTTTTCAAACACTTACTTCAAAAAATGGTATGCAGCAGAATCAAAACAATTCCAGCAGGATGGTCTCTACTTTGAAATTTCACAAAAATCAATTTAAATTCAAATGGCACAAAACCAACTTTGAAATAACCCTTGAGATATTCATTTTGATGTACCAAAATCCCAAAATGAAATTGGAACAAAAATCACATTGAAATAATCTAGAACTTCACAAAAACACACTTTGAAAGATATATATCCTTGAGGCATTCCAACCAAAACTTGGCTTAAAACTAGTACTCAAAGAGACAATAAAAAGATGGGCTTCATACCTTCAAAGAATCATTTACTTGAGATGATAGTGACTAATTTGAGCAATTGAATGATAAGGAACAAGCCATTTGAGAGAAAGTACACATATCTATAACAAGAGATTCAACATAATAACAAGTTTTGTTCATACCAATTTTTAGAGAGTTATAATGATTGCGTTTGGATGATCTTTGGATATGTTATAAAGAGGAGAATTTGGAGTAACTATCATGAAGAAACCATAGTGTTTTGAGCTTTTGAAATGAGTGTTTTGGACTGAAAATGAGGGAAGGAACTAAGATCGAAGACTATAAACAAGTTCCACTCTAAACGTTCCTGAGGTGGCTATAGAAGTCCGATCAGTCTAAAATTTTGATATGTTATAATAGACAGCATTTCAAACAACTTTGATGAAGGAACCAAAGTCATTTGAGTACATGAAATCACATAAACAAACTGAAACCGAGCATACTGCTGTGAAATCAGGAAATGGTAATCTTATTGTGATCATACCAACGTTTCAGAGCCTATACTAGTCGGATTGGGCTGATATTTGAGTATGTTATAGGAATCACGTAAATGAACAACTTTTATGAAGAACGTTTTCTCATTTGAGCTTCCTAATTTTGAGTTCTCGGCTGCTCCAAGGAAGTGACGAATTTTGGATTTTGAAGAGGAACAAAAGAAGAATAAGGATGAAACTAAGGTGAATGAGGAAGAAATGGATGATACAATGAATGATGAGGATAAGAGTAAATTCATGATTGAAGAGCCTTAATTAGACTAGGTGAGTCATCCATTTAGAAGAGGGTGATAATACAATGAATGAGAAGAAGAGGATAAGAAAGAATCTTAGGCTAGATTAGGTGACTCATCTACCATAGGTTTACAACTCATCCCAAAATCATATTTTTGACGAGAATGTAAGTGGGAAGGGGGGAAAGAATGAAGGAGTGAAGAAATGCTTGGCTTACACGTTGCCTCCTACTTTCTTTCTACAAAGGTATTTTGGTAATTATCCACACATAGGGGTATTTTGGTCATGTTTTTCCAACTTGAAATTAAACCCCACTTAATTTAATAATCTCAATCCAAAATCACTTGATAAAATACCCATAATCATTCTCCACAATTATATTATTTTTCACTAAAATATGAAAATCCACCTTGAATTTTTCAGGGTATTACAGCAATTTACTCTCAAACATTCGACTGACTTAAGCATCGGAGGGCCCTTGGCAAGCACCACACCTGTATCACCCACTGTTAGCTTTTCTATTTTGCAAGTTCTGGAGGATGACTTGATTGGTCATACTGACCTAGTCTGGAAGAATTGCCCAACCTCGATCTCGAAGATGTCATCTTCTATTGAACCAATTTTAGGCATCAACAATGTTTGTTATAGGTTCATTATCGATTATTTTTTCGGAGTGATTCCGATATGGTTTTGCTCAAATTATGCAGTGTAGTTTTCATTTATGTAGAACTGGTCTTTATAGAAACTGTTGTGCAGTTTTCGTTTTATGTACATTTGTTTAGTGATCATTTGAATTTTAGTATGAATGTGTGAAGTATATAAACTTATACAATTTTATCAACAATTCATATGTCTTTTGATTGTTTTAGTATTTTAATCATGGTTTTGCCTTTTGGTACCTCACTTATTAATAGGGATAGTTTTGCCCAGATTATGCATTGCAATTTTATGTAAAATTGGTTATGCATGTGTGATCATTGGTTTTTAGTATGAATTTATACAATTCTTTCCGATTTTGGTATGTCTTCTTAAATTTATTAGTTCTGCATTGTGGTTTTTTATTTCTTTCTTCCAATTTGGTTAAAAAGCAACCTTCAGGTATGAAACTTTCAAATCCAATTAGCTATATCTGCTAGCCTAGTAACTAGGAATCGATACCAAGTGTTGGTATATCAATAATCTGAAAAGATAACTCATGAGTAGTCAACTGGATATCTTGGAACAAAGAGAGTTGATTGCGTTCAACGAGATCAAGTATTAATGTGTGAAGTCAGTTTATGAGAGAAAGTTATGTTGATTGTCGATCCTTTGAGCTTTGGGTTCTACTTCTATTCATAGGCTTCTTTGTTCTTGAAACTGCACGCTTGGTGCAGAACTGGTTGGGTTTATGTCAGTTCTTTTTTTTTCAGTTTAAACTGGTGAATCAGTACATTGATTTTTGTCCCGTCGATGATGGCTTGTCCAAGCATGGCCCTGTTTGACTTCCACCTGTCCAAGTCAACTTCGAGTTTTATTTTAGATAATTGTGTCTTTAATATGAAAAAAACGGCTTTATTTTGGAAAGTCAGAAATATTGGGCCCGCCTGATACTGAGCCTAAATCTATGGGTATTTAATTCTCCAATTTCGAACGGCCTAAGGCCCATTTTGATTAAAAAAAATCTCTAAATAGACTTATTTAGGTCCAAACCCCAATTAGTTTCCATTTTAAACTAAGAAACTAATTATAAGTTTTTTCAAATTTGCTTTGAAAAAAATAAAAATAAACGAACCATATTGTATTGGAGTTCTTGTTTAACACCTTCCACACGACCCGTCGCCCACACGGAATTCCCCAATGCGCAGTGCGCACCCTATCCTGCCTCAGCGCAGCTTTAGCCCCAAAACCCCCAAGTTTCTGCAACTCAACACCAAAGTCTCCGGCTTCCTGGGGAGCCAATTGAGAGAAAATCATAAATACGTCTTCAGATTCTAGAGAGAGAAAAATCGTACCAGGCTGAATCTATCTATCTATCTATATGTATATATAGAAAGAGAGTGCGAGAGCGAAAATATTTGTAGTGAGAGAGAGTATTATGGGAAGCACCTTTCTCTCTTTACCAGCGAAGCGTTCCCTATCGACAATGTCTTCCGACCCCAACTTCGAAAACGGCTCCTCCAAGCGATCCAGGCCCCCTCCGCCTCCCCTCAGCGTCCCTCCCGGCCACGTGGCTTTCCGTATGCTCTGCCACGCGTCTCGCATCGGTGGCGTCATCGGAAAGTCAGGTAGCGTGATCAAGCAGCTACAGCAGGCCACCGGGGCCAGGATCCGAATCGAAGAAGCCCAAGTCGAGTCGCCGGACCGGGTAGTGGTGGTCGTCGCTCCGAGCGCAATCCGTTCCAAGATTTGGCTGAGAACTCCAGGCCTCGAAAATGTTAATGTTGGTGGTGGTGGTGGGGAAGAGGAGATTGAGGTTTCGAAGGCGCAGGAGGCGCTTCTGAGAGTGTTCGAGAGGATTCTTGAGGTGGCGGCGGAGACCGGGGCGATTCCGGCGGATGTTGGGGTGGTTTCGTGCCGGTTTCTGGCGGAGGCAGCGCAGGTCGGGTCGGTGATAGGGAAGGGCGGTAAGGTGGTGGAGAAGATTAGGAAAGAGACTGGTTGTAAAATTAGGGTTTTGAATGAGAAATTGCCGGCTTGTGCATTTTCTACGGACGAGATGGTCGAGGTGAGGTTGTGTCTTTGCTTTTTCGAGATTTCAATTACATTTTGGATGTAAATTAGATAAGTTGTGTGTGTATTGAGTTGGTTTGAGTTTGGGTTTTACTTCAAAGGCCTGCATTTGCATTCACTTGTTGGTATTTGTGTATGATGTAGTGAATTTGCCCCATTTAGCTTATGTCAAAATCCCAAATTGATGGGATAAGTTTAGACTATCAAACTAATTTAGTAAATTCTATTTAGAGTTATGTGGAAACTTAAGCTTGTTGTGTATAATTAGTAGTTTAGCATGATTGTAGATTAAATTTGCTTGATTTCTTTGCCAATTGGACCAAAACTTTTGAGTAGCATGGTATGGGTGGTAGGCTGTAGCTATGCTGAGTTACTTAAGTTGTTTGGGATTTTCAGGTTATTCTCGAGTTTTCAGTAAAAAATGAGAATTTTGATTATTTTCTAACTTAAGTTGTTTGGGACTTTTAGGTTATTCTCAAGTTAAATTTGATTAGATTGTATAAGGAACAGTAGTTGATGTCACTGGTGATGATTCAAGAGCTAGTGAGGAACTGTATTCAGGCAGACTGGCAGCCTGCTTCCGGTGATTGTTTTGAATTAGTACTTGATACAAAGAATACATGAAGTAGAATTCGTTGTGCTTTTGAAAAGAAACCATCACTGTTATTGAATACCGGCTGAGCTGAACATCCACATCTTATTGAGATATATATTATAATTTTATTAAACATTATTTGAGATAAGGGAAAGACCATTTGGTGGAATACTTGTTTTCACCCAAAGTGATAGCAAGACCTTGGTTTAGGTAATGTAATTTCTGGAAATAAAAATTTTGGTCTGAAATTCATTTGGAGATGTTCATGAGGGCAAACATTAATTTTCGCAATTTTGCACATAAATATAAAATCAGTTGGATTAAGTGGTGCCACTGGCATTTCAGGATCGTGGATATTTAGAATTATAATCTTTATTTGGGAACCTATGAGATAATAGTCACCTTTGTTCTCTGATTTTATCATATAGAATGCAGGTAAGAAGCGCAGGATTAGTTATGAGGAAGTGGATCTTTAGAATGCGTTTGTGATTAATTTTAGAAGATTTTAAGGTTGTACCATGTCTTCGTATAATTAGGATTTTGGTGACTGCTTATCAAAAAATGAATTATAAAGTAGGGCTTTAAAAGTCCTAGTGAACTCTGAACTTGAAATGGCTAACAATATTTGTGAGATATTGATACTAAGTTGGCAGTTTTCGGCAATTACTTTGATCTCCTGCCAAGCACTCTGCTAAGTTGGGCTAGTTGGGTTGCCATTTGCATACTTTATTTTCACCGCCTCGCAAGCCTGTTGATTAATATCAATTTTTGAATATTGTAGAAGTCACTGGATCGAATTAGGTACCAAATAGGAGGAAAGAACTTGGTAGCTGATACAAGGTCATCCTTTTCCCTTTCAGGAGGTTCTTAAAAATTTATTCTTTTGTAGCTTCAACTTCTGACTTCACTTGCCTTTCAGGTTTGTTGTAACAGAAAATAGAACACAAAGTATTCCTTGTATTGTGTTTATATTAAGGCCTATTGATTCACTGTTTGCCTCCATTTATTGTATGTCAGTAATAAAAAAAATATATTTATTTATTTCTCCCCTTGAATATGATTCAATCGTGTGGCAGATAGAAGGGGATATTTTGTCAGTGAAGAAAGCACTTGTTGCTGTCTCTGGCCGTCTTCAAGATTGTCCACCAGTTGACAAGACACGGATGACTGGAAGCAGGCCTCTGGAGGCAGTTCCTTATGAGACTTTACCTGATCTCCGTTTAGATCATCTTTCACAGAGGAACTCAATGCTTACCTCTTTGCCAAGCAGCTCCATGAGTTATGCTTCAGGAGTTCGTCCATCATCAATCGAGGCTGAAAGGATCCCCACACTTGAAACAAAAATGGTACAACAGGAAGTTACTTTCAAGATTCTTTGTGCCAATGATAGGGTTGGGGGTGTAATTGGAAAAGGGGGTGCCATTGTCAGGGCCCTTCAGAATGAGACAGGTGCTGCAATAAGTATTGGACCATCTGTGGCTGAGTGTGATGAACGATTAATTACTGTTGCTGCATCAGAGGTTTGTCATTCTATTTTTTCCCCTTTTTTCTATATCCGTCAATAGAGGCATATTTGTTAGTACTAAGTTTTTTAATGTTGGCTTCATCTTCTATAGAGTCCTGAATCACGTTACTCGGCAGCACAAAAGGGTATTGTTCTTGTTTTCACAAGGTCCGTAGAAGCAGGCATTGAAAAAGGGCGAGACTCAAGCTCAAATAAAGGGTCATCTCTTACTGCACGGCTTGTAGTCCCATCAAACCAAGTTGGTTGTTTGCTGGGAAAAGGGGGTGTAATAGTTTCAGAGATTCGGAAGGTAACTGGTACTGGTATACGAATAATAGGCGGTGACCAGGTCCCAAAGTGCGCCTTAGAGAATGATGAAGTTGTACAGGTGTGGTTTTATCACATTCTTTAAGGAAAGCATTGTAATTATATTTCATTTAGTCCCATTTAGTGAAATTGGGTATATTTGGCGACCTAAAGTTGATATGAACTTGCAAACTTCTCTTATATTTAGTTATAATTTGTTCCACAGATTTCAGGAGATTTTTCAAGTGTGCAAGATGCTTTGTACAATATTACTGGTAGATTACGAGATAACCTTTTCTCCAGCACAGTAAATAATTCTGGAAGAAGGAGCAGTTCATCCATGCTAACCGATACCAGTCCTTATGGAAGACTAAGGGATCCTACTCCTATTGGATTTCAGCCATCATCATCAGTTGGTGTTAATCATGGTCTCAGTCGACATACAACTCTAACTCAAAGTATGGATCATCTTGGACTTTCTCATAGTTTAGATCATCCTTCCTCCTCACCAAGGCCATGGGCATCACAGGTATCTCTCTCTCTCTCTCTCTCTCTCTCTCTCTCTCTCTCTCTCTCTCTTGGTTTTTTGTTGTTGTTGTTGTTGATATATTGATCGGATTGCAGATGGTAGCTTCAAGGGGCATCACCGATACTGGCAGGGGTTTGACTTCTCTAAAAAGTGGCACAGAACTTGGCAGGTTAGAAAATTATGAGATCTGGCTAAGCTGCTAAGCAATAATTGGGTCTGAAAATAAAATGGATGCCATGTTAAAGCATGAGTAGATAGCAACTGATGATTGTCATGCACAGCCTCTGTTTCATAATTAATTGAAATACCCTTGACTGTCACGTAAAAGGTAACCATAGACTAGGTAACTCTGTCATATTATTCTTTCTCAGACCTCAATTTGTCACTTAACTAAAATACCCACTTTATTTAGTTTCAAATTGAAACTGAAAAGGTATGGAATTATGTATTCAAAGTTCCTAGTAGGATGCATTTGTCATTTTTTATTTATTTTTAACTCCATCCTTTGGCATTGGCAGCGGAAACAAATCTGCTATTGTGACAAATACAACTGTAGAGATCATAGTTCCTGAAAATGTTATTGGCTCTGTGTACGGGGAGAATGGTTCCAATTTGGCTCGTCTAAGACAGGTATATTTCATAATTTTTCCAAAGTATTGCTTCTTTGATATTATTTTAATCAAACTGTGGTCTTTGTGTATGGTGCACTAGCTAGCGCCCCATTTATCAAGTTTCTTGCTTGTTGGATTTCAAACCTGAAAATTACCGCTTTGGCTTTATTAACTTTGAGGGCTGCCCATGTCTACTAAAATTTATGATCAGTATATTATTCCCAAGAAAGAATTGTAGAAAATTGCAGAGGAGCGAATTGAAGTGGCTGGGAAGAACACAGTTACTTCTCTAGAGAAGAATTGTTTTTGTTCTCTGTCACTGTCTCTGTCTTTGTCTCCGTCTCCCTTGTTTTCTCTCTTTTCTTGGGGGAGGGGGCAGTTGTGTTGTTATGAAGTTATCTCTCAAGGGACTGTTAAAGAGCGGGGTTGCTTTGAGCGGAGTATCTTTGTAGTGAACCCCATGAACTTTGAGGATATCACAGTTGCTACTGTTTCAAACTTAGTAGTCTGGTTGTCTGTATATCAATTTAAACTTATCCTCTTTCCCTCTTTTTCCCTCCTTAAATCAGATTTCTGGTGCCAAGGTCATAGTGCATGAGCCCCGTCCTGGAACAACTGACAGGATTATTGTTATATCTGGGACACCTGATGAAACCCAGGCAGCACAGAGCCTCTTACATGCATTCATTCTTACGGGACCATCATGACCATTAGTTGGTCTCAAGACACGTTTGCAAGAGATGACTCCTGGGCCGTCACTTGGTCATCGGCTTTTGCTTTTGTCAAATATTGTACACTAAAGTAGGAAGATTCAGGGTTCCTATATTGCCAATCACGAGCTAAGGAAAGGTAAATTTTGTTCCATTGGCTTACCAATATGTTTCATAGTGTGTTAGAGTCATTGTTCCCTGATTTATCATGTATTCTTCAAGTGGAAAACGTTTGACAACAGAGCCTTGCCACCGTTGTCACATCCTTGTCTAAAATCTTTAGGTACAGTTTTTTGGCGACTTAATTTCAAGATAAAGAATTGCTTTTGTTAACCTAAGATTTTTTCAATGAATTTACTTTTGTATCCTTTACTTTTTCTTCCCATTTCACTTATTTTTTCTTCTTTTCAATTTCGTCTTTCTAACTTGATTCAGTTCAGATAAGAAAAACTGAAGGGTGGCCAAAGGCCCAAAGGATCAAGCAACAATAAACATAATCAACAAAACTGAACCAAATGGGAGGCAGAGAATGTAAGAGGCAGAAAGTGAAAGTGATTGCCAATAGAACACTAGAATTTTGGCCTAGCATAAATTTTGAAAGAATAAAAAGAGATTGAAATTAACGTAATCAACATACATTATCTTCAAAGTTGGGGTTTTAATTGTTTTTTTGGGTCAAAATATTTCTTTATTCCAAAGCAAAACTGGGGGCGGAAGCACCCCAGAATACAAGAAACAAGAACTGAGCCAAGATAGAAATCACAAGACTGGAGGACCAGGAAGAGCCAAGATAGAAATCAGTAATTATTAATCGGTACACGGATTTTTCGGATCAAATATCCAACCCTAGTCATGTGTGCTTCAATTTCCTTCATCCCCACCCTAGTCATGTGTGCTTCAATTTTCTTCATCCGAGCACAAACGAGTGAGCACATGAGATTTGGATTATCTTGCTCATGGTTAGTTGTGAATATAGGTTTTTGTTCTTGGCGTGCAAAATAAATTCAATTAAAAAATTGATGGTGATGTGAGCTCTAAAACATTTTGTATGAGCAGTCAATTGGTACAATCAAGTTGGTTACATAAGCTAGACAAACAAGTTCCTACTTCTCTAGAAAAGGTAAGATAATTCAAGAGATGTCCAAAGTCTCTTGTCTGGTTGCATTATCAATCACACACTAAGAAATTGAAAAAATGTCATGCAGAAATCTTGTTGCATTCAAATCTCTTAAAAAGTCAGAGATGGAAAGTAATTACATAAGCTTGTTTACCTGCTGGTGCCCTTTTACTCTGGTTTCAGTTTATCTCAACTTATTGAAACCAACACTTTGATATTAAATAAAGGTAAATGAGAGCAACTGCCAAGCATGGGTCTCAAAAGGATTTCAGTCTCTTTCACACACAATACCACACGATATATAAGAGGACATGAAATCAAAACAAGTGCAGAATACTTCTAACTCGTCCCAACTGCATCAGTTGCCTTGGGTGCTGCTGCTGCTGCTGGGGTTGGTTTAAGTATGATTTCCACATTGTCATGGACTCCTTGCAGCAGTAGCTCGCCTTCATATGTGAGAAATTTCCGCTTCTTTGCTGCTCTTAGCGTCCCAACCAATGCTTCGAATATGTTTGCGCATCTATCATCATTAAATAGCACCCCGAATGTGACCTACAGAAAATAAACCAAGTTTCATAAGCAGTAGGAAAGCAAATATGAGATATAGAAATATTGAAGCGTTTGGTATTGCAAGAGGAAAAGGTTTGTTCAGAATAGTTAAAAATCAAGGACAGAGGCATGGAGAAAACCAGACCAAAATAATGTCACAGCAGAAATCTCTCAGACTAACTTTAAGAATACTACCAAAGAATACATTCTATGTTATCAAAAACTGAAAACCATGTTCTCCAACTTCCTTGATGTATGTTTCACATTGAGTGTTGGTGTCGCATAACTGTGCGTGTGCGTGTGTGCGTGTGTGCGTGTGTGCCTGATTGAACTTTTGTAGCCCACCATGCCATCAAGTCTTTTATACTCTATGAGGCTATTGAACAAAAACATCACCACTTAGCAGGGCAAAGTGAAGCTTTCGGGTCCTTGACTGAAATAATAACTACTAGTTTCTCAAATGTAGGAGGAACCAAATTAGAATTCTAATGCATAGCTTCTTCCACTGGTCCCTTATCCAAGTTTCCTAGATGTAAGCCACAACAGCAGACCAGATAAGCCTAAAGATATATTAACTTCTGAATGAGCTGCATCGTAACGCAAGGATTTAACAACATATCAAACTCCTTTGGTAGTGCAGAGGTAGCTTTAAGTATGATAAACATGCATATGCTATAATTGCTTGCTTTAATCCGGACCAGGTCCGTTGCTTTTTCTCTCTTTGTCCCTCTCATGTGATAAATGGGAAGAAATTTGTACAACAAAGGGGATGCAGAAACAAAGAGAACATTCTAATACAGTTCGTTTGATGTTCTACTAATCACAAAGTCTAAAACCTAATATATGCTTATCTGTCACAGTTTTTCAACTTATAATAGAATTATCATATTGTGAACCTCTTTGTATTGAACCCTCATCTTAAAAGTAACCAGGGTTTCACATACCAACATTCCTGTCCCAGAGAAAATACTCACTTCAGTGAGAATGACTTTGTTTCTAGTATTTTACCTCACAAAGGAAGCCCAAGAACAATTAAAATAAAATTTGTAAAACCACTCCTACATGGAAATGGTCCTGAATTGAAAGCAATTGGAAAGGGGAAAAAAACTGCCATCTTCAACCGACAAGGATCAAGTATATCTACAAACTCCAACACAAGAACCAAACATCTTGAGATGAATCTCAAAGAACCTCTTAATGAACAATGTGTATTAACAAGGAAATCTGATCAAAAACCCAAAAAATCAATCAATCAGGTCAAGCAAAACTGAATGAGCAGAAGTATTGATTTGATTGATGAACTTTGTTGTTATGATCAGTTACTTAGCCTAGATTCACCACAAAATCAGAAACTTGAAAAAAAAACTGAACAGACTCCAATAACACAAATGGGCAGATCTCCCTCTATAAAAACATCCAAAAGTCAACTAAAAGATTACAGATCCCCAATTGACATGGTCCAACCAATTTTAGATCCAGATAAAAATCACAGTAATTACCAAAGCCTTTATACTTGTATTTCTCAATCTGGGTCGAATTCTAAAGCAGCATTACATATCAACACTGAGAAAAAAAGAAAGGAAATTGTCTAACATTATCGCCAAAATAAACAAAACAGAGTCGGCAAGAGTGTGTTTTTCTGTGAGGTTACCTTGTAAGAACCATCGTCTTGGACCTTGCCAAGCCTTTGGATTTCTTCTTTCAGACGCTCGACCTCTTCTTCTACATTCATGGCTTCACTTCTCCAATGTCTTCCCCAAGAAGTAGAGCCTTCTATGTGTTATGTTGGGTTTGGGAAAAAGGAAACTTTAGCAAAAAAGAGAATGTGAAGCGAAATCAGAAGATAGGATGACAAAGGACCCGCCAAAGCAAAATTATGTGGTGTCATTTTTTATTTATGAGAAAAAGGAAAATTACAAAGAAAAACCACGCGGGCACGCATGTCCGAAAATATAAAAATAAAAAGGAGACGAACATGCCAGAGGAAGACCATGCCCCCAAAAATTATGTGGTGTCATATTTTTAGCATTTGGATGATTTTTCTACGTATGGAAAATTCAAGCAGAGGATTTGCATCCAATTGTTGAATCTATTTTTCGGATACGGTAAAAGTCTTAGGTAAATCGAATGTTAAAGATATGGTCCATATATGGCACCCTCTGTAGGGAAAATAGCTTCATGGGATTTTCTAAAATCCCATGAAGCTATGGATTTTTTAAAATCCCATGAAGCTATGAGAAAACTAATCATTTAGCTCATGCATATTTAATATACAAACATGATGAAGCGGAAGCAAGGAAATAGCTAAAGATTCATGCTAGTCTCATCTTAAGTCCAAATCTTTATAGGTTTATGAAAGTATGCACCATTGACACTAATATCACATATTAAAGAGAAGGTAGAAAGCGAACTTACTATTGGAGCAGATCTTGAATTCAAGAATGGTATTCAAGTATAAGGAATGGTTCCTTAGGTGTTGATTCTCCACTTTGTTCTCAAATAGGCACAATGAGGTTATGCCTCCCCAAAGAGTCTTCACCAAGGTAGAATGAGAATAAGAAAATAAGGAACTAAGAGGAGAAAATGAGTGCAAGCCTTTCCTTCCTCTAGGTGGCCGGCCAAGAGAGAGCAAGATAATATACGCTTGTATTAAGTACAACTTGTTTTGTAGTACCTTGGTCATATAATATATGAATAAGCATATGAACCTTTTATTTCCTTTAGATTTCCTGTTGAAGATGTTCTCATTAGGTGAGGGCGATTCTCCTTTTGACTTTGAATGGGTTCCCACTTTTCCTTTTGAAATATAGTCATTTCTAAAATGCTTCTTCAAGATACTATTTATCTTGGATGTTATTCATCTTTTATGAATAATCCGGCTACTTGATTGAATTTCATACTTCATGATTTTATTATGATCAGGAAAATTAGTTTTTAACTTTCACCATTGCTACATGGTTGGTGTATCACACCATTGATCAACTTCTTGGAGCTCTAAAATGTGGTGAGAGTTGATAAAAGGGGTTGAATTGTCACTTTGATAATTCACTTGTGATTTCTTATCACTCATTTTCACTTGTTTCTCAACAAGCATCTATTAACTTCTTTAATGGATGTGACATCCTTTAGGTGATCTAGGATGTCCCACAAGATTGTATATCAAACTATAAGGTTCTAAGCTTTATGTTTGAGATAACAATTTCAACTCTCATTATCATTTAATTGGACCTTTCAATATTTGTTATCCTTGGGCCAAAGATTCAATGAATCATATCTTTAGAGTATTTTCTCTTCCTACTAATAGTAGAGATTCTTTGTTGTATATTCACATGCCTCTGTTCACATACTAAGTATCCTGAGGAACACCTTCAAGTCACAACCTTTTGATACGACTGTATGGTGCTCTCAAAGACAAACAACCCATACACAAGACAACCGTGATGTCTCAGGTCTAAGGACTAATTTGCATTATCATAACTTAGAATTCTTTGTTTGACACTTGTGAGTAAGACTTCCATACAAGAATTCTTAAGTTGATCGTGTTCAGTGAACTCCATCTCTATAGAGCACCTACACACCTATCTCAGTGTCTTTATACGAATGACTTGAGACTAGTCATCCTTCTAATTGAGCAGACATAGTGTGGAACAGTCTTCGCAGTTCACTATTGTCTAATTGATGATCCTATGACCAGAAGCTTTTAGGATACGATATTCCTATGATGGAAAGGTCTCGTGAATCTAACTTCTTTAGATTGCTTTCCATTTATATATTTATCCATGGACTTGTTACTTTATGTACATTATGTATCTTAAAGTAACATTCACGCCCCTTTTGTTTATATTAATTATATTATATCTATAGAGTATTCCTTTTTATATTGGCTTCTAGGACATATATCTAACACCCTCACGATAGAATTTCACGTTAAAGATGCTTGTAAACAATTTAGATTAAATACTAATGTGTGTGTGTGTTTGGACCAAAAATGGAAAAAGCCCATTTAGGGATTCTTTTTATTAATATTTGAAGAGATTGGGCCTCAATTAGAATTGTACAGAAGCTCAAGTCCAATATCAATATCGGCTTGATTGACCTTCGAAAGAGACGTTGATTAATCTTTTAAACATATTATTGCTTGGATAAAGACACGAAGCTTCAAACGAAGAACAATGTCATGACTTCGACAACTGGAGAACCTCAAGCGACGAAGCAACCGCATTAAATGCGATTTGAACAACTAGTTTTAGCCAACAGCAACCATTGAGCAAATCCCAAGCAACCCAAATCAAAGCGCTCAAGTCCATATCTCTACTTACAACTCAATAACCAGTAGTTCTTTTCCAAAATCTTGCTAGTTACATGCCAACTCAAAGGATCAGAAACTCTATAAATCGATGGAGAAGTCATCAACAAAGAAAAAACTAAAATCAACTTTTCTTCTCAGAAAATCACTTTAAACTCGATTAGCACTTGATCTCTTATGAACTTAAAACAACTCTCTTGCACCAAGATAACCAATTGACAACTCCTGATTGTTATATTTTTAGTTTATTGCTCTGCCAACACTTGGTATCGATTCCTAGTTGCTAGGCCTTGCTTATTTATCTGCACCAGTACTTTAAATTACCTTTTCAAATACTATCATTTACTTTTAAGTTATAACTGCAATAAACTGAATGGAGAAATCTTCAGTTTAAGTTTGTTTCTTGCTGTTTAAGTTATTTAAAATCATGATTGCAATAGGCAGAATAGAGAATTCTTCAGTCTAAAACAATCATCTATCGTGAGATAAACACCAACAATAAGTTGAATATAGAAATCTTCAACCCAAAGTCAAGTTTCCCACTTAATTTTCATTTCCTATCTTCATTTATCTTTCTGTATACACATTCCTACCTCCATAGGACTTAGAACAAGCCAACAAATGACAAGTGACTTCACCCCAATTTGAGAACTGACTAGTCCGACGGGGGTAATTCCAGCCCGATTGGGTTTGATTTCATGGTTTAATATCAGACCAACGCACAAGATATAATTCTAAAGTCCTTAACTATTACAAGGCATAGAAAAGAACTAATCTGAGCCAGTTCCCCATTCATGTCACAATTGCTTGATTAGAAGTCAGATTAAAGCGCAAACACTCAAGAATTCATCTTCACAACTAACAAATCTCTTTCTATTGGGCTAAGCCAAGCTCCAGTAGTGGCACACCTACGCCAACAACGGGAGCTTCTATAGTGAGGGGAAAGTTATAAGGGGTGTTTTTGAGGGGTATGTAAGAGCCATTGGATTTCATCCAACGGTGAGTTTTCAATATTGGCTTTTTGGTAAAACCGGGTTGAAATTACCCATACCAAAAAGATGCAATCCGAAAGTGCAAAGCACGCTCTCTCATTCTGGTTAACCCTCCTTCCTCCCAAGTCACCCACTCTGCAATATGTTTTTCTTCTCTCTCTCTCTCTCTCTCTCTCTCTCTCTCTCTCTCTCTCTCTCGCCATCTCTGGTTTGTGGTTATCAAAGAACCAAAATCCATTCAGCAAAAATCTTGCAACCAACACAGACACAACGGAGGGTTTTGGGTCTTTTTTTTTTTTATTATTGACACTTTATCATCTCAAAAATTCATTCTAACGCCCAACTTCTCCTAATTCCTCTCCGCTCTCGCACTCTCTCAAATCTTGCCTTAGCTCCAGCTCGCCAGCCATCTCCCTACTGTCCAATCCAGTTCTCCACCCATCAATCGTCATAACCCAGCTCTCCTCAAATTCGGAACCCTAGCTTGACCCTAGCCAAGCCGCCGCAACTCATGACCTCCGTTGTCGACCTCCACCGCGAAGCCACTATCGCGACTCCACAGCCCAGCCACAGTCGCGACCTCAATCGTCGTTCTCGACAGCGGTGAGTTCTGATATTAGTTTTGTACTCTCTGTCTGTTATAAATTCGTTGATCCCCTTTTCTTATTATTGCAACATAAGGGGCATTCATGGGCTCCATTTTTGGCTACGGTCCTCTATCTCTCTCCCTCTCCTTCTCTGTAAGTCCTCTTCTTCTCCGCCTTCAAATTTCAGTAATCCTCTTTACCACTAACCTGAACCACCTACTTCTCTGGTTCTCTTCTTCTTCATGTCATTCAATTTCAATTTTTTTTCTTTCTAAATTCTATTTTAGGGATTTAGGAATTAGGGATTCAGTTGGGTTAATTTTCGAAATTCTAATTTAGCGATTCATTCAATGCCTAATTTATGAGCTGTGGCTTTATGAATTATCAAGTGGACTACTTGTTTTTAATTGATCATTGATAATAGTATTATTGTAATTTTTAATTGATCTTTGCATATTTCATATTTTAGCCTTACAATTTTAGTGGCTGGGCAGCTTGCAATTTTGTGTAGACAGGTTATTAAATTCTTCTAGTATTAATGGAAGTTGTGTTACTAAATTATCAGTAGCTACGCTCTTGGTTGACATGGTTGTTCTGAATTGTAAGATTAGCTTACTATTCGATGAACCCACTTGCTGATATTAGGAAATGGAGTTATTAATTGAAATGAATGGGAATGTGCTTGTTTCTTATGCTATTAGATTTTGTGTGAGTGTGATGCTAATTAGCCTTTGAAATACACATCTTTTGGTGTTAATATTTGAAGTATTGGAACATGGGAAAGTTGAAAACAGGCATCTTCATGAGATGCTTGAGCAAAATTTGAAGTATTTCAAGAGCATTAAGTAGACCTCCCTTGATATGGCTTGCTATAAAATGTAACATATGGATCTGAATTCCTTGTTCTAAAGTTGCCCCTGTAGATTATTTGTTTCAATTCATGATTCTCTTACACCTATATAGAAACATAGGATTGGTTTGTTTTTATTTTATCTGGAATTGTTTGTTTTTTAGAAAATGGAGAATATTGAACAGCTTCAGAAAATTGTGGTTGTTCTGTTCACTATTGCCTTCTTTAGGAAGCTTATATAAAGTACATGTGGAGCTTCTTGAGTCAGACAATTCCACATTGCCCCATTTTTTGCCAAACCATCTGATGATTTTTTAATGGTTCTTTTTGTTCCTAATCATGTTCCCGTAATATCACTTTGTACAGGAATAGTTACTTTTCTTTAATCTTATCGGATTGGAATGCAGCTGTTTTTTAGTTTCATTGTTCTGTGTATTTCTATTATGGATGTTGTAGTTGTATCTGGTTCTGTATTGATGTTATGGATGTTGTTTGGTTATATTGATTATTGGTTGGTTGATTAAGTTCACCCCTTGAGGTGTTTTGATGTTTGGTTCTGCCCCTCTTATTTAGTTTAACATTTTCTTTGTGCTTTATGTGTTCCAATTTTTCCGATTTTCTCTTGCTGGTGTTCTAAGTTAGGAAGCTCTTTGCCTATTAGTATGAGTTTCTTAGGTCTTTTAGTTTCTGATTGCGGTTTTCTTGTCTCAATTTCTATTTTGTTTTTTTGGTCTTTGTTTCTCCTTTTTGCTAATTTCTTGTTTTGCCATCTCTTCTGCAGGTTTTTTTTTTTTTTTTTTAATGACAGTTGGACCTAGATTTTTGACTTATGGAAGATTGTTGTTATTGAGAACCATCATCAATTTGACGTGGGACAACAGTACATTCTGTCACAGGAAGTGTGCTGTAATTATATGGAAAAAAAAAACATGTAATTGAGGAACTATATTTTAATCATGTAATTTAGTCCTCATTCAATGAAATTGAGTTCAATTTACTTGAGAAAGCTCAGTCTTGAATCTGTTCTTTTTATATTCGCAAGTGTGTGCAATAGAAACATACCTTTTTTTTCAAAGAACAATGGAAAATTACTTTTACTTATATTATACATTGAAGAGAGAACATTGTATACGTTGTGTATTATGTCCCTGTATTCCCCCCTCCTCCTCTCTCTCTCTCTCTCTCTCTCTCTCTCTCTAAGATGGACTATTGGAGTTTTCGTATTGCCAATGTATAGCCTCCTATTGCCCTAGTATTCCCATTATATAGCCTCCAATTGCCTTCATATTGCCATTGTATTGCCATAATTACCTTTGTATTGTCATTGTATTGCCCTTAATTGTCTTTGTATTGCCCCAATTGCCTTTGTAATTGAAGATAATGCCATAAGGAGTTTGTAACAATTTTCAATGTATTTTTCTGATTTTTAATTATTTATTTACGAATTTTTTTATAAAAAAACAAAACAAAACAAGGATCAAAATGGACAGTGGTGCAATCACTGGAGGACAGTCAGTCAGCCACACTAACCGCGCCCATTCAGCTTCCGCCATGTGTCACTCCATACCATTTAATAATAATTTATAGGATTTAACTTACAAAATTCATAATAAATTAAATACAAATCCAAAAAATTCACCGAAAATTGGTAGGAACTCCTTGTGACATTCTTTACGCCCCAAAACTCCAAAAAAATAATTTTGACTTATAAAATTTGAAAATGATAACAAAAACTCAACTTTGTTTCAAAACAAATCAAAACACTAAATTATGTTCCATAAAAGTAATGTATATTGGTGCGTCTATATTGCATGTCTGTTGCATCTATATTGCTTGTCTATTGCGTGCATATCGTACATTTATTGCGTGTGTATTGATTGTTTATTGCTTACGAAGGAAATAAACAACAATACATAGGCAACAGACAAGCAATATACACACAACAGACAAGCAATATACACACAATAGATATGCAATATACACGCAATAGACATGCAATATACATCACTCCATAATTACACCAACCATAAGGAAGTCGTATTGAATAGGAAATTATACTTAATAGTTATTCTTCCTACTAAAAGAAAGAATAAGGACTGTTTTCCCCCTTAAATATAACTCCTTAAATCTTACTTGAGTAGTACTTTTGCCCCCAATAAACATGCAATATTGGAGCAATAACATGCGATATACATGCAGTAAACAATCAATAAACCTTCAATAAATATTCAATATCGATTCAATAACATGCGAAATTCATACAGTTAACAATCAATAAACCTTCAATAAACATGTAAACAATCAATAAACCTTCAATAATCATTCAATATCGGTTCACTAACATGCGAAATACATGCAGTTAACAATCAATAAACATTCAATAAACATGTAAACAATCAATAAACCTTCAATAAACATTCAATAACATGCGAAATACATGCAGTAAACAATCAATAAACCTTCAATAAACATGTAAACAATCAATAAACCTTCAATAAATATTCAATATCGGTTCAATAACAAGCGAAATACATGCAATTAATAATCAATAAACCTTCAATAAACATGTAAACAATTAATAAACCTTCAATAAACATTCAGTAACATGCGAAATACATGCAGTAAACAATCAATAAACCTTCAATAAACATGTAAACAATCAATAAACCTTCAATAAACATTCAATAACATGCGAAATACATGCAGTAAACAATCAATAAACCTTCAATAAACATGTAAACAATCAATAAACCTTCAATAAACATTCAATATCGGAGCAATAACATGCGAAATACATGCAGTAAACAATCAATAAACCTTCAATAAACATTCAATATCATGCGATATACATGCAGTAAACAATCAATAAACTTTAAGTATACACAAATAAACAATCTATATACACTGAATAATTGTGCAATTTTCAAAAAAATGTATTGTCTTATTATTGCATCGTATTGGCCCTGTATTGTGATTTTATCGTCTTCGTATGACTTTATTTTTTTAAAGTCAGTCTTGGAAAGTTTTTGCTGGGTTTCAGACAAATAAATGCTTTTGTTTCAAACAATAATTTAAACTCAATGCCAATCCACCTATTTCAAGAACAAAAATTACAAAATGGGTTTGAAAACTCATTGGTGGTGCGTGCAACATGTCTTTTTGGGGAGAACTTTTACAATCCTTGAAACCGTGCACTTAATTGGTCATTAAAAGAACAAATAATATGACAATTGATACAAGTAATAAAACTAATACCAAGTCCTTAATGGACTTCAGCATATTTAGCATTGTAGCATCATACGTGTCATCTTGTTGTTCTGCTTCAGCGAAGGTTACATCAACCCATTCAAATCCATTACAACTGGTGGCTCCCTAATTGCAGGCATCATATATGCAAAATAATTCTGTCAGAGTTAGACCTAGGTTTTTTTCACCCACATACATATTCTGGAAATGAAAACTTACATAGGAGGTTAGACACTTCCAAAATGGCTTCCCTCGATTTTTATCTGATTTTGAAACCCGAAACACCATTGCAGCTCCACAATACTAACACCTCTTTGTTTGAGCGGGAGATGAAGACAAAGACATGTTGAATCTTCTCACTTGTACCTCTTCTCACTCAGATCTTCTCACTGAAACCTCTTCGACTCATACCTTCTCACTCATAGTTCTCAGTCATACCCATTCACTCATAACCCTAAACTTCTCACTCAGCTCTCTCTCATCTCTGCCCAAATTGAATTATATCCTTCTTTTCTGTGTGTGGGTGGGCTGGTCACGATTGGGACACCTGTACCGTCAGAATTGTGACACCTTTTACCCCGAAAAGCAATATAATATTTCACTACCAAATATTAATCTAAAAATTGAGAGAACACTGCTTTAAATATATTATTTTATTTATATTTCATTAAGGCAACTAGTTGCATAAGAATCCATCATCATTGGTTCCATTTTAATAACATTACTAGGGGTAGTTTGGTGTGGAAAAATGAAAAAGTATCTGATGGGACCTTCTGTGACTAGTCAGTAATCCATCACATTTGTATCAATGAATTTGATGGCGGGAAAATCCTAAAAATGGCTATGCAAATAGGTTATTAATTGACTTTTTGACTGTCTGACTCTCTTTGCATTTCGATAATGTTTTCCCTTCTCTTGTCTTGAGTTTTAGGGTGTTGGGTTCAGTTTCTTTAAAAAGGTTGGCTGGCTACATTGTACAAATGTTGTTTAAATGTTGGGTTTTAATCTATTTTGTCTGGTGTTTGTGCTGTCATAAACCGTTTTATATATAAATGTATAATATATATTATATAGTGGAATGATTACTGACATCATAGACGGCTACGAATGACATTTTCCTGACACAGATATTTTGCACAACTGCAATCTTGATATTTGGTAAACGAAAAGGCATGCATGGAGTGAGTAGGTGTCTTTTCACCGGTGCTTGGGAATGACATTTTCCCACTTAGCATATCCCAAACGATTTGGTTATACGTTTCTTAAGCAAAACTTGAACAGTGAATGACTTTTAATAATTTTTTCCTAATGTTGTAGAATGGATGGCTTGTATATTTCCATTTTATTTTTCAAAACATCCCTTAACCCTAAAAAAGAAAAAAAAAATAACAAATTGAAGAAGAGAGAAACTGATTAGCACCAGAAATAGTCTATTCGCACGCAAAATAAAAATAAAAATAAAAATTTGGAGTAAATATAATTAACAAATGTACAGGCTAAAAAGTAATATAATAATAATAAAATACTAATAGCATAACCATGAAATAGGGAATTCAATAGGAAGATGAAGTCTCAATGAGTTCGTAGCAATTTTCGGAACATTATTGTGATTTTTGTGTATTTAGTTATGAATTTTCTAAGAAAAAGTAATAAATTCGTTGAGACACACTGATTGCGCCCCATTCAGCTTCCGCCATGTGTCGCCCCACACGATTTAATACTATTTTTCTAGGATTTCACTTATAAAATTGATAATAAATTAAATACAATTCAAACAAATACACCGAAAATTGATACAAACTTCTTGTGACATTCTCTACGACCTCAAACTCCAAAAATATAATTTTGACTTATAAAATTTAAAAATGATAACAAAAACTCAACTTTGTTTTAAAACAAACAAAAATACTAAAGTATGTTTTATAACATAACACTCATGTTCTTTGATTTTAACGCTTACCAATAACTCAAATATGTGGAATCATGATTTAATACCTTTATAATCGAAGATAATGTTATCAGGAGTTTGTAGCAATTTTCGGTGTATTTTTCTGATATTTAATCAATTTTTTATGAATTTTTAAACATGAATTTGATAAAAGTATCAAAACTGACATGTGGCGCATTGACAGGGGGACAGCCATCAGACACGCTGACTGCGCCCCATTCAACTTCCGCCATGTGTCGCCCCACACGATTTAATACTATTTTTCTAGGATTTAACTTATAAAATTGATAATAAATTAAATAAAAATCCAAAAAATACACCGAAAATTGGTACGAACTTCTTGTCACATTCTCTACGCCCTCAAACTCCAAAAATATAATTTTGAATTATAAAATTTGAAAATGATAACCAAAACTCAACTTTGTTTCAAAACAAACCAAAACACAAAATTATATTCTATAACATAACACTCGTGTTCTTCGATTTAACGCTTACCAAGAACTCAAATATGTGGAATCATGATTTTAGACATTTATAATCGAAGATAATGTTATGAGGAGTTTGTATCAATTTTCGGTGTATTTTTCTGATATTTAATCAATTTTTTTATGAATTTTTAAACATAAATTTGATAAAAGTATCAAAACTGACACGTGGCGCATTGACAGGGGGACAGCCATCAGACACACTGACTGCGCCCCATTCAACTTCCGCCATGTGTCGCCCCACACGATTTAATACTATTTTTCTAGGATTTAACTTATAAAATTGATAATAAATTAAATACAAAACCAAAAAATACACCGAAAATTGGTACGAACTTCTTGTGACATTCTCTATGCCCTCAAACTCCAAAAATATAATTTTGAATTATAAAATTTGAAAATGATAACCAAAACTCAATTTTGTTTCAAAACAAACCAAAACACTAAATTATGTTCTATAACATAACACTCGTGTTCTTTGATTTTAACGCTTACCAAGAACTCAAATATGTGGAATCATGATTTTAGACAGTTATAATCGAAGATAATGTTATGAGGAGTTTGTAGCAATTTTCGGTGTATTTTTCTGATATTTAATCAATTTTTTATGAATTTTTAAACACAAATTTGATAAAAGTATCAAAACTGACACGTGGCGCATTGACAGGGGGACAGCCATCAGACACACTGACTGCGCCCCATTCAGCTTCCGCCATGTGTCGCCCCACACAATTTAATACTATTTTTCTAGGATTTAACTTATAAAATTGATAATAAATTAAATACAAATCCAAAAAATACACCGAAAATTGGTACGAACTTCTTGTGACATTCTCTACGCCCTCAAACTCCAAAAATATAATTTTGAATTATAAAATTTGAAAATGATAACCAAAACTCAACTTTGTTTCAAAACAAACCAAAACACAAAATTATATTCTATAACATAACACTCGTGTTCTTCGATTTAACGCTTACCAAGAACTCAAATATGTGGAATCATGATTTTAGACATTTATAATCGAAGATAATGTTATGAGGAGTTTGTATCAATTTTCGGTGTATTTTTCTGATATTTAATCAATTTTTTTATGAATTTTTAAACATAAATTTGATAAAAGTATCAAAACTGACACGTGGCGCATTGACAGGGGGACAGCCATCAGACACACTGACTGCGCCCCATTCAACTTCCGCCATGTGTCGCCCCACACGATTTAATACTATTTTTCTAGGATTTAACTTATAAAATTGATAATAAATTAAATACAAAACCAAAAAATACACCGAAAATTGGTACGAACTTCTTGTGACATTCTCTATGCCCTCAAACTCCAAAAATATAATTTTGAATTATAAAATTTGAAAATGATAACCAAAACTCAATTTTGTTTCAAAACAAACCAAAACACTAAATTATGTTCTATAACATAACACTCGTGTTCTTTGATTTTAACGCTTACCAAGAACTCAAATATGTGGAATCATGATTTTAGACATTTATAATCGAAGATAATGTTATGAGGAGTTTGTATCAATTTTCGGTGTATTTTTCTGATATATAATCAATTTTTTATGAATTTTTAAACACAAATTTGATAAAAGTATCAAAACTGACACGTGGCGCATTGACAGGGGGACAGCCATCAGACACACTGACTGCGCCCCATTCAGCTTCCACCATGTGTCGCCCCACACGATTTAATACTATTTTTCTAGGATTTAACTTATAAAATTGATAATAAATTAAATATAAATCCAAAAAATACACCGAAATTTGATATTAAATTCTTGTGACATTCTCTACGACCTCAAACTCCAAAAATATAATTTTGACTTATAAAATTTAAAAATGATAACAAAAACTCAAGTTTGTTTTAAAACAAACCAAAATACTAAAGTATGTTTTATAACATAACACACATGTTCTTTGATTCGACAATTACCGTGAACATAAATATGTGGAATCATGATTTTAGACTCCATAGTCAAAGACAATGTTGTAAGGAGTTTGTATCAATTTTCGGTGTATTTTTCTAATTTTTAATTATTTTTTAATGAATTTTAGAAGTGAAATCCATGAAAAATAATATTAAATTATAGAGAATCACACGTGGCTGCAGCTGAAAGGAGAGCAGTCATTGTTTTCGACAGGTGGCGTCGTACGATTGCGCCACATGTCATTTTGTTTATTTTTTCCAAGTTTATCTTTAAAAAATCATAAAAAATTAATTAAAAATCAGAAAAATACACCAAAAATTGTTACAAACTCCTTACGACATTGTCTTTGACTATGGAGGTCTAAAATCATGATTTCACATATTTATGTCCACAGTAAACCTCGAATCAAAGAACATGAGTGTTGTATTATAGAGCATCAACTAGTGTTTGAAATCGTTGAGAAATAAATGTGAGTTTTTGTCATCAATTTATATTTTTCTAAGTGAAATTGTATTTTTGTAGCTTGATAGTGTAGAGAATATCACAAGGAGTTCGTAGGACTTTCCGGTATATTTTTTGGTTTTTTAATTTATTTGTTATGAATTTTAGAAGTGAAATCCAAAAAAAATAAAAATAAATGAATTATAGAGAATCACACCTGTCTGCAGCTGAAAGGAGAGCAGGCATTGTTTTCGACAGGTGGTATCTTATGATTGCGCCACATGTCATTTTGTTTACTTTTTCCAAATTTATCTTAAAAAATTATTAAAAAATAATTAAAAATCAGAAAAATATACCGAAATTACTACAAACTCCTTATAATTATGGAAGCCTAAATTATTCTTATATTATTATTTACCCTAAATTATTATTATATTACTTTTTATCCTAAATTGTTATTATATTGTTATTTACCCTAAAATATTATTATATTACGTTTTACTGTGAATTATTATAATATTATTATTTACCCTAAATGATTATTATATTACCTTTTACCCTAAATTGTTATTATATTGTTATTAATCTTAAATTATTATTATATTATTATTTACCCTAAATTATTATTCTATTACTTTTTCTCCTAAATTGTTATTATATTTTCATGTACACTAAAATATTATTATATTACTTTTTGATAATAATAAATTAAATAAAAATCCATCATGTGTCACTCCATACCATTTAATAATAATTTTCTAGAATTTAACTTAAAAAATTCATAATAAATGAAATAAAAATCCAAAAAATACACCGAAAATTGGTAGGAACTCATTGTGATATTCTCTACGCTCTAAAAAAATACACTATGTAAATCTAATGTCTAACTTCAACTTTATAATTTCCAAGAAAGAGTTGAAAAAATTGATATGGCAACAATAACAGAGCAAAGACAATATAACAGTAATCATATGGCAATACGTCAACTTGATATTCATCTTCAACTTTATAATTGCCAATACAGAGATGAAAAAATTGATATGATAGCAATAAGGGAGCAATAGGAAGACAATACAACGACAATTAGATGACAATACGTACACCTGATGTCCAACTTCAACTTTATAATTGCCAATACATAGGTGAAAAAAGTAATATGGCAGCAATAAGAGAACAATCGGAAGACAATATAACGGCAATACAGGGGCAGAATACACAATGTATACAATGTTCTCTCTTCAATGTATAATATAAGTAAAAGTATTTTTCCATTGTTCTGTGAAAAAGAAGGATTTTTCTATTGCACACACTTGTGAATATAAAAAGAACAAATTCAAGACTGAAATTTCTCAAGTAAATTGAACTCAATTTCATTGAATGAGGACTAAATTACAAGACTAAAATATATAATTCCTCAGTTACATGTTTTTTTCCATATAATTACAGCACACTTCCTGTGACAGAATGGAATGTTGTCCCACGCCAAATTGATGCTAGTTCTCAATGACAACAATCTTCCATAACTCAAAAATCTAGGTCCAACTGTCATTAAAAAAAAAATAAAGAAGCCTGCAAAAGAGATGACAAAACAAGAAATTAGCGAAAAGGAGAAACAAAGACCAAAAAAACAAAATAGAAATTGAGACAAGAAAAACGCAATCACTAAAAAGACCTAAGAAACTCATACTAATTGGCAAAGAGCTTCCTAACATAGAACACAAGAAGAGAAAATCGGAAAATGTGGAACACATGAAGCACAAAGAAACTGTTAAACTAAATAAGAGGGACATAACCAAACATCAAAACACCTCAAGGGGTGAACTTAATCAACCAACCAATAATCAATATATCCAAACAACATCCATAATATCAATACAGAACCAGATACAACTACAACATCCATAATAGAAATACACAGAACAATGAAACTAAAAAACAGTTGCATTCCAATCCGATAAGATTGAAGAAAAGTAACTATTCCTGTACAAAGTGATATTACGGGAACATGATTAGGAACAAAAAGAACCATTAAAAAAATCATCAGATGGTTTGGCAAAAAATGGGGCAATGTGGAATTGTCTGACTCAAGAAGCTCCACATGTACTTTATATAAGCTTCCTAAAGAAGGCAATAGTGAACAGAACAACCAAAATTTTCTGAAGCAGTCCAATATTCTCCATTTTCTAAAAAACAAACAATTCCTGATAAAATAAAAACAAACCAATCCTATGTTTCTATATAGGTGTAAGAGAATCATGAATTGAAACAAATAATCTACAGGGGCACCTTTAGAACAAGGAATGCAGATCCATATGTTACATTTTATAGCAAGCCATACGAAGGGGGGTCTACTTAATGCTCTTGCAATACTTCAAATTTTGCTCAAGCATCTCATGAAGATGCCTGTTTTCAACTTTCCCATGTTCCAATACTTCAAATATTAACACCAAAAGATGTGTATTTCAATGGCTGATTAGCATCACACTCACACAAAATCTAATAGCATAAGAAACAAGCACATTCCCATTCATTTCAATTAATAACTCTATTTCCTAATATCAGCAAGTGGGTCCATCGAATAGTAAGCTAATCTTACAATTCAGAACAACCATGTCAACCAAGAGCGTAGGTACTGGTAATTTAGTAACACAACTTCCATTAATACTAGAAGAATTTAATAACCTGTCTACACACCCAGGCACTAAAATTGTAAGGCTACAATAATACCATTATCAATGATCAATTAAAAACAAGTAGTCCACTTGATAATTCATAAAGCCACAGCTCATAAATTAGGCATTGAATGAATCCCTAAATTAGAATTTCTAAAATTAACCCCTAAGTTCTAAATGCCCAACTGAATCCCTAATTCCTAAATCCCTAAAGTAGAATTTAGAAAGGAAAAAAAAATTGAAATTGAATGACATGAAGAAGAAGAGAGCCAGAGAAGTAGGTGTTTCAGGTCAGTGGTACGGAGTATTACTGAAATTTGAAGAGGGAGAAGAAGAGGACTTACAGAGAAGGAGAGGGAGAGAGAGAGAGGACCGTAGCAAAAAATGGAGCCCATGAATGCCCCTACTATTGCAATAATAAGAAAAGGGGATCAATGAATTTATAATAGACAGAAAGTACAAAACCAATATCAGAACTCACCGCTGTGGAGAACGACGACGGAGGTCGCAACTGTGGCTTGGCTGTGGAGTCGCGATAGTGGCTTCGCGGTGGAGGTCGACAACGAAGGTCGTGAGTTGCGGCGGCTTGGCTAGGTCAAACTAGGGTTCCGAATTTGAGTAGAGCTGGGTTATGACGATGGATGGGAGAATTGGATTGGATAGTAGGGAGATGGCTGGCGAGCTGGAGTTCGGCGTCAGAAAATAAACTTTTGGGGTGATAAAGTGTCAATAATAAAAAAAGACTCAAAACCCTCTATGTCTGTGTTGGTTGCAAGATATTTGCCGAATGGAGTTTGGTTCTTTGATAACCTCAAACCAGAGATGGCGAGAGAGAGAGAGAGAGACAAGAAGAACATATTGCAGAGTGGGTGGCTTTGGAGGAAGGAGGGTCAACCAGGATGAGAGAGCGTGCTTTGCACTTTCGGATTGTATCTTTTGGTGTGGGTAATTTCAACCCGATTGTAGCATAACAGTTCAACCATGAGATTGATCTGATGGCTATAAAGTGAACCCCTTATAACTTACCACTTATAACTTACCACTCATTATAGTCTGACCTGCCAACAACATACTAAATTGGATCAGGGCTTCTTGACTAAGTCTTAAAAGCCAGCCCACACGATCAATGACCCAATTTAGAAAAAGTGGAAAGGCTAGAACACTATTCTGTGTGCCTAGCTCAACACATTTTCCTCTCTGGGTTGAATAGTGTGTGTTTTATTTTCACAAAGAAAGTGCTTAGAAGATCACATTATTGTATCACATTTCTAATACCGATGAGACCTACTTGTCTTGGTTTGCCCTACCTCTACTCGAACACCTAATAAATGAGGCTTTGCGGGAGTTGATTTCTCTAAATGACGACCTTTCGCCTAAAGCACAGGAATTGGAAGTGGATCATCTACTCCAATCATGATCTTCCTAGGGGTCTTGACGCCATAGACATCAAGGTTGATGCTTCTAAGGCCTTGTTTGGTTCATGGGAAAGAAGGCTTGGGGATGAGAAATAAATTGTTTTCCCATGTTTGGTAAGTCTAGGCATGGGAAATCATTGCCTTGCACATGGGAAGGTAGGGGGAAAGTGAAGCCCTTCTCCCCCCTGGGTCTTGTTTTCCTCATCATGGGAAAGTTTGAGAAAATGAGCCAACATTAAATACACATTTTTCATGACTATATTGTTTCCATTAACAATTTAGAATTACAATATAGCATTAAATGCATTCTTTTTTAATTTTATTTCATATGAGTATAATTGGAAAATTAAACAAACTTTGTTTTACATTCCTACACAAACCAAACATGCTAAAGGAAATAAAGTGGTATTTCTTGGTTACTTTCCCAGGATTACCAAACATGGGAAATGAATCTCCATTTCCCAATGACACGGGAAGTGATTTCCTGTCAAATCCGTTCCGTGAATGAAACGGGGCCTAAGGGGAAAAGGAAAATGCTTAGGATTACCACATTATTGTACTGTTCAGTGAAAGTTCTGTCACTTGAAATTTTAGAGCATCTATCATGTATTGGATTAGGATTACAAAATGCAGAGGCATGCTACCTCACTAGTTTATTTTTGTTAATCAATGTTTTACTTTGCAGCTTGAATATGGGAACTTTGGCACTTGGCAATGAAAATGTAGGCTCAGATATTTACCTCTTTTTGGGTCTAAGGGAATCTGCAAAAGGAGTATTGGGTAAGAGTGTGTGTGCGCAGAGTTTTCCACATTTTGGTAACTTTGCAAACCACTACTCATTCTTAGTTTACAACGTTGCGCTTTATGGTATTCCAATGACCTGATTATAAAAAGGCAAAAAGTACCCAATGCGGAAAAATAGATCAGGAATGAAAAGGCAAAGAAACATACAACCTAAACTAGAATATCAGCATAGAAATCAAAATCTTTGACAAAATTCTCACTTTTAAAAACTCGATTTTCACAGGAATCAATGCACTTATGGAACTGTTTTCCAGGAAAATACACATGGATGTCGACATCGTCAAAGTGAGGGCTCTTTGGACAGACACCAGAGATGATATACACAGAGAACTCTTGTTGAGATCTAATTTACAAAAACTTGATATTCTGTGAATCCTAGTGTTAAAAAGACTTATGTTACACCTTAATAAAGCAATCCACCATTGCCCATATGATCCTCTCCCAGCTTTGGCTATAAAAGTTTTCACGCCCTCTGTCTTCACAATCAATGTTATTACTCCATCGTGAAGCTTCATTAATTTCCTTCAGGACACTGACACCTTCTCTTGCCAAGATTTTGATACTCCATGAAGACTCTAAATTTGTGTATCGGTCAGCAATTGGAATTCTTTTGGTATTTATAGAGGCTTACAGAAAGCTTGACTTCTCCTGGCCTACCACCAAGTTCCAATAGTACTATCTGGGAGGCCTCTCCAGTGCAATCCAACCAAACTTCCCTTTCCGAAAGTCCGACAGCACTCGAAATGCTGCTTGATGACTATCCCCATTAAACATGTGAACCGCAAGCTTCTGAACAAATCTACAATTTACAGAATTAGCAGAGATTAGAACTATTCAAAAGGACTACTCTTCATGCTTCAAAAATATTCTTTAGCCCCAGATTGCAGACTCTTTGGTGGTATTATATAGGATCATTTATATATATACTTGGTTGTCAGAATCATGAGAGGAAAATATTCTTAAGCCGAATGAAACCATAGATTCAGAATAGAAACTCAATTGGCACCAAGATGATCCATACGTTTTACCACAGTGACCTTCCACATCCATCTTGTAGCGGCTGTTAAGAGCCTTTACACCTGAGAAATTGAGAATGATTAGAGAAAGAAAAAGAGAGAGATTAGAGGTTGTCAATAGTCCCCATAAACTAACAGATTTTTGTGATGCTAACAAAAGTGGTACAAGGAATGGAACGTAGACCGAGTAATACAACATTCCCCTTGTACAGGGTGTGATCATTTAACAGGAATTTCCAAGGTAATGACAACATTGACAAGTACTATTAGGCATTCAGATAGTAGATTGAGTTGACAAAGAAATGTGAGACATACCTACTGATGGAAGCCTTGTTAGCATCTGGACAAGAACTGCAGCAATATCAGCAACACCATAGGATCTCTCTCCAATGTCATCACAAATAGCAAGCTTTATTGCTGCTGTCTGATCACTAATCCGCATTGGGAGAATACCAGGAGAGTCTAGCAATTCAAGATCTTTCCCAAAATGAACCCACCTTCCACAGGCACAAGAAGATACATATAAGGAAAAATTACATTGATGCCGCATATAACATGGAGACATAGTATTGTTTGTGTCAATGTATGGCAAACTTCAAAATTTCCACAATCTATCATATTTCTAAGGCAAAAAGCGAATACAATTCAAATTTACAACATATTTCAACAATTCTCTGTTAACAAATTTCAAAATCTAATGAAAATTAGAGGATTTTAACTTCCAGCAAAAGTCATTTATCCCCAGACCCAATTACATCTTAAATGAATATCGAAGTAAAGGGAGAAGAAATTTATACTTCAATTCTCTTGTAACTCCAGGTCTTGGAGCTGCTGCACACATTCGTCGCTTCAGCAAACGGTTAATCAAAGATGATTTCCCAACATTTGGATATCCAACTATACCAGCTCGTACCTGTTTGTATAAAGGAATTTTTATCAAACATCATAACTCTTAAATGAAGCATCAATTGATAGCTGCATTATATTCTTTGGATTAAATTAACATTATAGTTCTCCATTTACTTCATTTACATAACATAAGAATTATTTTTCTAGGGCATAGTTTGGCTTCCAAAGTACGCCTAAAACCTCTACAACATGCTACAGAAAAAATCCATAAAATTCGATTACTTCCTAAAATAAATACTCATACCTCACACTGTGACAACTAAAGTCACGAAATTTTCAATCAAGATCATTTATAAGATAAAATCATATATGAATATATGGTCCTCATTTACAGTTTGCAACACCAAGCAAGACAGAACATTAACCTGGTTCCTAATGGTTGTAAGTTTGTAAAATTGAAATTTCAAAACTAAATCTAGAAAGAATGGATAAGGAACCGACCGCACGTGGGAGAAGTCCTTTGGCTCTGCGTCTGACATTCACATCTGCTGCTAATGCTCTAGCTAACCGGCCTAGCTTCATGGCACCCTGTACTTGCCACGTTAAAGTAATCATTTTCTGCTATGACGTTTTAAGTTAGGAAAAGCTGAAAGAGGATCTCTTATATGGGCGGGTACCATTCCAAGTTTGCCATTGGAAAAGACAACCTTCGTTCCCTCCCTTGCAAAATAAGTGGCCCAAGCATTCCGGTCTGCCGTGGATATCATGTCTTCTCTATTCAACACCAAAACTCTTTTCCTATTACCAAGCCATAAATCCATCTGTTCATAAGAAAACCAGATAAAAGTTAACACAAATAGCGTCCATTTTCACTTCCTAATCCTGGAGTGAAAAGTGAATCGTTTTCAATAACAGCTCATGGTTATAAGCATAACATTTATCAACCGAGGAAATGAAAGAGCCCCAACCATAACTTCATGAAAGAGCTCTGACCTGTGGATGACTAGTTGACATAGGAATTCTTGCATCTCGAACCTCTATCACTACATCCATCAACTTGAGTTGGTTTTTGAGTTCCTTTTCCGTTTTAGCAATATGACCAGGGTACCACTATCCAATTTAGCAGAAACCATATAAGCACATTGCATTAGAAAAACTACAACTCTGCGAATTTTTTCTGAATAATTGAATTATGGGCACCTGAACAGGGCGCAGTTGCTTGGTCCAGTGATAAAGTTCAGTATCCAAATCACACCAATCATCATCCTCTCCTTGGAAACCATCGAGATTTCCATTTCCATTTTCGTACCAACTGGGACTTCTCCCACCACCAACAATCTGCGAAACGTTTCTTACACATATCAACCCATTCAATTCAAAGTAAGCAATACCCAGAACAAATTATGCGACAAGAATTAGAAAAATCTATCAAAACAACATAACCCTTTTGTGGGTTAAACATAATTTTGAATGAAAATGGAAACTACAAGGGATAGGTGTGATTATTGCCTGGATAGTGGGAGGTGGGGATGAGAGAGAAGCTGTAGCAGAGAGAGCTGTAGAAGATGGTGGTTTTAGATTGCTTCCGCAATGAAGCAAGTGAGTGTGGGTTGTGGAAGAGGTGGGCAGCCAGAGGCCTGCCACTTGAACAGCCATGGCCATTCGCTGGTGGTGTAGTAGGTCTGCCTGCAGCCTTGCACTCTTGCTCTTGCTTCTGGATAATATACGGATTTAAGAAGAAAATCAAACAAACGACATGTCGTCCCTTAACGCTTCCACCTACAAAATTAAACGGTCGCCTAGTATTCTCTTTTTGAGAAAATACTCCTAGGAAAACCACATACCGTCCCTTAAAGAATGGTTGCTCAAAACTTGCTCGTTTGGTACACCGTATTAGACTATATGAATAGATAGTCCATGTCAAGTGTTTGGTGTCCCCTTATTATTTAATTACCTGACTATTTTAAACAGGTTGGGCTTTTAATACTCTCCGTAACTAACTAACTAATACAATTCATACACCCCGGTTTAGATATTACACGCTTAATTATACAAATAGGGAAAAAGAACACACACGTTCACGTGAAAAATTCGACGACACTATTTTCATTTTCTTCTCCCTAGGGTTCTTCTCTGCTATATTCTCTAACAATGCGTTTGGATGAGAAAATTTAAAAGTACGAAGGATTTCATAAATGACGGAATTTAAAATGATGGAAATTAATGTTCTAGAATTTGTAAAGTTTCTTGTTTGGGTGACGGATTTGTTTGTGCCTAATAAATCACGGCCATGAACTGACCGAAGGAGCCCTTTTTCTCGGCCCTAACACTTGCTCGTGAAACTAAAACGCGGCGTTTCGCCAAGGTGTTTGGCCTTCCTAAAACAAAGGAAAAGTTGCGAAGGCATGATCATCTCGGCCTCGATTATAGGCCGAGGCCGAGGCCGAACAAAATCACGGCCAAAGATATTAAAGTCAGATCATCAAGTGGCAGCAGGGTCCCACGCTTCATTTAATGAAGTAGTGCCTCTGTTTATTGCAGCAAACCCACTGACCACGAATAAGCATTTAATGCACGAGGGAAGGTGGGAAGTGACTGAAGTCAGGGTTTGGCGACAGGAAACAGAGTGATTAGACGAAGACATTCTCACAAGAATTCTTGCAGCTTGAGAGATTAGGTCACCAGCTATCAGAACAATAAATGCGTCTCCACGGCCAGAGGCGCAGAACCCACGATCAGGGCGGCGGCTGAGATTTACCAGGATTCATGGGGTCACACCACCATGCTTCACGATCCCAAATGTCGATTGGACCACCCACTTGCTCTTATCAGGCTCCACCATGCAGATTTTCAGCCTCGATTACTCCTCCAAGAACTCTTCCTATAAATACCAAACTCAAGATACGTTCAAAGGGTTCAAACACCAAACCAAAAGCCTCCCACGGAGCAAATTATATTTTCCTGTAATGCACTTTCAATATCTTTACTTGCTTTCCTAGGAGTAGTGTTAGTTTGTACGGAAAATCCATTCATCAATATATCATATGACCCTTGATTTTCAAGGCGCCGGAGCACCATCTCTGTTACTCTCTCATTCACCTCATATATTATACGACCGTCGCTCACTGAGCAACGCGCCGGAGCACCGCCCAAAACCCACCACCAACACCACCACTAAACGGCCTTGTAGCTCAGGCCGTGAACCTGACGGCCGAGATCAGTTCCTCTCTCGGCCACAATCGTTTGATTAGAAGTAAAATCCAAACAGGCGCACCACTTAACCATTTCTATCCAAACCACACCTCGACGCATGGTAGACCGTGCTGGCACGCCCGTGCACAACCGCACCGCATCCAAAAGAAGGAAGCCACGTGTTAACGCACATCCCCTCTGCCCGGAACCCCAGGCCGTGAGATTTGCGCAGCCAACAGGATTTAAAACATGGAATTTGACCTTTATTTGTAAAGTTGTCTTTTTTAAAAACTCAATCTCTTTTGAGATTTTAGAAATGACGACTTTTAGATAGAATTTAAAGTTGGGATTTATGATCTCCAAATTCCATGTTTTTTCCCACGCTGAATTTCTAAATTCTATGTTTTTTTTTTATCCAAACATGGGAATTGGTTCATGTCAATTTAGAAATTCTGACTTTTGTCAAAATCCCAAGTTTACTTCCCTCATCCAAACGCACCATAACCCTCCATTTGGATGCAGGAAAATAACTCAGAATTTAGCTAAAAGTCGGGAATTTAAGAGAAGAAATTGACAATTCCCTTGTTTGGAAACTTAAGCACGGAATTTATTAAATGACGCGCGGAAAAAATCATGGAAATTGAGGCATCAATTTCCCGAGTTTAATTTCCACCAAAATAGATGTCATTTCACAATTTCCATAGTGCGGGAATTCATATTTTCCATGGAGCCAAAACTTAAATAAATAAATAAAAGGCCAAACTTTTCATAGAAAAAAAGTCATTAATCACTCTGTAGTTGTTTGCTAGCTTTATCACTGTGTTATCGCCTTGCTCTGTAGTTGTTAGCTTCATCTAAAACAAGTCATTAATACCCTCATAATCTTAATCGTTTATTCCTATACTTTTGTATGCAACTTTTTAATCGAAGCCCTTTTAATTTCTCTAGTCATTGGGCTTTTGGCAAGTGAAAAAGAAGTATCAGGGTCTTGATTGCTTCTAGTTCTAATTCCATAGGTATCAGAGAAGTGTCTGCACATGAAAATATTGAATTAAAGTTGACTGATGATATTAATTCAGCAATACCTTGTGTATCAAATTCTACTAATGAAGTTATGACTCCTACTGATGAAGTTGATTATGTTGATTTGGGTGTTGATACACAAGATTTAGAAGATATTCATGTTATTGATGATATTTCACCAACATCAACAAATGGTCAAAAGAGAAGAAATCGTGCATCAAATTCTTATGATATTCTTCATACAAAGAAAAGAGCTGCTGTCAAAGATGTTATTGTTGATTCGATTGCTAGAATGGCTTTATCATTTGAAGAGTTTATCTGTGCTGATACTAAGAACCTTGATCCAGCAGAGGTATATGCTGAAGTACAAGCAGTACCAGGTCTTAGTGAAAATGAACAACTCAAAGCATGTGCTTGGCTGATAGAAAATGACAAACAATTTCAGATGCTGAAGGCACTCCCAATTGAGAAAAAAGAGAGTATGTTGCGGATGTTTATTGCACGTGGGGAGTGATTTGGTTTGCTAATATGCTATGTTTGTTTAAGTTGAGTTATTTAGTTCATCAAACGATATGTTATTTTATACTTCGAGGAATACCTTCTATGTTGGTTATCAGTTTTCTTTTTGTTTCGAAATATTTAATTTTTGTCATTTATAATTTACATGAGATATCCAAACATTGAAATTTTCAATTTCTGTCATTTACAAAATCCGACATCCATAAATCCAAACACTGAAATCTTGAATTGCCAGAAATTGAAATGACGGAAATCTAAATTCCGTCATTTTAGAATTCTATGTAATTGGAAATTCCTTCATCCAAACAGAGCATAAGGTTATTCTCTTCACTCTCTCTAGGTATCCATCTCTCTCTCTCTCTCGCTCTCCAATATGCTTCTTCGCTCTTCTTTTGTCTTCATCTTCTCTTTCTTTATATATTTCATCTTTTATTAAATTTTGTGGAAATTAGGTTATGAGTTTTTCTTTTTTGATATTTTTTCTTGTTGTATTGGAACAATACATTCGGTTGTGTATCCAACTCAATAATCAAATAATCAAATTCTCATCATGCGGCTGTGTATCCAATACATGTTGCTGAGTTTTTCTTGCATTTTTTTCTTTATGTATTTCATATTCTCCATGTATCCAACTCAATAATCAAATTATCATCCCAAGTCAATGATTAGAACAATATATGCGACTGTGTTTTTCTTGCAATTTGTTTTTTTACTTTTGGTGCTTTGTTGGTTTGTTTTCTGGTAGCCTCTTTATGTGTTGCTACTGCTGGCTGTTGATTCTCTTCTTGCCTACTTTTATGAGATACTATAATTATGATAATGGGTTATATGAAAAAAAAATATATTGGCAAAAACAATTGAAAAACAAATCTTGTCATTTGAATCTTACCCAAAAAAATTTGTGTAATTTGAATTTGAATTTCCACATAAATTATCAAAGAATTTTTTGTAAAAAAATTGTCTAATCTAATGTTATTCGGAACAACACCAAACACAGTATAACTTAATTATACTATTTATAAAGAACAGAACCAAACGCCTTATAATATTATGAATAAACAGTCAGTACTCTCCGGAACATATTAATATTATCTGACAGAAATTAGTCATTATAGTTCGACATTGTTTAGCCAACGGGTCTAACCTGGTGGAAAATGGTCTTGACTTGCAGATTAGTGGTCCGAAATTCGGACCCCATGGCACCTTGGTAGTGTGTGTGAGAAAGCCCTATTCCCTTTTAATTTTAGACTATTGCTTATATTTTAAAATTTATATATATATATATATATATATATATATATATATATATATATATATATATATAAACCTTGTATTATTCAAAATAGAACATTTCTCAAGAATACAAAACCCCTCTATAGCTGAGATTAGGGATCCTCATTTGGCCCGCGACTCGAAGTGGGTAGTCCGAGGTTCGATGGGTTAAAGTTCGGCCCATACCGCTCTAAGGTTGGGTACGATTTGGGCTTAGGATTTGAAATCCTTGGCTCAGCCTAACTTGGCCCGCCAACGGCCCGGCTCGGCATGGGCCCGCCCATCTATGCCCTTCTTCTTTTTTAAGATTTAATTGATGCACTCCATAACCTCATTTTATACTTAATCAAAAGAATGTAATATGTATGATAAACTAGTAAACTTTTTATTTTGTTTACACACTTTATAAATTTTAATGTTGTCTAAAATTTTGTAACAAACAAGCAATGCATACACCATCGTTTAGTGCCTTTGTTTTTGTTAAGTTCAAAATTAATGGTTTAATAAATAATTTGAAAGTTTATTTTAGTTTTATTAATCTAATGGCACAAATTGTTTTCATTTTCACGATGTCAATCCTAGTTTGGGATAGAAGTAACACATTTTCATAAGATTCATTTTTAGGTATAATATTTTTTAAATCAATTGGCTATTGGTCTAGGTTTATTAAAAGAGTTTGGCTATTATATTTTTGTTTTCTTAAGTTATATAGTAATCTATACTATTGTTTAAGAGAAGACTCTTTATCCATCACTTTTGACAAAATATATGCAACAAAAAGATTTAAAAGACTTGAAAAAATATATATAAATATAAATATTTTAAAAATCCGGCTCGTTTAGGCTTGTCTAGGCCAGGACTGTGCCAAGCCATCTGAATTCTTGGCCCAGCTTGGAAAATTAAAAAAGGCCTTAAAGGCTGGCCCTAGCCCAGCCCTAACCCAAAAATTTCGAGCTAGTCCGACGAACCCCAGCTGAGATGAGCATACTAGCAGGTCCTTCACACAAGCACATATAAATTGTAACAACCCGGTCCTAAATTAATAGTTAAATATTAAATTATTCAGGAAAAGGACAATTTTACCCCAGGAATGATTAAATAATTAAAATAAGAGGAAATAAGTTTAAGTGAGAAAATAATTTGAAATAAATAATACAATAAAATGGTTTGAATTAATTAAGGTTTTTGAAAAGTAAAATATTATTTAATATTAAGATGGGGTAAAAAGGTCATTTTAAGTTCGGGAAGGAATTTGGAAATTTCGATTGGACCGTTGCGTAGAGCACGTTGGAATGAGTCCGTAGACACGTAGTGGACTCGAATCGGAGTTGTAACGAAGAAATGGCGATCAAAAGAAGTTCAGTTGCATAACCGTAAATATTTCGAAGTTTAGCTTTTTATAAACCCAGAATTTCTGAGTTTGGGAGGAGCTCGACCAGCTGACTTCCAAAGGGGATATCTCTCAGCCCCGACCACCAAATCGAGCAAGACCAGTGCCAAACGAACCACCTCGCTCCCCTCTTTCAGTCGCAGCCCATCCCAGCCTCGATCCGCCGTCATGGTCGCCGGAAACCGCCACGAAACAGGGCGGTTTGGACAGTTTTTGATGGAATTTCACGGAGCTCGTTCGAACACCTCCGGCCACCAAATCGGACGAGTGAGGTATGGTTTTCTAGCTATTTTCCATGCTCTAGCTGCTGGTTGGGTAGGATTTCAGAAATTCCAAGCGTAAATACTTCGATTGTTAAGTTAGGTTTCAGCCGGTTTTGAGGGTGCGATTCCGGCCACTTCTGTCCAGTTTTTGGGGTAAGTCCAAGAACAAAAGTGGCTCCAAATAGGGTGTTACACCTAGGGTAGGAACCTTGAGCCGTGATTCGGAGTTTTACCGACGAAGCGTTATCGCTTTAGGCACACTCGCTGCCGGCCAGTGTGGCGGCGCGTGGGTAGCAGGGTGGGGACCACAGTCAGTCCTACAATAATCTTCTAGTAGTCCCCATGAGCGCATAGGATTTCGCGGATCTTAATTCGGATAACGTTTGAACCCCGAACGGATCTCGCCTAGTGTGTGATTTCCGGGTTCAGCAGGTTGAACCGTTGGATCGTAGTCATGTTCTGGTATGTTGATATAGGTAATTCCAGGATCGCATAGTATTTGACTGATCATAAAAGGGAGTCCTGGTTACTCCAGGAATGTCAGCCCTAGAGCGAGTTTTTCAGTAAACAAACTAGTTGCAGATCAGGCCCAGAGGAAAGAACTACGTGTGGCTTGATCCCTCAGTAAGGGTACGTAGGCAGCCTACAGTTATCAGGTGCAGCCACGAGTAAGGGCCTTAGGGTTTGTGCTATTGTTTTTCAGGACACTTTGGTCATTTTTGACCCATGGCCACCAGGTGTCAGTTTAAATGGGATTTGACCCGGATTCCAAAGTGGAATTTGGGTCAGGTCGTTTCATAAACCCCATGGGGTTTTTTTATTTATTTATATATATATATATATTTTAATTTTTAATAATAAGGAACCCCGTGGGTTAAAATATGTTGATTTTAAAAAAAAGTTAATTGAGATTCACAGAATTTTTGAAATAAAATATACAAAAATTATATACACAAATTCTAAGTAAAAACACTTTACAAATGATCAAGTCTAGAACTTGGTTCTATCTCTTTAAGACAAAATGACCTCCTCATAAGTGCTTCTATGATTTGTTTGGAAAACGTCTCCCTGAAAAAGCCCACTTTCAATGAGTGAGATTAAATTTAACATGGCTCTCTCACTTAGAAAATTGTGGGGAATGATTTCGTTGGTCCAAAAAAAAGACTTCTTTACCCTTGAAATTCAAGAGAAAAGTAGAGAATCATGAGTCTTTAAGCACACCGATGCAGTGTGAGCCAAAGAGCCTCTGATGCCAAAGGCAGTTCCAAGACCAAGAATTAGGGTTTTCAGATAGGTAGAACGTTACCTCCTTCTTATGGTTGAGGTTGGGTTCTTATATGGCTCGTTGGTGGCTGACTTATCGTCATAGGAGGCTATGTTTGGCTTTAATTGGGGGCCCTCTTGGCCGTTAGATCACATGTCCAATTAATTAGCCATTTACTTAGGACATGTGAAATACTTCCCCAAAATGTTTGGGCATGATCTCTTAGATTATTGCTGCAATAACTAGGAAGATCTTGGAGATCAATGTTGAGCCCTTTTGGAGGCACGCTGTCCAAGGATTAGTCCAATTTTGGACTTTCCTTGTGAAGCCTAAGTGGAACTGATCTCAAACCCATATGGCTTCTTAACCCATGTTTGGGCTTATTAGCATGGCGAGGCCTAAAAAGTTTGATAGGCCTTGTTGGGCTTATTTATAGCGCATGCGAGCCCAAGCGGAGGTGGTATGAGCTTATTGGCACGTAATTATTTGCTCTCAAAAAAATAATTTAAAATGTTGTGTTCCATTACTTGATCTTTTATTTTTGTATTTGTATGATTACTAATCTTTTCGTAGAATGTTTTGTAATTGACGTGAGCTTGAAGCAAGTTGGTGAACATTTCAAAATCAAAAGTCTACTATTAACCCCCAACCTATAGATAATAGATTATTGAAAAGGAATCAGCAACTGCTTTGCTCATAGTCAAGATACCGAAAACAGGGAAAAGAGAAGGACATACTTAATAATACAAATAAATTCCTTATATATATATATATTGTGGGAACAAATATTTCGGCAATCAATCATGAGGCGCCACGTGGACAACAGGAATATCTCTTAGGTCAATAATTGTGCTCCATTTAATTGGCCAATTATTTAGACCAAAAATAGAGATGTCATCATCAATTAGGGATTTCATTCTTATTAAAATCCCTAATTGACCCAATCTCTACATTTAAGGGAAAGAATAATTCCCTTCCTTATATGAATTATTCTTTGAAAATAGAAGGCAAGAGCACTATATATACATGGCTACACAATACAAGCACGGTAATTGGTTTTTGAACCCTAAAACCCTAGCCGAAAAACCTCTCTCTCCTCATGCCACTCTCTCTCCTTCAAACGGCTCAGGCCAAAACACATATGGCTCTAGCCACTCGGGTCTCCCCGAGAGAGAAGACCTCCATCATTTCCGTTACTTTGTCTTATCTTTCTCAAGATCCACTAAACTGACTTAGGCATTGAAGGCCCTTCGGCCAACACCCCACGGGTGTAGTCTATTTAGTTTGGTCTTTTTTGCATAGATTTAGGCAGAGGAAAGAGAAGGAAGTTCGAGGGTCAAAGAATCTACGCGCGAATATTCCCCGTGCGGAATTTTGCTCAAACATATATAACATTATTTAAAAGCCTACTCTTAACAAGAAAAAAATAAATGAAGAAGAAGAAGCAAAGTCTACTATAGATAGAAATGAGGATCCTGAGCCTCTGCATTTAGATCTCGTGCACTTACCCGTATTTCGTTAAATCTAAGCCACTCAAACAATCTAACCACTTAACACATGAGACATCATCAAACATTAAATCAAGTTTTTTTCGCCAAAACTCACGTTAACGTCGTTGAGGGATTATAATGGGCTTCCTCCTCCTCTTGCAATCGAGTTTCATCCAGTGTGCTCTCTTTTCTTTTTCTTTATATACTTTTCTTTCTTCCTAGTTTGACGTTGTGGTTTCAATTGCCTTGCTTCTTAAGAGCACTTCCATCACAAAGGGTTAGCCCAGGCAGGAGGGGGCCCTAGGCCCGGAAGGAAGCTCCAATGCACAAGACCTAGCTGGGGCAAGGTGTGGGACCCACGAGCCCGAGCAAGCCCACGATGAGATCTGGTCCGTTGTATTGCCTTTGGCAGGTGACATCAGTGTTGGCGCAATGTTGGCGTCAGCGCAAGGTTTTTTTTATAAAAAATTTACCGTTGGTGCGTGGAAAAATTTACCATTAGTGCGTGCATTCCACGCACCAACGGTAAAAAAATTTAAAAACCTTGCACTGACACCAGAGTTGCGTCAGCATTGCCAGAAACCAACGGCTACAAGCCATGTGGCTTCTCCTGGAGGCTCCGATTGTAAAAGATATCAAAAAATTCTGGAATTTTTTTTCTATAAATACTTACCAATATTATTCACTTTCCACACCAAATCTTCATACAAATTCTTCTCCTTCCAATATTTTTCATTTTCCACACCAAAATTTCTACTACTAAATTCCATTTGTGTAAAAATACAAATGGCCTCTTCCATCGAAGCCGGAGGCTTGTGGACAATCGTGGAAGATATTTTGTTGTGTGAGTGTTGGGTCAAAGTTGGTCATTGCCCGATCATGGGCAATAAGATGAAGTCCTCTCATATGTGGAAAAAAAATCATGGAGAATTTTGTGAAGGATCGGGGTTCGGCTCGTACGGAAATGGCCTTGGCTAGTAGGTGGAAAATTTTGAATAAAGAGTTAGGAAAATGGAGAGATACGTTGGCAAAAGCGAGGGAGAAACTTCGAAGCAATGAAAATCTTGGTGACAAGGTAAAAAATATCTAAATGCCGTTTTATTCAATTTAATGTCAAATTTTTTAAAATTTTCTTACATTTCCAATTTTATTTTTAAATAGATTATTCAAGCACAAATGTTGTTCGGTGCCATTGGCCAAGGCAAAAAAAATTTCATCAATCACTAATGTTGGCACGTTATGAAGAATTGTTCGAGATTCAAAATTATTTCCATGACAGTTGTGTTAAATGAGACGCTGCTCCACGATTCACAGGCATCGGATTCGCCATTGGACTTCCCAATGGATCTAGACTCACCAATCCAACATGAGCCGAGGCCTATTGGGAGAAAGGCAGCAAAGGCAAGGAGAGGGAGCACTTTGAACACTGAATGTGCAAAATTTTTGGAGCAAATTACTAGCAATGGCCCAACGAGAATTGAGAGAGACTTGAAAAGAGATGAAGTTGACAAGGCATGATATGAAGCATATGCAACAGAAAGGCAACAGACACAACAACAAGACATGGAGGACAAAGATATGAAAATCATGGCCATGGATACAAGCCATATGTCTCTTGAAACAAAGTCCCATTGGAAGCTAAAACGAAGGGATGTTATGAGAAGAAAGCTTTTCCATGACGATGGACCTAGAAACACAGATTGGTTAAATGATCAAAACCATTAGGTTGTATTGAAAGAGTTGCCACATATATTAATTTATTGTATTGTTTCTCTTTTATTGAATAAAGAAAGCATTAAAAAATATAGCTATTTATTAAAAACATTTCATACATCAAAACAAACCTTAATTCATTACAAACCACACGCAAAACAAAGCATAATTTAAAACAAACCATTATTAAAAACAAAGCATAATTCCAAATAAAAGCATTAAACTTGACTTCATCCACCGTGATTGCGTTTCATTGCCCATAAGTGCTCGATCAAGTCAACTTGACGTTTTTCATGAACATAAGAAGATTGCATTTCCATATAACGATCAATCATATAGTTGTTGTATCGACCGTTCCTAATCAACGGGTCATGCTCCAGTGGTTGTCCATTTGCTCCCACGGGCCGTTCATAAATTATTGTCAATGCTGTGTTCATGGGATTAGGTTTGAACATCTCAGAGGCATCATAATCATACTCATCCTCCGGAATCATGTTATGGAGGATGATGCAAGTCCTCATAATGCTCCGAAGCACCTCTTCATCAAACATATGAGCAACACCCCTAGTAATTGCCCAACGAGCTTGCAGGATACCAAAACACCTTCCCACATCTTTCATATAACCCTCTTGAAAGGTGTTGAGGCCCAAAAAAGTCACGAGAAGCCCAAAATAACATAAAAATGTTGGTCATGCGTTAATCCAAGCTGTATTTTGTGAATTAATTCATTAAATAAATAATAGTGTCCATGCCATGCGAGGCCAATGATATATGTTCCATATGTCAATCACCTATCAAGCTCACATGAACCCAAATCATGTGGTTTACAGGGCTTGCACGAGGGATTGTGGTGTGGAAGGTTACGGAGGTCCACAAGGCCCACGGAAGCTCTTGGATAATGGAGACTTTGGGCTAGCTACTTGGGAGCACCAAAATCCAAGCCCATTACTTAGAGTTCTCCAATATGGGTGAGCAAATGAGATATTTTTCAAGCACTTCCCTTTACTCATAGGAAATAGTCATTTTCCAAATACCTAGCTATACTCGTTGGAAACAAGCCTTTTCCAGCACTCCCTATTACCCGCTGGAAACAAGCCAATTCCAACACTCCCTTTTACCCATACGAAATAGTCATTTTCCAATGCCTAGTTTTACCTGCTGGAAAATAGCATGCCCCAGTGCTCCCTTTTAAACATTGGATATAAGCTGGTTCCAGCACCTCCCTTTACCTATTGGAAATAAAGGAAAACCCTCACCCTCTATAAATTGGGAGGCATTCGCTGGGCAAAATAAACCTCTCTTGGTTGCTGTAAGCTTCTCAGCAACCATGAGAACTCATCTTTCTTCCTCTTTTCAGCTGCTGCAAGCGTTCCAGCGGCCATCCCAGCAGCCATCGACCAACACCTCTTGGTTGCTCAAGCATCCCAGCAATCATCAAACCACTTTCCTTTCTCCCTTCGGCTGCTGCAAGCATTCCAGCGGCCATTCTAGCCATTCCTCAACCATCACAACCATGTTTCCTACTTTCTCACCCTTGAAATCCATCATCTTCTCTATAAAGCCTCACTAAGCATAACTCAAAGCTTTTCCTTCCTTCCAAGCTATAAACACCATAGCCTTCAAATCTCAAGCTTTTCTTCCCATTATCCTTCTCTTGAAACTCTTAAATCCATAAAGCCTTACCAAGCATAACTCCAAGCTTTCCCTTCCTTCCAAGCTATAAACACCATAGCCACAAACAACAAATTATCAACACCCAAACTCAAGCATATCCAACACCAAGCCAAGCACATGCATTCTCATTTGCTAAACTTGTGGATCTTTAGCTCCCACACTCCAAGCTCTCATGCCAAGCTCATATAATCTCATATCAACATCAGCAAGTCATCTTTAACTCTTCGTCAAGCCGCCGGAAACATCAGCAAGTCATCAAGTCATATTCAACTCTTCATCAAGCTGCCGGAAACATCAGTAAGTCATCTTCAACTCTTCGTCAAGCTGCCGGAAACATCAGCACCAAACACGCAGCCGCTGTAAGAAGAACAGAGTACTCCCCTAGGACTTGCTTCTCCCTCGGAATGCTTTGGGCCTAGTCCTCGCTAACTCAGAAAAAGGGGCAACGAAGGCTTGATCCACCATTCTATGGCGGTCTGAGAATCAACAAGCCCGGACGAGCCTTCCGACGGAAAAAGACCCCAACAAAAGGCAGCAAAGCTTTTTTCCTTTTCCAATTGGGGATTTGTCTACCGCGCGAATCTCACGGCCTGGGGTTCCGGGCCGAGGGGATTCGCGTTAACACGCGGTTTCCTGCTTTTGGACGGGGTGCGTTTGTGCGCGGGCGTGCCAGCACGGTCTACCGTGCGTCGAGATGTTTGAAGCGGGTGTGAGTGTTTAGATGGTGCGCCTGTCTGGACTCGTCTTCTAATCAAACGATTGTAGCCGAGAGAGGAACTAGTCTCGGCTGTGAGGTTCACGGCCTGAACTACAAGGCCGTTGAGTGGTGGTGTTTGGTGGGTTTTAGGGCGGTGCTCCGGCGCGCTGCTCGATGAGCGGCGGTCGTATGATATATGGGGTGAGTGAGCGAACAACAAGGGTGGTGCTCCGGTGCCTTAAAAATCAAGGGTCGTTTGATATATTGATGAATGGATTTTCCTTACAAACTAACACTACTCCTAGGAAAGCAAGTAAAGATATTGAAAGTGCATTACAGGAAAATATAAGTTGCTCCGTGGGAGGCTTTTGTTTGGTGTTTGAACCCTTTGAAAGTAGTCCTGAGTCTTGTATTTATAGGCAGAGCTCCTGGAGGGGTAATCGAGGCTGAAAATCTGCATGGTGGAGCCTGATTATGCCAAGTGGGTAGTCCAATCGACATTTGGGATCGTGAAGTATGGTGGTGTGACTCCATGAATCCCGGTGAATCTCGGCCGCCGCCCTGATCGTGGGTTCTGCGCTTCTGGCCGTGGAGACGCATTTATTGCTCTGATAGCCAATTACCTAATCTCTCAAGCTGCAAAGAGCTTTGTGAGAATGTTGGCGTCTAATCACTCTGATCTCTGTCACCAAATCCTGACTCCAATCACTTCCCACCTTCCCTCGTGCATTAAATGCTCATTCTTGGCCAGTGGGTTTGCTGTAATAAACAGAGGCCTTGCTTCATTAAATGAAGCGTGGGACCCTGCTGTCACGTGATGACCTGACTTTAATGCCTTTGGCCGTGACCTTGTTTTATCTCGGCCTCGGCCTGCAACCTTGGCCGAGATAACCATGCCTTGGTGATTTTTCTTGTTTCTCTGGAAAGCTAAACACCTTGACAAAACGCTGCGTTTCAGCTTGAGGTCGAGAAGAGAAATTTCCCCGGCCAATTCATGGCCGTGATTTATTAGGCACAAACAGGATTTGGAATTGTTTTGATGAATTTCGTCGACCTTGGACAAATTCCGTCAGCAAGGTAGTACCCACCCGAGTATACAGTATTGTTGATTTGATACGGGATCTGGGGGGGAATGACCTCTCAACACATCGTTGAATACCCGTGATTGACCAAGCACGTTGAGGTCGTTTTGAGATTCGACAACTCCGAAAAAGGCATGCCAAACCCAAGTATTGAATGATGCAACAGCCTCCAGAATTATACTTTTTTTGGCCATTTCTATTCCCATAATCTCCTTGCCAAGCATTTGGACAATTCTTCCACTATCAATGCATGCAGTCGATACTTTTAATCATGCCTGGGAAACCTTGAGCCTCGGCTTTTTGTAGAAGCCTTTGGAGGTCCCTAGGCGTAGGTTTGCGGAGGTAATCCCTCGTGTAGAGAGTTTCTATTGCAACACAGAATCTGACCAAGCACTCTAGGATAGTTGATTTCCCTATCCTAGCAATCTCATCAACCCAGTCTGCAGAAGCCCCATACGCAAGCATTCATAAAGCAGCTGTAAGTTTTTGCTCCTGAAAAAGACCCAAAACCCCAATAGGTACATCTGAACGAAGTATGTGTCGTAATTGCAAACATCATGCATGATTTTTTGAACAAATGGGGTTGCATTCTATATCTCCCTTGAAAATCAGAAATAGAATACAACGAATTTGAGATAAAGTAATCTTCTAAGAGATTCTTACTCCGAGAGTGCCTATGTTTGTCCATGTTTGGGACACGACCATGGTGGTGTTGCCTAGATTGATTGAGCATACCCACCACTAAAACAAATTCATCCTCCTCTTCATCCAACTCATGATCTTCTCCAACACGTCTGCTCCTTATTTCTTCATCTTCTCACTGTTGCCTCTCCAACACCCTTCTCAAGTTAAACATTGAGAGTAGAATGTGTTTTGTAAAATTTGAGAAATGAAAGGATAGAGAGGATATGGTGTGAGTGGTCTGAGTTGAGGGTGTAGTTTTATAAAGGGATTTAGAAGATAGAGATGACATGTGATGCAATTTTAAAAGGTGAAAATCTTATATGAAATCTGATATTAGAAATTTATAATAAATATCGACACGTGGCAACCGAGAATTTTATCCGAAAATCTTATCCAAAATTTGAGATCTGAATGTTATAATAAATGTGGACACGTGGCAACCGAAAATCTTATCTGAAATCTGAGATTAGAATTTTATAATAAATATCGACACGTGGCAACCAAGAATCTTATCAAAATTAATCGTTTAAGGATAAAAAATAGAAAACAAATTAAAGTGAATAGTAATTGCCCTTGCTCTTGCCCATAGGGGTGGAAACAAAATATGTAAAGGCTGCAACTATTCATGTGAATAGTGACAAACCTTGCCCTGCCCTTGCCTTGCCCTTGCCCATAGGGGTGGAAGTGCTCTAATAGTGTCCAATTTAGCATGTCGTCTTGAATAAAAACTGCAATTCCAATTGTCTATATTAAAGAAAATTCTGAATCAGACTTCAGTTCCAAATTACCATCAGAAAAGTGGCCAGAATGATATCCAAAGAAGCTTTCATCATTTAGAGATAGAACCTCAGATATGGCTGCTAAGATTGCCCATGTATAAGAGTTTGAGTCTCCAAAGTTGTATATTGCTGGAAACCCACAACAGATCAATCTCTAATGACTAAGTGAACGGTGAACCTATGTTAATAATATATTTCGACACATATCTATATCAATCTTTGTTATGGGAGCAATTGAAACCACAAAGAACTCTCTCAAACCAAGAAGAAAGGAGTTTAAAAAAAACGTTGTATGAAACTCAATCGCGAGAGGAGGAATCCCATTAAAATTCCTTAAGATGTTAACGTGAGTTTGGGAAAAAGAAAAAAAAACCTGATTTGAAGTTTGATAATGTGTCATGTGTTAAGTGGTTAGATTGTTTGAGTGGTCTAAATTTAACGAAATGCGAGTAAATGCACAGGACCTGAATGTAGAGGCTCAGGATCCTAGAATTGATTATTGAAAAAGAATCATAAATATATATATAATTTTTTTTTAAGTAATGGAATAACTTTTTTAATCAACGCGAGTGTGAAGCAAGTAGGTGAAACAAAAGTTTACTTCCTAACCCAAAAAAAAAAACCTAATAATATAGATAGAAATATATTATATGAATTCAATTTCATGTATGAGAGAACTTATTTTGTTTGGGATAATACATTAGGTCATCTCAAGTCATGGGCTATAGACCAAATGCAGGGCTATAATTTAGTCTTCCAAAATATTATTATTTTAAAGAATAGTGCAAAGCTAAATTTTTCCATCTCCAGCCATGCACGGTTTTATTTTAAGGTCCTAAATATTTTATTATTTTGGAAAAATTATGGTATAACACTCAAACATTCAACTACTATGTATTGTTTAAATTAATTAAACTACTATTTAGGTTCTTTAGAAAAATGAGTGTGGAAATTTATGGACAAGGATTGAAATATCGGCCGATACACCGATATATCGATATTTTGAGCTGTCGATACCGATACTGGGGGGTAAGGTCATATCTTCCTCGATATCGACGATATATCCCCGATAAGTGCGATATCTCCGATATTTTGCCGATATCCGCGATATTTCCCGATACCCATAATAAAACCCAAAAAAATTCAAAAGTTTTGAAGCAAATTGTAACCCAAAAGATGTTTTGGAGGTATGTGGGCAGTGATTAGATATGTGTGAAGGCTTTTGGCAATATATAATTCAAAAGATTTTTTGGAGTATCCATTAATTATTACCATAAAGAATCTATGCACAATCAATTGAGGGGACATACGTGTCTTTATTACCCAATTCTCAGCAAGAAAATGATGCACGTGTTTGAGCTTCTTGTGGAACTTTTTATCATTTAATATTTGTTTTGTTTTTTGGTTGTTTCCTTTTCACTTTTTGAAGTCAGGCAATTGGCAATATGCAATTCACTACCCATATGCCTCCAAAAAATCTGACTACCTTTATTTCCATCAAAGCCAAAGAATCATCCAACTAGAATCCATAAAATAAAGTCTACAAAGCCCATATATCATTGTTCCCCAACCCCCCAAAAGTTCCCACTATTATCACGAGAGAAGCCTTCTTTAAATCAGAGGTTGTTTTGCTCTTTTTGGGGCACCAAATCTTCACTTCTCTTCTTTCTCTGTGAGGTTTTCAAATTTTATTTAGTCTGTGAGCTTCTTTCCTTGTTTGCAAGTTCTCTTTGACTACTGTTTCAGGTATGTGGCTCTCCCTCATGGTCTGTATTATTTTTGTGATAGATTTGATATTGTAAGTTAATTTAATATATTTAAGTGTGATAGATTAAAAATGGCAAGTAGTAGTGGACCGAGTGGAGCTAGTGTGCCTGGTGGTCTTGATGTGGCATGAAAATATGCTCGTCCAATAGAAGGCAATAAGCATGGCACAATATGCACATTTTGTGAATCCACATTTCAAAATGGTGGAATTACACGGTTAAAGTATCATTTGGCCAGATTTGATCCACATAAGAGTGTAAAGAAGTGCAAAGAAGTACCACCAGATATTAAGAAGGAGGTAATTGCATGGATAAAGGATAAAGAGTCTAGCAAACAACATAAGAAATCTGTTGAAGAAAACATAAGATCTACAGCAAGAGGGGGATACGTGGGCAATAAAAGTAGCAATCCTGTTGATGATGATGATGATGATGATGATGATGATGGATATGCATATCCTCCAGACATGCACCTTGCGGAGAAAGAAGATTACCTTGCTGCCATTAGAGCGTCAAAGCAAGAAGAACGGTTTAGACAAGTAGGAGTTTATGGAATGGGAAGCAAACGATTTGCCGGGGGAGCAAGTGGTAGTAGTCAACCGCAATACCGTCGCACTCAAAGCCTTCGAGACCCACTCCGATCTCCTCCAGTACCAATGCCACACAAGAACACTAGAGCAAAACAGAGAACAATCAAAGGCATGATTAGAAACTCAGCAGAGGTACTTGGAAGATATTGTAGCAAATTCTTCATACTTGAGAATGTGGCTCCTCAAAAAGCAAGTTCCCCTCATTTCAAGAACATGATTTCTGCAGCCCAACAAGCAGGTTTTGCTTGATTCCTTATGACTTTCCTTTCTTGAACTTAAATATTCTAAACACACCAATTGCTAATATGAGTTCGATTATATTAGGTCAAGGCGTAGCCACACCATCGCCGTATGAAATAAAGCATAAGTACTTAGATATGGAACACACAGACATGCAAGCCTATGTGGAAAGGTAAAGGAAGATTGGGGCGTGTATGGATGCACAATCATGAGTGATGGATGGATTGGCCCGACGAGGTTGTCCATAATAAATTTCATGGTCTACTCAAACGGGAAAACAATTTTTTTGAAATCAGTGGCTACTTCAAATAAAACCAAGGATGCAAAGTACATCGCCAAATTGTTGAAGGATGTCATAAAAGAGGTTGGGCCGTCGAATGTTGTTCATATTGTCACCGACAATGGTTCAGCCTTTGTTAAGGCTGGAGAGATGATGATGGAGCGGTACCCTATTTATTGGACTCCTTGTGTTGCACATTGCATTGATCTAATATTTGAAGATATTGGGAAGCAAGAGTCGGTGGCTAATGTCATAAATAAAGCTAGAAAATTAACCAACTACATATACAATCATGGTTGGCTATTGGCTCAAATGAGGATCTTCTGTCAAGGAGATTTGGTCCGACCTGGTGCAACTCGGTTTGCGACAAACTACATCACCATTAATAGCATCTTAAATAAGAAAGATGGGCTGAGGAACCTTTTTACAAGTGAGGAATGGTATAATAGTCGATTCAGTGAATCACAAGAGGGGAAGAGAATTGAAAGTCGAGTCCTTGATCATAGATTCTGGGATGCCATGGAAGGAGTGCAATCCATCTATGAGCCTTTGTATAGCATCCTGCGAATTGTTGACACAGAGGTAGTTCCTACAATGCCTATCTTATATGATATGTTTCACATAATGAAAGAGAAGATTTCTAAGTTGAAGGGAAAAAAATGGATTCTCAAAATCATCAATCACAGATGGGATGTCACATTATCTCGTCCATTACATCATGCTGGTATGTTTTAATCTCTTAGTAAAAATTTGCATCAATTTTTAAATTTATACAACGGGCATTAACTAATCTTCATATTTGTAGCCCACTACTTGAACCCTAGATATCAATATGAAACAGGGGTTGGCCACAATAAAGAGTTACTTTCAGGACTCCAACGCGTATTTGAAAGGTTGAATCCAACTGGGGATAGAGGTTTGCAAGCATATGGGGCCGAGGTAAGTGAACACAAAACAATGTCTTCCTTATTAAGTTTAGTTTTATGCATACAGAACACAAAACATTGTGAATCAAGGTGATAAATTTTAGAGACTGTAGAAAGACATTTCGCACTGAGATGGCCGTCAAATCATGAAAATCGATCCCCCCAGCAGAATGGTGGAATCTTCATGGTGATTCTGCCCCGAACTTGCAAAAAATTGCTATGCGTATATTGTCACAAACAGCATCATCATCGGCATGTGAGCGAAATTGGAGTACATTTGCTCTTATTCACACGAAACAAAGGAACCGTCTCGCATATACTAGGCTGGAAAAGATTGTCTTTTGCTATTATAATATGAAACTTAAGCTACGTGATGAAGAGGCTGAAATGAACAAGGTTGCAGAAAATGACTACATAGACCTTCTTGACATTGCAGGGCAACCATCTGATGATGATAATAATCCAATTCAACAATGGATTATGACAGCTCACTTGGATGATGAACAAGGCAACCCTGATGCCGTTATAGCACAACATGCTGCCCAAGAAGGAGTTGATGTCGATAGAGTCATATCCGAAGATGGTATGAGTGGAGATACTTCATCATTTGAAAGGGATATGCTTGGACCTCGGCAAGGTCAAAGACGTCCCTTGAGAGACGATGCCAGTACTGGTAGAAAAGAAAGTTCATCCAATTCATCAGATAATGATGGAGGAAGTAGTGCTGGATCAGGAGGTAATGAAGAAGGAAGACAATATAGCCCATTTACTATCGAGTCTGATTTTACTCATGCCACCCAAGATGAGGATCATGGATGCAGAGAAGCTGGACCAGGCATTGGCGCAATTGGGAAGCAATACTCAAGGAACAGAAGCCAACCAATCAATCCATCTGAAGATGACATGGCGATCAGTTTTGGATCTATGAGCATAGGAACTAGACCTAGTACTAACTCAAATGAATCTTATGATGGCTATGGTTATGTCATGTCTGATTATAGTGGAACTAGTTATAGAGCTCAAGATGATGAAACAAACTATAGACCTACTAGTTGGGTTAATCCTAACTATCCCATATATGGGAGGACAGTAGGGAGCTCAAGAGAGACATATGTGCACCATGTTCAAACATGGCTTACAAACTGCTCGGGTTACATGACTTGGTATGACTATTGTATGAATCTAGATGGTTGTTCCTCATTGTTTGAACCTCATAGGAGCTCTTCACTTATGTAGTTGGACACTTATCTAAATTGTAATATAATGTTTAAACAAACTATGGATTTATGTATGGTTTATTCATTCTAATAAATATTTTATTTTCAAACTTTTCATTAACGCGCATTACATACCACTTATATTTCATCATAAATATATATCTTATTATTAGTAAATTTTCAGTTTTATTTGTTCAATACATTCATTGATAATGTACATAACATCTATGAAAGTTTTAGACCAAAATTATGTGTTTCAATGCCTATATCTGTCATTTTTGTTGATTTTTTCCCGATACCTAAAACGATAACGATATATCCCCCGAAATATCTGTAAATTGGAGGCCCGATATTATCTGCACGGCCGATATTTTAATCCTTGGTTACGGATAAGTAGAGAATATGATAAAATATGTATGAAATGAGTGAAAAAAAATATATAATTAAAAAAATATATAATTAATCCTTGGTAACGGCTATGTTTGAAAATGTTGCTCAACTTTCCAAATGTTGCTAAACAAGTTTTTTATAATATTTTTTTAAAAGAAAAAACCGAGTTTAAAACATTCACAAACTTAAAAAAGAAAAAAAAAAAAGTTAAGGTGTTGACATTAGCGCATTTAATTGGAGCTCTTGGATCTCAACGGTAATCAATCGGCATGTTGGTTTTCAGTTGCATGAAGTCCTCTCCTGCTCACACCCACAACTGATTCATCCTCTAGTTGAGTAGCACATGTATTGGGCCCACAAAAAAATTTTGGCCTGGGCTAAAAGGTGGGCCACATGTAGCCTAGGAGAAAGGCTAAGGGGCTACATGTGGCCCTCGAAATTTAGCCTGAAATTTTTTTAGCCCATGACTGGATATGGGTTTTGCACTTTTTGGAGGCTAAATCTGGCCTATAGCCCTTGGTTGGAGATGGGCTTATATACTTATGTCACCTAAAGCATAAATTGCATTGCAAATTGTAATCAGTGGCAGATCCATGATTCTCGGGCCAAGGGGTCTTAGTGTAAAAGTGTTGAAAATTTTCCTACGAAGAAAATAACACTAAAAAAATAGAAAGATGGTGGTGGCACAAGGCAATGGTGGTCAGCGTCGGCGGAGAGGTAGTGGTGGAGGTTAGGAGGTTGGGGCCCCTAGGGTTGTGAGATATTAATATGGGAATGAGAGGGTTTGGGGATGTGCTGTGGAGTCAAATAAATGGGAGGGGAGGAAGATGATCTTTTGTTTTGTTTTTTATTTATTTAAAAAAGCATGGCTCAAAACAACAGAGTTTTGAGGCCATGTTAATTTAAAAAAATTGAATGAGCCTTGGACCAAACGATGTCGTTTGGCCAGGCGTTTTTTTATTATTTTAAATTGGACCTTGCACGCGCAACGCAAGGCAAGCCCATAGGGGACTTTCATCGAGCACAAAGGATCGCTCTGCTACTGTCCAAGGAGTCGCTCATGGAGTCCATAGCCTAAATTCTGGCATCCCAAGGGATCGACCTCTCTTGTCCCAATGTACATCCGCTCCAAATTGTAATGTACTACAAATTAGAAATTTACTCATTTTTCCATTCATAAAGTTTCATGTATTTTGAACTTGTCCTATAAAAAAGAGTCGTTATTTCAACCTTCAAATGACCCTTATAAAGGGTCATGTGCAAATCACGCACTTTTTTTTAACCCAAAAAAAAAAAAGACAATATATAATATCATAATATAGCTCTAAGCTGTTCCAAACATTGAATTGAAAGCATAAGTTACAAGATTAGGGTTCTATAAATAAAGTTCGACTCCACATCCATCACCATCCAGACTACAGTTTTGATATTATAACATCAACAAAATCTTTTGCAAATTACAGGACTTGCTACGAATTTCATCTCAACTATTTTTGTTTTTTTTTTTTGTGAAAGACAATTGTGGTAGTGGAGGCCATCTTGCTTTGTTTTACCTTTTTTTATAACATATGATTGGTGGGGTAAATAAAATATGACCATTTTCTCCAAATTATGAGCTTCCTCAAGACTATACCTTGCTAACTCCATTTCATTGAACCCATTGGAAAGCTCTATTGTTACCTCGTTAAGCAAATCAATAAAATTCAAGTTTTGGGATTTCCTATTACATTCCAATGCTTGAAAAGGCAGTAAGAAAATCAACAAAAATATGAAGAAAAAAAATACGAAAAAAGGACTTGTCTGAAAATAAAGAAAGAAAGTGTTATTCCCTGAACCATACTACCTGCCTACATTTGATGATATGCACATGAGAGTCATAAAATGCTTTAGAAACAATAATTTGAACCAAGGTCTTAAATATCGGAGGTATCGGAAATATCGGAAGTCCAAAAACACGGAAATATCGCAGGAAATATCGAGATATTATCGGTATCGGAAAAAATTGAATAAAAACCACGGAAATTGTAAGAAAAACTTGGAAATTTTTATTGAAACTTTGCAAGATGTTTATTTAGTCAATTATCTATTAGTTTATCACAAAAAATTCGAAGGAAATGCATTGCATGATGGATTTAACTGATTTAAGTTGATTATATAGCGAGCTGGCAAATACCGTAAGTGTAGAAAATATGTAGTAATTAATGAAAGAAGATTAAACACACCATAATCATTTATATATAATGAATTACTACAATATTTTACACTTTATACATTGCATGGTAAGATACATGAGTGACTTAGTACCACATAGAGTTCCTATGAGGTTCAAAATTTTCACTATCTTCATCATCTCTATGTATAGAGTAAGTATATTTTGAAGAGTAGTCATCAAATGATAAATCCCCAAAATAGTTTTGCATGTAATTGTTAACATGCCACCCATATGGATCCGAGATTGGTTGACGTTGTCCATAAGCAAAATCATTTGAAGATTGAGTCTCGGATTCTTTCCATGAGTCGCTTGATTCCATCCCAACAGGAATGGGATATGAAGGGTAGGGAAATGGTTGGTTATGAGTATAACCATAGTTACTTCTCATCTCATGTGAAAATTTGTTTCTTGCAAAAAGAATTCAAAACAAAACCATGTATATATATAAATATTTTAGTATTTTCACAAAAACATAAGTGATATGGTGGTTAAGGTGTTGAAGGAGTAAAATGGTTTTCACAAATACCATGTATATAAATATTTTTGGGTTTCGTATCGGGATATTATCGATTATATCTCGATATATTGCCCAAATCATTCATAAAAATGTTGAAAATATCTTCCCGATATTATCGGGATAATATCGATATATTGACGATAACACTATGGTTAGTTGTTAAAATATCGGACCCCCAAAAATCAGATATTATCGGGATAATATCGGGGATATTATCGATATTTAATACCTTGATTTGAACCATAAAAAGCTTCCTTTCCAGAGAACTACTTCAATATGCTCCTCATTCGAGAAACGCCACATTGTAAAATGAGTTGAGCTTTTGTGTGTTGTGACAATAGAGAGAGAGAGAGAGAGAGAGAGAGAGAGAGAGAGAGAGAGAGAGAGCAAGAGTATGTGTGTGTGTAACTTACTTCAGGTTTCAGGAAGAGTAAGGAAGTGTCAAAGTCTATGTGCAAAGTATTCAAATTCCTCTCAAAAGAGAGACCATTGTTGGGACTAGGTCGTCACTCAAGCTCTCAATATGCATACCCAAGTAAGAAATATTATTGAATTGTGCAGGCATGGAACCTTCCTTGAACAGAACCTGCAATAGTATAAAGGCCAACTCTTAATTAAAAAAATTATGACCACCCAAACACCCTATGAGAGAATACATAAAGATAGTTGAGCTATACTTCCAGAAACATACATAATCATCAATTACCCGAATATTCAAGGCCATATCTGATAACAGTAGAGGAGTTTAGAGAAGATTTGAAGAAGAAAGCATAGAAAAACTCAGAATTGTGTATTGATCTTTCTTAATTGATGATTACAATGTAAAGCTACAGCTTATATGCCTGATAACAGTCTTAGAGATTAAGTGAACACAGCTTAACAAACTAATAGATTCTACTAACAATTCTAACTAGAACATGTGACCTCCATGTCCTATTCTAACAATCTCAAGCTGACCTGGACAATACAGTTATCATTCCCCCTCAAACCTAGCTTAGCTGCTAACTTGCAAATTTCTACAATGTCTCAGAAAAATAGGACCATGCAACCCCTTTGTGAAGATGTTTGCTACTTGTTCTTCAGTAGGAATATATTGCATAATCAAGTCCTTTTTTTGTACTCTTTCTCTTACAAAATGAAAGTCAATATCTAAATGTTTGATCTGAGAATGATATACAAGATTGGAACTCAAGGTAAGGGCTGAAAGATTGTCACAACATTGTAGGAGGCTGTGGTAAAAACACCTTCAAATCAAGTAAAACCTATCGAACCCAATCTAAATCAGCTGCTTTATTAGCCAATGCCCTGTATTCAGCCTTAGTTGAACTTCTAGAAATAGAATTTTGCTTCTTAGATTGCCAAGATACTGGATTATTACCAAGAAACACCACAAAACCAGTAGTTGACTTGTGAGTGTTTACATATGAGGCCCAATCTGCATCACTATAAGCATGAAGATCCCAAGATCCACATGTAAAAGTCATACCATGATCCAAAGTACCATGAATATATCTCAAGATTCTCTTAACCAACTGAAAATGTAAATCTGAAGGCTGAGTCATATACTGACATACTGTATAAACAGCATAACAAAGATCAGGTCGAGTAAATGTCAGTATATACAGTATGATAAGAAATCTTTAGCATATTTTTTTGACAGACAAAGATATCTCCATTATCATGATAAGAAATCTGTAAACCTAAGAAGTATGTTAACTGTCCCATGTCTTTCATTTCAAATATAACACTTAATTCATGAATAACCTCTTGAACTAAACTATCTTTAGAACCAGACAAGATGATATCATCAACATAGAGTAGAAGGATGACATTATCTGAACCAACATGCTTAAAAAAGAGACTCGGATCAGAATGAGAAACAGTAAAACCAATGGCTGGAAGATGACCTGTAAATTTAGCATTCCAAGCCCTTGGTGCTTGCTTTAGCCCACAGAGAGATTTTCTCAATCGACAAACATAGTTTGGATATGCAGAATCTTCAAAACCTTGAGGTTGTCTCATAAAAACTTATTCTTCAAGGTCACCATGAAGAAAAGCATTCTTCACATCAAGTTGTCTAAGAGACCACTTGTTCATTGCTACAATACTCAAAATTAATCCAATTGTTGTGTGCCTTATAACATGACTAAATGTCTCACCAAAATCGAGACTAGGAGCTTGACTGAAACCTTGTTCTTCTGCTCGCTCGTTTTCAGTCTTCACGCCCTTTCATGCCCTCTCTTCCCAGAGCTCTTCTCTCCCATTTGTTCTTCTTTTTTGGTTGTCGGATCAATTGAAGTAAAGCCACAAGACATAGATAAGATACACATTATGTTTATTTATTCTCAATTTCATTATTCCCTTTCGCTTTAATTTCTGCTTTGTGATGAATTTTGTGTTTATATTTGTGTTTGTATTGTTAAGTCAAAATCGAAATTACTCTCTGTTTTTCTTGTTGCTTTTACTACCCACATTGTGTTTGGTGTTTGGGGTTAAGTAAGGGTTTGGGTTTTAGGGAAAAGAAAGTTGTTGCATATCGCTTGGCAAATTGAAGTTTTTAGTCTGGCTTTGGGGTTAGCCATTTTGATGCGCCTCCAGTTTGGCTTAGTTCTTTTTTGATAGATGATTAGACAGGATTGCTACTTTTCAGATGATTAATGTGGCTCAGTTGTTGTTTTTCTTAGGTTTTATCCTCTCTCTTTGGTAAATTGGAGACCAGAAAAACTTATTTGAGCATATAACTTTTAGTTTATTTTTGTTCCACTCTAATATGCAGAAGGTCAAAATTCATCACAAATACAGAAGCACGAGTACTCTTAAATACGTATATAGATCCAATCGGCAGAAACATGCTTCTGCCATTTTATTCTTCTTTAGTTTCTCAGTCTCATGCTTCTACAGGGTTGATGTACTTGCACAATTGAAGGTCAACTCTTCTATATTAATATGGTATTTTTCCATATGCTTGTCAACTTATGTACTGATATATGTTATACAAATTGTTTACAAAGATTATAATAATTTCGTTCAAACTACTGGAGGACAGGGGAAAAAATCAAAAGTAGTTTGGCATGTGTTCCCCTGTCTGCAACATTGGTCAAATAAATTAGATCAGTTTTTTTGTATTTTGGGTGCATTTATTACCCACCTTACTCTTTTTGGTTTTTAGGGTTAAGTAAGGATGTTTTGGTTTTAGAACTTGGGTGGTTTGATGTTTGCAAGGAGTGATTGGGGTTAAGTAAGGATGTTTGCAACATTTTATGTCTCCCTTCCCATTTCGTTCTTTCCTTTCCCTTCCTAGCTCATAGCTCTCAAGCTGTGTCATTTACTTTTATGATAAGGTTAGTTTGCCAATCTTTGACATCTATTATGGTTCTGTTATACCCTTTACAGATTTAACATATCGTAAAATACCCTACTCTAATTAACAAATAAATTAATAATTTGTCTAGCTGTCTGATTCTTTTCTTGTTCTCTTTGTTTTGTTATATATCCCAGTGTCTGATCTTGCGATTGGCTTAGATCCGACCGCGCGATCAAGACCAAATCTTCGAGACTTGTTTAGTAGACTTTGTTAGACCTATAAGAACTTTCGGATCGGAAATCGGAGGTCATGGGCCAAACGGGCTCGATTGACTAATACGGAAAGTTTGACCGCTCGGTTGACCATGAGTCTTTTGACCGGCTCATCCTTCGGGAAGTACTAGAATGACCTTATAAACCTTCTTAAAGGTTGTGCACACTTTGAGACCCGGAAACTAGAGTTTTGAGTTAAAGTATGTTGTGAGGTACTTTTATTAACTAAGTCCGTTTATCGTCTCAAATAGGTATTCATTCTTCGTGTACTCCACATGAAGAACCCTCTCAAGGTTGGTCATCATTGGACTTCTTGTGATTGGACATTTGTTTTTAAATGTGCATTGTTTTTCAAGTATGGAATTACTTTCATAAATGTGATTTGATTGGAAATTGGTTTATTTTGGGTTAATGAGGTTAGAGGATTTTATTATCGGGGTAGTCTGGGCTTTTACAACATGATATGGGATTTTCAGGGATTATTATTATTATTATTATTAAAGTATATGGATATGGGGTTTTGGACTATGGTGATTTTGGATTTGGTGATATGTGATTTGTTTATGAAATTTAAACATGAGATTTTGGTTTATATGATTTTGGAATTTTAAATATGGTCTATTGGATTTTATTATCGTTCTCTTATGGGATTCTTAGAGGTTGTTATATTAACTACATATATGAATATAGTATTTTGGATATTATTGAAATCGAATTGGTTTATTTTAGTTTTGGTGTTTTTCTTGATTATGATTTTTTATGGTTTTCATAAAGGAATTATGGGTGTTATTTTATTATATATATTATGTTATTTCGAAATGTATTTATGGAAATTGCAATTATGGATTGCATAATTACATGTACCTCCCCTTGGATACGATGGATACTTAGATACATTCAACACGCAGTGACTCTTCAGAGGTGTGTCGGGATCCAGGCACCCTTGACTGGGTGTACCGTAGAGCCCTTGACAGGGCTGTCTACGCATCCAAAACTTATTTCAGTTGCACGTGTATTGAGAATTCTGTCATGCGTGTCTGGGGAGCAATAGTCCCACGATTGGACTGCTCGTCCCTAGTCACATGAGTATGAAGGATTCTGCCATGTGGTCTATTCAAACAGTCCTCGCGTTAGATTGTTTTTCCCTGGTACAAGACGATGGTGTGGTGAATGTGTGTGTGTGTGTGTGTGTATGGATATATGTGTGGATTTATTTCCAGGTTAAGGTTTCTTAAGCATGTGCATTAAGAGTACTCTGCACAGGTATGAACATTTGAAATGAATTTCGGAATTGAGATGGGATATTTGGAAATTACTTGGCATATTGTACTTTTGCAAGGGTATAGTTGCGGGAAAAAGGATTTTGGGTTTTGATGATTATATTTTATATTAACAGGCTCACTTTGGTGGTGTTCGGTTTTACAATAAGGATTAAATTAACCAGTTTACATTATTTTCCAAGAATTTGAGAAGTATTAATTAAATGGGTTTCCTTATTGTATGTCATGATATGAAATTTTACTGAACTAAAAGATTTTCTAGTATTTGATGATATTTCTGTACGTTTACCGAAGAAATCTATTGCATGGTGTTTTGGGCATTATTTTCTAAAATGGAGGGGGTTATTTATGTTGAATCTAAATTATGTTTAACGCTTTATTTTCGTCCACTCATATTTTCTATTTGTGCCCCCTAGGTTCTAGGCATCCGAGGTCGAGACCACCACGTCGAGGCATCATCGTTGTCCGATTGTAGGAGTGTTCTACTATCATTCTCACCTTTTATTTTTCCCGAGTTGCAAACTAAATCTTTAGTTGCTCTTAGCTGCTCGTTTTTAAGTTCGAGTAGAGAGCATGAGGCTCATTTAAATAGTCTTAACTGTTGTGCGTGCCTTTACCTTGTGCATGCTAGAAGTTGGGTTTGTTTTGGTGCTTTTTGCATGTACTGTAAATTGGGAAATGTTTCAGTTACAAGGGAGACTCTGCCAAAATTTTGGTAGGAGTCGAATTGTTTATCAGTTTAAATTAGGGCTAAAAGGCTTTTTAGTAAAGTGGGTCTGACATCAGCCAGATGTTGGACGGGCAACAGGGTTCGTCACAGATTCCAATGAGGAGTTCGGGGTGGGTCTTGTCATGATGCACACCAAGAAGATGGTTTGGTAGCACAAAATAGAGAGGCATTGAGAAATCATATAGCCGCTAGTTTAATGAATTCATCTACTTAGAAATTGTATATGATTCCTTGTTTATGACTGACTTGATTTTTGTTAAGACCATATTATTGACACTATATTTTTGTTATGATACTTTATTTGTTTTGTGATTAAAATAATTTTTAGGGTGTTGGAAACATATTTAACACAAAAAATATGTAAGAGAAAGTGAAAGTAATTTTTTTTACCAAACACTTGAATAGAAAAATGTGTGGCCCGGCTCGACCCGATGGACGGGCTCCAATCGATCCCTTTCAAGCCTCGGCCCGACTTAAAAATTTAGGGCCAACCTGGCCCGTTGACAAACCCTAAAATTAATAATTTTATGTAGTCTACGTTTGAAACCCCAATATATTTCGGAATTCAGAATTTTTCGAAATCTCAAGATACATTCCAATTTCAATCCAACTTGTTTCAAAATTTTCGGATTTTGGAACTATCGAATGTCGTAATTATTTGGACTTGTCAAAATTGGAAATTTTCGTATCGAAATCGAATTTACTAATCCGACTTGCACACTTAGTAAAAGCATTTCCACCCATTCCTTTCTGCCAAAAGAGGGACTTGACTCCAAAAACAACCCCCACAAAGGAAAAGTTGCCATGACAAGAAGAGGGCCAACCAAACTTGGCAAGCCCGAAGGCAAGACTTGCCTGCCCTGTAACAACCCAAACCTTAATTAATTTTTAATTAATAATTTATAAGAGGAAAAGACAATTATACCCTTGGAATATTTTATTGGGTTTTTAAGTAGACCTTTTTGACCAGGAAGGAATTTGGGAAATACGCTTGTACCGTTGCGTAGAGCACGACGAAACGAGTCCGTAGACATGAAGTTGACTCGAATCGGAGGTATAACGAAGAAAATACACAAAAAGGGCAAAATTGTAAATTTTGAAAATCTGATTTAAAAATCTGATTCTCTCTCTCCTCGCGTCTCTCTTTTCTCTCCCTGATACCAGCCCAGCCGACAGACCCCAAGCCACCCAGCCACCGCCACGCTTACCGGACCGGTCAAGAACGAACCGGCATCACCCCTCCTAGCCGTCCGATGTCTTCCCCGACCTCCAGCCGCCCTGGTTTCATCGAAAAACCACGAAACCCGACCGGTATCAGTTGAAACTTCACCGGCGTCGTACGCCGTCCTCCGGCCACCAAATCGAACGATTGAGGTATGGTTTTTCAACTATTTTTCACGTACTAGATGATGGTTGGGTAGGTTTTGAGAAATTGTTTGGTTTGAAGGGTTGATTTTGGATTCAAAGTTCTGCCGGTTTTAGGATGTCGATTCCGGCCACTTCCGGCCACCTTTTGGCCCTAGTCCAAGAACAAAAGTGGTTCCAAATTAGGTGTTTTACCTAGGCTAGGAGATTGGGCCGACGGTTTGAAGATTTTCCAGCCGCAGGAATTTACTATGCCGGACCGTGGGCGGCGCCTGAGCCAGGTATCAGGGACCACTCTAGTCCTAGAATAACCCTCGTGTCCTCACGAGTGCGTAGGATTTCGCGGATCTCAATTTGGATAACGTTTGAACCCCGAATGGATCTCGCATATTGTGCAATTTCCGGGTTCAATACGTACAGACCGTTGGATCGTAGTCAAACTGGAGTATGTTGATCTAGGTAATTTCAAGATGGTGTAGGATTTGACGGATCGTGAATCGGAGTCCCAGATACTCCGAAAAGGCCAACCCTAGGGTTAGGGTTATGGAAAATCGTTCGTCTGTCTGATCGTGCGATCATGAGCAATCCGACCATCCGATCGAAACCAAACTTTCGGGACATGTGTCCTAGGCTTAGTGGAACCTTTAGGAACGATCAGATCGGAGTTATGAGGTTGTGGACCCCACGGGATCTTGAGTTGACTTTTTGGGACTTTATCACTTTTAAGTCCCGAGATACTTCTAAGTCATGCCCATTGAGAGGAAAGCTAGAGTGGGCATAGGAATGACCTTTTAAGTGATGCATGCACTTTTAACAGCCGGGGGTCAGGGTTTTTGTTTTATTATTGTATTATTGAGCAGAGTTATTAATAAAATATTATGATGGATATTCAGGCACCCGGGCACCAGTTGACCCGCAGGAGGGACCTTCAAAGGGTCCAGCTAGCTCAGATCACCTGTGAGTGGACCTTTTTATTTTCATAAATGAATTTATGCAATTTAATCTCATTATTTGATCTTGAATGAGTTTATTCATTGTTCAGAGTTTTAATAGCTTGATTTATCGCTTTTATATGTTCTATTTTATATGTTACCGAGTTGAGAGTGCCTAGAGATTATGGCATACCAGAGTTTTAGATATTTATCAGATAAAATGGCAGCAGAGTTCAGAGATAAATAAGAATTTATTTTATATCTTGTTAAATTATTTCTGAAACTATATTTTCTTAGAAACCACCATAGGTACCCAAGATTATTTAAGGTTGCCTTCGATAAATGTGTTGCCTACGAATTAAATGTTGCCTTCGGTTATAATGATGTCTACAGACATCCAGTTGCCTTCGGTTATAATGGTGTCGACGGACATCCTGTTGCCTTTGGTTAGGTCAGCATGCTTGACACTGCCCCACGAGTTGCGGGGACGCCGGGACCGTGAGGTGCGAGATTGCGGATTAGGTTGACCAAGTGTCCCCTGAATCCTGCGAGATTGCAGTTTGGGTTGACCTTGCGTCACCGAGACCTGCGAGAATGTGTCACTCTGGTGGCACGAGAATGGAATTGACGGAAAATAAAGGAATTGACAAAAATCAAAGGAATTGACGGATTAGAAGGAATTGACGGATTGCGAAATGCGTACACCTAGGTGGTAGATTTAAACTTGATTTCAATGTTTTCGAGGACTTAATGTTTTAATCAAGTGTGTGATTGACTCTATATATATATGAATGCAGTGATTCCTGTACGAGTATATATATTAGAAATGATTTAACTTATAACTGATTTTACAGTGGGGTTAGTATGTTCCTATACTATTTTCTAAAACTTGGTTTTTGGTCCACTCACCTTTTCAATGTTTTGCGCCCCCAGGCTGTAGTCGTGCGTCAGTGCACCACCACCGGGCTGAGACCACCTTCCGCCACATCCCTTGATAATGTAGGACCTTGTATAATTATTTTATACTTATAATCTTCTGTGTAGAGCTCTGATATTGCCCTAGATTGCATGTCTAACTGTTGGAATGTAATTATTTGCATGTTGGCAGTTGGTGTATATTTTTATATGCATGTTTGACAGGTGTAATCTTGGGATTGGTCTGATTGCAAGGGGAGACTCTGTTGAATTTTCGTCAAAAGTCAAACCCCAGTCTTATTTGAAATTTGACTAGAAGGGCAATTAGGTCATTTGTGCCCGGCACTTGCCAGGTGTCGGACACGCACAAGGTTTGGCTCGGATTCCAAAGTGGAATTTGGGTCGGGTCCTGTCATGGCCTGCTGCTGAGCAAGTGTGACATCATGCTGACGTTGTCGACCAATTTAAATACAAAAATAAATAATTAATTAATTCTATAAATACCTAGTCATATTCTTCACTTCCCACACCAAAATTCTTACAAATCCCTCTCCTTATATCTCATGTAAATAGTGGTTGCCCTTAGGTTGCCATGACAATGGGTGGGAATGCATCAAAAAATTGCTAGGGTAGTCACTATTCATGTGAATAGTATTTGCCCTTACTTGCCCTTTGTCATGGCACAGTGGGGTGGAAGTGCTCTAAGTGCATTTCCAAAGCACAGTCCCACCCTTGGCAAGAGGGGGCCTCGGCCCATGAAAGCGCTTCCAACGTGCAAATGCAGCCTGGGCAAGACTTGGGCTCCACCAACTCGAGCAAGGCCTGAGGCAAAATCAGCCCGGGCAAGACTTCGAATTTTTTTACTGTTAGCGCTTGGCGTACTCGTCGGGACAGCACGTGACGTACACGCAGAGACCGCTCGTGTCACGCACGCCAAAGGTAAAAAAAATTTTGAATTTTTGCATTAGCCTTGCTTTCTCCCAATGGATAAAAGCCACGTAGTGCTTCTTGGGGTGTCTGATCCATTCTTTGTAAAAATTGAAAAAAAAAGTGGAAAAAATACAAAAAAATTTCTATAAATACCTACCAATATTATTCACTTTCCACATCAAATCTTCATACAAATTATTCTCTTTCCAATATTATTCACTATCCACACCAAATTTTCTAATGCTAAATTTTATTTGTTTAAAAATACAAATGACCTCTTCCATCAAAGTTGAAGGCTCGTGGACATCCATGGAAGATGTTTTTTTGTGTGAGTGTTAGGTCCAAGTTGGTCATTGCCCGATCACAGGCAATGAGATGAAGCTCTCTCATATGTGGAGAAAAATTCATACATTCGGCTCGTACGGAAATGGCCTTGGCTAGTAGGTGAAAAAATTTGTATAAGGAGTTAGGGAAATGGAGAGATGCATTGGCAAAAGAGAGGGACAAGTTTCGAAGCGGCGAAAATCTTGGCATCGAGATAAATTTTTTGTAATTGCCGGATTATTAAATTTAATGTCTTTTTTTTATATATATTTTCTTGCATTTCCAATTTGTGATTTTTTTTATATTATAGATTATGCAAGCATAAATGTGGTTCGGTGCCATTAGCCAAGGCACAAAATCTTTCAACAATCACCAATGTTGGGAGGTTGTGAAGAATTGTTCGAGATTCAAAATTATTCCCACGAGGTCGACCATTATGTTGAATGAGACGTTGCTCCACGATTCACCGGCATCGGATTCGTCGTTGGACTCCCCGATGAATCACGGCTCACCAATTCAAAAGGAGTTGGGGCCTATTAGGAGAAAGGCGACAAATGCCAAGAGAGGGAGCACTTCGAACAATGATTGTGCAAAAATTTTGGAGCAAATTTTTTATCAACGACACATTGAGAATTGAGAGAGACATGAAAAGAGATGAGGGTGATAAGGTAAAAGATGAAGCATTTGCATGAGAAAATGAGTATGCACACAAACAATACATGGACAAGAAAGATTAGGAAACCATGACCATGGATACGAGCCATATGTCCCCTGAAACAAAGTCATTTTGGAAGCAAGAACGAATGGATGTTATAAGAAGAAGACTTTTTTGTGACGATAGACCTAGCAACACAAATTGGTTAAATGATGAAAACCATTAGGTTGTATTGATAGAGTTGCCATTTCTTAATTAGTTGTATTGCTTGTCTTTTATTGAATAAAGAAAGCATTCAATAATATATCTATTTATTTAAAACATTGCATACATCAAAACAAAGCATAATTCCCACTGCCATGGCAACTTGATCATCGTCTGCTTCCCACTCCCTTTCTTCTTCAGCACGTTTGCGCATTCTTTCTTCATTTTCTCACTTAGCCTTATCCAACAACCTCCTCGTGACCAAGGTATTAAATATCGATAATATCCCCGATATTATCCCGATAATATCTGATTTTTAGGGGTCCGATATTTTAACAACTAACCATAGTGTTATCGTCAATATATCGATATTATCCCGATAATATCAGGAAGATATTTTCAACATTTTTATGAATGATTTGGGCAATATATCGAGATATTATCGATAATATCCCGATACGAAACCCAAAAATATTTATATACATGGTATTTGTGAAAACCATTTTACTCCTTCAACACCTTAACCACCATATCACTTATGTTTTTGTGAAAATACTAAAATATTTATATATATACATGGTTTTGTTTTGAATTCTTTTTGCAAGAAACAAATTTTCACATGAGATGAGTAGTAACTATGGTTATACTCATAACCAACCATTTCCCTACCCTTCATATCCCATTCCTGTTGGGATGGAATCAAGCGACTCATGGAAAGAATCCGAGACTCAATCTTCAAATGATTTTGCTTATGGACAACGTCAACCAATCTCGGATCCATATGGGTGGCATGTTAACAATTACATGCAAAACTATTTTGGGGATTTATCATTTGATGACTACTCTTCAAAATATACTTACTCTACACATAGAGATGATGAAGATAGTGAAAATTTTGAACCTCATAGGAACTCTATGTGGTACTAAGTCACTCATGTATCTTACAATGCAATGTATAAAGTGTAAAATATTGTAGTAATTCATTATATATAAATGATTATGGTGTGTTTAATCTTCTTTCATTAATTACTACATATTTTCTACACTTACGGTGTTTGCCAGCTCGCTATATAATCAACTTAAATCAGTTAAATCCATCATGCAATGCATTTCCTTCCAATTTTTTGTGATAAACTAATAGATAATTGACTAAATAAACATCCTGCAAAGTTTCAATAAAAATTTCCAAGTTTTTCTTACAATTTCCGTGGTTTTTATTCAATTTTTTCCGATACCGATAATATCCTGATATTTCCTGCAATATTTCTGTGTTTTTTGACTTCCGATATTTCCGATACCTCCGATATTTAAGACCTTGCTCTTGACAGACATTGAAAGTAAAATGTGTTTTGTAAAATTTGAGAAATGAAATGATAGAGAGGATATGGATGATTGCTGTGAGTGGAGGCTGTAGTTTTATATAGAGATTTAGAAAATAGAGATGACACATGGCGCATTTGTAGCAATTGAAAATCTTATCTGAAATTTAATATGTGAATTTTATAATAAATATGGACACGTGGCAACCAAAAATCTTATTTGAAATATGATATGTAAATTTTATAATAAATATGGACACGTTGCAATCGAAAATCTTATTTGAAAATTTTATTCGAAATATGATATGTGAATTTTATAATAAATATTGACACGTAGCAACCAAAAATTTTATTCAAATTAATCGTTTAAGTATAAAAATAAAAAAAATAAGTAAATAATAAATGCCCTTTGACATGGCAATGAGTGGAAACCCAACTTCCCTTTTGCAAGGGCAGTCACTATTCACATGAATAGTAACATCGTTTGTCTCCCTTTGCCTTTTGCCATGGCAAGTGGCAACTCAGTAATTCAGTGGCATATCCTGTAAATATGAAAATCTTGTAGGGTCGTTTTCCCAACCCAGTCATCCTCAACCTCTAACTCCTCTCGCACCACCTTCTCTTTGCCTCCCAACGCAGATTGAATTCCCAAATTCACGGTCCTCACTCTTTTCTCTCAGACAACTTATCTTTTTCTACAACCAAAATTAGGGTTTGTAATTACCAATTAAGTGCCCGTTTTTTCAATAATTTTTTTTTTTGACTCTGATGATATCCTTTTGAATTGGGGTGGGGTTGTGGGTATTCCTTTTTGTTTCAATTCTAGGTTTTAGTTTTTCAATTTCAGCTAAAAATTCCCTTTTTCTATTTGGTTGTGGGGCTTTTCATTGTTGGTGAAATTTTTGGTGGCTTGGAGCTGTAAATGTACTATTAGAAATGTCAGAATCCAATCACCAGAACTCAATGTATGGCTCAGGAGGAGCCCCGCAGAGTAACCAAGTTGAGGAACAAGAAGACGACGTTGAAGAGTCCATAGACAACCCTCACATACGCTTCGAAGATAGTAGCGTCATTCCTCCCAATCCACTGTACCTTACCAGCTCAGAATACCCTCCTGCGGCCGCCACAAACGGCGGCTCTGATCAGCTTACGCTGTCGTTTCAGGGCGAGGTTTACGTCTTCGACGAAGTTTCTCCTGATAAGGTAAAGTTCTTTCGCTTCTGGGTGGTGCTCAATTTGAGTGTAACTGTTTTTGGACTTTTGGTTCATTCTGTACTGGTGATTTCTGCTTTGTTTTCTTTGTTATAGTGGTGTTTAGTCTGATAGGTTCTTGTTTTGTTCTTGGCTAGACCTTAAACTACTTGCTTTTCTTTGAGAAAATGGGTTTTGGTTAGTTTGTGGGAATCATGCAGTTAAAGTAAGTTCTTTGAGTGGTTCAATGTTTGCTGAACATCATGATTGGGTTTTTTATTTATTGTTTATGCATGTGGGCAACCTGTCTTATGAATTAAAGTCTATAGGTGTTAATGAGAGGGGTTGTCTGACAGACTTGAGCATCTGTGGTTGTTTTTCACAGGTGCAGGCCGTACTACTACTTTTGGGCGGATATGAAATCCCTTCTGGCATTCCTTCGATGGGGCCGGTTCCTCTTAACCAGCAAGTGTGTACTTATATATATATTTATGTATAAATGATGCAAAAGTTTGTTGGAATTAGTAGTCTTTCAGTTGGTGTTATTTTCGTTCACTTTGTTGCGATAATGACATCTCTTACAGGGTATGAATGACTTACCTGTAAAGCCAATTCAACCGCAAAGAGCTGCATCTTTAAGTCGGTTTCGTGAGAAAAGAAAAGAACGTTGTTTTGATAAGAAAATTCGTTACACTGTGCGAAAAGAAGTTGCACTCAGGTACTACAAGATTATTTACTTGTTTATTCATTTTCCTTGGCCTTTCAGTTGAAAGTTCTCTATCATTCTCTGACAAAGACTCTATGTCACTTTTGTAAATGCATATCCTGATTTATAATGTTGTTTAGCATCCTTTTCATGATTCCTTATTCAAATATACAGTTTCTGATAAGGCTGTTGTTTTTGTGTTTCTGAGACAAAGTATATTGGAGAATGTGAATTTATATAATTTGTAAATCATATGATTAGTCTTAGTTTAATCATGATATTGGTATCCCCATCATTAAGCATTACATATTATTATAAATATAGTAAGCTATTTTCCATAGCAGAATATATGCTGTACATATTGATGTATGCATGCCTCCTATTAAATTCGTTTGAATAAATGTTGTACATGTTAATACAACCAAAACTGGAAATTGCTATCAACTAAGGATAAAAAAAAATCATTCTGAAAAACTTCATTATGTACAGCCCTTGAATTTGCAAAGATAATGAAAGATGCTGATTCCTAGAATTCAGAAGAAACCGAAGCCCAAAGTGAATTGCAATGGACCAAATAAGGAATAGTTTTTCTTTAAAGAGCTAGATCTCAGAATAAATGCTGTGATACCATATTGAGAATAATGGGGAAAGAGATGCCTAAATTGTCACTCTAGATAGGGCCTAAACGGAGTACAACCCTACTCATAGTAGGATATGGTAACAGGCCTTTCTTAGAATGAAATGTAAAGGTATATCATTTAGAAAAGTCTTTCTCAGCACGCTGAAACTCCTGAAAGACATAGATTCTTTTATAACAATAACCGTCCGATTGGATGAGGGAAAATAACTCAGAATTTAGCTAAAAGTCGGGAATTTAAGAGGAGAAATTGACAATTCCCTTGTTTGGCAACTTAAGCGCGGATTTTATTAAATGACGCGTGGAAAAAATCGTGGAAATTGGAGCATCAATTCCCAAGTTTAATTTCCACCAAAATAGGCGTCTTTTAACAATTTCCATAGTGCCATTTACAAAATTCGATATACAAAAATCCAAACACTGAAATCTTCAATTGCCAGAAATTGAAATGATGGAAATTTAAATTCTGTCATTTTAGAATTCTATGTAATTTTCAATTCCTTCATCCAAACGGAGGGTAATGGAAGATCACTTTTAACTCCTCAGCCTTTTTTTTTTCTTTTTCTTCCCACCTTGACTTTTTTGTTATTTCATAATCCTTTTCCTTCTGGCCATCTTTTAATATATTGTGCGTACGTATTTCAGAATGCAGCGTAAGAAGGGTCAGTTTACATCATCCAAGGCAAGTTCTGATGATGGAGGCCCTGCTTCATCTGGTGCAACACAGGGCTCTGGACAAGATGAGAGCATGCAGGAAACTTCGTGAGTCCATCTTCATGTATCGCTACTTATATTTAGGACCATTAGATTTTTTATAGGACATAGGATTGATGGTCATTAGATTGATTCTTTAAAGTGATTATGCTTTATGTTGCATTCTACAATCATGTTGCATTGACGTTGAGCTATTTTTATACAGGTTTCGTACTCTAATTGTTTTTTTGTTATTTCAAGAGAAATACTTATATTCTCTGCATTCTGAAAATTTATGCATAATGTCTTTTCAGGTGCACGCACTGTGGGATAAGCTCAAAATCAACTCCCATGATGCGTCGTGGGCCAGCAGGTCCAAGGACTCTATGCAATGCATGTGGGCTCAAGTGGGCTAACAAGGTTTGAGAGATTATAAGTAATTTAATTTATGCTTTAACTCCCTTTTGGGTATTGATGGATATCTAAAAGAATTGTTTGCATTTTCATAACTGTCTGTGTATGCACATGTATATATATCTCATATAATATATACATATATATTTCCATGATCTCCGTTTCTGCATTCTTTTGTTTTACTGTCCCTCCATATAACAAGTGTTTTGAGAGATTTTGAGGATTTAATTGTAAGCTTTTCAATTTTTCCTCAACCTAATATTTCATGTTTAAATGTACAATGGATCAGTGCATCGTAATGTATTTCAGTCATTTATATCTAATCTACCACCTGCCTTGTTGAGGACCTTAACAGAGAATAACTCTTTTGTCTAAAAGTTCTTAATTGAACTAAGTAACCAGTTCTTATCCTATAGATCTTCTTCCACAATTATGACTAGAACACTTCAAGTGCGATATTTTTATTTTTATTTTTCTTTGCTTACTCCTTGTTGTGGATGTATGAATACACATATAATACACACACACACATATGTATATAGGAGTCCTAGCACACATGAATACAACATTCATGGTTTAACTGTTGGATGAAAATCCAAACGTTCAGTAGGATACACACAATTTTTTACCTACTCTGTCATTGTCATTGTTATTTTTATCTTGAATTTTCATTCCCTGGTTTAGAGCATGGTAGATGTCTTATTAGAGTACTTAACTAGTTAAAGTTGGAGCATCCAGCCCAAAACCAATTGGAGAGACAGAGAATTGTATATATTGAGATGGAAGGCTTAGAATGACTGATGTGGGACTTTATGTTTTCAACATGCCCGTAACGTTTGGCCAGATTGAGCCAACACGTACTGAGATGTAAGGCTTATAGTGTCCAATGCGGAATTGAATTCTCAACATAAGGTTGTGTGTCTAAACACTTATACAGATCGATATAATTACCAGGTTGTTGCCCTGTTCGATGTATGACTAGAGAAACTTTTTATATAGAATATGTCTGACAAGGTTTTTGAATCAGCATATGTTTCTCAATCATAGTCTAAGACCATCCAATCTACTTTGCATCTCAGTTGTTTGTATCTGAGAAAGCAGTACTTAAGAAGAACTTTATTAGAGAATATATATATATATATATATATCTGTCAGGCAATCTAGCATGCTGTGTTGCTAGACATTTTATGTCTGAATGCGCGGCCCTTATTGACATTTTAGCAATAAACCAGGTTAGATATCTAGCAAAAGAAAATTACTATATATATTGGAGTTAGCTTTGTTGGTGGTGGATACTAAAATTTGTAGGAAGTGATTGCTGGTGATTCTTAGTCATCTCTTAATGTATGCTCAACTTTTTGCAGGGAGTTCTAACAGGTGGTCCTAAAGTTTCACATATAGGTATGCAGGATCCTTCTGCAAAGGGAATTGAACAGGTAAACCACCTCAGGCACCCTGAAAAAAAAAATTAAAAATCTTGTGATTTTTCTTTTATCTGGCGTTTTCCTCATGGGTTTTTATCACAGGGTGATGGCGAAGCTAAAGACTCAGTTGCTATAACCATGGGTGCCAACATCGCCCCTTCCTCTAATGGTGACAACTCAGCCATGACTGTGGACAGAAATTTATGAAGTCCCTTGCAGCCTGGTTGTTTGCCATTTGCTGTATTACAAAGGGATGTCAAATAGATTCAAGTACGTTATCGAGTGTACATATGCTTTAGGGACTTGGAGCTATAAACTAATATAGATTTGAAACCCTATTATTTTATGTGATTGTAGTCTGAGGACCAAATTTAGAACCTCATGTCATTGTAGCATTTGTATTCTATCATCCATGTTGAATATGGCTGCAAAACTATTGCCAGTTCTTTCCTTGTCTACAATATAATCAAGAAAGGTTATGGTGATAAGTGCAACCTGATTATTGTGAAATTCGAACCGCCAGACCAGAAAAGCGAGGATTAAAGCCTATTTTCGGAGGCATGGCCAAGCCAAGGTAAATTTGCAGTTATTTGGGCGCTTTTTAAATGTAATTTTAAATATAAAAGTGCGCCTTACAACATACCAGGTGGAAAATTCAAAATTGAGTGACCAAGTTTGGCTAGTGAATCATCAGCTGCATAATTTGTTTGTCAAGGTCAACAGACGTGGTTTGGTGTGCTTCAGATGCTTCCACATTCTTCTATAGCTATGAATCAAAACTTGCATTTAAAAAAAAAAATCAAGTGATTGTACCCTCTGGGTGATTGGGGTTTAGTGGAAAATAAGATGAGAAAACAGAGAATGACCAATTAAAGAAGGAAGTAACAATGCCGAGCCTAGTAGCGTGGGCTTGTAACCTCAATCGGTGTGGGTAGCAAACAAAAGAAGGAAGTAACAATTTCAATTCTCTTCCGAAGTTTCACAAGTAAACATAAAATGAAAAATAAATAGGCTGATGTCACCGATTTTTCTCATCAGCATAGGAAAAATTATCAATTAGTAATTTCTTGAGATACAAGTTGCCATAATATATAGTTAGTGGTGCTATCCTAAGTCAATATCTGAGGGCCCTTATGATCTCATTTATTTGACCTTTCAAGGGATACCAATAAACTTCAAACACTTCTCCTTCTCAAATGCAAGTCATCTGCAATAGAAAATGAAACCAAGTAAACTTCTGCTTGCTTATTAAATCTGCAACAATTACTTGGCTCCATCAAAGCAAAAGGTTAATACACCTTGACTGTAGGGCAAGCAGCCTTGGAGAGGTACGAACGATGATTTCGATTCTATTTCCTTGTCGAAATGCTGCATGTACAGTTTAGTTTGATTTCCTTTTTCTTTTAGAACGGTGTCTTAAACAGAAAATGGGGAGATAAAGCCCTAAAGAATTCTTGCTAGCTGAATCCAATTCTTACGGATCTAGATGCTACACAGAAAAGAAGAAAAAAAAAAGTAGAAACAATGTCATCCAAAGTCTGGTGAGTTGTGGTTTTAATTGTTATAAGGAAAGAAATCCGTGAATGGAGGCGAGAGTGGTAGGACAAGGATTCTTCCATTGCCACCACATAACAAGAAAAAGAAAACTCACGCTATTATCTAGTTTGTGACAAAAATGAAAGACTAAATTATATCTCAGTGAATTTCATGTATTTGTTTATAGGTACCGATATATTTTTATGATCAGGTTCACATTCCTTGCTTGTTTGAGAAGGGAGGAAAGAGATAGATCATTCTTGAATAACGAGAGTATCTTATTGGAGAATCTCATTGCTTCTTGTGATGAAAAATCCAATCCTATTCGTAATTACTCTTCTATAGAGCTCATGATGAATCGCTACCATGGAAAACTAAATTCCGTATTGCAAAGCAACTTGCAAATGCACTTACGCATCTCCTCACTGCCTTTCCCAAGCCCATCATTCATAGGGATCTCACACCCAGATGTATTTTCTTGGACCATGACTTTGTTCCCAAACTTTGCAACTTCTCACTCTCGAAAACCATTCGTCCTATGCAATCGCATGCTAATGAAGACACTGTGAAAGGAACATTTTGGGTACTTTGATTTTTTATTTTTTTTAATCAAAGATAAACTTCACTAGATAAACTTCAACAGGACAGTTAAAGAAATCAACAAGACATCGAAAGTAGAGGATACCTTGATCCTTCGTACAAGATTTCTGGTTACATTTCAGAAAAGAATGATGTCTATAGCTTTGGCTTTTACTTATATTCTTGACGGGACGAAAAGCTCGGGATGAAAATTAGGCAGGAGAATATGCATAAATTATTTCATACGTGAAATCTCATGCTTGTGATGGCTAGATTAAGACGATTGTGGATCCTAAAATATCCTTGAAGAGGTATAGGGCTAATGCTAAGGCACTATTTTGTACATGATGAGAGGAATGTGTAACAATGGCACTATTTGTATCAAAATCCTTGATGGCCAGTTTTGATAACTCATCCATCTTTTGTAGATATTCCGTCAAATAGAACCGCCTATAGTGATTATTCCAGTAAAAATAATACCCAAAAAAATAAAAATAATAATAAGGTACTCTTATGTTACTAGCTACCAGTTTGGTGGGGATTTATTTTTCATCAAAAGTTCATGTTATGCTTAGCAAGGAGAAATACTTCGTGAAGCCACATTGTCCATATTACTACTGCAGGAGCAAGTTCTACGCGAAGAAAGTGCTGAATGTATTTTTTTCTAAAGTTCCCCTGGCGAATTCAAATCATATTGGCCGGTTTGATTTGGTTTTGATCAAGGAAAAAGTCAAATAGTTTTAAAATTGAACCTGATTATAATTGTTTGGTTTGGAGCTTTTGCAAAATGGCCTAAACCAAACTAGACCGTCTACTTATATTTTTGTTTTTAATTCATTTTATTTTGTAGTTCTCTCATTGAATAATAACTAAATAAGGATGTTGAATTTGAAGTGTACTGCTATTAGTTTTTGAACTTTAAAGTTTTATAGCATTTTGAATTTTAGGATAGTATGATACACTAGAAGATGAAAATTTGTGTTGCAAATGGACTAACAAAGAGGAGATAATGCAAAAGAAAAAAGAATTGGGCTTATGTCCAAAGGGTTTAAGGATTGCCCAAACTGGCAGAACGAAACTATTTTAAAGTAAAACCGATACAATCCAGACCGTGGCCACTCCTACTACTAAATTGAGTCGGATCTATAGAGTTAGAAAATAAATGTTTTTATTCTTTTTTCCATTTTTGCGTCATAGTGATTATGACTTTCCAAACACGTTTATCTAGGGGCTTAACGTTTAAATTCGGAGTCAAATCTTGGTCAAAAAGAGTTCAATCCATTTCTCTTTGGCAAAGCAAGAAAATTTGCAGAAAAAAGAACTGAGCGAAGAAGAGTGATGCTTTAGAAATGGAGATGGTGAACGCTCAGCCACTGCAAGCGAGGGCTTACGAGGGGGAAGATCAACTGGTGCATATACCGGCAGAGTTGGAAGGGGACTATGGCGAAGGAGGTGGTGCTAAAGCGGCCATGAATGGAGGGGACCAAGCTCGGAGGCGCTCTGGAGTAACTATGAGTCGCTGCAATTCGGCTCTGCCTTCTCGGACCAGTGAGCTCACCCTTGCCTTCGAGGGTGAGGTCCACGTTTTTCCCGCGGTTACTCCCGATAAGGTTGGCTTTCCGTCTTCTGCAAATTTCATTTTGAGTCCGTTTGGTTCGTTTCGCCCTGTTTGGTTCCCGGGAAACATGAGGAAAATCAAGGATTATAAATTGAAAAACAAAAGGAATCTCTCTCTGTTTTCTTGAATGTATATATTTGCTTGTAGGACTCTTTTGTCGAATAAATAACATGCTAGCTAGCAACATTAGCTAATTAAAGGCAGACTTGTGAGGATTTCCCTTCTGGTGCAAAACTTAGTCTTGGATAGCCATAGAATTTTCTATAGCAGGTTAGACAAGTTTGAAAACCGTTGATGATTCAATAATTTTGGTCTCTTTTGAGTTCATTCTCAAATTATAGTTTAATTCTAGTGTCCCAGTATCATAGAAATTAGTTGCCCGTCAGTTATGGGAAGTAAATGAGTAGATTTAAGCCCTTTCAGCTAGATCAGTCCACGTTATAGTTCTGGAAATTATCAGCAATTCCTTTCTTTCTTGTTTTCATATGTACCTGTTGGAAGCATTAACAAAAGGCTGTTTCTTCTGTGCAAGTTACATTGCGCAATAAGGTGCTCCATTTAATCATTTAGATGTGATGATATGGTTCTTGTTTATTCTTTTCAATCGGAAAACTTGAGAATTCATTCCCAAGTTTAAGACCTGGGTGATACTATCCTGGCCAAACGGCTGGCAAAAGGAATGAGTTCAAAATTGTTGTCATGCCAGAAAGTCAATGGTTAAGTAATGATAGAGAATATTAGAGGCCTAACCAAAAGATATTAAAAAAAAAATTACTATACTATTTAATTATGTTTCAGACTGAAGTCTTTGGCGTGGCCATTTTGATGGATTAATCCCTGAGCAAGATACCATCTTTGGGGGACCTAAAAACAGTCGAAAATTGCGTTTCTGTCTTCTAATCACTATAGCATACATATCTGAATTACTCTAATAATTGGTTAAAGAAGATAAGTTTTTTCCAAAGACACACTGTTAATTGGATCTGTAAAAATACATTTGCCGTTGACTTGCATTTTTCTTTCTCACAAAAATGGGAAAGTTGCATAGTGATTGACTCGCTCTGCTTTTTGGCTATTCATACGTGAGTTGCACATTGGAATGGTTTAAACATGGTGCAAGCTTTAGTGCCTATAATTCACCCTGTATAAATCTGCTGCTTGGTTTCTTTTGGGGTAATTATGCCTGATATTCTGGAATATTAATTACAGGTGCAAGCAGTGCTTTTGCTATTGGGAGGGCGTGATATATCCAGCAGTTTCCCTAGTTCTGAGTCTCTGCTAGAAAGCAATAGCGGGGTATTCCTGTATAAATCAACTTGCTCTTGTTTTCCCCCACACTGGGGTTAATATTTCTCTAATTGTTGATGCCTTTTCAAAATTACACTCTAGGGTATAGGTGACATCTCACGAAATTCAAAACTTTCACGAAGAACTGCATCTCTTGTTAGGTTCCGTGAAAAACGGAAAGAGAGATGCTTTGAAAAGAAAATTCGATACACTTGTCGAAAAGAGGTTGCTCAGAGGTAATGCAACCTGTCTTGATAGCTTTCCTCTTATTGCATGGTGTTGATTATTTCTCTGGATGTTATAGTGATTGCATGCAGCTCCTTGTTGAAATATTCTGGTGGTTTACTCAGAAATGGTTCTCCAAAACTATGGTTGGAACAATACAGCTGTGAACCCATGTTCTAGTATTTCATGACAAAAAATGGGTTTAGGAAGTAGTCTTTTCTCTTTTTATGCATTACACAACAATCAGTGATTTTCTTCCCCTGAGTGATAAAGCCTCTCAGAGATCTGGGTGAATGATTTGGATCATAAAATATAGGCCTTTCCTCCTACTGGTCCTGTCTGCAACTCGTTTGGTTGAGAAATAAATGATATTATGTGTGAGGAAAAAAGAAGAAGAATTATATGGATTTTCTGCATGTGGAGCTATTTGGTTGTTCTTGTTTGTTGTGGAGGTGATTTAGCTTTAGTTTAGTAACCTGCACTTTTGAAATTAACAGAATTGGTGATTGCCACTGTGTCGGTGCATTACCTGTTTAGGATGTGGGCTTAGCTCTTTTGGTGGCCTAGCTTGGTTCTACCAGTTCAAATTTCTAAACTTTATAGTTTCTAATTTGAAGATGCAGTTGATCATGAGATAATAGTACCCAACAGCTTATATGTGCACTGGCAGCTCGGTAGTGAAAAGGTTCGCTTTGAAGCAACATTGTAGCTCTTCCAGCAGCAACATTGTAAATGTATCAGAATCGTTTTTTCTTTGCAAGAGAGTCTATCCCATGAAACATAATAATGACTACTCCTTCCAGCAGAAAATATTGACCTTCAAAATCAGAGAAAATATCATCTTTCACACAAACACACACCCGCAGATGTAAAATTATTTTTGTATTAACAAATCGTTCTTGGAGTGTTACCACTACCTTTATTGCCATATTAAGGTTGTATTTGGTCTTTTATCAATAAATATAATCCATGTATTAGTGCCACATCCACTGATATTTACAGCTTGGTTAACACTGATTGATGACCAAGGTGTGTGTGCATCAACTTGTATAAACTAAGAAAATGGGTAGATAGTTAGTAAAAAGGAAGTTAGACTTACACAAAAACGATGGAAGTAGTTTATAAATTGGTGTCAACTTGTAAGGTGGTTTTTGGGGGTGTGAAATTTTATGCAACTTAAAATTATTTAAACGCCTTTTAACCTTTTATGGTATTTCCTTCCAAGTTTCAATGAGGTAATTATTGTCAAAATAGAAGTTTGAAAGCTACTTGAATTGCCGTTCCATAATGGTAATCAGAATAATGCAATAACTGGATGTGGTTGTGGTTCTTTCTCCGTTTCTCTCACTCACACATACCCCAGACAAATGGGATTGTGAAATTCGTGGATTTTGTCCTACTTTATGATTATACAATTGTTTTTCTACAATAATTCACATATGCATGTGTTTGTTTTGTGTGCATTCCACGAATTTTTAACTTTTCAACATTTAACAACAAACATTGATTTATGCAATGTATAATGGAAACAAAAAGATGAAGTTATCCTTGAATTCAGTGCTATTTACTTATTTTTCTCTCAATACTATTACTTGTTTTGTAGGATGTATCGCAAGAATGGACAGTTTGCATCATTGAAGGACGATTCTAAAATTGCTTCTGGAAACTGCGATTCAAGTGATGGCACTTCTTGTCCAGAATCTGTGTGAGTTTGAATTCTGTTCTTCAGTTAGCATTTGAACTTTCAGTAGGATTATTATTAATTTGTTCTTTCTTTCCTTTCCCACTTTGTTGTAAGGATCACTGATGTTTTATTGCTGGTTCTTAATACATGTTGATGCTGACATGCTGCTTCTTCCATTTCTGGTCTTCTGAAAATTTTATGTTTACGTAGATGTCAGCATTGTGGAATTAGTGAAAAGTCTACCCCAGCAATGCGTCGGGGGCCAGCTGGTCCAAGATCTCTTTGTAATGCTTGTGGTCTCATGTGGGCTAACAAGGTAGGTGGTGCCTGTTTTGGGTAGTAACCATCTATGATAAAATGCATGTATGCATGCCCTCAGTTGGTGCTCAAACTTGTTAAAACAATGATGCATTGGCAGTGATATAGCATGATCAAGTTCAAACTTTGCTCTCTAAGTTCTTGTCTGACATAAGCAATTTGACAACTTTATTTGTCCTCTTACTCATCATTCTGTTGATCTGAAGGGAACTTTGAGAGATCTTACAAAAGCAGGGAGGCCCATTCATTTTGACCAAGATGAGCTGGTATGTTGCCTCTACTGCTGGTCCAATTAGAAAATTATGTTGAAATTATATGCATGTGCATTGGTTTGGCTACCAGACAATTAAGATAATGGAAAGTCCATGGAAGCAGGTGTTTCTTACACCTGGACACATGACATGTGCGCCCAGCAGCAATGTTTTCATAGGAAAAGCGAGGGTGAGACTTTTATGCCTTGTAAGGTGAGGCTTGAGGCTTGAGGGAGGCATAGGGGCGTAAGCCTTTCGGAACTCGAATTATTATGATTAAAAAAATATAAAAAGAGTTAATAAGAGTATTAATCGTTATTCAAGCTTGATAATCAATCCGAAAAGATATAACATTCAACTAGGGCTGTTGCCTTCTTTAACTTGACTGAAGAAAGGCTTGTGTCAGAGGCATTGGTTGTGAGTGTTAGAGCTGTCCAAAGAGAGGCATGGTTTAGGTTTTCTTTGTCTTTGCTTTCCTATTTTGGAGTTCTATCGGGTGGAATATCACTTAAAAGCTCCCAGGAAAACAGTGCCCCCGACTTGTGTTCTTAAAGTAGTGAACTTAACGGACAAAACGGCGCAGTTTTATCTCACAAATTTTAAAAATTAAAAAAAATTAAAAACAAGAACTAAGGTGTTAAGAGGGATGTGCCTTATCAGATATAGTGCATATAAAGCACATCTAGGGCATGAGGCTTCTGCCCTTCTTCAATGAGGCTTAGGCTTTCCTGACCTGCTGCTAAACACAGGGATACCTGAGGTGTTTCATAGTAGCCTCACCTTCACTCGTGCCTCAGCCTCGCGTTTAAAACACTGCCCACACCCATGCCCAAGTCCATGTGACAGATTTTGAGCAAATAACAATCATCTGTATTTCTAATTGGGAGCAATACTAATTTAGGGTCATGTACTGTCTTGGAAGATTAGTCAACGTAGTAATCATAAATCTGATTTCACTGATGGTCGCTTTTTGCGTCTACTCTTGTACATGCCAATTCTTTGTTCCCTTTTTATTCTTGTAAAGTCACATTTTAATACTTTCTTCTGACATAATCTAATTTGGAGTATCGATTCTGATGGTGTCCATGTGATCTTAAGGAAACTGCAGCTGACTTTAAACCTTTGATGTTAAAACCAGAAAATGCGAATCTAGACCCGGATGTAGAGGTATGATTTCTTAGCATGGTTATTATGAATGTTAATTAGAACTAATTAGTCAATTCTAAGTTTTCTGATATTTGAGATGCCAAATGTGAGTATTGATTTCAACATTTTGCATAGTTTCTTTGCCTATTGTTGTGCTCTTGAAGAATCTTCTAGAGGTCTTCTCGTCAAAAGGTGACAGAATTGAGAATTCTTGTACCTGCAAGAATGTGCAAACTTGGTTTATTTGTTTTTCGGCATGTGCAATTTAGCTTATTCTTTGAAGTTTGTGTGTTTTTTATTTTTCTTGTAAGTACATTAATTCTACTTGTCTGAGTGTAAAAAAATTAAATTTTATTTGCTTTTCACTGGGGCCAATTTAGCTTAATCTTTGTACATAACGCGAGGGTTTATTTCTTGTTCGAATAAATGGATCCTACTTTCTATTTGTGTTTGGTGGAAACTTATGTGATTGGTTCCACACAGAACATACTTGCTGCATATTCTAGATCCTTCTGCACAATGATATGTTGTGTTGTCGCAGAACTTGACAATACTTAGTATTTTTGTCCGGTCAGGGAATCCCAGAGGAGAGTAAGCCTATTGCATTGGATACTGAAAACCCTCCTCTGAGACTGGGTGACGAGGTAGCACTTCTTTCCATATAACTAAACTAATTGTACATCGATTATAATATTTAATTATTGACGCTGATATCTATTTGGTTTCCAATGTTTCCATTGTCCATCTTTAAATAAATGAACGAGAAGAAGAGTTCTTTAAGATTGATAACTACGATATTTTGATATCTGTATGTGGACCAATGGAGTTTTATTGCTTAGGTTTGAAGAGTGGGTCCCTTTGTGTGATATCCTATAAAATCATAAACAATATTTCTTTCCAAGTTATTCCAAATTAAATTGTAATCAGTTTCAGCCATCTGATGTGCAGGATATGCTGGAAACAGCTGAAGCTGCTACTAATCACATATGCATCCAAATGGAAAATTCAACTGTTAACTTTGATGAGCAGGTACTATTTCAAGGTTCACCTAAACCAAGTAGTTGGAACTTGGCCCTGTATTCTTGAGCTAAGATTCTGTTCCATAGTTTTGGGAAGTTTTCGTTTCATGCCTTATATGTTGACAACCTCTGAATCACTCTGCTGTCAACATTACATGCTATGGTAATGTTCTGTTGCAAGATATTTGACACATTATATTATATGTTGGTAGTGGTGTTTATTTAATGGGTAAGTATTTGCACAAATAGACTAGTAATTTATTAATCAATGCTGAACCGCACTAAAAATAAATTGGATCTGAGGAAGCATGTAATTGTACAGTACTTATAGTCGGGTAAGCCAGCGTGTGAGGGGAGATATAGTCTGTTTAAATGTAGGTAGTAGTAGTTACATCTTCCTAAAGCGAGTCTTATTTTATCAAGAGGTCTCCTGTATTTTCTTTTGTTCATAAATAATCTTGGCTGATGTAAATCAAAGCATAAGGTGTGTTGTAACTAGTAATTACTACCTAACGTACATCAGAATGTAATGTAGAGTTGTAATTATCCTACTTGGACTCAATTTGTCTTGTTTACACATCACGACCTGCAGGAGAATCTGGATGAATTTTGCAATGCCTCGGGGACAGAATTTGAGATTCCTGCTAACTTTGATGAGCAGGTATTGATCTTTAGCAGCTTGACATCGCATATAGCTGACTAGCCCCATGCTTCAGATGGGTTTAACCTTAAATGCTGTGCTACAAGTTTTATGAATACAAACCTACAGGTGGTTGATTTTTATGATTGCAACATCGAGACTCACTGGCCAGGAACTTGACATATACATACTGACTACGGGACGCTTGAAGTGCGCATGGTGTCTTGTTGGCCAGAATGAAGGTGCGCAATGCTGGTGGCCCGCCGACTAACTTTGGATTTTCATGCCCTGGTTAATGTTTTTTAACACAAACCTTATACAGAAATCCCATGTGTATGTTACAACTAGCTAGATCATTTTGGAGCTCAGTGATATAATGTGAATAAGTTTCTGGTTTTGCTCTCTCCTTTCTACCCCTTTGCCCTTTGTGAATAACTATAGTAGGATTGTGCCAGAAAATGTGATTGTCTGCCATTTATGTAGTAGCGAATCAACCCTTGTAATTTGACGTATACCTGAATATCCTACGACGAAAGCAAAGCATTATTCGTAATCCGAATGCATTTAAGAAGGTACGGAATTAAATTGCAGAAACAAGTTAATGTTCTGGAAAACAAAAGCATTACTGGAAGTAAATAAAAAAAGAGATCCTTTTGTATCAATATCGGCGAACGGAAAGAGAATATCTTGAATTAGAAAACCGAAATCAAGGGGAAAAACAATACGCGGGCCAAACAGCTCTGAAATCAGCTCTTTCAAACCAAGGCATTAGGTAGCTTAACAAATTAAGTAACTCATAGATGATTAAGAATACTAATTGGTAGTCAAGAATCAAAGTCTAGACTTGCCTACTGGCCGATACAAGAATGCTACTACGTAATCGAAAACCAAAGGAATTGTCGACGAAAGTGATTTGCAAAGAACCTGAAAGAAAATTATTTGCAGAAAGAATTGTATTTTTCCAATATGTAAAAAATTATGCTTTAATATATTAGCTGTGGCCAGACTATAATGGGAAAAATTCTTCAATGAGTCCAATTTTCATGTTACCAAATCCCTTGTGCCCACCCTGTTTCCTCAGTTTTGTGACACGTGGCACACCACTTAACAACATTTTAACTCGTATCTTTTTCTATTTTTTTGAACATTTTAACTCGCAACACTCTTCAGCCCATTTGTTTTTATTAAAATAATTTAAAATAAAATAAAATACGCGTTCTTGCCTCTTCATCTTCTACCTATCCTCTTCATTAAAAAAATATATATAAAGCAGAGATTTAGGGGTTGAGTCTGATGATACGCAAGGTAGAAGATGAAGAGGCAAGAATGTATTTGTGTAAAACGTGTATTTTAATATATATTTTTAATTATTTTAATAAAATAGGCTGAAGAGAGTTAACAAAGTTAAAAATTGTTGTTAAGGTGGTGTGCCACTTGTCACAAAACTAAGGAGGAAAAACAAGGCGGGCACAGGGATTTGGTAACATGAAAATTGGACTCTAAATGTGTGGTAAAAACCTTTTTTTCAGCCTGAATTGTCTCTCGATAAATTTGAAGCTCAGAAATAAAAGTTTTATTTAAAAGATTTATAATTGGTAATTTTACAGGTTTAAAACGTTAGCCAAATCCTCTCAATTCCTTTTTCCTAATGTTATGGAGTCTCTTAACAATTCTAGAAGCTCAAGTGGTTACCCCTCCACCTGAGGTCCTAGGAACGATTCCCCCTCCCCCAATATTGCTTGTACAAGGAAAAAACAGTCACTTAACCAATCTAATGACAAAACAAGCACTTCGGAAGGACCAAAACATGCCCTCGTTAACCAACATAATTTCATTACCAAGGTCAAAACAATCTCAAATGGAAAAAAGAAAAAAAAAAATGGAGATATATATGCATATCTGAGAAACCATCTGATTCTGACAAAAATTAGGTAAGAGAGGTATACGCAGAGGCTCCCTGTTATTCTTGGGGCCTAGTAGAAAAAAATACAATCATCAGCCTATACTCTGTATAAAAGGAGACAATAAATGCGCAGATGAAAAAGCAATGCCGGATACCCGATTTGCACAAATCAGTTGGAACAAAATACTAACTCCCCAACAATCAGACTACAGATGGTGGACTTCCAATCACCTTCAGAGTTGGGGCAGCGGAATCAAATGAATATAATGCTTTGACACTATTTTAAAAGACTCGCAGCTACTTGATTGGCTTATTAATCAACTGATGGATAGAGACCAGGCATGTACATGCGTCCGCTTCCATTAGAATCTGCATTAGCGTAAAATGGTGAGTGAAGCTCCCCAGAGTGAGATGACTTTCTGGGCTTTGGATTCTTAGGTGAAGCTGAGTAGGAATCATTTGAACTGCTTGTATTATACATCGATGACGTTGGTAATCCATGGATCTTTGGCAACCCCGTTGGATCAGCACCCAAACTGTAACCCTTTTCCACTGTTTCCGCTTCCAAAGGCAGTTCATCCAATGTCTACCAACAGAGAAACAGTAATCACAAGTATTAAACTGAGGATTTCCCACTGCATAACGAAAGCAGTATTCTTTTTCTTTTAAAAAGAAGAGACATACAAAGAGTTCAAAATTGTACAATCCCAGATCTAAAAACCAGAAATGAAACATATCAAACTCCAGCCACAACACACGCCAAACTGACCAGCCATCTATCAAACCACGACCTTCCAATTGAGTAAAACAGCAGAAAAAGCAGTAATTGCAAATAGTGTAAGTTTAGAGCCTACAGATACAGCGACTACACATTTTCATATATATTTTGTTTTGAATTACAAGTGTCAAATAAACTCAGCTACTTATCGATTATAACACTGCAGAAGTATAAATCTAAAATCAAATACTGTTTTGACCATATTTAAGTTTCATTCGCCACATGAATTGGGATAATCTGTGCATGCCAATTACCTGTGTATAAACTAAGAAAGCCCTTAAAACTCTGAACCCTAAGAATTTAGAAAAAACCTACCCGGAAAGCCTGTTGCAGAACTCGGAGGGTTTCCCGGGTGCGCTTTCTCTTCATTGCCACTTCATCAGGTTCCTGCAGCATCTCTTCAAACAGGTTCTCTCTGTTTGGGATCATAAAAACCAAACAATAGCACAATCAACAGTCGATACAGGAAAACTAGTAAATAAGAACAAATGTACACAGCGACGTGTAAAATTGACAACTGACAAGACAATTTTTTGTTACCGGTAAAGCTTTTTAATGAAGACGTTGTGCAGCTCGCGCTTTGTATGATTTACCTGAGTACATGTTGATGAAAGACAAATAGTTACTAAAGCCTATGAAATGCTTAGAGCTCATTTTAGCAACAACATATCTATCACACAACAGAATAATGAGTATAACAATATCAACCTTGGGAAGATATTACATAAAATTGTTACCTAAAAGAAAGCATAAACTAAATATACTTTCATGCAATAAGAATGATAGAAGAATATGCAAGGACCACGTGACAACTAATGATGCTCTAATTTTCTTATTTTTACAAGGCTCCATATGAACTTTGCGGGTATGACAGAGGAAGCTTTCAGATTTAAGAGGTTGTGAGAGAATAGTTGGAAGTTTCATCATTGTACAAATTTAGTATTCCACCTTAAATAGAAAACCATTTCTGCCACTTGTACCTCAGAGGTCCTAGTTTAACACAATACTTTGGAATCATAACGTCCTAAAAATATGACAAAGAATACACTGGAAGAAAAGTAACAAGGAAAAGAAAGGAAGCAAAGTGCAAAAATAAACAGAAATAACTGGGTGCATCCATGAATGTCAATATTACCAGGAAGTGCATTATTGCTTTTGGAACAGAATCCTCTATGTTCTTCCTAACAATGTCATAGTATGATCTTAATAGGAGTTTTGTGACTGTAATTTCAATTGTCTCCTGCTCTGAGTGGTTCTCTGTGGGCCGCAAGACAGTTGGGGGCTAAAAGGAAATTGTACACAAGTCAGGGTGAAACCAGAGAGAAAAATAATCAAAGAAAGTAGAATTATCAGATAAAATCCCATAGCCGAAAAGTCAATAATGAAAACTAGAAAATACCTCTCTTAAATGGATCATAGAGACAGCTTGTTCGACGTTGTGAATAGGTTCGTTATATGACTTGTTTATTAAATTCTCTTTAGCAGGTGTGCGGTTATCACTCCCACCAAAAATTGATGAAATCCCCCAACTTGAACCAGTTGCGCCTCCTAATCAATTGCAAAAGGTGACAAAGTAAAATACATTAAATTTCAACACTCCTTGCAAGTTTTCTACATGAAATCATGCATTTATACATACAAAATGCACATGCACAAGACCCTATCATCCCAACAGGACAAAATACATACCATATTGATACTGTTGAACTCATTTTTTTAGTGTCAATATGTCAGTATACATCACCAAATTTTGAAAACGAAAGTTTTTTTACCTAATATATTCCCAGAAGATGCAACTTTTTCACTGTCTACCACAGGTCGGACACCCTGTCAATCAACCAAACAAAACCATTGATACAATTAGACTAGCTTAAATAGTGACCAGCGTTTTCAATGGAGAAGGCATAATGTGAGGCATTTGGCTCTTGCAAGGCGAGGTGGAATCCTCAAGATGTCAAGGCATTATCCTTTTAGGACTCGGAATTATAATAATTCACAACATATAAAATATAAAATATAAAATATAAACATGTAAATATTAATCAATACTGTAAAATCCCCCTCCATGTAATTTTATGACACTCCCAAATGTATTGTCAATTACAACCAAGGGAAAAAGTTGTGAGAACTCTAGTTTTATAGTAAGTATTTTAATATTTGGAGGCTTACATAACAAAATAAATCTATTAATATTACTAGGATTTCTCTATTTAGTGGACTTGATATTTGTTTTATTTTTTTGGTCAAACTCAAGATAAGTTTTATTTAAAATATGTTCTAACTCTAGAGCATATGTTGCATTACGTTTCGGTAAAGGTATACTAAAGTGAAAAAGGCCAGAACACTTCTCAGAGTCCAAAGGCGAAGTCCAAGCCAAGACCAGGGAAAAAAAAAGGCTGAAGCTAAAGCTTACTGGGTTGCCAACAAAACATGCACAAGCCACACAGAACACTAGAATTGCCGATGTCAATCTTAAAGCGGCCAGAATTTCCATAGAGGTACTGGTTTTCTGCCTAAAATACCTCCGAGATATTGGTGTTTTATGAGTTAGAGATGTGAACTGCTGTTTTTCAGTTTAGAGTTCAATCTCAGGGAGAGAGACATAACTGGGTTTTTTTAAAACTTTTCTTGTATCTGTTTAATAGCCCAGCACTGCAAAAACGTTGTTTGTTATGGGTAAACCTAAAGGAAAGATGTGTTAGCTTCGCTAAAAAGGCTTAGAAATTTCAGGAGTTGCGCTTTTCAGATGTTGATTGCGCCCCGCCTTGGATAGAGCCTTAAGGCGCGCCTGGCTAACATCTTTGAGAACACCGATAGTGATTAATAATAACAAATTGTAGCATTTTCTCTCAGTTTCTGGGGAAATATAATGAACCCCAGAAGAGAGAATTTTCCGTTACCTGGTCAGGAGGCACAATTCCATTTACTTGTCTGGCAAGAATTGCTCTAGATTTCAAACTTCTTTCAGATGGTGGTGCCTTATCAGAATCTACACCATCCTAATTGAATAAAAAAAAACAACAAAAAAGACGTAAGAAATTAATTTGACTGACCGATTGCAATGAACAATTTATAAATCACTTAATAATGACCTTTAATACCGAATGCATATACCTTTTGCCTGGAAAGAGGCAGGGGTATCCGAGAGGACTTCACCTGTTGCAATGCATTCTCAACAGCCTTACTTCCACCAATAAAATTTGCGTGTGAAGTATTTATGTAGTCCATCTGCAAAATTTAATTATAATAAGAAACAAATATACATGTTCATAGAGTGACTACAGTTCAAAGCCATATTAAAGCAGCGAGTTCATCAGACATACAATATAAACAATCTTCTTCTAGCAAATATGAAAATAGCATCACTGAAATATTATGCGACAGGGTTGCTCACATTCTAATTTAGACCCAAATGAATATTATTACTAAAATCAAATTATAAACACCAATGCCAACCAATTGCATGACTGTACATGCACCCAGTGACAATAATACAGCAGCCAAGGCCAGTTACAACTGAAAACATAAAGAAACCACATAGCAAAGCTGGCCCAATGCACAAGACAAAATATAGGCAGTGGCCAACATCATTCCCAACTCAGGCCGAATAGTAGAACATAAATTTCGCAATAGATGATAACAAATAAAGACCAAAGAAACATCTTAGAAAAATTTAAAAAGGAAATAAAGAAACGCTCAGAGAGGTCAAAAAAAGTAGAATTCTCAACTAGAGATTTCAGAATATAATAAAGAGTAGACCCAGTGACACCAACAATAAAAGCAATTAGAAAGATTCCACTGATTTTCATAGTTTGTAGAATATGCAGGTTTATGAAATTATTTATCTTTTCATTCACATAATGCACCAGCAATATAAGTATCATAACCATCATACCTCCATCTCAATAATGTGTCCAATCATTGTCTCAGAGGGTTCGAGGCCTTCTCGCAAGAAGTTCCCTATGACTTCATCCATCCGCTTTCTCAGAACAGGGAATCGCTGCAATTCATTTACTAGGCAGCGATGGCTAATCTGCACAGCGGACAATATTGTTTGGAAAATAAATTAGGAATATGTGTGGTAACGCAAAAACAAACAAAAATACAAGTGCCAATTTTCCTACCTTCATCAACTCGTCATATATGAACCTGGCACACTGAAGGCTTGGATCTAACAAACGAGCTATTTGCCTCCTGACAAGATTTTCAAAAGGCACCTATATGCATGAAAGTTAAAATCATATTCTCTCCAGTAAAGAACAAAATCCAGATGACTATCCTCTTGATTGAAAAAAAAAAGAAAAGAAATGGCATGTTAATGTAAAAGAAAACAATCTGAAACTAAACTGGAAGTAAAAGAATATAACAAAAGAAATCCGTAAGTGTAATAAGGCCTACTTCTGGTACAAACAATGCAGATTTAGGACCAGTGGCATTTTGAATTGCAGTTCGAATGTCATCATCTGTAAGGTCCTCGCACGGATCCACCTCCTACATCAAATCAAATTATATCATTTAATGATGACAAAGGACTACTAAACATATATAGTTTCTACAAATCAAACCACAAAACAACATATGCTGAGGGGCACAGAAGACAGAATAACCCAGTCATTTAGCTTCTACATCTCATCATTAGATACTCTCTACAAACAGGACTGATGTCTGACTTGTGTAACAAAGTACAAAGGTCATAAAGGAACTTATACTGAAACAGTTTAACAATTGATCTACCCTTTATGCATGCAGAACCACTTAAACTGCTAGAAACCAAAAAAAAAAATTAAAAGAATAAATTTGTATTATTCTGGACTCTAAGCACCCATATATCAATGTAACATGCAACAGTCACACCTGTGTCTATGTAGAAAAAAAAAAACAGAGTAGTAGTAAGATTTTTATATTGCAATCTGCAGTGTTCTCAACCGTCAAATGAGTCATTAAACTATAATGGCACATAAATTAAAGGGTAGAACAGCTATTTTGTAAGTGATACGACTGAAATTACAATATATTATACTGTAATCTTTCGGAGAAAATGAAGGCATAAAAATCATGCTTAAAATAGAACAGTACGGTTCAAATTTATTCGATAATATGCAAAAGTAAGGCATAGATGTTATTTTGTATACTATTCCACATATGAGAAAATGTCACAGAAATTCGACCATATGAACTCTCAGCCAGATAGAGTGCAATAGGTATCACATAATTCAAACCTCTAAACTTTTCACAAAGATATTTTGAAAAATATAGTGAATTCGCGCTCCACCAGAAAGCTCAGATGTTGACATTTCTTCATTTTTCCCCTCAACCATTGTAGAAAATGCTGTTTTCAAAAGAAATTTAGAATACAATGAATCAGCTTAAACATTTACATGATAGTATGATACAGAGACGTACAAGGTAAACACCATGAGTTATAACATTCATCAGGACAGCCAAAGAGGGCAGAAAGCAGGTAAAACCATATTCACCTTCAGAGTACTTTGAAAGAATGTTGAGGAGAAGAGCCCCCTGGCCCGCCTATTGGCAACAAACATTAAGATAAATATTTAGATAAACATAAACAAATCCAGGAAAAATGACAACCAGAACTTAAATTGGTCATTGTGTGCATTCAAGAGTTTTAAAAAAAAAACCAACTCTTGTGAAGGCATGGATTAAAGCAACACCAGTTGTGTAAGTTCACTCACATTGCATATTATCACATCAATATATAGCATAGAAGATTGCATGACAGAATTTATATGTTGCGAGCAAGTCCTCCATCGTTCTTAGGACAAAAAACCCAATAAACTCAAGATATTACACAATATAAACATTTGATTGTCCAATAAGATCATCCATATAGATCACAACAGTTTTCACTACAAATAAGCACACCTTTGATTCTGTGATTTCTCCATAACTGGCGTGCTCCTTGGCAACAGAAACTAGTGCAGAGCTTATGCGTGATTTGAGCCCCGGAAGAACTGCCTTAATATGTTGCACCAGAATCTGTAAATGAATTATAAGGGTTAACTTCATTGGTTATCTGGATTAATATAACCACTTTCACACTGATGAGCCCAAATTACCAAGAAAATGCCAATCACAATACTCTAAGCGGAATTCAAATGAATATGTTTGTGTGTATTTGTGTAAAAAGAGCAGCATTTAGGGCCACTGAGATGAGGGGCAACTGTGTGTATGCAATAGTATAACAGTTGCAAACATGAGCCAATTTTGTAAGAGTTCACAGCATTAGGGACTTATTTCATCAAATGTTATACCTGGTTCAACTTCTTTGCCAACTGAGGGATGCCACAGCGATCAGCTAGACCATTATATACCTATACAAAATCATAAGAAAATTTATACCTAAAGAGTTGTTAATCCATGCCAAGTGATGTAAAGTAATTCAAGGAAAAGTAAACATACTGGCCGGCTGCGGAAAAACTTTTCCTCAGCCGCAAGTGCATCCTTAATACTCCGGTTCATTGTAATATCCTGTTCCAAGAATAACAATAAACAGCCTTATCAGAAACCTTTCAAAAAGATACAATTCTATAAAACATCCACCAAACAAAACACTCTTAGATATGCATGCAAATAATGTGAATTGGAGGGGGGTTTGACTCGTGACAATAACAGGCAAATACTTTTATTGGACCAAGAAACTTTAAACAACAGACTTGTATAAAATTCAAGACAATGAAAACAAAATAAAAGCATCTTTCCACTATTAGCTGATTGGCATTAACAAGGCATATTTGGGTAAGAAAAGGTAACAGAAAATTAAAATAAATATTATGCGTGATTTTGAAAGGAACAAAAATAGCGGAGCAGTCAAAGAAGTGTAAATCTTCAACAAAATACTATTTATCTTCCACAGCAGTAAAGTTCAATTTAAGCTTATGGCCATCATCTCACATACAGCAGAGGATAAAAAATCTTCCAAAGAGTTTGAGATAGATTACCTCCTGACTACGATTCACAACACCTATATAACCAAGTCGCAAGGGAATCACTTTTCCTAGCAAAAGATTACGAGCATCGGTACCTCTATCCATTATATCCAACTGAGGCCATTAAAACACGGGCCAAAAGGCTATCAGCATAAAATACACATCTTGCACACTTCTCAATGAATTAAAACCTTAAGAGAAATCCAGGTCCAAAAAAATTCACACCTTGGTGATTACTCCAATGGTTCGCAGACCTGTCAATAGGAAATTGGCTCGCGCTAGTCAGATAAATATAAATTACAAATTTAACCAGGAACACTAATAGCAGAAGTGAAAATCTACCATCAGGATCAGCATTTCCTGCAATCTGAAGAGCATCTGAGTTTGCTAAGTCAGAATTTGCTGCTGTAACAGCAAGAATTAAGCAGCTCGGAATTTTGATGTATGACATGATCATAGTCCTGATTCGTGCTTCTATATCAGAGGGTTGGTCACCAACAGGAACCTTGGTTATACCAGGTAAATCTACCAGAGTGATATCAAGAACATTAGGTGAAAAAATCTTCAAACGTATCTGCTTGTCTGTGACGCCTTTATTCCCCCCTGCTTCTCTATCTGTCTCCCTCTATATCAATTGGAATTTATTAAGAAGCAGACGAATGAATGTATACATTAAAACATTGGCATACTCTCCACTTTATTGTACTCTGATTTTGACGAGAGAACATAAGGAAAATTAAATAAGAGAAATGAACGCATAAATTCAATTTTATCACCACACTTGTTTGTCTAGAAGCAAATGAGAGAGAGTTCAAACCTTGAACTGAATTTTACAATAAAGTTTAACATATTTGGCATAGAATTTTGGTGGCAGAAGGAAAAATGAAAGTAAGGGTGGGAGTCAGAAAAGGAAGCAAAGGTTCTGATAAAGACTTCAATTTTAAATTTCCAATTGTGTGGGGGCAGTTTAACACCGAACTACTGAATAGTAATAGCTTAAACTCCTCACCACGAACATTTACTAAACAGATTATGTTCAGAATGCCCTTACTTTGCAACCAAACGAATCTCATCTGAATAACTGAATAACATTGCATACTAACTCTATATTATACGGAAAAAAGCTTCTCTTTCCATACGTCTCAAGTATTTAAATTTGTCTACTGTCACTAAGAAACTAATACATTTAACCAAATGAAGTCATTTCTTATAATATCCAAAATCAGATCATAATGCATAACTTCCCGCACTTTCCCAAGAACCAAACATAAAAAATGACAATACCTGAATTTCCCTCCGAATCTCGGAGAAATCGTGGAAGCGCGTCCCAGGAACGTGCAGGAACTCGCCATACTCCTCGTCAGTGCCGTCGGGGTTGCGCTTAGTCTGCAAGAGCTGGAGCACGAGTGGTCGGCGCGTGCAAATTTCGGAACCACGCGGCAAGAAGTCACGGCCGACTAAGGCCTCGAGAACGCTCGATTTGCCGCTACTCTGGCTGCCGACGACGGCGACCTGAGGGAGCTCGATGGTGGATTGGGAACCGAGCTGGGCGAAGATGTCTTGCAGCTTGTTCACTATCGGGATCACGGAGTTGCCGAGGGGCGAAGCTGAGGGTAAAGGAGAAGAAGAACCGTGTTGGGATGGTGCCACTGGGGGCTCGTCAGCCATGGTTGGATTGGATCTTGCAGAGAACTGGAAGGTGAAGCCCTAGGGTTTTGGAAATTTCTTAGAGAGAGAGACAGAGAGAGAGACAGAGAGAGTTTGATTTGATTTTCATGTGACTGGACGAGCCTTGAGTTTTGAACTGTATAGTCTTTTCCTTGGGAGAGAGTCTAGAGGTAACGAGAGAAGGAGAATTTATTTAATTTTTCCAATAATCATAATTTCGATCGCATTGCATTTGGGGTCTTTCCTTGAGAAAATGACCCCCAAGATGGATAGTTAAACAAGGACATTTTTCATTTCCAACCTACGCATTAACGCCTTCTTATCTACAATTATGCTTTTTATTTTTCAGTTAAAATTTAGCTAAAAACATATAAAAATTATTTTAGAAGCTCTTTATAAAATTTTAATTCCAATCATGCATCCCGAACCCCTATATTTACAAACGGTGCATTTTGTCCGCATCTCGCAATATCTAGATCATTCCAATAATCTAACGATTTAAGATTTTGACACTTCACTTTTAAACTTTTTACACTCATCCATTTAATTAACTTTAACTTAATAGTGTTAAGTTTAAATAAAATTTTAAAAGATAATAATAATAAAACCTAGCAGCCGTCCCACCTCTTCGATAACTCTCTCCCTCTTCCATGAATGTGCCTTTTTAGCAAGAACACAAAGACGGCAACCCAATTCTAGATGGGTGGAGATGCCTCAAAATTGTTTTGAACGGCAATGATTTCCCAAGTGTTGGTGGTACTGTCCCGGTGAATTTATTAAAACTGAGATTCATTGCAATCTGCAAGCTTGAAGAACCCTTTTTTTATTTTTCTTTTATTTCTAATTTATTCATGTATTTGCGAAATAAAACACACAAATTTGTTTTGTTTGAAGAATACTTTTATAACAAACGAGAGTTTGGGGTGGGGGGAGGGAGGAGGTTGGCTATGAGGAGGGATGATGTTACTGTAAGTGGCTGGGGCAAAAGTCTTTTTTCTTTTATTTATTTATTTATTATATTTAAACTTAACAATGTTAAGTTAAAGTTAATTAAATGGATGAGTGTAAAAAATTTAAAATGACGTGTCAAATCTTAAGTCGTTAGATTATTGGAATAGCCTAAATGTTGTGAAATGCGGGTAAATGCACCGTATGTAAATGTAGAGGCTCGAGATCCCTCTAATCATGCTTTCATGTTTAGGAAGTCATAAATGCTATAACTCTTTTTTAATTGGGCCATCTCTATTAAAAAATAATATAAAAAATAGTTAGCATTAATTAAAGGTTTTAAATACTCATAAAAGAAAGAAGCATTAAATTATAGGAAGCTACTAGATGTCCTTTCTCTCTCCTAAGATTTAGGAGCTCCTAGAAGTCTCTCTATTTTAAGAGGTGGATAGGGAGCATAGTTGAACTTGAACTGGTTTGGTTATTAGTTTTGACCACTTAAAATCCAACCAAACGCAAAGGACCCACTAGTATAGTGGTTTGGAGCAAATGCTCCGCTAGTGTCCTTATTCGATTCCTAACATCCGTGTAGTGTGTGAGTTTAGTATCCTATTTTTGGGTCGCAACTTTTACACAACATTTTGTAGTTCTGAGAAGACTTCTCTTGTGGGAAAAAGATTGAACTTTCTAACACGAGCCGTTTTGTTTTAGTAGAAGAGAAGACCAGTTGAGTATAAATGAAAAATGAAAAAGAGATAGACACATGTTTGTATACGGCTGGTAAACACTGGTGAATCAGTCGAAAATACGTGTAAAGTTTTCTATGTGGTGAACTCATAGAAAACCTTTTTGGCTAAACCTTGCCAGGGGGAAACGTGAGAACCAGACACTGACTTTTGACATATGAATGAAGCTACCGAAAAATAATGGATGAATCTAACCCAGGCTTTTATATTTTTAAAATTAAAAAATAATAATCTAGGCAACTGAAAGGACAAAACCTGAATTCAAACCCAGAAATGGGCCTTGGAGTAGATAGATATTAGATCATACTAAGAAGTAAAGAGCGATGGATGCACTGGGAGAAAAAGAAAGAAACGAAAAAGCTATTTTTCACAAAATTTTATTTATATTTAATCTCTGGAGTCTGGAAAAACAACTTATACAATATATGAAACTCATATGAATTCAACCTTAACTAATTAGCACTTCACTAACAGGTAAGGATCTATATATCTCAGTCTGATGTACATTGAAGGGCTTTACAAATATTCTGGCTGCAATGGAAAAATATTATAGAGGAAGTTATGCAAGTTTTGGCGTATTTCTCCCCAGATTCGCCGTCCCTTTGGCCTATAAATAGTGAAGTTCTCCAAACACACTCCAAAGGGGGAGCTTTCAAACATCTCTCTAGAGCTCCTCTCCCTTTTCTTCATCAAATTCTCTAAGTTCTTAAACACGTCTCTCTTCTCTTCATCAAATTCTCTAAATTCTCCTATTTAGTTCTCAATTGTTGTAACAAAACCTTTTTGCTAAATTTTCCTTTTATGTTTTTCTTAGTTGTAATTTATTTTTCATTGTCATGTAATTTCTTATTTTAAGTTTTCAAGTTTGATTAGTTTTCAAGTTTCAATTTTAGTTAGGGCTCGTTTGGGAGTGCTTTTAGAGCAGCGAAAAGCGCTTCTGTCTTTTAAAAATGGTGTTTGGCAAAAATTGCAAAAGCCCTTTGGGTGAGATCCAAAAGCACTTGGAGTGGTTTTGGAAGAAGCACTTGAGAGGTGCTTCTTAAAAGCGCTGCAGGACAAAAACACGGGAATCACTTAGCTCCCTTTAGTAAAACTTTTAAAATGCCGAAAATACCCATATTTATTTTTTTTAAATGCCAAAATACCCTTTCTTTCTTTTTCTTCTCTCTCTTCTTCTCACCTATTAAAACCAAAACACCGTCTTCCATCCTAAAGCAGTGCTGCAAGAAAGATTTAAAAGAAAGAAAAAAATTAAACAAATGCTATGAACAAAAGAACTCACTTGAATAGTCAAAATTTAGACATATTTTATCCGCTGCAACGAGTGAGAGACAGATTATGAATGAGAAGAGAATGACTCATAGTTGGTGCTTCAACAAGTTCAAAATGAAATGGGTCACTTTTCTTCTCTGATGCAATGAAGTCTGTTCTGGCTACCATCCATGGAGAAACTTCTTCCCTATAAAGATACCTCTTACGTAGATCCAAGCATTCTCGAATCATCTTGTGCACTTCTTCCACTTTGCTTATTGACTCCGCACAAAATTGTTTTGACAAATAGCCAAGGATGCATCAAGTTATTAGCTACATTCAATTGCCACAAAAGAATCCTTCGTACAAATTACCATGTCAATACCTACAGTACTACAACATTCAAAGTTCAAACAAACTGTTATATACAACTACAAGTCAAGTGGCAAAAATTATTCAATAGCATATAATGTGTAGGTCGACCAACAAATTTTATGGTCAAAGGAACTTAGAAGTAAACCAGATACAGAGCTGTGAAAGTACTAATGGCTGGGAAAATGGGATTACCATGCATTGATGCACTCAATGGTAAAACTATGCTGGTAAAATTGTGATCATTCTTCACAGAGTTTCCTAAGGCTGTATCTACCTTTCCATCGCCTTTCAGATCAACACCAGATTTTGCCTCTGGTGGGGTGGGAGTTACTATAGGGGAAGAGATGGTTGAAGAACAAAATCTAACCCATGGGTGTGAGATGGATGACGAACGCGAGAAAAATGCAAATCTTCTTATGTCTGGTTAATTCCTTTTTATTTTCAAAAAAATGATTAAAAATTATACTTGGTGAAGTTCATACTTTTTTAAGTCGTGTTTTTATTTTGGGATCCTGTGAATTTTTATTTCATATGTTTATTATAATATTTGGAATTTTTGAAATGTTTTTAAAGTACTTTTAAAAGCGTTTTTACTGTGTCAGCCAAACACTCAACAAAATATCAAAAGCGTTTTTATGTAGTGTAAAAGCACTTTTAAATGTGACATCCAAACAACAAACTGCTTCTTTGTAGAAGCGCTTATGTCATAAGTGCTACTGGCATAAGCGTTTCGGTAAGAAGCACTCCCAAATGAGCCCTTATTATTCTTATTCATTACGCTTATAAGTTGATATGCTTGTTTGAATATGTGGTCACCATTTAAACTTGTAAGTTAGGTATCTTGGTTGGAATTAAGAGTAGACACCATATGCTTTAATTCGAATTGAACTATGAATAGGAAGAGTATATATGGACATTCGACAACATGGATTAGATACATGCTTGGTTGTTTAAAACATTCTTCTATGCTTAATGGATTTCTAATGCTTAATTTAGGTTCAACAACAAGGATCTAATTAGGGAATTATGAATACAAGGTTAGGACCAAACACCATGGCTGAATCATACTTTAGCTAGAATCAATCTGAGAATCTGAATTGAACTTGTTAACTGATTTGCTTGAGTTAGTTATTTTGTCTTTTATTTACAAGTTTACTTTCATCGTTTAAGTTTAGTTTTTGTTTTCCTTACCTAATCAAAACACCCAATTTCTATTTTGTACAAGGAATCGAATTGAATCAATCTATCATCAATCCTCGTGAGATCAACCTCACACTTACATATGCTATAGTACCGACGGCTCGTGCACTTGCGAGTATCACAAGTTGAGGATGCAGCTAAATCAATTTGGCATAGCTGAATCCAACACAACAGTGGAATATAAAGATAATGTTCAACTTGAGATATAAGCACAAACTACATCATGGAGAATCAAAATAAGTTCAAGATACACAACCCCCCCCCCCCCCCCCCCCCCCCAAAGTTGTTACTTTCCAAATTCCCAACATACTGCAAAGCTTAAATAGTGTTACAAAAATATTTAAAAAGCTACTATACACGAATTAGGACTCTAAATCAATGAATATTTTAATGTTTCCACCTCAAATCTCCCTCTCTTGTACACACATGTTTTCCCTTTTGTTATGTTTAACCAATGAGGGGGGCCGAGGGCGCAAAGAAAACAAAAGTCAACTCAATCTAAGTTCTTACACCCTTATTTCACCACTCCACTTAAAAAGATTTTCTCAATGAATATCTAGACTTGACCATCTTAGCAACTCAGCATCTCTGAGTACTTACACTAGCATTTGTATGAACTACTTGCTGCTGGAATTGAATTGCAAGGGCATAGCTGAAAAATTCATTAGATAAATAATGAGATACATATATTTATCCTTGACAGTTAACCAGGAGCAGCCCTGGGATGGTGCAAGTGGCGCCACCGCACAGGGCCCCTAATTTTTGAGGGCCCCCAAAAAAAAATTTCTTTATATTATGTATATTAATATTATAGAAATGGTATATATACTTTAGCGTGCTGCATATTATTACAAAAGTGTGTGTGGTGGAGCTAGCTTTGTAGCACATTCGTTAATAGAAGGGCCCATGTTTGAATCTCATTGAAGTCATTCTACAATACTAGTTGTGTTTTTTTTTTCTTTTGGGGAAAAAACTCTTGTAATAGTTTTAATTTTTCAAATAAAGATAAAAAATACAATGTGATTGATTTTTGGATAGTAAGGTATGTTTTTGTCATTACATGTTTATTGATAATGACTTTTAGCTATAAGTATTTTTGTATTAGATTATGTGAGGCCACAATTTAAGTTTAGCACAGGGCCCTCAAAATCTCAGGGACGGCCCTGCAGTCAACATAAGACAGAACATCTTTACTAAATGCATCAATCATCTCGCCTAATTGCTGCTTGATAAATAGATACATATAGACATGAAAGGATTATGCATGTGATTACAATTAAGCTGCAATACGCATTAAGTTTACTTTCTCCGAACAAGACATAGAGCAGAGAACTTTAATTTTGTAGTGAACTAGTCACTCGGTGAATTATATATCAAATTCTACACTGCATGAATTACAAGTCAAATGGGTAACCATCAGCAGAAACTAGTTATATCTTCCTCTTATAAATCCAAAGGTTGATTCTCCTCTGAGCCACCTTCATTGCCACCTTCATTGAAACTTTCATTGGCACCTTCATTGCCATCTTTATTGGCACCTGCATTTAGAGGTCATCATTAGGTAGGCGAGACTGTGGGCCCAAGGGGGCCCGCTTGGCCCATCGAGAAAAGCTTGGCCCGGCCTGTTGTTGAGTGGGCTAGGCTTGGGTGTCTAAAGCCCAACCACACCCATAAGCCCGGCTCTTTTGAGCCCAAGAAAGCTCGGCTCAACCAGACCATAAAAGCCTAGTCCGTAGGCCGACATACATATAAATAAATATTTGAAAAAAACCAAGTTACATGAAAGATGGAGAAAATCATTATAAGAACTAATAAAAATGAAGTAGGGGATAAAACATGATTTTGTTAATGTAGTGGTTGTATAATTATATCTTCATATGTATGGAGGAAAAAAAAACTATGAAGTTATGAACAAAGAAAACTTTAGAAGTTATAAATATATAGACAAATGTAAAAAAAAAAAAAAACTATGAAAAAAAAGGGAAACATAGAAACACAACAAAACATAGAAAAAAAAGTAGGTCCATTTCAGCCCCCCAAGTCCGATAGGCTTTCTTCGGCTCAGCCCATGAGCCAGGCCTCGGCTTTGAATTTTCTAAAAAAGTCCAGCCCGCCCCATTATTTTCTCTCCACTCCTTGAAGCCCAGCCCAGTTCAGGACAAAGCCCATTAAATTTGGGCCGGGCTAGCCCAGCTCGCCCTATTGACGAGGCCTACCCGCATTGATGATCTCATGATGTAAATACTTAGTCCTGTAGCCCTTAACCTTTTTCACAGACCACATTGCCACTTGAATAACATGGAAGGCAAAGATCACCAGAATCATACCAAACCAGATCTTCAGCTATATGGGGATGGAAAAAAGAGCTGCATTCCAAATCCCTTCGGGTATCACCAACCAAATCAATAGCATAAACATGATTCACACAAATATGAGACTAGCACACATAAATATTAATAAGATAAACATAAATATACGATGTTTTGTAGGGAATCCGCTACAAATCAGAAGATTAATTGTCTGACTTGCAAAAACAATACTTTAGATAAAAAAAATTTGAATTTTCATGGTGATGACTCAAGACCTTGAAAATATCATCATATATTTTTAAAATTGTTCATAACTTTAAATGCTCATATCTCATTCATTTCTAAATGAATTTTGATGATCTTCATATGAATTTAAAGCTTATAGCTTTTACTTTTACTCCAAAAAATTAGTAAATATTTGAGTAATATATTAAGAAATATACTCGAATTAAGATATATCAAGTTGATTTAACAAATTTGTTCTTTCATTGGTTATGGATTAAAATCTTTGATATTGATTATGAAACTTATACCATTGACAATTATTTTTCCACATAACTTATAATGGACAAATCCTCAACAAAAACCCTGACACTGCACAACACGCATGAACATGTCCATAGAAAAATTGGATATAGTTCATTAGGGAGAATGCATTTCCTTCTAGTTGGTCAACATCTTGATTTTTGTTTAAATTATCTATTAGATTTTTATTTTTGTTTCATGTGGTTACTTTGTGGTAACTCTATATTTTTTTTTTGTGCTTACAAGCAATTCAAGGAATTTGTAGGTATTAAATGTCATTTGAAAGCAAGATTCATAGAAGCCTAATGTTTATTTTATATAAAGACGTAGGGCTCATTTGGGACTGCTTCTCTAGGAAGTACTTCTGCTCATAAGTGCTTCTAACAAAAGCACTTTTATTATAAAAATCTTGAATTTTCATTAAAAATTCAAGTGCTTTTGTGCTTATCTAGAACATGCTTCTATGAACCAAAAACGCTTCTAAATTTTTCTGCCAAACACTAATAGAAGCCCTTTTAGTTGTCAGAAAGAGCTTTTAGCCATTCTAGAAGCACTCCCAAATATACTTGTAATCATTTCAATAGCAAGATCTAAGGAAAAGGGTTGATGTTATACTAATTAGGAATAACATGAAAAAAGAGGATATGTTTTGTGATTCTCAAACATATACAAAAGTTATTAGGGTTTGCAGAGTGTCATTTTCAAAATATAAAAAGTTTCGTGACAATTATAGCTTGCAATGTTGTTTCTTCCATGAATCATAGATGATAAGAATACCATTTAATTTGAAGGATATGTTTTGTTTAAAATATATTTGAGAACTTTTACATGTGACCATCCAAAGAAAAATTCATGGATCTACCACTGTTCCTAGAGGCTAATTTATTTGAATAGTTGGCCAGAGAGTCAAGTGTAGGCGAGACTAAGGTCGGGCCATACTTGGGCTGGGATGAGCTAAAAAATATGAAGCTCATTCTGCCCATGACTTGGGACCAAACCGACCCATATTCCAGAAACTTAAACCAGTTTGGGCTCAGGCCATTCTGTTTGGGTATTTTACTGGCCTACATCGAACTACGTTAACAGTTTCTAATTAATATTTTCTCTGATTTCTTTTTTAATTTTTTTAATAAAAAAACCTAGCTCATCTTGCGGCACATGCATTTAGGCAAAAGCATGAACAAGGAGAAAACAAAAGCTTAAATAATCTTACAAAAATATTTTTTTTAAAAGCTACCATACACGGATTAGGACTCTAAATCAATGAATATTTTAGTGTTTCCACCTCAAATCTTCCTCTCTTGTGCACACATGTTTTCCCTTTTGTTATGTTTAACCAATGAGGGGGGCCGAGGGCGCAAAGAAAACAAAAGTCGACTCAATCTAAGTTCTTACACCCTTATTTCACCACTCCACTTAAAAAGATTTTCTCAATGAATATCTAGACTAGACCATCTTAGCAACTCAGCATCTCTAAGTACTTACACTAGCATTTGTATGAGCTACTTGCTGCTGGAATTGAATTGCAAGGGCATAGCTGAAAAATCCATTAGATAAATTATGAGATACATATATTTATCCTTAACATTCAACTAGGAGCGGCCTAGGATGGTGCAAGTGGCGCCACCGCATAGGGCCCCTAATTTTTGAGGGCCCCAATTTTTTTTATTTATATATTATATATATTAATATTATAGATATGGTATATATACTTTAGCGTGCTGCATTTTATTAGAAAAGTGTGTGTGGCGGAGCTGGCTTTGTAGCACATCCATTAATAGAAGGGCCCATGTTCAAGTCTCATTGAAGTCATTCTACAATACTAGTTGTATGTTTTTTTCTTTTGGGGAAAAAAACTCTTGTAATAGTTTTAATTCTTCAAATAAAGATAACAAATACAACGTGAATGATTTTTGGATAGTAAGGTATGTTTTTGTCATTACATGTTTATTGATGACGACTTTTAGCTATAAGTATTTTCGTATTAGATTATGTGAGGCCACAATTTAAGTTTAGCACAGGGCCCTCAAAATCTCAGGGATGGCCCTGCAGTCAACATAAGACAAAACATCTTTACTAAATGCATCAATCATCTAGCTTAATTATTGCTTGATAAATAAATACATAGAGACATGAAAGGAGTATGTATGTGATTACAATTAAGTTGCAATACGCATTAAGTTTACTTTTTCTGAACAAGAAACAATAGGAAATAGAGCAGAGAACTTTAATTTTGTAGTGAACTAGTCACTCGGTGAATTATATATCAAATTCTGCACTACAAGAATTACAAGTCAAAGGAGTAACCATCTGCAGAAACTAGTTATATCTTCCTCTTATACATCCAAATGTTGATTCTCTTCTGAGCCACTTTCATTTGGTGACATTGCCACCTTCATTGCTACCTTCATTGGCACCTTCATTGCCACCTTCATTGCCACCTTCATTGCCATCTTCATTGGCACCTTCATTGGGTGCCATTGCCACCTTCATTGCTACCTTCATTGGCACCTTCATTGCCATCTTCATTGGCACCTTCATTGCCATCTTCATTGGCACCTGCATTTAGGGGTCATCATTAGGCCTGCGAGTCAGTGGGCCGAAGGGGGTCTGCTTGGCCCATCGAGAAAAAGCTTGGCCCGACTTGTTGTTGAGTGGGCTGGGCTTGGGTGTCTAAAGCCCTGCTCTTTTGAGCCCAAGAAAGCTCAGCCCGACCCAACCATAAAAGCCCAGTCCGCGAGCCAACATACATATAAATAAATATTTTAAAAAAATGGAGAAAATCGTTATCTATTATCATTATAAGAACTAATAAAAATGAAGTAGGGGATAAAACATGATTTTGTTAATATGGCAGTTGTATAATTATATCTTCATATGTATGGAAAAAAAAAACCATGAAGTTATGAACAAAGAAAACTTTGGAAGTTATAAATATATACAAATGTAAAATAAAATTTAAAAAAACTATGAAAAAAAGGGAAACATAGAAACACAGCAAAACATAGAAAAAAAAAAAGTAGGTCCATTTCGGCCCGCTCAGCCCGATAGGCTTTCTTAGGCTCAGCTCATTATTTTTTCTCTCCACCTTGAAGCCCAACCCAGCTCTGCCCAAGCATATTAAATTTGGGCCGGGCTAGCCCAGCTTGCCCCATTGACAAGGCCTACCTACATTGATGTTCTCGTGGTGTAAATACTTGGTCCTGCAACCCTTAACCTTTTTCACACACCAAATTGCCACTCGAATAACATGAAAGACAAAGATCACTAGAATCATACCAAATCAGATCTTCAGTTATGTGGGGATGGAAAAAAGAGCTGCATTCCGAATCCCTTCAGGTATCACCAACCAAATCAGTAGTATAAACATGATTGACACCAATATGAGAAGATCAAATCAGTAGTATAAATATGCTTTGTAGGAAATCCGCTACAAATCAGAAGATCAATTGTTTGACGTGCAAAAACAATACTTTAGACAAATTTTTTTTGAATTTTCAAGGTGATGACTCAAGACCTTGAACATATCATCATATATTTTTAAAATTGTTCATAACTTTAAATGCTCATATCTCATTCATTTCTAAATGAATTGTGATGATCTTTATATGAATTTAAAGCTTATAACTTTTACTTTTACTCCAAAAAATTGGTAAATATTTGAGTAACACTTTAAGAAAATATACTCGAACTAAGATATATTGAGTTGATTTTATAAATTTGTTCTTTCATTGGTTATGGATTAAAATCTTTGATATTGACTATGAAACTTATACCATCAACAATTAATTTTCCACATAACTTATAATGGACAAATCCTCAAGAAAAATCTTGACACCGCACAACATCCATGAACATGTCCATAGAAAAATTGGATACAGTCCATTAGGGAGAATGCATTTCCTTCTAGTTGGCCAACATCTTGATTTTTGTTTAAATTATCTATTAGATTTTTATTTTTGTTTCATGAGGTTATTTTGTGGTAACTCTATTTTTTTTTTTTTTTTTTTTGCGTTTACAAGCAATTCAAGGAATTTGTAGGTATTAAATGTCATTTGAAAGCAAGATTCATAGAAGCCTAATGTTTATTTTATATAAAGACTTAGGGTTCATTTGGGACTGCTTCTCTAGGAAGTACTTCTACTCATAAGTACTTCTAACAAAAGCACTTTTATTATAAAAATCTTGAATTTTCATAAAAAAAAATTCAAGTGTTTCTGTTCTTCTCTAGAACGCGCTTTTATGACCCAAAAACGCTTCTAAATTTTTATGCAAACACTATCAGAAGCCCTTTTAGTTTTCAGAAAGCGCTTTTAGCTATTCTAGAAGCACTCCCAAATATAACTGTAATAATTTCAATAGCAAGATCTAAGGAAAATGGTTGATGTTATGCTAATTTGGGATAACATGAAAAAAGAGGATATGTTTTGTGATTCTCAAACATATACAAAAGTTATTATAGGGTTTTGCAGAGTGTCATTTTCAAAATATAAAAAGTTTCGTGGACAATTATAGCGTGCAATGTTGTTTCTTCCATGAATCATAAATGATAAGAATACCATTTAATTTTAAGGATATGTTTTATCTAAAATAAATTTGAGAACTTTTACACGTGACCATCCGAAGAAAAATTCATGGATCTACCAATGTTCCTAGAGGCTAATTTATTTGAATAGTTGGCCAGAGAGTCGAGTGGAGGCGAGACTGAGGTTGGACCAAACTTGGGCTGGGATGAGCTAAAAAATTTGAAGCCCAGTCTGCCCATGACTTGGGACCAGATCGACCCATATTCCAGAATCTTAAACCCGTTTGGGCTCAGGCCATTCTGTTTGGGCATTTTATTGGCCTACATGGAACCACGTTGACAGTTTCTAATTCATATTTTCTCTGATTTCTTTTTTAAATTTTTTATAAAAAAACCTGACTCATCTTGCGCTCACGCATATAGCATGAACAAGGAGAGAAAAAATGCCGTGGGTTGCTATGAACTTACCATTATGACCCTAAAATTTTCAGTCCCTCCTAAGACAATTCCGATCTTTTTTGGTTTTTGACCTTATCTCACTACCACGGCCAGGATCTCCTAACCGGTCAATACAAGTTAGCGGTGTGAAAGTCTTATAACGAAGCAAGACCTGCAATTCTATCCAGTAAAAAGCTGCCACGTTTCCGAGCTTACAAATTTTGGGCGCACTGGATTCCCGTTCTTTTGCCTATAAAGCTAGCGTTTCAGGGCTCATACAAACCCAGATAGCTTCTAGACTATTCGTCGAATTGTTAAATCTTTCTAATTTTCGCCGCCTCAAAGACCTAATTTTCTGCCATGGCTCGCCGATCAGGAGGTTTGTGCTCTCCATTATTTCCTTCAGATCTGTCTCTGTTTCTTAAGCTGTAGATCCACCGTTGAGATATTATTTCAGTTTTTATTTTATTTTTTGTTGACTTTTAGGGTTTTAGTTTTGCTGAAAAACTAAGTCTCATGAACCGAAATGAAGCACATGAAAATTAGGTCTCTTTCTTGTAGATAAATGTATGCATGTTGTTAGGGTTCTGGGTTTCTAATTTCCAAGGGAATGGGAGGTTCTAGGGTTTGTCTATATTTTTTTTTAACAAATTTGTTTTTACAGATTTTCCTTTATTATGAAAGGAAAGGGGTTGTTGTTGCATTTATCCGGCTCATTTTTTTAATTTTATTTTGGCAATTGATCAAATCTGTTGTCATTTTTTTTTCTTTCTGTGTTAAATTTGATTATTTGAGCGGTCTAAAAAAATTGGCATGAAAGTACTTATGCTGTTCATACGCCCACCCACACGCACAAAAACGTCAACATATATATATATATATATATATATATATATATATATGTTGATACGCATGATCTATGTTTAGTGAGTGTTCCACATTTTGTGGAATGAGTACTTGTTGGATGTTTTCTGCGGTGTGCTCTTCCCAGCGTTTATTGCAAGGAAATATCCTTGTGAAGTTGTGAGAAGTAACTAAAAGTTTATTAGATTTGCTAATGAAATTTAGAGACTTGTACTTTACCATATGGGCAATCGAGCCTAGATTTATTCTTAACTCTTTGCTTGCAAAGAGACAGTTTTAATGTGCTATAAACACCACTTGTAGGTCGTTCTGCCCGTCCAGCTCCGGCTCCTCGTCATGCCCCAGCACGCAACCCTCCTCAGACAGGTGCTTATTTGAAACGTTATAGTTGAAATGGATTTTATTGTAATAAGATTTGTTTTATTAGCTTATGCCATATTGCCCCTCTCACCTCTAATTGTGTTATTTTCTTGATGTGATCAGTCAAACAAGCTCCTCCTCCGGCTCCAGTTCAGGGTGGAGGTGGTGGAATGCTCTCAGGACTTGGATCAACCATAGTTCAAGGTAGACGAAATTCATCTGGTTGCTTGTAGTGGTGCATGTGCAATCATTCAATTCCGTGTAGGATATCTGATTTTCCCCTTCTGTTGCAGGTATTGGTTTTGGGACTGGAAGTGCTGTGGCACACAGGGCCGTTGATGCTGTGATGGGTCCTCGCACCATTCAACATGAAACTGTAGTCTCTGAGGCTGCTGCTGGTGCTCCAGCACCCATTTCTAGCAGCATGAGTGGCTCTGATGCCTGCAATAATCACTCCAAGGCCTTCCAAGATGTATGCAAAACTCTACACACTTTTCCTTATCTTTTCCTGAAAATTTAGTGATGCAAGTAAAGTGTTTGAATCTTTCTTTGTTCAGTTTATGGGGGGTGAGTAGGGGTTAGTAGATGATATCACCTTGTATGTGTTTGAATTTTTGTTTTCTTGTTATGTTATGAAGCATGTTTTTGGCGATATGGTTAGAAATTGTTTTCAAACTTTTCAAACTTTTCAAACTTTATGACTTGTTAGAAATTGTTTGTACCCATTTTGAAGATGTTCTGTAATTATTTTGTAATTGTGACCATAATTATTTTGTATTTGTTGTTATGTCTTTGCATAAATAAGCACAGCATCCCCAATAGAATTTCTATTCCAAATATACTGTTTTCCTCCGTTCAAGTGCTTTTAAGAACAGTGCTCTAACTTTTGGCATGGATATCCTTTTGGGTTGTATGGTGAAATACTTCAAAAGGAGAAGCAATGTAATTCTTTTTCAGAAGATAGAACAACACTAAATCTTCTTGCATGTTTAAAGACATTAATCCTTTTTGGCGTTGCCAAGGTCAAGGTTTGGATAATTGTGTAATGGTGTTTGTTTTCATGCAATGGGTGTTCACTTCTAACTAATGGAAAAATGAATTATTTTTGCACAAGGGGGTTTCATTTTTGTGTTATTTTATCATGAAACCCTATTGTTTCAAAACATTTTTGTAATGAATTTGGCTAAGAAAATGTTAAACTGAAATAAGGGGGTGGTTTCAGATCTAACTTTTGTTTGTGTTTTCATTGTAGTGTGTCAACCACTTTGGAAGTGATATCAGCAAGTGCCAGTTCTACATGGATATGCTATCCGAGTGCAAGAAGAACTCGGCCTCCGGCATGTTGAGTGCCTAAGCACTACCCCATTTTTCCATTCAATGATTTGAAAATGTTAAACTTTGCGCAGTTTATTCTTCTACCCTGTGCCTGTCATGATGGTGAATTAGTGGTGTATTATGGGGAAGGATTTATATGAATCTTTTATATGCATGGTAGAACATGCAGCATTAAGTAGTTGATCGAACTCGGTACTTGTTTGAAGTATACATGCCCGTTAATAATGATATTTTGGAGTTATGATGGCTAATGTGGTTATGATTTAATAGAAACCCTCTCGTTTGTGGTGTTTTGTGCTAGATATCCTCTGCTGAAATTTGCTGTCTTCCAAGTTTTATCTCCTGACTTTTCCAGTTTTTGGATTAACTGTGTATCGCCCTCATGGTCTAAATCCTACAGCGGCGGGTTAGGATTTGGAGAGATGGATAGTACTAAAAATTTGCATGAAATACACTGTATATTTCTTTTGTCTGCGTCCTTTCTGGTCTCTGGAAAACTGACCAAAACACAGTTCGTGATTTCCTTCTGGCAACTGAGCAACAGGAACAGTATCGCTTATCACCACAAGAGTAACTTTGCCAACCTAATTATATTAAAGGATTACCCTTTAATATATTATTGGGCACCGAAAGTGTCTAATACGAACTCCATTTTTGGACACATACTCTTCCTCATTGACTTTTTGTATAGTAGTGTTCATGAGTGCTTTCAAACATCTACTCACAGGGCTTGAGGCAAAGAGCTCCACCGACGGAGATATCTCTACTCACAGGACTTGAGGTAAAGAGCTCAACCGAATGAGTTATACCCCACTAACAGGGCTTGTGGTAAAGAGCTCAACCGATTGAGTTATACCCCACTAGCTAAGAAATCTTTCTGGGTTGAATAAGATAGAAGCATACAATACAACCGCAAACAGCTAGTACCTGATTATTTATAACAAACACGGATTTGTTTCAGACAGGAATAATACTAAAAGCTGTCTAACAAAAGTAACAGAAGCATGCACGCCCAGTGAGCTGATACTTGCAAGCGCGGCTCACTGCTTCCTCCCATTCCCTGCATTTTTTGTCGTAGCTGGAGTTATGAGTACAAACTCCCGTCCGTGTCATGCTTGGATGCTCCTCCTCTTGCATCCCTTCCCTTCGGCAATTGGCGCCATAGCTGTATGTGAAAATTATTATTAACAAAAATAGTCAACAAAGTATTGTGTATTATAAAATAAACGGGATACGCTAGAATATTGAGCTGCACATAAAGTAAATGAGACACAACATTTAACGAGATTTGGCCATGCCTACGTTCTCGGAGAGCAGCAGCTGTAACTTTTCCACTATGTAAAATAATAGGGCTACAATATATGTGGCTCACTGATTTTTCTCTCTTAGAGAATCTCTCTGCTCTCTTTTCCTCTCCTCTCACTCCTTTTCTTTCCGTCCTCTCTGCCTGACTCTCTTTCTTCTCCTAGTTGGGTTGGGTGTGTCTGCAAAGGCAGAATAATGCCTTATTTATAGGCTAAAGAAATGATGCCCGTGCGTGTGTAGGTGATAACCCTCCAAGATGTGGCTGACAAGGAATCCAATATGTGGGTTCCGCCCATTATCTTTACAACACTCCCCCTTAGAGACCACAAGTAACTAAAAGGTCGTCTCATTAAATTTTGTGAGAGAAGAACCCAGTGATAGAGAGTTGATGGAGGGAAGACGAGTATATCAATCAGTGTAGCATACTTCTACATGCTCCCCTTGATAAATAACCCCCCTGAAATCTTCATGACTAACTTTCTGGAGGAAAAATCTTTTGGAGTGAGTGGAGGATGTAGCCATCAAAAACTACTTAGTTGAGTAAGTGAATATACTTCAAGTAAGTGATCTCTATGTAAATCATAGAAATTTCCAGAGTTCGCGTGTCCAACAACACTTGGGCTATTTGTGAGTTCACTTGAAAAGAATATGCCCATATATGGTGTTATGTGGAGATAACATCAAATATGTCTCTTATCACCCCAAAGTAATGGTGATGAAGCTGAGCTTTATCTGGAAAATACAATGTCCGGTCCAGTATACTTTCGGAAAATCATTTAAGTGCCCAATGAATAATCCACATAAAAATGCTTCAATACCTTCTTGGTATAAGCAAGAATTTCGTTGGCATAATGCTCGATCTTCAGGCCGAGACAAATATTTCTTGAACTCTTTAGGAGTTTTAACCAAATATTAACTCTTTTGGAGTTTTGATCAATTATCAACTCTTCAGGAGTTTTAATGTGTTGCAATCATATCATAATTAATGTACTCATTAAGGCAATTTATACATATTAGTACTGAGTACAAAATTTGTGCTTCAGGCACATATCCTTCAAAGACTTGCTTCATGCAATTTCAACCATTCAAGGATTTTATTTAAGGGATTACACTTCATGACACATTATATAACTTTATATCCAACTATTTGTTATGCTTGTACATATTTAGGGAATCGCTTCTGGCGATATGCTCTGTGCATTTAATAACCCTTAAAGATACCATGTTGGTCTCCGTAGATGTGCAATAAAAAGGCATGATTGCATCCGTAAGTCTGGAGAACCCCAACATTCCTTGTTTCTACCAGAAACATTATGTCATATAAAGTGAGTATATTTCTCTTTATTCCGAATGCCCAAGTAAAATTTTCAGGATTAATATCCTTTGGGGTTCGTACTATGGGTTTGTTCTTTCACGTTCATTCTCATATGTAACGGAATTGCCTCTTTCCATTTTTGGCCAATGATATTGTCGACATTTAATGATAGAACGTGGTTCCAATCAACACAACCCTTTGATGATTTGAGTAGCTACTCCAAAACCAAAAATTGTCATTCATCAATTCGTGATCCCACCATTCTCATGTGCATGCACATGCATCAATTGTAAGCATTTCTTTGCTTTTGGGTACCCAAGCCACTTCAGGAGGCTTTTTTTGTCTCTTTCCAGATAGACATCTCTTATAGGATGAATTATGTGAGAAAGTGGATCATAACCTCCAATGGAGCATTATTTTACAGTAAGGCGTGGATAGTCTCTATTTAGGGAGTTGGAACATTTAGAACCCATATATCTGTCATGTTGCAAGCATGACAAAGATTAATACATATATGTCAATTAATTGTCCTTCTGGGATTTTAAACCATATAATTTGCTACGCATTAGGTGTGCACCGTTTTAATATTGACATGTTAAAGGATTGTCCTTCCGGGACTTCAATTCATATTATTTGATACGCAACATGCGTGCATCATATTGATCACTGCTATACCCAAGTTCTGTTCTTATGAGACTTTAATCTATGCAGTGTATCATTAATGTATCCAACTTGCAATCTGTGAAATTTGCATTAATAATTTATGAATACATATCATAATGACAGAAGCCATTCTTTTGGAATGGTCATAATATAAGTCGTTCTTCTAGAATGATCTATAATGCAAGTCGTTCTTCTAGAATGATCCTTTGCATGGCGTTCTTCTAGAACGGCCTTATCTCTCCATTTGGTTACCTTTAAGGATGTTGTACAAAATATCAAAATAAGAGTACAAGTATGAAATAACACAAGTGTTTCTTACATCCTTAGGTGGGAGAAACTTTGCTCAAATATCATTCAAGCTCGTATCGGCTTAGCAAATCTAATGCAATGCTTGATGATCCAGTTATATCTTGCAAAGCAAAAATCACAATTCTTCTATCTCTGTCAAAAAAATAACCCTCAGTGTTAGGTTCACTACATGGATTTGTTCTTCTGATGGTGGATCTGAAGAAACAAAATCCCTTATGAATAGAGAGTTATAAAAAAGAAAGAAAAGATACAAAAAATTGTGATATTTATTGTAAGGTAGGTAAGAAATCAAGGAAGGAAACTAGTGAGGTAACGAACAAAAAACTCTCATTTCTCCTAGTATAGAACAACTTCTGGAGATTAGAGCATGTGGTCGTCCTTACAGCTCCTCGACATCGCCGAAACGTGATAAGGGATATTCTCACTTCCTGAATGGATGATTAGAGATAGTCTCGCTTCTCAAGCACATCGAGTGCTCACTGATAGGAAAAACAAGTGGATATTGCATCACTAGATATGGAGAAAATTGGAGAAAACTGGATGTATTCTGCAAAGAAAATTTCATTAGTAACATATTTATACACAAATGAGAGGAATAGTTAGATCTGGTGAATCTCAAATTAACCATAGAAAACTGTGAGGTTCTCGAGATGCTTTTGAAAAAGTAGCTCCGTGAAATCCGCAAAGCAAGATCGGCTTCGATGAAAGTGGTCCTTGAAAACCCCTAAAGTGCCGGCAGACATTAATGGAGGCCGCGTGAAGTTTTGGAATCTGGAAAAGAAAAAAGGGAATATGGGGATCCGAGAAAATATTGGGATCCACAAAACAGTGCCACATTTCCGCCTATAGATATTGCATGTGCAAGGCCTAATTGGAGTAACTGCGTTTCAACTCAACTTCCTTTCATTTTCTGAAAATTCAGCTTTTCTCAGACTTTCCTTGAAACCCTGTTAAAATGGCTTCCTCTTCTTCTCCCTCAAAGCATTTCGATTTAAATGTTGCTCCCAAAACAATCCGTGATGCCAAAGTCTGGCGTCCATCCTTTGTATCCCAAAATCGTCATCTCACAGTTAATGATTCTGTGATGATGAATGATGCAATTGCTGTCATAATAGCTAGGAATTTCCTTACTCCTATGGATGAAATACTGTTAACAGGAAGGTCTGACGAAGAGGCTATTGATGACTCAATGGCTTTTAGCATTCAAAGTGCTGCTTCTGTTTCTAATATGGCTAATCGTTTGCGTGCCAGAGCAAACGAGATTTAGGAGCTGAACGCTGAAAATTTGTCTCTTTGGAGGACGCTTCATGAGTCTCAACAAGAGGTTGAGAAACTTAAAGAGGAAAATAAGGCTTTGTTGGAACTGGTGAGTTCATACTCCATTGATACGTGGACAAGGCTTGACATGCTACAGATTTCCAATGAAAAGATTATGGGAGACCACGAGAGGCTCATGGCTAGGCTTAAGAGGCGCCGTCCTCTTCCTTTAGAGACTTCCAGAACATAATGGAATTTTATAGATTTTACAGAGCCTGCTCCTTCCTTGCAGGTGAAAAGAATCTATCTGTTGTATGTTCCTTTCCTGTTATAATAATTGGGTAAATTCTTAAACTTGCACCTGTGGTTTTTACGTATTTTCAAAACGACAGTTTGGAACCTTGTGCCTTATAGGTTCAAATAACCACAATAAATCTCTCAAATTACATATTTCAATGCATGTGAGTTCGGAACTTCTGGCTCGGGCTAAACACGACTTCAAAATTTATTTGCCTTTTTCAAATGGGCATGAAATATAAATTGAGTAAAAACCATGATATTATTGCAATATAGTAGTGAAGAACATTAACTACTATATACCCAAAACTTCAGGTTCGGGATCTCTCATATATTTGGATCCATGGGCTTCCGGCCCAGATCATATAATATAACAAAATATGTGGGGAGCCTCAGTTCATCCTTTGAGGTTTATCCTGATATTATCCATTTCACGGTATATTCTTAACAACCGGAATTCACAAAATATATTTCTTCGTTGAGGTGTCGATTGTAACAGAATTGAACTTTATTAAATTCATCATTTTCTTATGCCAAAGAAATAGTTGGTGTACCACAATTTTCAATAATACCTCAAAGATTGTCCATTTAACTGTTGGAACTTCAGGTTCTCAATATTGTCAGATTTTGAACTTCAGGCCAAAATCGCATGTCTTCATGGTATGGACATTTTTATAATTTCCCGTACATATTTCGGGATTTCAGGCCCTTACATAATTGTCCATGTTTTGAGGAGCTTCTGGCTTCTCATTTAATTGCTCATCCATGAGTTTAAGGAACTGCAGGTTCCCTTTTGTATATAGTGACGGTTTACCCAAAATGGTTAATATTTATGTATACGTCACTATTCATGTATATGGTACTATTCATCAAGTCATGAATATGTGTCTATTCATGCATACAGTACATTTGCCAGTATAGTAACTATTCATGTGTACGACACTATTAACCAATACGATACTGTTACATTATCAAGGAACTCCAGGTCCTTATTTACATGTCAAGGATCAAGGATCTTCAGGTCCAATCTCTTGTTTACAAATACAGTACCGGAGAGACTGCCAACTCTCATATCAATATTATCATCAAGGATCTTCAAGTCTTGATGTAGCTGTATGATGAGGATCAAGGAACTTCTGGTCTTGATCTGTATATTGTAAAACTCATCATATTACACAATTAATTCATAAAATAAATTGCTATAAATTGCTTGTAAATAAATTGCTGGTATGGACGATGAACCCGCACCATACTTTAAATAAAGGTAAATGTGGGGTAAAATAAATTCATAAATTAAATTGCTTGCTGTGTGGACGTCAATTCTGCACCATACTTTAAATAATAAAGTAAATGTGCGTTAAAGTAAATATGCTTGTATAGGCATTAATTCTACTCCATACTTTTAAATAAAAAGTAAAGGCAGTTGTGTGGATGATAAATCTGTGCCACACTTTTAAATAAATATTGTTGTATGGGTAATAAACCTACACCATACAGTAAATAAATTGTATGGGTAATAAAACTACACCATACAGTAAATAAAGTAAACACGGGGATAAAACCACCACTAAAAATATAGGAAGTGAAACCGTCCATTTTTATTAGTGGTTAGTAATAGGAAAGCAAATAAATATAGTATATTATATTACCACTTTTCAATATAATATATTATACCAATACCAAAATAGTCAATGATCCTTTAATAAAGCAACCATATATCAAAAATGAATCTTGGCCAACAATGATATTGAAGTGATTATTGTGCATATGCCCATGAGAATCTTGTTGCTTTCTCACCTGCCATTAGTCAGCATATATAGAAAGTGGTATTGAATGGTGTAGAGTATTAATAAATGAAGAAGATAAAAAGATAGAGAGATTATCATGTTTTGGTGGGTTTGATCTTTCTGCTTGCATAATTCTCTACTTCAGTCTCCATCCATGATAAGTTTCTTTCAAGGACTATGCTGCAGTTGTAGAGATTGGTAGTTGGGGCATGACAAAGAAGGGTGATAAAGTAGAGGAGTTTGATTGGAGAACTCAGTTGGTATTTGGAAGAGGATTTGTCCTGATAACGTATTATAAAATAAACGAGATACACTGGAATATTTAGCTGCATGTAAAGTAAATGAGACACAACATTTAGAGGTTTGGCCATACCTACGTCCTCAGAGAGCAGCAACGGTAACTTTTCCACTACGTAAAATAATAGGGCTACAACTTTAGTGTTTACAATATATGTGGCTCACTGATTTTTCTCTCTCCTCTCTTTTCCTCTCCTCTCACTCTCCCTTTCTTTCCTTCCTCTCTGCCTGACTCTCTTTCTTCTCCCAGTTTGGTGTGTCTGCAAAGGCAGAATAATGCCTTATTTATAGGCTAAAGAAATGATGCCCGTGAGTGTGTAGGTGATAACTCTCCAAGATGTGGCTGACAAGGAATCCAATATGAGAGCTCCACCCATTATCTTTACAACATTGTGATCACCAAAAATGTTCCCTTAAAATTTTTCTTACGCTGTCTTTTCAGATTATGCAAGAATGTTTGCCACTCCCATTCATATAGGCTACCTATGTACCATTATGAAATGAATGGAATATGAGTTGGTAAAAGTTGGAGGCTGGGCCGGCCCTCGATGATTTAAGGCCCAAGGCCAAAGTTTAAGAATGTGCCCTTTATAAACAAATAAATAAATATAATTACAATTTTTTTATCAAACAATAAATTTTATTAAAATTATAAGAGTTTACAACCGATAATATAGAACATTTTGGGCCTCATTAAAACCTTGTTTGAGGAAAACCCAATGGGAACAAAACCTCAAATGACGGAAAAAGAGTACTCGATTGAAAACATTACAATCAACAACAAATTAACTTGCATGTCCCTATGCTTCACCTTCACACGCACCTACAAAATAAAAATAGCAATGAAATCCTACTCACAAAAGATCATTTAAAATGTCTTCTTGTTGCAGTTTTAGAAGCAAAATCATCAATTATATTATCATATTTAATGTTTTCAACATCTCTTTCAATGCATAATATAGCTAGTCCATTTAGTCTATCTTGAGCCATGTTGGTCCGCAAATAAGATTTTAATAAGGTTTTGATACATACTTGCAATGCTCCCTGTATTTCTTTGGTATTTCTCACGGTGATTTCAATGTCGAAATTTCAACATTTTTCTTATTTTGCAGGGCAACTAGTCGAAACTTAATCGAAATTGTAATATTTTTCGGCTCTTTTTTTTTTTTTTTGGGTTTATAGTAGGCAAGGCTAATTTTGAAAGATGGTGATCATGAAGATGAATTCCTTTTGAGTCTCACAGAAAAATACATACATAGAGAATTTGCTCATCTTCAAACTTCACTTTCATTTTCACGTTTGTCTACACAAACAGATATTGGACCCTACCCTACACTTTTTTCAGCAATCTATCACCTTGTTGGAAATTTTTAACATTCTTTCATGCACTTTAAGGGGCCAGTTTCTTTTTAGGCCCCAACAGTTTGGTGGTTGCTAACTAGTTTTTGGTTCTTTTCTTTCTGGACACTTTGGTTGTTAGTAGGTCGGAAGTGTTACTTTTGTTGGTAGTTGAAAACTTAATCAAATGCATAACATAGAAGTTTTAACATAATTTGTTGGATTACATGAGTAATCGATTTGTGAATATTAGTAACACGAGTCGTCATATACACATAAATAATTGTTATAAATCAACGTTTACAACCGTTAACATTGACAGGATAGAGCTACAACCCTTAACATTGCATATGTACATAAACGATTAATATTCATATATGTGTGGACCTCTTATGTTTAAAAATTCTTCTGGTTTTGAAAACTTGCCAACTTGTTGATGGTGATCATGCCAAATGGTGCAGAGAGGTTAGCCTGGGTCCTGGCTGATGATAGTTCTTTTGCCACAAAATCCATGGTCGGTCTTGACTCTGCATTAGTGCGTGTACATGCCAAAGCCATGGTTACCACAGAAGCCACTGCTGCTGCCGACTGACCGGGAGGGGGCCTTAGCCGTTGGTCTAACAAATCCTTCAAAAGCAATTCTGCATTTTCTGGTAATGAGACTGATAGAGAAGCTAAAAGCTCCCCAGGATGCCTTCCCATCATTATTTCTAATGCCACCACTCCAAAGCTGTACACATCACACTTATCCGTCACACGCATTGTGAAAGCTAGCTCTACATGCACATCAAAGCAACAAAATCAACCAACATTTTTCTATCATAAACAATATGTCAATATAAGTCATGTATAAATTGAATATTAGTTTATTGGATTTTACCTGGAGCCATGTAGCCGTAAGAACCAGCTACAGAAGTCCAATTTGATGAATCTGTGCTCAACAACCTTGCAGTTCCAAAATCCGATAACCATGGCACGAAACCCTTCTCGAGCAATATGTTGTTCAAAGTTATGTCCCTGTGAACAATTGGAGGAGAGCAGTCATTGTGCAAGTAAGAAATTGCATGAGCTAGCCCTTGCACAATTTTCACCCTTGTGCTCCATCCAAGTTCTGCTTCCCCTGTCCCATACAATACTTTTCTCAAGCTACCTCTCTCTGCATATTCATACACCAAGTACAAGCACTCCCTCCATGAACAGAACCCATAAAGCTTTATTATGTTTCTGTGCCTCACTTCTGTCAAGGTTCGTATCTCATTCCCAAAACTCTGGCGATTTATTTCTGGAATGTCACTAGAGTCTGAAATGTTCAGCTTCTTAACTGCAACCACTTTTCCCCTGCCCAACACAGCCTTGTAGACACTCCCAAATCCTCCTTTTCCTATGTGGTACTTCTCATCAAAGTTCTCTGTTGCCCTCACAATTGCACCAAATTTGAAGTTTCCGTATCTTCCCCATATCCCTGAATCAAAACTCTCAGACATCCTAGGACTTTCAGTGTCCTTCGGTTTTGATTTGCGGCAGAAATTTAGAACTACAGCAGCACTTGTAGTTGCAACCACTAATATTAAAGTACCGGAAACCAGGAGTCCAAGATGAACCTTGTTAATCTTGTTGGACTTTCCGCGATTTGAGTTGCATGGATTTAGTCCCTCTGTATCTCCACATAAACCATCATTTCCAACAAAGGCATTTGCAGGCACTTTTCGAAAAGCGTCACCAGTTGGGATTGGACCAGTCAAGTTATTGTAAGAGAAATCAATCCCATTGCCAAATAGACTGTCCATTTGGGAAAATGTTTCTGGGATGCTCCCTGAGAGATGGTTATGTGAGACATTAAGAATCTGCAGATATTTTAGCTTAGCCAGTTTTGCAGGAAGTGGTTCTGAGAGTGAATTGCTGCTGAGGTCCAACAAGTACTGCAAGGGCAAATTACCAAGCTCCGGTGGTATTTGACCATATAAATTGTTGTGGCTCAGATTTAAAGTTGACAACCTCTCAAACTTACCAAGCTCTGTGGGGATGTTTCCTGACAAATTGTTTTCGGATAAATCAAGTTCCCGGAGATTAGTCAAATTGCTTAGACTCTTGGGGATGTCTCCTGTCAAATGATTCTTGCTCAGATTGAGCTTGTACAGTAGTCCTAAGTTTCCCAACTGAGCCGGAATGTATCCAGTCAAGTCATTAGAGTCCAGGATTAGTACTCCCAATTTGCTCAACTTCCCAAGCTCAGATGGGATTTGACCAGAAATTTTATTTCTATCCATCAATAAGCGAATGAGACTTTCACATTCTCCCAATTCTGGTGAGATTTCACCAACAAATTGATTATTGCTGAGAAAAACGGAGTTAAGATTAGGATGAATACCAAATGATTTTGTAATGCTTCCCGTGAATTGGTTGTGATCAACAGCAACTGTTTGTAGTTTTGAACAATTTCTCAAGCACTTTGGCAATGACCCAGAGAAGTTGTTACCAGCTACAGACAATTCTTCCAGAGAAGAACCGCTACACAATTCTGGTGGCAGCTCTCCTGTAAAGCTGTTGTGCGAAAGGCGCAGAATGCTCAAATTAGGGCTGTACTTGCCAAAATCCCTCGGAATGCTGCCCGAAAAATTATTGGTGAACACAGAGAATGACTTTAATTTAGTAAGCTGAGAAATGGTGCCTGGCAACTCTCCATACAGGTGGTTAGTGTTTGCATCAAATTCCTCCAGTGACATCATATTTTCAATCTCTGGTGGAATCATGCCAGTGAGATTGTTGAAGTAAAGGGTGACTGTCTTAATATTTGTGAGGTTCCACAGTGTCATAGGAATTGGCCCTGAGAGTTGGTTTCCTGAAAGAGCCAATCCTGTCAAATCTTTCAAGTTACCAATCTCTGAGGGAATTGATCCAGAGAAGTTATTGTTGTTTAGAAAAAGGTAGTTGAGCTTTTTCAACAGGCCAATTTCTGCTGGAATATTCCCACTGAACAGATTGTTTTGAAGTTGTAAAGAGTCCACTTCAGTCCAGTTGGAGATAAGGGAAGGCAGAATGGGACCTGTTAGAAGATTTCCAGATAAACCCAATTTAATGATGTTGTTCAGATTGGACAAGGACAGAGGCAATTCCCCATTGAGTTTATTGGAAGCCAGGGCCAAGTAGGTGAGGCTGGTACAAAAACCAAGCTCAGAAGGGATTGAAGAGTTTAAGGAATTGTTTTGAAGATCAAGGTGCTGGAGCTCTTGGAGTTGGCCTATAGAAGGTGGAATTTTTCCTTCAAGGTGATTGGAAGTCAGGTCCAAGTAGGTGAGGTTGGTACAAAGACAAAGCTCAGATGGGATTGAAGAGTCTAAGGAATTCATATGAAGATCAAAGTACTGAAGCTCCCTGAGTTGGCCTATAGAGGATGGAATTTTCCCTTCAAGGGAATTTTGAAACAGGTCAATATGCTGAAGACCAGATATCAAACCGATATCTTCAGGAATTGGGCCACTGAACTTGTTCCCTTGTGCATGAAGGTGTTTGAGCTTGGAAAGTTTGGAAAAGTTTTTTGGGAAGGGTCCTTGAAACAGGTTGTTAGTGAGATTGAGAAATTCAAGTTTGGCCAGATTGTTACATACTGCTTCTGGTATTTGGCCAGTCATATTAGTCTGAGACAAGTCAAGGAATGTCAAGTTCCAGCAGTGGGATATGAAATCTGGGAAACTTGAATTTAGAGGAGTATTATCATGAATATCAAGGTAGGTCAATGAAGGCATGCCAGAAAACTTGGACCAATCAGGAGACATAAAGATGTTTGATGCAAGGTCCAAGTACCATACCTTTTGGAGATGGCTTAGTTGATAAGGGATGGCACCATAGAGACTGTTGTTGTGGAAACTCAAGTACTGCAGCTCTGCTAGCCTGCCTATCTCAGATGGTATTTCTTGATCAAAAAAGTTGTTACCCAAGTCCAAGAATGTGAGGCTGGTGAGGTTGCCAATGGAAGATGGAATTTGTCCACTGAAATTGTTGCTGAAGAGGTTGAAGTGAGTGAGATTGGGAAACCGGATGAAGTCGAATCGGGTTAATGTTCCAGTGATGTTCATGTTGGAGAGGTCTATTTTGGAGACTGTTCTGGTTTTGGTGGTGTGATTGCCGCACGCAATGCCGGTCCAGTTGCAAAGGTTGTTGATGTTAGTGAGGGACCATGAATGGAGAAGTGAAGGTGGAGAAGAAGAAGAAGAAGAAGAAAAGCTTCTCTTCCATTTGATCAGGGCCTCTGCCTGTGCTCTTGGTGTTGGAGATGATGATGCGGTTGTGATCAGTGGCAATGCGGAAAACAGGAAAATGTGAAAGAGGAGGGAAAGAGGTTTCTGAATCATTGGCACGGTTTGGACTTGCATTTGCTTTAGTGTTGGATCTGCTTTGAGTTTGTCAACTTGTGACATGAAGTTTGGGAATTGTTGTCGTGGATAGTTCATTTCTTAGATGCATGCATGCTTTATATAGAGAAGAAGCACGAGTTACACATCTCACTTGGACTCTCCCATTAATTGTTTCACACGCACAATTTCGGCTTTTAACCCATTTGGGACTGGATTTCACATGTGAAAATCATTTTTCACCATCACATGTTTTTGGCTTTGAAAAATTAACCGTCCAAAAAATTATTAGCATTAAAGAAGCCACTAGGAAAGCAGAATGATAGCTCTAAATAAAATTACAGTATTTCAGTTGCAAGCTTTGGCTTACGTATTTTAAAGCGTAAAAGGCAGCGCAGCCAGTTAATTGGAATTACTATTACTCATTATTTGGTTTATCAAGTTAAACAAACATTAAGTAGCTAAAGTGTGTGAAGCAATTGATTACAATTTACAAGTCTATGACATTACTCTGTCGTCCGTTCATATTTTAACAAGTGAGTTAGTGTCACCATCAGTGACGGAGCTAGAATTCCTAGCATGGAGAGGCCAAAATTTCAAAATCACTTCCATATAGGTTTTTCATTTTCAACTAAGAGGGCCAGCACTAATCTAATTGCAGTAATTATATTGCTATATCATATATTTTATAATATATTACAAGAGATTGAAAATTAAATGGGGAGCCAGGCCATGGCATAGGCCTTGCTGTGGGTCCGCCTTTAACCATCATAAAACTACATGACTGTAAACACGAAAAAAAAAAAATCCTAATCAAAATCCCACTATCACCAATTAGTGCCTGAATTGAATTCATAAGTAGAAGATGTTATGGTAGGTAGATAAAATACTATATGATCTTACAAATTTAATAAAACAAATTGCATTAAAACCATCTCCAAGTGCCCAAAGTTCTTTGAAGTTGAGTCCCAATGAACAATGAGTGTTTCACCTCAAAAGTTGTGGGTTCAAATCAAGATATGAAACGAAGCTGTGCAGCTGCGCCATTTTTCCAAATCAAGAACTCAAAAGTTGTCAAAAGTTAGTTGAATACAGTAAAGTCTCGATTTACACGGCTTCAGCAGCAATTCGAAGTTTCCTGGTAGTACAACAAGTACTTATTATGAAGACCGTACGGAGGGAAACGAAAAAACCAAAACAAAGCAAAAGATGGGTTGTTGTTAGTGTTGTTTCTTCTTGGAAAGCCTGCAAACCCTGCACTTTTTAAGTTCCCACTAGCTAGCCAACCATCGAGTCATGAAAAAGGGTTTTGACTTGCAATTCAATGGTCTCATATTCGAACTTCATGACATCTTGATAGTGTGTGAGCAAATTCCATCCCTTTGTGGCTTATAGTTTGGACTATCGCTTGAATTCAAAATTTAAAAAAAAGTTCTAACTAGCTACGATTTGTTTGCTTACATTTGGATTGGGCCTACAGAAGGCCCAGATAACGATTGTTGAACTAGCCCACTCTAGCCCAACATCCTAAGTAAAATGCGGGAGCCAACGGATCTATTTGGCGGGAAGCAACGGGCCACCAAGTGCTTGTTTCTTCCTCTTTTATGTGAAAACTGTCATCCTCAAAATCTCATCGCCAAATTTGTTTGGGTCTCTGCAACGACTTCCTCCAAAAACCTTCAAATCCAAGGCACCCATAAGCTGAGAAATTTTAAATAAATAATAAATTTAAAAAATCCCTAATGTTATGGTGTGGGTTCTAAATAGGTAATGCTCTTTGCCACCTCTCTTCTTTCCATAAGTTTTGTGGGGATTTGATAGATTTCCCCATTCCATTAGTTAGGCATGTTGAGGATGTTTTGACTAACGAGTTGATTAATTAATTGTTCATGTAAATTAAACATCCCAAATTTGGTCTAATCATCTAGTCAGTGTGAGCACTTTTGTCAAGAAGCATGCCTATAGAACCCTCTATTTTCCTTTTTTTTTTTTTTCAAATTTTTTTTTTCAATTTTTTTTTCGGTTTATTATTTTTTTGTGAAATAAATGCAAACAGACATTTCAAACGGAAAATAGGGGCCAAGGGAAGTCTGGGCTAGTTTGGCATTGTTGTGATGTGAAAATAATTGCTGTCAAATTTGCTATGAAAAAAATCAGCTGTGAGAGAAAGTAGTTTCGCGTTTGGTAAACTTTTTGTTAAAAGTGTCGTTGGTACTAATTCCCACATAATTAGAAAATGATTGCCGCATAATCATTAAACCTAGCGCCTTTTCGAAACTGATTCCTGCATAATCAGAAAATGAAAATACCTCATTAGCTGCTTTCCCTTATAGCTTTCTCTCACAGTAATTTTTAATAATAAGTGATTTTCTCATAGTTTACCAAACGGGCTGGGCTTCCCAAATTTTTTTAAAAATCACTTATCACCCCCAAATAAGCAATGCCAAATGGGCACTAAGACCATGCCAGTCAAGTTGAGGAAACATTTGGAACCACACAACTTTTCATTGTCATAATAATATCTCAATTATGAAACAAGAAATGCGACTCAAATATCAAACATAGTCGACTGAGAGCACCACGAAAGGAGTTCAGAAGCCTCCTCCTTTTCTTCTTCTCCTCCATATTTCCTTGCTTTTCTTGCTTCCATTGAACGCTGCCTCATCACCGAGAACACAGGCAGCAGCTCTCGTAAGCTGGAAGAACGACTTCGCTTCTTCACCACCTTCTCTCAATTCTTGGTCCCTCACAAACCTCAACAACCTTTGCAATTGGATTGCCATATTGTCTGTTGTAAAGAATGATATTGAGAAAGATGTTTTTGTATTCACTTGATAATAATACAATGAGCAGTACAAAGTTTATATACAGATTTGATGATGCTAACTAGAGTAAGTGGATATGCGATTGAATACAAAATCAATTAGAGTTAATATACAAAGTCAACATAAAGATAAATTAGGAAGGGAAGCCTTTGATTGATTCTGAGGAGTTGACGATGGAGCTGCTGGAAGAGCCTTATTTGGCAGCGGCAAGATTGCTGGAGATGAGGCATTGATTTGCATGATTTGTGGTGATTCCTTTACATCTGTGACCACAACACCAAAACAATTTCCCAAGTTGACCTCTCCAACTTCAACATCACTGCAACACTAACCCATTTCCACTTCACCCCATTTCTCAATCTCACCCAATTCAACCTCAATGGCAACAATTTCACAGGGCCTATACCATCCGCCATTGGCAACCTCTCCAAGCTCACAACTTTGGATTTGGGCAACAACTTATTCAGTCAAGAAATACCTGTGCATATAGGAACTCCTGACTGGTCTGAATTTTCAGGCATGCCTTCGTTGACTTACCTTGATCTTTCTGGAAACCATTTCTCTTCAGCATTGCTATAGATGCATTGCTGAAAAGTCAAAAAAATTCTGAAGGAGAAGAGAATGCATCAGCCGGTAGCTTAAACAACCTTCCGTAGGGCACTAACTGTTAAGTACTTCCACAGAACGAAACCAAGACTCATAGGCCATTACAATAAGGTACCTTAAAGCAACCAGAAATAATGCACAATCAACTTGAATAGATTCAAGCGATTTATCATTATTGATAAACAGGAGAATTGCAGAAAACATATACTATTTACGAAGGAGAATATGATTTTGTAGAGATTCCGAAAGATAATGCACAGATTCAAACAAATGTTTCTGCCTCTATAGCATTTGAATATATAACATGTTTATTTATTAGGAATGAGTATTGGAAACATGTCAACTCATGCTTCTCATGTGGTATAACACATGGGAATCTAAATTATTCAGTCCTTATTCCCATGCATAAGGAATAAAAAATTTATGTAGGTTTCAGGTTAAAACATGTAATTCAATTCTCTCAAAATTAGGAATGAGATCAACTAGAGAAAAGTAGTTGATCAAATTCCAATTCCTTAATTCCTCTAGTAATATGTTCTTACGCATTCATAGTAAGTAAACATGCACTAACTATAACTCAACAATTGAAACTAATACGAAACTGAATAACCAACCGTCTTTAATGGCAAACGATGGACTACATTGTGCAATACCTTTTAAAATATTGGGCCTCTCCACTCATTGCTAATTAATTTGAATTGGATGCTCACATTCTAATAAAATTGAGGTTTTTCAAAAATAATTAAATTTTCCAATAATTTGTGTGTGTGTGTGTGTGTTTTTTTTTGTTTTTTTGTTTTTAATATTTTATACACATTTTAGATGACCAAACAACTTCTGATCTTAATGATTTTTAGTAAGGATGAGCTATAATATGGACCGTTCATGGTATATTGTGTGGTGGCCCTAGGATGGATGTGTGCATTTATCTTGAAACAAGGACATCCTTAACGTATAAAAATTCTTTAGACCTAGTATTATATGGTTATCCAATTGTTTACCAATGGTTACAATCACTGGCGAACCCAAATGTTTTTTAGCGAAGGTGCAATTTTTAAAGGCTAAAAGCTTAAAAACAAAGAAGACAACCTAGTATCCTAATAATTGATCATACCTTGAGTCGTGCATAGCGTAGCCTCTTCCTCCTCGAGTTTGAGACTGAATACGGATCATAAGAGCCAAATTAGAAAAAAAAAAACAAAAGATGGAAAAATAAATAATAAAAAAGAGAGAAACAAATTGCCTTTTGGTCAAGAAGGAAAAAAAGGGGCGGGGGTGGGGGAAAAAAAACAAGAAAGAAACAAAAAAGGGGGGAAAAACAAAAAAAACAAGAGAAATAAATTGGCTTTTGGTCAAGAAGGAAAAAAAAAAACGCTGCAAACAAATTGGCTTCAGCATGTTTAACATGTGTTTTTGCACTTGTCAGACAGTTAATCTTCTGATTTTTAGCGGATTCCCTACAAAACATCATATATTCATGTTCATCTTATTAATGCTTGTGTGTGCTAGTCTCATATTAATGCCAATCATGTTTATGCTACTGATTTGATTGGTGATACCCGAACGGATTCAGAATTCAGTTCTTTATTCCATCCCCACATGAACAAATTGGCTTCGGCATGTTTAACATGTGTTTTTGCACTTGTCAGACAGTTAATCTTCTGATTTGTAGCGGATTCCCTACAAAACATCATATATTCATGTTCATCTTATTAATGCTTGTGTGTGCTAGTCTCATATTAATGTCAATCATGTTTATGCTACTGATTTGATTGGTGATACCCGAACGGATTCAGAATTCAGTTCTTTATTCCATCCCCACATGGCTGAAGATCTGGTTTGGTATGATTCTAGTGATCTTTGCCTCCATGTTATTCGAGTGGCAATTTGGTGTGTGAAAAAGGTTAAGGGCTGCAAGACCAAGTATCTACACCACAAGAAGATCAATGTAGGTAGGCCTCGTCAATGGGCCGGGCTGGGCTAGCCCGACCCAAATTTAATGGGCTCGAGTCAAGTCGAGTTGGGCTTCAAGAAGGAGAGTGAAAATAACGAGCCGAGCTGGACTGTGCTTTTCAGAAAATTCAAAGCCAGGCTCGACCCATGGGCTCCCAAGAAAGCCCATCGGGCAAGGCCCTGCCGAAATGGGCGTACTTTATTTTGTATTTTTTTTGTTTGTCATTTTTTAATTTTTTTTCTATGTTTTGCTGTGTTTCTATGTTTTTTTTTTTTTTTTTTCATAGTTCTTCTTTTACATTTGTCTATGTGTTTATAACTTCCATAGTTTTCTTTGTTCATAACTTCATAGTTTTCTTTTTTCTTTTTCCATAAATATGAAGATATAATTATACAACCGCCATATTAACAAAATCATGTTTTATCCCCTACTAAATTTTTTTATAGTTCTTACAATGATAATAGATAATGATTTTCTCCATCTTTTATTTAACTTGGGTTTTTATTTATTATATTTCTTTATATGTATGTGGGCCCGCGGGTTGGGCTTTTATAGCTAGGTCGGGCTTTCTTGGGCTTAAACGAGCTGGGCTTTAGACACCCAAGTTCAAGACCAACCCACTCAACAACAGGTCGAGCCGAGATTTTTCTCGATGGGCAAAGCGAGCCCCGTCAGCCCATGGACTCGCGGGCCTAATGTAGGTGCCAATGAAGGTGGCTTAGAGGAGAATCAACATTTGGATGTATAAGAGGAAGTGTTTGTGCCTAATAAATCACGGCCATGAATTGGCCGGGGGAACTTCTCTTCTCGGCCTCAAACTGAAACGCAGCGTTTTGTCAGGGTGTTTGGCGTTCCAGAGAAACAAGGAAAAATCACCATGGCATGGTTATCTCGGCCAAGGATATAGGCCGAGGCCGAGATCGAACAAGGTCACGGCCAAAGGCATTAAAGTCAGATCATCACGTGACAGCAGGGTCCCACGCTCCATTTAATGAAGCAAGGTCTCTGTTTATTGCAGAAAACCCACTGACCAAGAATAAACATTTAATGCGCGAGGGAAGGTGGGAAGTGATTGGAGTCAGGATTTGGTGACAAGGATCAGAGTGATTAGACGCCAACATTCTCACAAAGCTCTTTGCAGTTTGAGAGATTAGGTAATTGGCTATCAGAGCAATAAATGCGTCTTCCACGGCCAGAAGCGCAGAACCCACGATCAGGGCGGCGGCCGAGATTCACCGGGATTCATGGGGTCACACCACCATACTTCACGATCCCAAATGTCGATTGGACTGCCCACTTGGCGTAATCAGGCTCCACCATGCAGATTTTCAGCCTCGATTATCCCTCCAGGAGCTCTGCCTATAAATACAAGACTCAGGACTACTTTCAAAGGGTTCAAACACCAAACAAAAGCCTCCCACGGAGCAACTTATATTTTCCTGTAATGCACTTTCAATATCTTTACTTGCTTTTCTAGGAGTAGTGTTAGTTTGTAAGGAAAATCCATTCATCAATATATCAAACGACCCTTGATTTTCAAGGCGCCGGAGCACCACCCCTGTTATTCGCTCACTCACCCCATATATCATACAACCGCCGCTCATTGAGTGGCGCGCCGGAGCACCGCCCTAAAACCCACCAAACGCCACCACTCAACGGCCTTGTAGTTCAGGCCGTGAACCTTACAGCCGAGACTTGTTCCTCTCTCGGCTACAATCGTTTGATTAGAAGACGAGTTCAGACAGGCGCACTATCTAAACACTTTCACCCGCTTCAAACACCTCGACGCACGGTAGACCGTGCTGGCACGCCCGCGCACAAACGCACCCCGTCCAAAAGCAGGAAACCGCGTGTTAACGCACGTCCCCTCGGCCCGGAACTCCAGGCCGTGAGATTTGCGCGGCAGACAGGAAGATATAACTAGTTTTTGCTGATGGTTACTCCTTTGACTTGTAATTCATGCAGTGCAAAATTTGATATATAATTCACCGAGTGACTAGTTCACTACTGTTGGAAGTTTGAATGAAATTCAAGGACTTTTGTCCCACATTGGTGGAAAGAAGAAAAAGTGAGGTCTTTATAAGTGTCGTAGTCCCACAGTTAGTAAATGGAAGTTGGGTCAAGTAGAAGCCAATTGGGCTTTAAATTCGGTATGAGCCTTAAGCCTCGGGGCATTTGGGCACTTTAGATTTAAATTAATTTTTTAATTTCGAATTAATAATTTTTTTTTATTAATTTGGATTAGTTTAATTAACTATTTTTTAACAGTTGTGTCTCTTCTGATAGGGTTTCAGAAGTCTATTTAAATAAGAAGAGGCCTCATTTGTTCAACATAGAAAAAGCATTCTACAAGTACTTTCATATTTTCTGAGAGGAAAACAAACAAAGTTCGCCAGATTCTAAGTCCTAGTGCTAGGGCTTAGAATATAGATAGTTGAATCCTGGGAGGCAGTCACCTGTAGAACTTCAAGCACCAAGAAGAGGTTAAATTACTATCTTTAAGAAATTGCATCAAATCTGCAAGCCTGTGTCTCGAATCCAAGTTAGTTTCATTTATTTATTGTTTATTGTATTTCAAATGACACTTTGTTATGAATTCAATTTCATTGGTATTTATATATTGTTATTAGTTACTGGTTGTTGTTTTTCCCAACAATCTAAAGACAGTAAATTTGATGGATTCACAATCATCAGTGACTATGAATGGGGTGACTAAGAATCCTCATGACGAGAAGCCTAAGAAGTTCATGGGAATTTACTTCAAGAGATGGCAACAGAAGATGTTGTTCTATCTCACAACCATGAATCTGGCAAATGTTGTCAAAGAGGAGGCTCCCAAAACTCACGAAAATCCAATGTCTAAGGAGACAATGATGACCATTGAGACTTGAAAACAATTTGATGTCCTGTGCAGAGACTACATCTTTAACAGGTGATGACACTATGTATGACATTTATTCGTCATTCAATTCTGCAAAGGAAGTTTGGGAATTACCTGAGAAAAAACAAAACAAAACAGAAGATGCTGGTGCCAAAAAGTTCATGATTGGAAAATTTCTCAAGTATGCCATGGTTGATTTGAGTACCGGGCCCACCAAAAACACCTCTTTAGGAGAGGACTACTAAACTTATGTGGAAAGAGAGGATTAATTAGTCCTCATACTCACAAATGTATAAGATGCATATATTATTATTATTATTACCTGAGAAGGAAGTTTGGGAATTACCTGAGAAAAAACAAAACAAAACAAAACAGAAGATGCTGGTGCCAAAAAGTTCATGATTGGAAAATTTCTCAAGTATGCCATGGTTGATTTGAGTACCGGGCCCACCAAAAACACCTCTTTAGGAGAGGACTACTAAACTTATGTGGAAAGAGAGGATTAATTAGTCCTCATACTCACCAATGTATAAGATGCATATATTATTATTATTATTAGGGTAATGATTTCCCCACTCCAATTTTATCCACTTACACTCCTTTTTCAGTTATAAAATGGAGTGTAAGTGGATAAAATTGGAGTGGGGAATCACCACTCTATTATTATTATTATATACCCACATATATTATATTATATTATACTTACACATACATATACTATAATGTACATATATACACGTACACATGTACACACACACACACACACACACATATATATATATATATATATATATATTATACCCATGTATATATTATAATATACATATATACACCTATATTTTTTTTTTGTCGAAATATATACACCTATACACACACACATATATATAGCCAAAGCTGGTATTGTATTTGTAAGCCAAAGCAAACGTAGGGCACCGAGGTGATACCCTCATCACAACCAAAGTAACCTGCAGCAGCAGACCTGCGGATTACAAACCAATGAAATCTGATATATATAGAAGGGTGCCATCTAATTGAAACCTGGGCAAGGGGATTGTTGGTCACTTGGCAGGATTTTTATTTATAATCCAGATTCTCTTAGACCATAACGAAGTTCGAAGCCAAAATTTCCCCCCAGTTATAGCAGCTTTAGGTTGAAGTAACCTTTTATTTCGTTGTTTCCAAAATTGGTTCATCTAGCTTTTCTTTAATCTGACCTGACGTTAATTTCAGTAAAAACAATTACTCGAGCTCCAAGATAGATATGATTTGTATTTCTTATAAGTTTGTATTTCGCTGTTCCGAAAGTTTTGCCGCAAGACTTGCCTACTAATTAGACAGTTTATAGAGATGCAAGCCATGTAAGCTCAATATAGAAATTGCTAACAAGAACGTAAAAAAATATATAGTAAATTGAGCGTAGACCCATAAAATTAATTTTTAATCACGTACAACCCTATCCTCTATTTTTCTATTTAAAATACCCAAATTTTTCAAATAAAACCCGTGACTAGAATCCAAGTAAGCAAGTTACCTAATCTAGCTTAAAATCTGATTTATTATATATTTCGGATTCCAAAACTACCCATATTTACAAGTTAACGTGTTATGTGGGGGTGTAACTAATGACACACGTTGAATTTGGAAAGATCTTCAAATGGTCGTAATGGATGTATGAATTAATTTAGAAACTTATTTGAAATTAAATATTAAATTCAACATTAGCATATTAGTAATCTACATGTGATTAACGTTTTGGTTTATTAATAAAAAAATTATGTTGTTTTCCTTTTATGAATTATACTACTAGTAATCTATTTTATTATAGTTTAATGAATAATAGTGTACATTCTAATTATGTTGAAAAATATTTTGATAATCTATTTATTGTTTGTTTTATGAAAAACTTTTTTTCAAATGAACCTATTTTTTTATTTAAATAATGTACCCTTTTTTCTCTAAATAAAGTACCTATTTTTTTGTTTTATGAAAAATAATTTGATCTTATTGTTCGTTTTATGAAAACCAAATTTTATTTTATTTTAAATGAACCTATTTCCTCTCTCCAAATAATGTACCTTTTTTTTTTCTCTAATAATGTACCTAGTAAAACAATGTACATATTTTTTATTATTATAAATGAACCTATTTTTCCTCTCCAAATAATGTACCTATACACATTCATAGGTATATTGTAAAATAATTTACCTATGAGTAAATAATGTACCTATATTTTCTATAAATTATTGTGTACCTATTTTTAATTTATGAAAAATGTACGAAAATTTCAATTACAAAGTAACTGACTTAGTTTTTTTTTTTTTTTTTTTTTGGTAAACAATATATCTGTATTTTATTTAAATAATATATTTAAATATTTAAATATATATTTTTCATAGGTACATTATTGGATATGTAATTTACATATATTTTTTTTTGGTTTGCAATTTTAGGGGCCAATATGTGAGAGGGAATGACAACCGAAAGAAATGGGGTGATTGATATGTTATTAATAAGGAGTATTAATTACAATTATGGCAGTTAATGAAATGCTTGAAATAAATTATAAATAAAATATGAAGTCTGGTGGCAACGATATAAAAACATAGGAATACTATGACCTCTTATATCCTACTAGTTATTTAAATTTGAAATTGGGTTTTACACATAGATTTATAGGGTGATGGGTTACGGGTATATGTCTAGGAAATAGAAAATGTAGGGATCTATATTGGACAAGCCCAAAAATATAAAATACTAAAACACCTCTCATGTCATGTAGCTTTCTTTTACGCAGCATTAGATGTTTATAAACAAAGTTACAAAAAATATATACAAATTAAACAAATGAAGGAATAAAAGAGAGAGAGAGAGAGAGAGAGAGAGAGAGAGAGAGAGAGAGAGAGAAGAAACTTTATAATGCCTATAAATAGCGGGTTGGTCCGCACTTACATTATCAAGAAAAAGAACTACCTAATTAAGAGTTCAAACATGGCGAAGTCTCTTGCTGTCATCCGTCCCACAGTTGCTATCATAATTGCTTTCCTTCTCATCATTTCCTTGGGTGAGCTATTAGCTAGAATCTAACTTTTTTTAACTCAATTATACATTTTATAATTATTCTATAATCTGTATAGTCGTACGATATTGATTTTTTTTTTTTGAATTTGTGCTACAACAGTAGTGCCAACAGCAGAAGCGACATGTCCCCTGGAAGCGAAGCGAAGCAAGACATGGTTCGGCGTTTGTGCCAAATCCAAGAGCTGTGACAACCAATGCAGGACATGGGAACGGGCAAAGCACGGTGCTTGCCACACAACTTGGCGCGATGTTTTAGGTGTGAAGGCTACTTTTGTAAAAAGCATTAGGTCAAGCATGTCTGTGTTTGAAATTGATAAATAAACAGCTTTTGCTGGCTCGCTCTATATATGCTTGTGGATGGAGTACTCGTCGGTTTGAAACTGGAAAATAAAGGCTTTTGTGGCTCTGTACAAGCTAGAAGAACACTAGTGCTTCAAAATAATCGTGTGACTATAGTTATTTATGTTGTTGTATCCTACCATCGCTCTTTACAATTCAGATATTTCTGTTTACTAATGGTTCTTTTAATGAAAAATATTCAAAAAGTAACCATGCACAGGCATGCATGTATACATATGATTAAATTGAAATCTGAACCATCCAAACCACTCATCTGATTCAACATATTCTCCAAACTACCTATTCACGTAAATCAAATCGGTCATTTTAAAATAGCCAAATATGACAAAAGCTGGTGTGCCAAGCAAAGTAAAACCCCTTACCTCCATTTTGGAATGAAGCCACCATAAAACATTGGAGTAAGACATTTTCTCTTCTGGTTTTTAGATAATTTGGGATAAATTCAGAAGTTATAACAATAGTTGGACGTAATCCTCGCAGTATGTGTATTTGATTTAAGAGAAGTGTGGGGTTTAAATAGAAAATCTCTTGATTTAAGTCCTTTGACTACTTTGCCCATACTACCAATTATGTTGAAAACGGAAACAATGTGATTTTAAAGTATTAATTATCAAATTAATTGCTTCCTACTATAATAATTTTGTATAATTCATTGTTTGTTTCTTTTTTAGTTTTACCATTAAATTAATTGCATTTATGGTCAAATTGATAGCCATTATATTATCATTTCAAATTAAGAAGATGCATAGGGTTCCCCTTCTCATATCTTCCCCAAATTTAGGGACATAAGGTTTTCTTTATTTGTTTTTGTTTTGTTATGATTTTCCTCCACCATCACAGATAGTTGTGTCTCCGCTTCGGATCTCCACCACCATCCTTTTTGCGGTTTCTTTATGTTTGGAATAAGTCACAGAGACTCTTTGGGTTTTCTATGTAATTTTCACCTCTCCTTTTGTGAGAGTTTTTCACATCTCTTTTGTGAGAGTTTTATTTCTATTATTATGGCTTGGTTTTTTCAAGCTTTACATATTTTTAATTGTTCTGAGTTTGGAATCTTAGATGGGATGCCTATGCTAAAGTTTTTTTCGATCCTACGTGATTGTTAGTGGAGGCACACTAGATTGTTTTAATTTTGATGTAAGATTGTTGTATTATTGTAATGACCAATTGTGCCTAGTATGTATTGGTCACTACTACATTTTAGCCCTTGCGCGACGGTTTTTTTGCGCGACGGAGGATAATTCGTCCCACGAGGAGGTTTTGCGCGACGGATAACATAAAGCGTAGCGCAATAATGTGCGACAAAATTAATCGTCGCGCAAAATACATTTTGCGCGACAGAAATAAAGAGCGTCGCATAGAGTAGCTGGGAAAACGCGCGGAAAAATTTATTTGCCGGTAAACTTTGCGCGACAGTATTGATCGTCGCGTCAAGGTAGTTTGCGCGACTAGTGAAACCTTTCGTCGCGCAAAAAAAAGGCGCCAAGAACGGAGCACTGTCGATAGCATTTCGCGCCAAAAAATTGCGCGACAGCAGATTGCGCGACAGAACTTTCGTCGCACATTGTATGGGCGACGTATTATTTAGCGACGGACAGAAGTACATCGTCGCGCAAAAAAATGATGTCGACAGTACCTTGGGCGACTGGGAAATAACGTTTGCGCGACGGTGACGTTGTTTGCGCGACAGACTTTGAACTAATTGTTCGTCGCGCAAAAAGGAGTAATCTTGCGCGACGATAATATACTCCGTCGCGCAAACTCGTCGTCTATACTAAGCTGAACACGTCCATGGCAGAGGCAAACTGCAAAAAAAATTGCAGTTTGCCTCTGCTGTTCCTGCGTCTTTCTCAAGAGATTTCGGGCCACAAAACTCGTTATTTTCATTTCGTTTATGAGTTGAGCTACTTTTGCCTCCGATACGGTCTTTGGGTATGCATTTTTTATCGTTAGTGTAAAATTTTTACTGTAAATTCATTCTAACACCATTAATTTCTTTGTATATTGGAATATTATATGTGATTAGCGATTGGAGGAGAACGATTTAGAAGGTATTTTCGTTGTTTTATAATATAAAATTTATTACATTATATTTATATTGATTTATGAAATTATGTTTATAATAAGTTGTTAAATTATGAATGTACGTTAATGTACGAAGTTAATTGAAATTAACTTTGTACATTTTTTTTTGTAAAGCTTAGTTCCCGTTCGAGGTTAGTTGGACCGCGCATGGGTGGGTAATCCACGACTAACGGTCCAATTAATTCTTGAATTGTCCCATATTTTGGACAGTTTGGAAATGCATAGTCATGTCACGTAGTTTACAGCTACAGGATTAGGTTTCGATTGTGGATATTTCGGTGTCGTCTCGGTACGTTCTTCGGGTGGTACGTAGGTATTTTATATCTACGGTACACCTCAAGAACTGTACCGAGATGCTGCCGAAATTTATCCACGTCGAAATCTAATCTCATGTAGCTGTAAATTACATGACATGGCTATGCATTTCCGAATGGGATAGGGCCCTTACCGGAGGCATAAGGAAAGATTTTGTACGAATACAACATGATTGTTGTATTGTGATTGTGGTTCCAGGAAAGATGAGCAGGAGGTGGATACAGAACCGGAATAGGTGCGCAGGCGAATACTTGGATGGAATCGAGGATTTTATTGACTTTGCACGGACACACAACCCAGGTGCAACTAGAATCCGGTGTCCTTGCAGGAGGTGTAACAACATGTTGTGGGAGACAATTGAACATGTTCGATTTCATTTAGTAAGAAATGGAATGATTGAGACATACAGCACTTGGAACCATCACGGGGAACAAGTAGACATCGCTTCGTCTTCAGGGGCCACAAGAATGGACAATGTTGAACCTATTGTGGATCCTAATGAACAAGTCAGGGATATTATACATGATGCTTTTCCATTTGCATCGACCAGCAGCACTCAGGAAGGAGAAGATGATGTGCCTACACCAATGGACAGTGCAGAGTTCGAACAGTATGAAAACCTGTTAAGAAATGCCAACCAGGAGTTATACCCGGGGTGCGAGAGCTTTTCCGTTCTGACGGCGATTGTGGAGCTAATGCACGGGAAAATAAAGTATCGTATGTCGAACTTGTGTTTCGATTACTTTTTGGGGGTTTTCAAGAAAATGCTTCCAACAGACAATTGTTTGCCGAAAGATCACAGACAGGCACAGAAGATGTTGAGTGGTCTTGGATTGGGTTATGAAAAGATCCACGCTTGCAAAAATAATTGCATGTTATTCTATAAAGAGTATGAAACGTTGGATACATGCCCTATATGCAATGAATCGAGGTTCAAACAGACATCTCAGAATAGAATGAGTAAGATTCCACAAAAAGTCATGCGTTATCTGCCCCTGAAACCAAGGTTGCAGCGATTGTATATGTCGACGCATACTGCCACAGACATGAGATGGCATAAGGAAAAACGGGTAGACGACGATGTGATGCGGCATCCTGCAGATGGGGAGGCATGGAAAGATTTCGATCGAACGTTCCCCGAGTTTGCTGCTGATCCCCGAAATGTGAGGTTGGGACTTGCGACTGACGGATTCAATCCGTACGGGGTTCTAAACCAACACCACAGCACTTGGCCAATTTTCGTATTTCCATATAATTTGCCCCCTTGGAAATGCATGAGAAAAGAGTACATGATGATGACTATTTTGATAACTGAGGATCCTGGCAGGTCAATCGATGTGTACTTAAGGCCGTTGGTTGATGAGCTCAAAGATTTATGGACAAACGGGGTGCGCACGTACGATAAATCTACTAGGAAGATGTTCACTTTGCGGGCGGCAGTTATGTGGACTGTGAATGATTTTCCCGCATATGCAATGGTTTCGGGGTGGAGCACAAAGGGTTATATGGCATGCCCTGTATGCAAGGAAGATGTAACTTCCGGTTGGCACGCTGGAAAAGTGTGTTACCTTGGGCATCGAAGATGGTTGCCATGGGACCACGAGTGGCGGGAGAAGGATATAGAGTTCGACGGAAACAAAGAGCGTCGCGCAAAACCTAGAGAATGGTCCGGTGATCAGATCTTGGAACAGCTTAACCATTTGGATTTTGCTCCGTTCGGGAAAACAGTTAGTCGGACCAGACCTGCTACACATATGAACTGGACGCACAAGTCTATGTTTTTTGAGCTCCCATATTGGTCGAAACTAAAATTGAGGCACAATCTCGACGTTATGCATGTTGAGAAAAATGTGTTTGACACATTGATGGGAACGATTCTAGATATCAAGGGCAAGACAAAGGACACTCCGAAAGCGCGTCTTGATTTGGAAAGAATGGGCATACGAAAGGGTTTATGGCTGAAAAGGGGCAGTGATAAAGCTATACGGGATCTTGCATTTTTTTCCATGAAACCGAATGACAACAAAGAGTTTCTACAGTTCGTATCGTCTGTAAAGTTTCCTGACGGGTATGCTTCTAATATCGCACGTTGCGTGAGGGTTGACGGGGGTAAATTTACTGGACTCAAGAGTCACGACTGCCATGTGTTTATGCAACGCTTACTTCCTGTGGGGATTCGACACCTATTGCCGGAAGATGTAGTCAAGCCAATCATATTGTTGTCCAGATTTTTTTCCCAACTGACGGCAAAAACGTTGCGAAAGACAGACATTGATCAGTTGCGCCAAGACATTGTCCAAGTCTTATGCAAGTTTGAGATGATATTCCCTCCGGCTTTCTTCACGAGTATGATTCACGTGATGGTTCACTTGCCAGAAGAGGCATTGCTTGCTGGTCCAGTCAACTATCGCTGGATGTATCCAATAGAAAGGTATATAATAATCATCATTTGTGTATGCATCATTATCTCATGCTTACTACTTGCTAATTTCGTTTTATTTTGGCAGGCTACTCGGAGAGCTGAAAAAAAGCGTACGCAACAGAGCGAAGCCCGAAGGATCAATTGTAGAGGCTTGGGTTCAATATGAGGCGCTTACTTTCTGTGGAATGTATTTAAAGGATATGGTTCAACAAATATTTACACTAAATATCAATTTAATTTTTAAAAATAAAAACAACATTTTGCGCGACGAATAAATATAATGGCGTCGCCCAAACACCTTTGCGCGACGATTATGTCCGTCTCGCAAGAATAATTGTCCCAAAAATTTTACAACTGTCCGGGAATAGTTTCGAACTATCTCTTGCGCGACGGAATAATACCAGCGTCGTTATAGTAACCCTTGCGCGACGGAATCAATATTATCGCGTCGCCCAAACACCTTTGCGCGACGATTATATCCGTCTCGCAAGAATAACGGTCTAAAAAAATTTACAAGTGTCCGGGCATAGTTTCGAAGTGTCTCTTGCGCGACGGAATAATACCTGCGTCGTTTTTTTAACCGTTGCGCGACGATATTCTTCGTCTCGCAAGGTTAATTTTCCCAAAAATTTAAAACTGATCTTTGCGCGACGGACAATGGCTGTCGTGCAAACTTTTTACAGGCGAAATATGTTCTTCGTCGCGTAAACAAATTTAATTTTTTTAAAAATACTTCTATACATGACACTTAGGAATTTTAACTCAGTATTCACTAGTATAAATAATTTGAAATGAAGATCAAACTCTGTCATTGGATACATATAGGGTGAAGGAGTGTATCCGTAAAAAATCTTCGAAATTGGGATAAAATTTACCGTTAAATCGTGATTTTTCCTTTATAACCGTTGAAAACTTTTCTCCCGTTACGCAATCTATATACCTTTTTTTTTTCGATTTTCGGCGTATACGATCTCTAAGTAGAAACAAACAAGTGTGACGGCTGGATCGATAAAAAAAGTTTTCTATAATGCGTATACGATTCACACAATATAGCCACTAACTATTAAAAGTTTATATATAAACTTGTTAAGTATAACATAAGATTTTGTGATATCCTCTACTGTAAATAATTTGAAATGAAGATCAAATACTGTCATTGGATTCATGTTGGGTGAAGGATTGTATCCGTAAAAAATTATCGAAATCAGAGTAAAATTGACCGTTAAATCGTGATTTTTCCATTATAACCGTCGAAAACTTTTGTCCCGTTACTTGATCTCTATACGTTTTTTTTTTCCCCATTTTTGGTGTATACGATCTCTAAGTATAAGCAAATACGTTTGACGGTTGGATCGTTGAAACTAGTTTCGTAGAATGTGTATGCTATCAAAACAATTTGTTTCAAATTTTATACAAGAAATTGCGCGACGAGAAACTGACGTCGCGCAAAACGAGTATATGCGACGAATCAAACTTTATTCGTCGCGCAAGGTGATGATGTCGTTTAGGGTTTTACGTGATCAGGGTTCAGGGTTTAGGGTTTAGGGTTTAGGTTTTAGGGTATGATGTTTACGCGACGCAAGAATTTGTTCCCGTCGCGTAAGGTCGTGAAAATTTTGGCGGTTTAATTGCCGCTTCTGCAACGACTTTGCGCGACGATGTGGACGTTGTTCCGTAGCGCAAAATTAATATTTTTCAGTTTTGCGCGAAAATTTTAATCGAAAACGCACCGTTTAGACACTTTACTGATTTGCGCGACGAAGTTAGTATATTCCGTCGCGCAAAGATCTGATAATAATTCGACAGTTTCAGACCTTCTGGTTCATTCTCGCCGCCGCTCCCTCTTCTCTCTCTCTCTCCTCCGGCCACCACCTCAACTCTCCACATTAACGACCGGGCGATCACCGCCAACGAACTCAGACCTTTCCGAGGCGCCGCCGCGGCTTGATTGGGTTCGAGAAACCGGCGGGAATTTATCCGGTTTTGGGCGAATATCTCCGGCTTCGTTCTCCCTCCTCTGGCCTCCAAATCTGACGAGTGAGGTATGCTTTTCCCCCTATTTTTTGTTATCTAGCTGATGGTTGGGTAGGATTTGTGAAATTTGTTGTGTACGTTGTCTAATTTTTTAACTAAGATTTTGGCCGGATTTCGGGATGAAATTCCGGCCACTTCCGGCCATTTTTTGGCCTATGTCTGAGAACAAAACTGCCTCTATTCGATGTCCTGAACCTAGGGTAGGAAGATTGGCCCTTCATTTTGAGATTTTTCCGGCGATCGTTATCGCTTTTTCACATCCAAGCGCTGCTGCCGCGTCTGGCAGCGCTATGGAACTGTAGCAAAATCACATTGTGTCCCAATGCGATCCCCTACTTGTCATGAGCGTGTAGGTGTGTTCGGTTTCCAATTTGGATACCGTTTCAGCCTCGAATGGATTTCGCCTATTGTACGATTTAACGGTTTGATTTGTTCGGACCATTGGATGAAACTCAAACTCACGTATGATGTGCCTTGTATGTCTAGGATCGTATAGGATTCAACGGATTGTGGATTGGAGTCCCGGATACTCCGAAATCGCAAACCGTACACCAACATATATGCGTTAATTAAATTTGTAATATTGTTAAAATATGCTTACTTTATATATTGGTAAATTTGATTTATTTGTATGTTTGTTAGCTTAGTATATATAATGACCCTAAATTGGAATAATTTTTATGTTTTATAATTAATGAAGAATGTTTTATATTTTTGTTATATTTTATTTGTTTTATTTGTTATATTTGTTATATTTGTTATTAGACGTTGACTCTATTTTAAATGAAATGAAATAAATGTTATATTTGTTATTAGATTGTTGTATTCCAGTAACTATTGTTTTTAAACTTTGGTGCTTGTTTTTATTGCAAGATGTCTAACCTAATCAGCAGAAGTCATAAGCCGGTGCAACCTTCACGTAGTTTGCCTCCCCCGACTATGATGTCACCTCCCTCTGGCCCACCACAGCTGCCCGACTTGCCAGTGGGTCCCAGTGCCCCCCATGTGCCGGCGTCATCAGAGTCATCAGTGGCGCAACCTATGAGCGCCAGGTGGCGTCATCGCCTTTCCAGCACCACCGACGCCACTTCGAGCGGACCAGGTAAAGATTTCCTTCAACTACAGATGTTTCGTACCAATATTTTAGTCAAATTTGTTAACTAATATTAATTTCATATTTCTTTGCAGCTAAGAAGAACACCCGGGGACCGTGTCGCCAATTGGCTACATCGAAGGTCACCCGGGTGAACAACTCTCGTATCAACATCAGATACGACGATCGTCATCGGGCTGCCCCAACAGCAGACCAACATAGCTCATTGGCGCACAATGTTGGTGCAGTCGTTCGGACCTATTGTCCGATGAAATGGAAGTCTTGGAAGGCCATGCCTGATGCGGTGCATAACGAGATGCATGGACACCTGTCGGTATGTATCTTACATTTTAATTGTTTTTCCTTCCAATTTTATATATTTTAAATATTTAATGTATGTAATTATTTTATTGTAGATGAACTACAATTTAGAGAATGTCAACGATGAGTTGTTGGGGTACATCAACAGACTCTTCGCTGATAGGTACAAGCAGTGGAAGAGCGACCTGCACCACCACTTTCAGGCATTTGATGATCCGCAGGCTGCTCTTCAGGAGGGTTGCCCGAAGGAGCTTGAGGGGCGGGAGGATAGTTGGCAGTGGCTCTGTGGTCATTTTCAGGAGGCTGATTATGTGGTATTTTTTATATTAAGTTCAAAATTATTACACATTTCTTACTAATGTTTATTTCATTTTTTAATATTTCATTTCAATTTCAAATAATACGTTTTAATTTTTGTATAACAGAAGATGGCTAAAGCAAATAAGGGCAATAGGGAGAAGAAGACTCTTCTCCATCATTCAGGTTCCAGGCCCTTCTCCTATAGGATGGATGCGCGACGTCGGGTAATAATAAGTCGTTTTTATTTAATTTTTAATATGTCATTAATGTTAATTTCTTTTTTTTTTTGTACTAACATTTTTATACTCTTGTTCAATTTAGGAGGGGTCCAAATTCCCAGAGATTGACGTCTTCGGCGACGTTTATGTTCGACCTGGGAATGAGTTGGCGGAGTCCCTTCATGTAAGTAGTCTTTAATTTTAATGATTATTTTACGCGTTCAAGTTTCATAGTTATTATATAAATGTTTTTATTTATATTTTATGTTATGTTAAACAGACGACCATGATTGAGAAGAGCCAGTTGGTTCTTCAGGAGTCCGCCTCCCAGCTTCCTCCTGATACGCCGCTCGAGTCTGTGGCTCCTCCACAGGATGCGGGGTTTCAAATCTTGACGGACACCTTGGATCAGACTTTGGGGAGGCGGCCAGGGACATACTGTCGAGGGATGGGGAATGCCCGGCGGCGGGAACCTAGATCCCGTTCATCGTCGCAGTCAAATAGTGTTTTGACAGCAAAGGTGGCCCAGCTTGAAACCCAGATGGCCCAGATGGCTCAGATTATACAGTTCATGGCCCAGTCCGGCGTAACCGTACCATCTTTTGTTCCCCCGTCCACCTCTGCGCATGGCCACCAAACCTCTGCCCCTGTCCCCAATGTCCAAACCTCCGAGCCGCATTTGCCATACGAGGAAGTAGATTTAGCTTCATTGTTTAATTAGTTTTTTACTTTCTTAATTACATTTTAAATATTTCTCTTGTATATTATACATTTATATTATGTTTTAAAAAACTATTTTCTCTTCATTACATTTTTCAATTGCAATTTGATTTAATTATAAAAATAAAATAAATCAAAATTCTTTTTTTCACATAAATTAAAAAAAAAATTAATTACTAATATTTGCGCGACGAATAAATGACCCATCGCGCAAATCACGTTTTAAAAAATAAAAAACCATAAAAATAAATCGTAAACGAAAATAATCCTCGGTTTGCGCGACGGAAGTATTTGTCCCCTCAAGAAAATGCGACAAATAAATCTTTGTCGCGCAAGGGTTTGAGTCACGATCCTTATTCGTCGCACAAAGTATTTGCAACGACGAAATATTTGTCGCGCAATATTTTTTGCGCGGCGAGACTGTGTCGTCGCATTATGTTCTTGCAACGTCTGTTACTTTGTCGCGCAAACAGTAGTGCGACTGATTATTGTCGTCGCGCATAGTTCCTGCAACGCCTGTATCCTCGTCGCGCAAAATAATGAGCGACGGAATGTTTGTCGTCCCTGAACTATTGGCGCAACGAAGGGTTGTGGCGACGATATTTTATAGTTTTGTCGCGCAAAGGCTTTCGTGACGGTATTTGCGCGACTGATTTTGCGCGACGATACATCTGTCGCTCTATTGTCTGCGCGACAGATTTGTTCTTTGCGCGACCATTTTGTATTCGTCGCGCAAACGCTAAAATGTAGTAGTGGGTCCTTTGTGGTTAGTGCCTTTTTTGACTAAATTATGAATGTAATATGTTGGCTTCTTCTTTTTTTTTTTTCTCCATTTTCCCCATGTCTTTAATTTGCCTTCATTATGGCGTTTTTTTTTATTGTTGGTTGTATTAATGAGATCCGCACATTATCTCATACCACATGTTTATTAGGTACATTAAAAAATATTACCTATATGTTAGGTACATATATCTCATATAGACCTAGTAATTGTGTACGTATTTACTTAGTAATCATGTACATTATCTCATATTTACCTCCTAAATGTACATAATTTCCTATGTACCTAGTAATCAGGTACGTTAGAAAGTTCTACCTATATAAATATATATAATATCACGCACATTAGCTCATACTAACTATATATTAGGTACATATATTATTTGAGAAACCGTCATCAATAGTTCTCTTGTTTTTATTGTTTTTTCTCAACTTTTTATTTGTTGTTATGCTTGAACACCACCAATCAAATTGATAAGTATTAAACGTATTATGTTTTCAATATGTTTAATACTAGGTGTTTACCTATGCATAGGTACATAATATCATGAGGGTACTTGCTTGATTGATTGATATAATATGTGGGTCTTTACTTTCCTTGATTAAATTGTGTTTTATCCATATATTAGGTAAATAATATCAAGGAAAGAATTCAAAATTTAAATTCTAAAATGCAATTACAAGGAAATAATGCATTAAATTTGGATTTTCAATGTGTTTTCCTTATTTACCTCAAAGGGTAAAATTGACACAATAAAACAAGTAAATGGCAAACCGACGGTTCATCATGCTTTTTCTGACCTTCAAATATATTTCAGTTCGGTTGCCCACCTCTACAAATATATACCAGTGTGGCTCTGCCCTTGTGTATGAGAAACACCTCTCTTCCTTCTTAACTTTTGCAGAAAAAAATAACAATAATCTAATATTCAAAATCTTGGTCAATCGTAAAAATATTTTAATCTTATTAAAAAAAGAGTAGAAATTATAGGCCAGCACTACAACGCCACGAGCTTCTGTTGTTAGTAAACCATATATTAAAAGGATATATGCAACCAAACTTATCACATTCTTCCAAAAATTATAATGAAAAGAAGATGAAAATGAGAATGCCCCATAGGTGCCAGGTTCAGAAGGTTACGCTTTGTCTAAGTTACAATAAAATGCGTAATTTTAGGGTAAACGATTACCAAAAACATTTATTAAAAAGACTTTGGTTTTTAAAATAACGATACATATCCCTAAAATGGCGATTTTAAGAGAGGATCAATATTCATATATCCCTTGTTTTATGATAAGCAGTTGTTGATATCATAACTAACCGAGCAACTAGCTAAGCAAGATCAGCCACATGCCGTGCTATGAGAGGTCATCACCTTAGCCAAAAAAGCCTTGACACAAGTCACAACTAGGGGCAATGTCAAGAGTCCCACACATTGGAAGACTACAAGAGGTGGAGACTCCCCTTGACCTAAGAAAGAAAACCACTCTCCACTGAGAAAAAAGTCTTGACCCTTGGACTCTTGAGCTTTGTACCTTAGGCCTTGGGCTTCTTTCTTCTTCCCTTCATATTTGGGTCTAATCCCCTTATACAAATATAAACAAACATTATTATAATGAGAATATCCTTCTTCGTGGACATAGCCCGTCATTCTGGTGAATCACGTATACTTTGTCTTTTGCATGCTTATTTACTTTACTTATGTTGAACGTCACTGGTTGCCGAAGGCAATAAGGCCTTCACACATCATCTACCACTTCAATCTATCTAAGTTGAACTCCATTTTAGGGGTGAACAGAATCAGACATGGTGAAACTAGAGTAAAGCAAGTTTCCACGTTTACTAATAAAAGAAAGCCTAAACAGTTACGGATGTTTGATGGCTATCACACTCAAATTGGGCGCACGTATCACACATACGCGTGCCCATTCTAAGGCACATAAATGTCGAGATGATATTCGTGTCCAATAAGGGGTTAATAACCACTAAACATCCGTAACTATCGGAACTTTAATTACTAAGTCTATTGGAGAGGTGCTGGATCAACTCGTTTTGGTGAAATTTGTTTCATAAAAAACATGGCAAATTTCCTAGGCATTCGGTTGTGTGTGCCAAGAGAACATATTAGAAAGGAGTTGAGATTGTTGTCGCAACGGCCCAATAGTAGTCATGTCCAAATCATGCACTGATATTGTCCCCATACTAATCACCTAGCTAGGTCTAATTCTTGGGTTGGATTTGGCCGAATGGACTTTTGGGTTTGGGGTTTTATGATGCAATTAGAAGTGGACTACCTATATTTTTGAACTGTAGTTTATTGTTGTATTATCCGATGTGAGACTTATACATCATGGCCTGTATCGAGCCACTTAGACCAACATAGATAAATTAATATGTGCTGTAATGGTGTTGAGATCAACCTTAATTAAGTTTCCTAATTAATGGAGGTTCAGTTTAGAAAGGGATTTGACTTCACTTCAGATGCTGGGGCTTCTTTCCCTCAATTGAGGAAACGGAAGGGGCTCTTGCCTTCTTAGGTTTGACTTTGCTTAAACTTAAAGCAGCTACAATTCACTGTTCCCAGAATTTTGCCGAAAGACGTGCCTACAAGTTAGACTGTAGAGATCAGATCCATGAGGTTCATAGAATTATTAATAGCTTTCATTATTCTAAAAAGATTTCATAAGCACATGCAGAACTTACAAGAAAGTAAACATTTTAATAAACAGTTTTCATTCATATGTACTTCTGTCTATCTTCTACGTGTCATGTACAGATTGGTCAAGTTGTGAACAACGCCTAATTTACTGTCGGATTTTCATTTAGAACCAAAAAAAAAACACAATAAAGAGAGAGAGAGAGAGAGAGAGAGAGAGAGAGAGAGAGAGAGAGAGAGAGAGAGAGAGAAGGGACAACATATTCTGCCTATAAATTGGGGTTGGTCCTCACTTGTACTATCAAGAAAAAGAACCAACTAAAGAGTTCAAAGATGGCAAAGTCTGTTGCTGGAATCCGTCCCACAGTTGCTATCCTTATTGCTTTCCTTCTCATCGTTTCCTTGGGTGAGCTTAGCTAAACCCTAATCTGTATCTGTAGCGGACTCTTGAATTTATTCATGTAGGGCATAAAAAAAGTTGCATTTTACAACTTCGTAATCATAGATTTTTCATTGTTTTTATAATTATCATCCTATAAATTTTATTTTTAATATATGCGATATTGAATATTTTGTTGAATTTGTGCGATAAACAGTGGTGCCAACGGCAGAGGGAGTAATATGCCCGCTGGAGTCGAAGCGTAGCAAGACATGGTCAGGGGTTTGTGCCCAATCCAAGAACTGTGACAAACAATGCAGGACATGGGAACGTGCAAAGCACGGTGCCTGCCATGCAACTTATGGCAACGTTCTCGGTGTGAAGGTCTTTAACGGGTTTGCATGCTTCTGCTACTTTTGTAAAAAGCATTAATTAGGTCAAGCAAGCAAGTTTATGTTTTGGCAAGGCATGCATGCATGCAGGAAATAAAGAGGTTTTGCTGCTGCCTCGTTCTATGCTCGTGGATCGAGTACTTTTCTGTTTGGAAGCTCAAAAATAAAGGCTCTCGCAGTTCTGCTGGATCCACGAGAACCCACACGTACGTGTTGTTTCTAAATAATAATGTAACTCATGTTTATGCTGCTTTAAATTTGTACCCTCCCCTTGTTGTTTACAATAAGCTATATATGTTTGTTTCCAATATGAGTCAATGGTGATTCAAACTGTTCAAATTGTGAGGTCCATTCCGTATTGTAATCTATAGTGTATGTGTACCTAAACGTTGATACAACCCAATAATGGAAATCGTTCATATGTTAATTAGGTATTCTTTTAAGAATCATCTCAAACACTGACGGACCTACGTAGAGACAAGTGTGGGCAGCTACCCACACTTAAATGTTTTCTTCAATCATGTAGGCTACAATAAATAGAACATTTTGGCAATATTTTGCACGTTTAGCCCAATATTTTGTGTGAATAGCCTCCAGTTGGCACACTATCAAGGCCCAAAATATTAGGCTAATTTAAGAAATGACTTAGTTTGTCTCTCATCCCACGTGTATTTTGTGTGATCTTTCACAGAATAATAATATAGTTATATAAATATATAATATTATTATATAAATAAATATTATAATATTATATATAACATTTATACCCACACTTTCACCATTTGCTGGGTCTGCCACTGATCTCAGTGACCATTCAGCCATCCAATATTTTAACCCAATAATACTAATTCAAACTGCACGGTGTGATTTTAAATAGAAAGTAACCATTTAGTCAATGTTCTTTTTATATTTTTCGTTTCTTTTGAGATCCCTGCAACAAGATATGATTGATGAAGAGAACAAATTAACCGATTTATGCTTTAATCTAATGAAATATTAATTTGCTTAAATCTTATCACATGCATTGCAGTTGCAGACTAATTAATGTCGCCTTGCATATATAAATTTAATGAATTATGAGCATTGAGATTTGAGCATTAGGTCTAAACAATGTCAAGACAGGGTTGAGACAATCAAGATATAGATAGATATAATCCATACTGCCAATACGTGTTTGACTGACTTTCATGAAGATATCGTAGAATCTTAACCAGTTAATCCTTTCATCATTAATTTAAGCGCTTCTTAGATCTAGGTCCAAAACGATTAGCTGTCATTGGGTTTAGTCCTTGCGGTTTTAGTTTTAGATGTAGGTCCTTTGGCATTTATTACTTTTTTTGTTGTGTCAATTTTACCCTTTGAGGTAAATAAGGAAAACACATTGAAAATCTAAATTTAATACATTATTTCCTTGTAATTGAATTCCATAATTTAAATTTTGAATTCTTTCCTTGATAATATTCCTAATATATGGATAAAATACAATTTAATCAATACAAAGTAAATACCCACAAATTATACCAATCGATCAGAGATGCACCCACATTAAATTATATACCTGACATATAGGTAAATAGAATATGACATATTATACCTATGCAAGGGACAATAGGACAATATATCTATACCATAGGATAATATATCTACATCGTAGGCTGAACAAACCACAAAACATCTTACCTATATGTAAGGTGGAAAAATAAACAAGGAGAATATTAAATTACCTATAACTTAGGTGCATAAAAATGTAAGTCGGACAATATATGCTACCTATATCTCCGGTACATAAAAAAGATAAGTGGTAAATTGTATGTTACCTATAACTTAGATTCATAAACAAAAAGGCAAAAAAGTGTGGTATCTATATCTCATGTATATCAAAAAACAAGTCAATTAATAACTTTTTTTTTGTTAAAGGAATATATTACCTATAATTTAGATATATATATGAAGAAAAATATATCAAAAAATACACCAACCTTTTAAATCATGTCAACCCTAGAACAGTCAGGGGCAACGTCCCAAACCACGACAACAATGAAACCCCAAAGTCTCATCCCAATTAATGGTAATCCCTGCCTTGATTTTTTTTTTCAATGTCGTCAAAAAATCAGAGAAAGAGGCAGAGGTGGAGGCCTCCTGTAAATATCTCAAGCAACTGTTGCCGCTGGCATTGTACCACAATCCCCCAACCACCCTCAAGCTCATCTTCAAATAAGAACATTAAATGTAACAATTGACGGAATGAAAATTGAATATTTTGCCAAAAAAATAAAGGGCTTTACTTACCATAAATTTACTAATTTATTATAAAACCACCATAAAATTTGCTGCAATTAATAACTTCATTATTCCTTACGTTTTATGTTCTCAAGGTAAATTGGATAAGGAAAGAAATATAATATTGGCTAATATCTCATTAAGGTAAGTAATCTAAGATAATGGGCAATATTGGAACAAAAAATAATTTTAAATATATAAAATAAAAAGATTACATCAGACAATATTAAAAAAGGAATGTAATCCTATGTGGCACAAAAGTCAAAGGACTTGTATCAAAGTCACCAAATCCGAGGATTAAATTCAACTTCTAAATGAGAATTTGGATCTATATCAACTTTTCTATTAATTTAATTACGGTTGTTAAATTAATCACAAAAAGATGAAATTTGGCAAAACTGGCCCCTGTTGAATATGCGCGGCAATGGAACCAGAATTTAAGTTCACGTCTCGAACTACCGAATTTCAAAGCCAAAAGAAAAAAAAAACTGGTACAACTTGTTCAGCTAAAATTTGGCTCGAGGCCCTTGAGCTAGATGTCAATCTTCCTTTAGATGTCTACAGGTGTACAACCACACGTGAGAATGTGAAGGTGACAATGTCCCACATTGTAAAGTTGAGAAACCTAGCAAGGACTTATAAGGTGTTGAGCTACTTCCCGCATTGCCAATTGGTTTTGGAGCGGAACCTCAACTTACTTCAAATTTTGGTCAACGCTTCAAATAATTAGTGCTCTAAACTTAGTCTACCAAAAAAAAAAAAGTAGTGTATAAATATTTACTTTAAATTTTCGTCAATGTTTCAAATAATTAATGCTTAAATTTCTTTTGCACGTTTTCTTCCAGCAAATAAATTTTCTTCCCTGCTCTTGCGAACTATATTGAGCCATAACATTGGCACAAATTTTTTTTTTTTTTTTAGTACAAGTGATAGTCTAAACTAGAAGGAAGGGGGTTTCTCACACACACACAAACTAATACCATGGGGGTTCAAACCTAAAACCTCTGATCTGCAAGTCATGACCCTTTTTCCCCTGGGTTAGACCCCGTTGGCAACATTGGTACAAATTAATATAAAAGAAAGTAGTTGTATAAATATTTCAAATTTTCGTCAATGTTTCAGATATTTAGTGCTCATAACTTGGTCAAAACATTGTAGTCTACAAAAAGAGTAGTAATTAACCTTCCATATCAATAAAAGTCTTAAATATTTGTAGAGGCTTGTCACCGCCATGAAGGCCAAATCGGGAAGGGCCTATACGTATCTGAGCGTGCAAGGTCATCAGGTTATGCACGGGTAGTATCTATAGGTTTTGTCTTTGCTGCTTGTGCTCTGTAGATATCTCAGTCAAACCGTACATGAAATAGGTCATCAGGTTATAAATTAGGATTGACCGTGACATTAAAATTGTCAACTATCTCATCAAAAGATGAAAACTAGATAATTAGATTATAGTTTTGATGAGACTTGAGCAATTTTACCGATATGTGATGTCTAAGGGTTCCTTTCGGTAACTTGCATAAACCAAAAATTTGAAATATACTTAAACAGTTGGAATTTGTCGGAGAAGGTTGTGCCTGTGGATAAGAATTAAAAAAAGGATTTGATTACTTGAGCCGCATGGTAGATTTTAGGGTTCTTCCTGCTGAAAGAACCATTTCATTTCGCTTTCCGAAATTGCCAGTACAGAAGTTGAAATATTTCCAGAAATAAGAATACTGTTGCATCCACGTTTTTGGATCCAATCAATGAGGTGTGTATAGAAATATTAGAAGCTTGGATTCTTAAAAATTGTGGAGAATAACAACTAATTAATTTAAGGGAGTTTCACTAATATACCCAAAATGGGGGCTGAAATTATAAAAAAACCCCATATGGAAAACACTTTATAAACACACCCAAAATCCATTTATTAAATAACATATTAGTGTTGAAGTTCCAATAAATTACAAGCACTGCCACTATCAAGCCCAACAGAAAAAAAAAACTCAAAAAGCACCCAAAACAACCCCAGCCCAAATTTATAAAAAAGCCCAAAGATTTTACCATCTCGAAAACTGTAATTTCGTTCAAAAAAATGGAAAACAAAACCGTAACTTCCAGCACGCGACTTCAATTAACCATCTCTGCCAAACATCCCTTCAGTCACCGTCTTCATCAAAGCGTCTTCTTCATCTCTCGAAACTGAAACTCCATAACCACCACCAAGCTTGATCTACTTTCAAAAACAAACACCACACACTGACCTCCACCTACAAAACCAAGACAAAATTTCAAAGAACAATTTCAACAAGAAAACGCTTCAAAGGTAAGACATTTACAAACCAAACCTATACTGTAATTTTGATTAATTGCTATAGAGTTCCAGTCTAAGGTAATAACAGTATTTTGATCTACTTTCAAAAACCAACACCACACTAACCTCCACCTACAAAACAATGACAAAATTTCAGAGAACAATTCCAACAAGAAAAGGCTTCAAAAGTAAGACATTTAAAAACCAAACCTTTGCTGTAATGTTGATTAATTGCTGTAAAGTTCCAGTGTAGGGTAATAACAGTATTTTAGATTCGACTCCAAGACAAAATCTTGAAACTATATTGGATTTTCACTATTGGATTGACTGCATAGGACTATAAAATAGTCGGTTTTCAGCAACTCGAAACAGAAAGGGATATTTAGTCATATAGATTCTTAACATTGCTAGTTTACTATCATGTTGATTAATGGCTGTAAAGTTCCAGTATAGGGTAATAACACTACTTGTTTCCTATGGAATCCTATTTCTAATGCATGTCGACTACTGTAAAGTTTCAGTCTAGGGTAATAACACTCCTAGTTTCCTATGAAATCCTATTTCTAATGCATATCTACCATTGTAAAGTTCCAGTATTCCAGTATAGGGTAATAACAGTATTTTAGATTCGAATCTAGGACAAAATCTTGAAACTATATTGGATTTTCATTATTGAACTAATTGCATAGGACTATAAAATAGTTGATTTTCAGCAACTCAAAAAAGAAAGAGATATTTAGTCATATACCCATTCTTAACACTGCTAGTTTACTGTCATATTGATTAATGATTGTAAAGTTCCAATATAGGTAATAACACTGCTTGTTTCCTCTGAAATCCTATTTCGAATGAATGTCTACCACAGTAAAGTTCCTATTGGCTGCGCAAATCTCACGGCCTGGTGCTCCGAGCCGAGGGGATGTACGTTAACACGTGGCTTCCTTCTTTTGGGTGCGGTGCGGTTGTGCGCGGGCGTGCCAGCACGGTTTACCATGCGTCGAGATGCTGATGTGGGTGAAATGGTTAAGTGGTGCGCCTGTTTGAGTTCGACTCCTAATCAAACGATTGTGGCCGAGAGATGAACTGATCTCGGCCGTCAGGTTCACGGCCTGAGCTACAAGGCCGTTTAGTGGTGGTGTTGGTGGTGGGTTTTGGGCGGTGCTCCGGCGCGTTGCTCAGGGAGCGACGGTCGTATGATATATGGGGTGAGTGAGATAGTAACAGAGATGGTGCTCCGGCGCCTTGAAAATCAAGGGTCGTATGATATATTGATGGATGGATTTTCCTTACAATCTAACAGTACTCCTAGGAAAGCAAGTAAAGGTATTGAAAGTGCATTACAGGAAAATATAATTTGCTCCGTGGGTGGCTTTTGGTTTGGTGTTTGAACCCTTTGAATGTAGTTTGAACTTGGTATTTATAGGAAGAGCTCTTGGATGAGTAATCGAGGCTGAAAATATGCATGGTGGAGCCTGATTAGAGCAAGTGGGTAGTCCAATCGACATTTGGGATCGTGAAGCATGGTGGTGTGACCCCATAAATCCTAGTAAATTTCGGCCGCCGCCCTGATCGTGGGTTCTGCGCTTCTGGCCGTGGAGACGCATTTAATGCTCTGATAGCTGGTGACTTAATCTCTCAAGCTATAAGAATTTTTGTAAGAATGTTTGCGCCTAACCACTCTGATTTATGTCGCCAAATCCTGACGCTAGTCACTTCCCTTCTTTCCTCGTGCATTAAATGCCTTTTTACAGCCAGTGGGTTCGCTAGTCAGAGGCGTTACTTCATTAAATGAAGTGTGGGCCCTGGCTGTCACATGGTGATCTGACTCTAATATCTTCGGCCGTGTCTTTTTGTCCTTCGGCCTCGGCCTGCAATACCGCGGTCGAGGCCGAGATGATTATGCCTTTGCCGCTTTTCCTTTGTTTTGAAGAAGGCAAAACACCTGGCGGAACACCGCGTTTTTGTTTATGAACAGGTGCCAAGGCCGAGAAAGGAAGCCCCTTCGGTCAGTGTACGACCGTGATTTATTAGGCACAAACAGTTCCAATATATGGTAATAACACTGCTTGTTTCCTATGAAATCCTATTTTGAATGCATGTCTACCACTATAAAGTTCCAGTACAGGGTAATAACACTGCTTGTTTCCTATGAAATCCTATTTCTAATGCATGTCTACCATTGTAAAGTTCTAGTATCGGGTAATAACACTGCTAGATTCCTCTGCTTGTTTCCTATGAAATCCTATTTCTAATGCATGTCTACCATTGTAAAGTTCTAGTATAGGGTAATAACACTGCTAGGTTCCTCCGAAATCCTATTTCTAATAAATGTCTGCTCCCTGTAAAGTTCCAGTATAAGGTAATAACACTGCTAGTTTCTTATAAAATCTGGTTTCTAATGCATGTCTACCATTGTAAAGTTCTAGTATAGGGTAATAACACTGCTTGTTTCCTATGAAATCCTATTTCTAATTCATGTCTGTAAAGTTCCAATATAAGGTAATAACATTGCCACCTAACAGCAAATTATAGTCAACTCAAAAACCAGTAGTGCATAAACAAAAAAAACACGAATATAGTCAAAATGAATTGAAAAAACATACCTCAATTAATATGATAACCGAATCAAATATCACAAATTTGTAACCACAGCTCAAACCAAAACACAAGAGCAAATCCACAACCAAACCGAATATGAAATCAATCCAAATTATAAACAAAAAGAAACTAAAATCACAATTTAAAACTCAAACAAATATCTAAATACAAATTAGAACGAAATCAGAAAATCCAGCAGCTTACCTCCAAATCAGCAATAGCAAAAATAAACATATAAAATCAAGAAGAATTGGATCTACAATTGCACATACATAAACACCAAAAACTAGGGTGTATTGATTAATTTCCAAAACTCCAAAATCTATCCTAACCACATACATAAACACCTAGAGCACGAAAGGTAAATGAAGTTTCATACCTTAATCGACAGAAACAATCGCTGGAGTCACTGGAAACAACGCCGGAAAACTCAAAATCCACAGACCTTTCCGAGCTCGTAATGGAGTCGTGAGTGGCTAATGTGGCTAGGCTTTAGCCCAGACTTGATCGTCGGCCATGCCCGGTCCTTTTCTGACCGGTCTCACGGCTGGTTGTGGCCGGAGCACCAAGATCGTTGGAGAGAGACGAGCGAGACGAGAGAGAGAGCGCCCAAAATTTTCAAAAAAACTAATTTAATACTAAATGGGTAATAAAGGTATTTCATTTATCTAATTAAACTAAAAAAGGTAACAACTATCATTTTTGGGTTTTTTTTTGGGTGTGTTTATATATATTGAATGGTATAGGGTATATTTATAGTTTTATGTCTAGGAATGGGTATTTCACTAATTTTCTATTAATTTAATGGTCATCATGTTCATAAAAGAAAGAAGAATTATTAATAAAAATTAAGGGAGAAACTGCTTCTTAAGACTATAAATTAGGGGTTGGTCCTCACTTGCATTACCAAGCACAAGAACTAAGAAAGAATTCAAAGATGGCAAAGTCAGTTGCTGCCTTCCATACAGCAATTGTCCTCCTAATTTTTTTTGCTTTTCATTGCTTCCTTGGGTGAGTTATTAGAACCCAACTTTTATATGAACTGATCAACAGCTTATATCATCTCTTGCCTTGCCGGTTGGAGTCGAGCCGAAGCAAGACATGGTCAAGTATTTGTCATTAAATTTCAGAGAGACGGATTAGTGGCCCACTACTAGCAACACCGATATTATCTCCAATTTAACCACTTACAAAGCCCAGTAGGTGTATGATTTTATTACAAAAGGCCTTGGTATTATTAGTAGTTGAACCATTCATTATATATTGTATTTTATTAGTCAAGTTTCCAATATATGACTTATATTATTCAACATTTATATCAAAACCAAGGACTGTGACAAACAATGCAGAACATGGGAGCGCGCAAAGCACGGTGCTCCTCATTCTTCTACTTTTGGCAATTTTTTCGGGGTTAGAGTACGTACAGCATTCGCGCGTTTCTGCTACTTTTGTAAGAAGCATTAGGTCGAAAATCATGTTTTTGGCTGGGCATGCTAAAATAAACAGCTTCAATTGCTGACTCAGTCCCGTGCTTTTGGATGCCCATGGATTTGAAATATGAAAAATAAGGGCTTATGTTTCTTCTAAACAATCATGTAACTCCTGTTACTCCACCATCTCTGTTCCCTTGTTGACAATAAATAAAGTCGATCCAGTGAAGAATATATTTATGATTATCTATGTTCAGCAATTATCACACAAAAGCAAACATGTGTATGATGTAATCCTTGACCACTGAAATATGAATTTCAGATAATAATAATTTCGCATATAATAAGTAACTAGGGAAGACTTAATTGTATCTCGTGGGTTATGTTGAGAGCGTTCACATTTATGCTCTCTATTTTTTAGTTAAATTTTAGCTAAAAATATGTAAAAGTTATTTTAGGAGCTCTTTATAAAATTTAAACTCCAATCATCCTCTCTAGTTTAGGGAGTCATAAATGCTATAACTCTTTTTTAATTGGTCAATCTCTATTAAAAAATAATATAAAAAATTATTAGTATGAATTAAAGGTTTGAAATATTCATTAAATAAAGTAGCATTAAATTATAGGGAGCCACTAGAAGTGTTTTCTCTCTCCTCAGATTTAAGAGCTCCTACAGGTCTCCCTATTTTAGGAGTTGGATAATCGGGGTCATCATTAGGCCCGCGAGCCCATGGGCTGATGGGGACTCGCCCGGCCCGGCCCGTTATGAGCTATAGGTCAGCCTAGCCTGTTGTTGAGTGAGCCGGGCTTGGGCTTGGGTGTCTAAAGCCCGGCCCGGCCTATTTGAGCCCAAGAAAGCCCGGCCTGGCCCGCCCATAAAAGTCTAGGCCACGGGCTCACATACATATAAATAAATATATATAAAGAAACCCAAGTTAAATGAAATATGGAGAAAATCATTATCTATTATCATTGTAAGAACTAAAAAAAATGAAGTATGAGATAAAATATGATTTTATTAATATGGGGTTGTATAACTATATCTTTATATTTATGAAGAAAAAAAAGAGAACGATGAAGTTATGAACAAAGAAAAAAATGGAGACATAAACATATAGACAAATGTAAATAGAGAACTATGAGAAAAAAAAAAAGGAAACATAGAAACACACCAAAACATAGAAAAATAAATAAAGAATTGACAAAAAATACATATTAAAAAAACAAGACAAAATAAAGTAGGCCCATTTAGGCCAGGCTCGTTGGGCTTAACCCGGCCCTGCCCGATGGGCTTTTTCAAGCCCAGCCCATGGGCTAGGCTTGGGTTTTGAATTTTTTTTTTAAAATCTGACCCGACCGGGCTTGTTATTTTCTCTCTCCTCTTTAAAGCCCAGCTCGGCCCCGCCCAAGTTCAATAAATTTGGGCTCACCCGGCCCGGCCCATTGACCAGGCCTAGTGGATAAGGAGCATGGTTCGAGTTGTATTTTTCAATTTCCTCCTTATAATTTGTTTAATGAGATAGTTTATGGAGCACATTGTGGATGCTCTAAATATAGCTATAGCTAGATTACCTCAGATTAAGTACAAAAATACATAGTTACCCTAACTCGGCTAAAAAATCATCAACAAAGAACTCTTCAATGTCAGGAAACATAGTTACCCTAACTCGGCTAAAAAATCTTCAACAAAGAACTCTTCAATGTCAGGAAATATATTTGTTGATAGTTACAAAGCATTCACAGAAGAGGTCATTGACGATTTTCGACTGGTTTGTGCCCTTTTTAAGATGTCAGGAAATTATAACTGTCAAGAATGATAGTACCCTTTATTGACTGTTGAAAAGTAAATTGACTAGCTAATTACTGGTTAGTTAGTAATTTACTAAGTCTGTTTTACTGTTAGTTTCATTAAGCAATATGTTTGTTGAGTGACTTGAGCTAATATGCCAAGTGTAAGGTGTAAAGCAGTCGGTTATTTTCCAACGGCTCTTAGGCCCTGTGCTGCCATGTGTCATATCCACATTGGCTCTTGTAATTGAATTAATCGGCTGATGTAATGAGAGAATGAGAATATATACAAAAGGGTGTGATCTCTGCAAAAGTACTGTAGATCACATCTGAGAATATTTCCAATTTCTGATTTTCTCTTCTTAGATCTCTCTCTCTCTCTCTCTCTCTCTCTCTCTCTCTCTCTCTCTCTCTCTCTCTCTCTCTCTCTCTCTCTCTCTCCATTCCCACGAGCTCTCTTGCCAATCCAAAATCTCAACATGGTATCAAGAGCGAAGGTTGGATATGGATAGTGGGCGTCAACACTGTGTGAGCTGAGATTTGAAATCCAACGTGAAATTTCAGACTCAGTTCATTGATTCTGGTCTCAGATGACTGGGTCAGGTGGGAGTGATCTTAGAGCTCCAATATTCAATGGAGAAAACTATGAGTTTTGGAAGATTCGAATGAGAACGATTTTCAAATCTCATGGAATCTGGGATTTAGTTGAAAAGGGGCTTCAAATTTCAGATTCAAAAGGGAAGAAGATTGAAGCAGAGGGGTCTTCAGAATCAGAGAAAGAGGCTCTGTTGATGAAGGATGCTAAGGCGCTGGGTATTATTCAAGGGGCTGTCTCAGATGACATTTTCCCCAGAATTTCGAATGAAGAAACCTCAAAGGGTGCTTGGGATATTCTGCATCAGGAGTTTCATGGTGACAAGCAAGTCAGATCCATTAAGCTACAGGGTCTGCGTCGAGATTTTGAGTACACAAGGATGAAGGATGATGAAACCTTGTCTGTGTATCTCACTCGTTTGCTTGAGTTGGTGAATCAGATGAAAGGGCTTGGGGAAGATCTATCCAAAGGGCGTTTGGTTCAGAAATTGCTCATAAGCTTGACCAAGGAGTTTGATCCAGTCTGCTATGTGATTGAGCAAACTAAGGATATTGAGGCTATTGAGGTACAGGAGGTGATTGCTGCCTTGAGAGGGTTTGCTCAGCGCCTAGATAGGCATGCTGAGAATACTACTGAGAAAGCCTTCAGTAGCATGAGTGTGACTCAGAAGGGAGCTCAGTCTAATTCTGCCTCTGGTGACTCTAAGCCAAAGAAGAACTGGAAATCGAAAGGGAAAAAATGGGATTCTAAATCTCAAAACTCTGTCAGTCAAGGAGACAAACCTGAGCAGGCCAAGGAAAAGTGTAAACACTGTGATAAACTACACCATGGTGAGTGTTGGTTTAAAGGGAAGCCAAAGTGTCATGGCTACAATCGGTTTGGACATTTCATCAAGGATTGCAATCAAGCAAAGGCAGGGAAGCTTGCTAACTTCGCAAATTAGGTAACAGAACCTGCAACTACGTTTTATGCATGTCATTCTGCTACCATCACTACTACAAAAAACGAAATAGACGACGGTAATCCACCGTCGTGTATCATGGTTTACAACCGACGAGAAATCGACCGCCGTCTTTTCATACATGAAATAACGACGGCAAATAACCGACGTAGTTAAGATAGTACACGTCAGAAAAATAATAAAACCGACGTAGATTTCATACATAAAAGCTTAAAAAGAGACCTTTCGACTATAATAGATGACGGTTTTAGTAACACACAGACGTTGAAATAATGTTAAATGTCAAAAACATCTACAAAACCGACGTAAATATGCTTATCAACGTCTCTAAATACACCAAAACCGACGTGTAAAACTTAGAAACCGTCTTGGTTAATAAATACTACGTTCACTCAATGAAAAAACTGACGTCTTAAACATATAACATGGCATATATTTACTTGACCTGACGTAAAAACAACAATAACCACGACCCTTAATATCACCACAGACGTTGAAAATGATTTTGACGGCTTGAACACAAAAAAAACGACGTGGTTAATATAGTACACGTCACAAAAAAACTAAAACCGACGTCGATTTGGTACATAAAAGCATAAAACGAGAACTTTCGACTATAATAGACGACGGTTGTATTAAAACACAGACGTTAAAATAATTTTAAATGTCAAAAACAACTAAAAAACCGACGTAAATAGTTTTATCAACGTCTCTAAATCAAACAAAACCGACGTGTCAAACTTAGAAACCGCCGTGGTTAATAAATACTACGTTCACTAAATGAAAAAACTGACGTCTTAAACATATAACATGGCATATATTTACTTGAACGGACGTAAAAACAACAATAACCACGACCCTTTATATCACCACAGACGTTGAAAATGATTTTGACGGCTTGAACACAAAACAAACGACGTGGTTAATATAGTACACGTCACAAAAAAACTAAAACCGACGTCGATTTGGTACATAAACGCATAAAAAAGAGACTTTTCGACTATAATAGACGACGGTTGTATTAAAACACAGACGTTTAAATAATTTTAAATGTCAAAAACAACTAAAAAACCGACGTAAATAGTTTTATCAACGTCTCTAAATCAAACAAAACCGACGTGTCAAACTTAGAAACCGCCGTGGTTAATAAATACTACGTTCACTAAATGAAAAAACTGACGTCTTAAACATATAACATGGCATATATTTACTTGAACGGACGTAAAAACAACAATAACCACGACCCTTTATATCACCACAGACGTTGAAAATGATTTTGACGGCTTGAACACAAAAAAACGACGTGGTTAATATAGTACACGTCACAAAAAAACTAAAACCGACGTCGATTTGGTACATAAAGCATAAAAAGAGACCTTTCGACTATAATAGACGACTGTAATAGACGACGATTGAAATGAATTATAATTAACCGACGTGTTTTCTTTTTAAAATGGCGGTTTTTATTTCATTTTTGCGTTGTCATTCCACGTCGGTTGTGAAAACCCGACGTTGGTTGTTTTTAAGACGTCTCGTTTTGCGATTTTTGTAACTTGACCGTCGTATTTTCAGCTTTAACCGATTATTTTTTAATTTTTGATTTGTTGTGCCCAAAGCTTGCAGAATGAAAATGTGATCGGAATTAAAATGATATACAGAGCTATGAATTAATGTCATACAATTAACTGCATAACTAATGTCATACATTACAACAATCAATCAATCCATATATCTTCACACCCATCTCTAATGTTCTCACTCCCAAACTCACCCACTAGGTCATCAAATGTGTCAACATTTGGTATCCCTCTAGAAAATGGCTCACACTCAATTCTAATATCACCTAGCACATCATCACCAATAACATCATTATATTCTCTATTAGGCATTGATAACACTACCGACCAACCACGATGCATTGGGTCGTCAACATAAAATACTTGTTTGACTTGAGAAGCCATAACAAATTGGTCATTCCTATGTCCAATTTTACTCAGATCTACAAGGGTAAATCCAAGTTCGTCGACTACAAGGCCCGAAGTGTTATCTATCCAATCACACCTCGAGACTGGGATTCTAAACTTTTGGTAGTCAAGATCCCAAATTTCTTGAATAACCCCATAAAAACCCATATTGGAGACAATAGGGTTTTTATCCTTGGCACTAGCAACTTGCATAGTATGTGCAAGTAAATAAACTCCACTATTTTGGACAGTTCGCACATCATCTTGTGCCTTGGTGCTAAATTTGACACCATTAATAAGATAGCTCCTATATGATGGCACTACCATGCTTGGACCAGCTGCTAACCATCTCAAATTTTCTGATATGCCATTATAATCTTCCCCATTAAATTCACTTTGAACCTACAAATTAAACATATATATTAATTCAATCTAACATATATATAGAAAGAAAGAAAATTAAAATAATAAGTTGAATATGTCATTCAATAACATATATACCTTAACACGTAGCCATTGAATGAAAGTGCTATTGTGCTTATCTTGTAGCCACTTTGTTCTCTTTCTAAATTTCGGATAAGTGGTCTTGATGTGGATCATATGTTCCCTACAATTGACACGAAAAAAACACGCATTACGGTCCCTTATATATAAGATAAATATAAGGAGTAATAATATTTAAAATGGCTACATATATATGAAAAATTAAACTCATACGTACTCGATATAAGGTAGGACTTCCTCCGTATTCTCCAAGACATATAGATATGCCTGGTTCAACAAGTCCATATCAACTAAGCTCACTGTACAACCTGATAATGGCTTTGAAACTCCCATATTCTGGCTTGAAGGCACTCCAACTGTACTAACATCAGATAAATGCTCGGTACAAAACTCTACAGCTTCTTCAGCTATATACCGCTCAGCAATGCAACCTTCGGGACGAGTACGATTCTGAACATACCCCTTTAGCACTTTCATATATCTTTCAAACGGATACATCCATCTAAAATATACTGGCCCACATAGACGAACTTCTCTGACAAGATGTACTACTAGATGAACCATGATATCAAAGAATGAAGGGGGAAAGTACTTCTCAAGCAAACATAAAGTAACTACTACATCTTCTTCCAACTTATCTAGCTTGGAAACATCTACCGTCTTTGCACATATAGCATTGAAGAAGAAGCACAGTCGAGTTATTGCATACCTTGCAGGCTTCTCCAAAACAGAACGAATTGCCACAGGGAGCAATTGTTGCATCAAGGTATGACAATCATGAGATTTAAGGCCAAGAAGTCTTGAATCTTTTAAAGATACAAGATTTTTTATATTTGAAGAATAACCTTCAGGAACCTTCATACCATAAAAAGAATTGCAAACCGCTCTCTTCTCTGCTCTTGACAAATTCCAAGGCCCTGGAGGCAAGCGAGTACGTCTTTCTCCATACTCGGGTTGCAAATCAATTTTTACCCCCATGTTCAATAAGTCTAACCGAGCAGCAATCCCATCTTTATTTTTTCCAGGGATCTCTAGCAATGTACCAATGATACTATCGCAAACATTCTTCTCAATGTGCATAACATCTAAGGCATGCCTCACAGGGAGGTATTTCCAATACTCGAGATCAAAGAATTTTGATTTCTTCTTCCAACAAACTCTGTCACCATCATTCTCACCAACACTTCCCCCATTTTTCGAGCCCCATATGTAATTAATATCTTCAACCATATGCAGCACTTCTTCTCCTGTTAATGGCTCAGGGGGCATGCCATATTCAGGTTTCCCATTAAAAGCTGCACGTTGCCTCCTATATGGATGATTGATTGGTAACCACTTTCTATGCCCAATGTAACAAATTTTGTGGCCATTTTTCAACCTGTGACTAGGTGTATCATCGCCGCATATTGGACAAGCTTTATATCCTTTAACAACACAACCAGATAAGTTTCCATAAGCGGGAAAATCATTAATTGTCCACAGTAATGCAGCTCTGAGTGTAAAGTATTCTCCTATGTGGGCATCATACACTCCTCTAATCCCATCCCACAGAGATTTCAAATCATCAATCAAATGCTCTAAGTAGACGTCTATATCATTTCCGGGCTGTTTAGGACCGGAAATCAGTATAGTCAACATCATGAACTTCCTCTTCATGCATAGCCATGGTGGGAGATTATATGTAACTAACATAACTGGCCAACAACTGTATCTGCTACTTAAAGAACTGTGGGGATTGAATCCATCAGATGAGAGAGCCAATCTCAAGTTTCTTGGCTCATTACCAAAGTCGGGCCATTTTTCATCAACAAGTTTCCAAGACGGGGAATCCGCTGGATGAGACATATAACCGTCAACTGATTTTCTTGCAGCATGCCAAGTCAAACTCTTAGCTGTCTTATGTGATTGAAACATCCTTTTAAACCTTGGAATTGGAGGAAAATACCACACCACCTTCGCTGCCACACCCTCTTTCAAGAACCCATCCTTGGTTTCCTTCCACCTTGAGATACCACAAGTAGGACAATTAGTTGCATTCTCATACTCCTTCCGATACAAAATGCAGTCATTGGAACATGCGTGGATTTTCTCATAACTCATCCCTAAAGCAGACAAAGTCTTTTTTGCCTCGTACATAGAGGAAGGTAGTGTATTTCCTTCTGGAAGAAATTCTCCTTGAAGTATCAATAATTCTGTAAAGCAAACATCACTCATCCCATGTTTTGCTTTCAAATTATATAACTTCACCAAAGCCGACAACTTCGTGTACTTACTGCAACCAGGGTACAAGGGTTCATCGCCATCCCCAATCACATTGGCAAACTCATAAGGATCAGATCCAATATTGGCAAAATCATTATCATCCATCCCTAATTCTTCAGAAACATAACTAAACCTACTTTGCTCATCTTCTTCCACATTTCTACTAGCATTGGTAGTCCATTCCCAAGGTTCTCCGTGCCATCTCCAAATCTTATAGCTTTGGTCAATTCCATTAAAGTATAAGTGTTCCCTTATAATTCCAACCCCAAACAATCGAATATTCCCACATTTAACACATGGACAACGAATCTCAGTTGTATTTCCAAGATTTTGTAACGCAAAATTCAAAAATCCTTCCACCCCTAACTCATATGCCTTCGATCTTCTATCCGCATGCATCCATGACTTATCCATCTCACACTCTATCAAATTCATATAAATATATATATATATTAAAGTGGAAAGACCAGCAATGAAACACTACCTCATTCAAATAGCAGAGAACAAAATGAAAATTAAATATAAAACATGGAAAAGACGACGGTTTATAAAAATAATCGTCGTTTAATATACATTCCGACGACGGCATCTATAGTCACCGTCGTCATTAAGATACCCAAACCCAGAAATTTGAACGGTGTTCTGGTAGCCTAAAGACGACGTTTAATGGAGAAACAGTCGTCTTTAGGCTACCAGTTACGGCTTAAAACGCAGACGACGGGAGTAAATGAACAACCGACGTATAATAAACATTTGGACGACGGTTTGATCCTTCAATCGTCGTCGTAGTTAAAAAAAAAACAGCTTAAATCTCCCATCCCCATTCCTTTTCCAAGAACCCATGGCCAAACAAACATAAAAGAACCCAAACAGAGAGCAATTATTACAAGATTGCAAACACCAAAACCCTAATATAGCTACCAACGAAAACATTTATGGATTTAAGAAGAGATTAGGGTTGTACTTACATGGATATTGAGAGAGAGCTGCGAGAATATAACAACTGCTTCAGAGAGAGCTTGGAGAATCTACGTACCCAATGCTTTCAGAGAGAGCTTGGAGAATCTACGTACCCAATGAGAGATCTTGGAGAATCTATGTACCAAATGCTTTGAGAGAGATCTTGGAGAATCTACGTACCCAATGCTTTGAGAGAGAGCTGAGAGAATATAACAAAAGCTTGAGAGAGAGCTGAGAGAATTAGGATTAAAGGGACTAGAGTTGTACTTACATGGATATTGAGAGAGAGCTTGGAGAACGAAAACTTTCAGACAAATTTATGTTGAAGAGAGAGAATGAACTATTTGAGGGTTAAAGGGAAATTTTGAAAATTTTAGGTCGCGGTCAAAAAATTTTAAGTACCGCGTTTTTCAACCACGACGGTCAACACTTATAATGACGTGTAATAATTACTTACAACGGCGGTTGTTATAAAAATCCCGACGTTGTAAACACTAAAGACGTCGCTATTTTATAACTGACGTCGTCAACCGAATTCAATTAGTCTTTGTTAATGTAGTTGACCAAAAACAGCGGGAGAAAACCGGCGTCGTTTCAAAAAACCCTAAACCCTAAACCCTAAATTTTAAAATAATTTTTAAAAAATACACAAGTACGAGAAAAATGAACCGAAAATTGCTATGGATTCCTTACAACATTGCCTTCTACAATAGTAGGCTAAAATATGGATTTCATAATTTTGAATTTATGGGCACCAATGGATCACATAAACCTTAGGGTTATGTTATGTAAAGTATAAGGAGTACCATGCTTTGTCTCTAAATTTGTTTGAATTTTGTTATCATTTGAACTTTGAAAACTAAAATTACATTTTTCAGGCCTTAACGGGCAAGATATTGTCTCAATCAGTGCATAGAATTTGCCGGTATATTTTTCGGATTTTGTTTTGAATATATTATTAATATTAGTAATTAAATACAATAAAAAAATATTTCCAAAATTATATTTTTTAAAGCTTTAGGATAGAGACAATATTCCAATGCTTGGTAGTTTTGAGTATAATTTTTGGATATAGTTATGAATTTAATATGGATTTAAATAAAATATAAAAGTCAATAACAATTAAATTAAAAATGACTTAGCCGACGTTGTATCCCTTTACAACGACTTTAAACATAATAAACCGACATTGAAACTATATTTAAGAATATACACAGGATGAATTAATTATAAACCGTCGTTGTTATAGTATTAAACGTCATTTTAGTGTATATAACGGACGTTATTTAAATATATAAAGGCGGATATTTAATAATATCCGCCTTTGTATAGTATTACAACGTCGTTAATGTTATACTAACCGACGTAGTATATGAATACAAATTCATTTATACAGGATGAATTAATTATAAACCGTCGTTGTTATTAATATTAAACGTCATTTTAGTGTATATAACTGACGTTGTTTATATATATAAAGGCGAATATTTAAGAATATCCGCCTTTGTATAATATTACGACGTCGATAAGGTTATACTAACCGACGTAGTATATGAATTCATATTCTTTTATGCAGGATGAATTAATTATATACCGTCGTTGTTATGTCTATTACACGTCATTTTGTTGTGTATAACTGACGTTGTTTATTTTTACAAAGGCGGATATTTAGAAATATCCGCCTTTGTATATTATTTAGACGTCGATAAGGTTATACTAACGGACGTAGTATATGAGTACAAATTCATTTATACAGGATGAATTAATTATAAACCGTCGTTGTTTTGACTATTACACGTCGTTTTCAAGAATTACCGTCAATGTTAGATTTCCATTTACTGCAAGACGACCATTGTGTACACGTATGAGACGTGTAAATTTGAATCAGACGTCGGTGTTTGGGAACTAAACAAATTTTAAAACAAAATTTAATTTTGTTGATTTTTGTTCTCTTGATTACAACAAAATATTTATGTACATTTTAAATAAACTAAATTAAACCTGAACATTGTTCATAAATATTTATCTACATCAATTATCCTTCGGTAATTGCTTGTTCACGAATTCTGCCCATTCATGCCTAACTTCGTCAATATCCTCTTGTTTATACTGAAGTTTATCTTTTTTCTTGTCAAACTGCAAAATAAACCAAAAAACCGACGTGTTATAAGGATACAAACGACGGTTAAACAAAAATATGACGTAGTAAAATAAAGAAAGTATATCTAAAATGTTGCGTTTTACCTTCTTCTCGAAATTTAGGTATGGATCATGAATTATATCTCTCATGAATCGCATCACGTAATAGCCACACTCTACACTTGTTGGTTGTTCAGGAGTGCCGTGTAGATTTTTTCAAATGGCCTGCTGTTTACGTGAATTTTTGTTTATATGAATGTTAAACATTTTAATTGACCTGTTACAAGAAAACAAAGGGTGTTAATGACAAAACAAAAAATTTAAATACAAATAGTAACCGTCGTGGTAAATCAGTCAAAACGACGGAGTTTTTTAAATCAAGACGTTATATTTTGTTTAAAACGGCGGTAAAACCTAACCGTCATTGTGTAACGTTATAACGTCGGTAAGAGTAAAAACGACGTGGTATTTAAATTAAAACGACGTGGTAGTTAAATTAAAACGACGTGGTAGTTAAATTAAAACGTCGGTAATATCTTCCCGTCGTTATATTTTATAATAACGTCGATATTAGTAAAAACCGTCGTTTATTTAAATACTTTATAGGAAAAATCATAAATCAGAAGAAATCAACTTACGTATTCACTATATTTTTCATTTCGTCGTCAACCATGCGTTTTGGCAGTGAATTCATGTAATAGGCAGTCTCCGTTAATGGTCTCACAATTACCATCACCCAATGACCCCTGCACATAATGATTCATATTAGAAAGAAAAATATTAGAAGCTCAGGAAAATACTTTAAATGGTACTAACCCTGGATTATAAGGGACCAAGAAAAATTGATTCCCATCTGCTGTATTCAGGCGGTTTGACAGGTTTTTTATTCGGTCTGATATTGATCCAGCTCCAGAACTCACTAGCCCAGGGTCCACGAGGCCAACAAGGTTTACAAGATTTGCCATTTTTAAATAGTCAAATAGGAACCTAAATATATGAAAGTCAATTAAATGAGATTTTAATTTAAAAGAAAGGAAAATGTAAAACAAAATGGGATTAGGGAGAATTACCTCATGTATACTGATATCACTGTGGTTCCTATCTCAACCATTGAACCAAACTGCAAAACATCCTCAGTGAAGAGGAAGGTATCATGCTCAATGCCAAACACTTCCTTGGGCATGTGAATTGTTAGAGCCTCGTTACCAGGCAACAACTTGGTCTGGAAATGTTGGCATAAGGCTAAAAGAGGAGGTGGCATATCTAGCTTTGAGAGATCCTGTTTAAAGAAATTAATAAAGAAATATAAGTTAGTTTGTGTGTGAACTAAAATAAACGACTCTAACTAAACAAAAAAACAGATGTGGTATATAATATAAACGACGGTTTCTAGTTAATACTGACGGTGGAAAGGTTATACACGTTGGTAAATCGATAACCGTCGTTGTATTGAATTTATAACGTCGCTATACTATAGAAAGGTCGTCTAATATAAATATAGTTAATGAAATCATGAAATAGACGACGGTTTATAAAAGCGTCGTGGTATTTAACAAAACACGACGTGTCTTGTAAGAAACAGACGTATATACCGTCGTTATTTTAAATTTTAACGTCGGCTATTAAAAGGAGCGACGTCTTTTTAAAATTTAAAAAGCAGAAATAGAAAATAGCAGAGATTTTACCGTGTCCTCTTTCTCTTTTGCAGCAGTATCAGCTTCAGGCTTCGGATCTTCTAATTCCAAAGCTAGGGGTCTGATATTAGTGGCCCCAGAGCAGCTTGCCTTATCAGACATTGGATTTTTTGGGCTTTGATCTTGAGGGGGTAAAATAATTGGAGGAATTGGAGTCCTTGGAGAAATTGGGGTTTGGAGCATCTGGCTGGGATCAAAATTAGGAACTAGTTGACGGATATATGCAAACAATGCCTCCCTCTCTGCTCTGACTGCTTCCATTATGGTTTCTCTTGACTTCGCCTCAATCCTCAAGGTCTCTTCTCTGACTGCCTCCCTCACACTTTCCTTCAATTTGTCACCAAATTTCACTCTCTGCTGCTTCGGCAAATTGAAGAACTGAGTTGGGGTAACGCCAGCACCAGCTCCTCTGACTCTCCCACCATGCTCCGGGGTTCCCAAAGCCAGAGTCAAGATATCATTGCACCTGGAGACAGTCAGAGTGCCTTCGGAGACTTGCTTTTGCAAATCATCCTAAAAGAGAGAAAGAGAGATTGTTAGAACCTGAGCAGGGTGTATGACAGATACATATACCGACGTTGTAAATTATAAACAACGACGGTTTGTATTAAATAACAGACGTGATATTAATTTAAAACGTCTGTATATAAATACCGTCGTTGTTTATACTTTACAACGTCGGTATATAAAAATACGTCGTATATTCAAAATAAAACAGATTAAGACATAAATAAAAAACCGTCGTAGTATTCAAAGTAAGACGACGGATTATTAAACAAACAGACGTAGATGTACAATTCCATACGGCTGCACAAAATTACCGTCGTTGTATAGTAGTTCTAACGTCTAGATAAGATAAAACCGTCGTAAGTTTTAATGAAGAAGTGAAAAAACTCAATTGAAATATGCATTCTTTTCCAGAAATTGTGCACCACAAAATTCAGTGAAATAGACAGAGAGAGGGAGAGTGTGTGCGTGAGTAAACTTAAAACAAAAATGCAGTTCATAGAATAATTTAATCCGTCGTATTAATTCTATCTAGACGTCTACTTTATTCAAAAACGGACGTCCTATTCACTTTTAAACGTCCATAAATTAAGCCCGTCGTGGTGTTCACTTTATAACGTCGCTTATGTAAATATAAACGACGTCTATACCAAAATAAAACACTCTGTTTTTCAAATTTAGAACAGAGTTAGTGAGACTTACGATTAGTTTTGCCTTCTCTGCAGCCTTTGGATCAGGGATGTTTCCTGTTTTATCCTCTCTTGCTTTCTTCCACAGAACAGCTCGATCGATTTCTTGACCTTCGGGCATGGTTTCTACCAATTGGTCCGTCAAACCAACATACCCTTTTCTAGACAACCTATGGTTGTACTCCAATTTCTCCCTCCTCTCCTTCTGCTCAGTATGCTTAGCTTCAAAATCTGGGGTTAACCTTGAAGCTACGAAGGCATCCCATTGCGATTTCTCTATGAACTTATAAAGCAATGGGATTTCTTTTAATTTCGCCTTGTCATGTGCGAATGGAAGGATATATTGCTTAGTTATGTTATACTTGAAATCCTTCCATTTTTTGGTGGCAGACTGCAAGACCAAGTTCTTGTAACTATCCCCAATAACATAGGACATTTGAACAGCTTCCCAAATCTGCTCCTTCACGTCCTTGGGTAATTGTTTCCATTTCTTGTCCACAAGAGGGACTCTGGTGCGTGCCAAAACACCAATGTAAGACTGCATCTCAACAGCAGCCTCGCCATGTGGTTTGCCATCTTTATTGAACTCAACCACAGGCTTAACCTTCTCAATTTTCCTCTTCACAACACGGCTCATTATGCTGATACCGCGGCCAGATTTTGGCTCCTCAACAAATGTGGCTGTGCTCGAGTCTTTCTCTGAGGTTGAGGAAAATCTCATCCTCTTCGAGGGTTTGCTTTGAGTTGATTTTTCAACTTCCACTGAACCTGTTTTGGGTTCATCCCCTTGTGCCATTGAACCTGCTGTGGCCTTTGACGCTTCAGCTTCCTTGTTTTGAGATTTCGAAACCATTTTTGATTAATCTGCCAGAAAAACAACGTCGGTTATTAAAAAGAAACGACGTAATAATATAAAACAACGACGGTAACACTAAAAAAGTGACGTCCTATTAAACAATCTCTTAGATCATGAATGAAAATAAAACGACGGTTTTATATATTTCATGACGTAAATGTGCATAAACTACGTCGGTTATTAACAATAACCGACGTGGTTTAAAATTACAAAACGATTGTTCTTCTCTCACTAGACGACGGTTTTATCTTGTTTCCGACGTATTAATTGTCACACCATGACGGTTTTTAGCCACTGTCGTGCAGTTTGCATTACGGCCGTCGTGGTGTGTCCATTCCATCGTCGAAAACAAGACAGAACTGTCGTCTTTTGGCGTCGTGAGAGTATCTACTTATGTATTTAATCAAAACCAGTGAAAGATTTCTTCAATTTGACAGAATCTTGTTTCCAGACAACTACGGCATGCAAATGAAAAGTAAAAAAAGGGAAGAGAGTGAGAAAAAACCTTGAATAACACCGGCGTGCAAAGAAATGTTTCCTTCCGACGAAGAAGAAGACCAAAATGGTGATTTGGACGATGAAGACGATGATTCAGACGATGATGCTAGGTCAGGTGACGAAAATGGTGATTTAGGAAATGAGAGGGAAACTACGATACTTTATCAGGAAGTGAAAATCGTAAAATATTAGGTCAGGTGACGAAAAGTTTATATATTTTCCCAGAGTTCAATACAACGACGTTGTTATTTAAAAACCGCTGTATTATTTATTTATAACGACGGTAGATAATTCATAAATGACGTGGTTATCACAACTGCCGAAAGACTTTTGGAATTCCGATGTGGTTATGACGGCGCTTTTTTCCTCTAAACTGACGTTGTACTTGTAATTTCAACGACTGTGTATTTTAATATACCGACGTGGTTACTTTGCGGTTCTGAAAACGACGTCGTGTTCTTTTTAATACGCGCCAAATGACTTTTGGATTTCCGACGTGGTTATGACGGCGCTTTGTTTCTCTAAATTGACGTTGTACTTATAAATTCAACGACTGTGTATTTTAATAAACCGACGTGGTTACTTTGGTCCTGTTCTCTTTTTAATACTCGCCAAATGACTTTTGGATTTCCGATGTAGTTATCTTTTTAATACGCGCCAAATGACTTTTGGATTTCCGATGTAGTTATGATGTTGATTATTCAAATATGACGTCGGTATTTATATTATAACCGACGTGGATATTTACGGTTATTTTGTTTAAATAGCATTTTTTCAAGCGTTTTTTAACCCTCACTTGTCTTTCTGAAAGCAAATGGGTTTGCAGAATGATTCCTCACTTCCCATGGGTTTGCAGAATCATTCCTCCTGTGTAGCAAGGGTGGAACCAGCCTTAGAACCTGCATGGGTTTTACAGCCGCACTTGCCCGTTTGAAGGCATACGAGGGCACAACCCACAACAGGTTCTAAGTCTAGTTCCACCCTTGCTACACAGGAGTTTTGAAGAAACAGTTGATTTTGATGAAAATGGGAATCGAGGAGTGAGCTTTTCATACTTTGTTGATTTTGATTTTATGAAATTATTAGATATTCATCTGTGGCTGTGCAGGAGCTTGAGAACAAGAGGAAGGAGAGGGCCCAGCTTGCATATGAGAGGAAGAAACAGTTGAACAAGCTGAGGGTGAAGGCAGAAAAGAAACCACGATGTATTTGCCAAATTTGTGTACATATATTGTGTAAATATTGATCAATATTTAACACGAAGAGATTTTGCCTTTTAAGATGAAAATGTTGTTGAGGATTGAGAATTAAATTTTGTTTTGTGTTAAGAAAGATATTACCAAAATAAAAGAAAAATTAATTAATTTTAAAAAGCTATAAAAATAAGACGGCGTTTTACAGAGAAGGCAGACGTATAAACTAAACAAATACGACGGTAATTTGAACTTAGGACGTGGTAAATAAAAACGACAGTAGTGTTGTAGGTACCGTCGTAGTATACTCCAAAATAATAAGTCGGCGGTTTACAGAGAATGCACCGTCGTAGTATACAGACGTGGATTCCATTATATTATACGACGCGAATTAAGAACAGTTGGTCGTGTTTAGTTAGGAGTTAACACGGCAGGTTTTTTGGTGAACTGTCGTCTTTATTTTTTACGTCGGTGGATTCATACCTGCTGTTGTTGTTTTTTGGTCAGATTTTATCTCTGAAGAAACCCTTTTTTAAAAACGACGCTTTTTTATTTGTATGCGTCGTCTTTTAAAAATATTCAACAGTAAGGAACTTATCCACGACGGGTTTTTTTTATACCGTCGTCTGTTTAAATACAACGACGGTTTTATCTTATACCGTCGTCTTTTTCTGGTCGTCTTTTTCCATTTTTGTAGTAGTGCATTGGAAGGAATGTGAATATGTGGTATGTTGACAGTGCATGTAGTAATCACATGACCTCCCATGAGTCTTTGCTTGTTGATATTGATAGAAATGTGAAGTGTAGAGTCAAAATGGGTACTGGTGATCTGGTACAGTCAATAGGGAAAGGTACTTTGGTCATAGAAATGCAAGGAGTGACTAGACGTATTAGAGAGGTCATGATTGTGCCCGGCTTGGATGAAAATCTGTTAAGTGCAGGAAAAATAATAGAACATGGATATTGGCTTGTATTTGGTGACAATGAAGTGAATATCTATGAGGATAAGCAAATGAAGGATTTGGTTGCAAGAGTGCCTATGAAAGGAAATAGATGTTTTCCTTTAAGCCTAGATTATGTCAACCCTGCCATGGCTAATAAAGTAACAATGGAAGAGCCATCTCCCTTGTGGCATAAACGGTTTGGGCACCTAAACTATACCAGCTTGATGTTTCTACAAGAGAAGGAAATGGTGCAAGGTTTACCTAGTCTACAGGCTGCTAAACAAGTGTGCTCAGGTTGTGCAACAGGGAAAAGCCATAGAGAGCCTTTTGACAAAGAAAAGGTTTGGAGAGCATCACAACCTTTAGAGCTGATACACTGTGACATCTGTGGTCCAATGCAGATTACTACTCCTGCAGGCAACAGATTCTTTCTCAAATTTATTGATGACCACACTAGAATGTGTTGGGTGTTTTTCCTACAACATAAGTCTCAGACATTCAACATTTTCACAAGGTTCAAAAATATGGTTGAACTGCAGAGTGGTTATCAAATTAAGAAGCTAAGAAGTGATAGAGGTGGAGAATACACATCTCTGGAATTTTCAAAGTTTTGTGAAAATGTGGGGATGGAAAGGCAGCTGACAGTAGCTTACTCTCCGCAACAAAACGGTGTTGCAGAGAGAAAGAATCGAACCATAGTTGAAATGGCTAGGACCATGATGGGAGAGAAGAGAGTTCCTTTGAAATACTGGGCAGAAGCTGTAAAAACAGCTGTGTATCTGCAAAATCGATGTCCTACAAGTGCACTGAAGAACATAACACCATTTGAAGCTTTTAGTGGAAGAAAGCCAGGTGTTAAACACTTGAGAATCTTTGGTTCTCTGTGCTACATCCATGTTCCTTCACAAAAGAGGCACAAACTAGAGGAAACTAGTGAGAAAGGAATATTTGTGGGATATGGCAGTTGTGAAAAAGGGTATAGAGTACTCAACTTGAGAACTCAAAAGGTTGAGTTGTCTAGAAGTGTAATTTTTGATGAGGGAGGAATGTGGAATTGGGAAACAAATGAGGAAGTGCATATCTCGGTGCCCTGGACTGATGAATCAAGTTCACAGACATCTGACTTGGTTTCAGAACCGAGTGACTTACATCAATCACTCTCAAGTACAGATTTACAAACTGTCCAAGAATCAGTATCACATGATTCTACAACCTCAAACCTTGAAATCTATGATCATACTCCAAGGAAATGGAAGAGTTTAAATGAAGTGTATGCTCAATGCAAGATGAGCATCATTGAACCTGAAAGTTTCAGTGAAGCTGTCAAAGATGAAGCTTGGAAAAAGGCTATGACTGAAGAGATATCAATGATAGAAAAGAATTCCACTTGGGAATTGGTTGACAGACCAAGCAGCAAACCAATTGTGGGAGTAAAGTGGGTCTACAAAACCAAGCTGAACCTTGATGGTTCCATTCAAAAACACAAAGCCAGACTTGTAGCCAAAGGCTACACACAAAAACCGGGAGTTGACTACAATGAAACCTTTGCTCCTGTGGCAAGGTTGGATACTATTAGGACTCTCATTGCACTAGCTGCACAGAAAGGCTGGAATCTGTGGCAATTAGATGTCAAATTAGCTTTCTTGAATGGTATTCTCGAAGAGGAAGTTTATGTTGATCAACCGGATGGCTTTGTGGTTAAAGAAGCTGAAGACAAAGTGTATAGACTAAGAAAGGCTCTTTATGGTCTGAAACAAGCACCAAGGGCCTGGTATAGTGAGATTGATACTTATCTCATTCATTGTGGCTTTCATAGAAGCTCAAGTGAAGCAACTTTATATGTGAGGAAGAAAGAAGGAGTTGGTACCTTGATTGTATCCATCTATGTAGATGGCATAGTCTACACAGGGAGTAGTGCAGATATGATGAAGGAGTTCAAAACAGAGATGATGTGCAAGTATGAAATGTCAGATTTGGGTCTACTCCATCACTTTCTTGGAATGGGAGTAACTCAAACTGAAGGGAGCATCTTTATCCATCAAAAGAAGTATGCTCTCACTCTCTTGGATAAATTTGGGCTCAAAGACTGCAAATCAGTGAGCACTCCTTTGGTTGCTACTGATAAGTTGCAAAGAGAGGATGGAAGTGAGGCTGCAGATGAAAGTTTATACAGGAAGATTGTTGGAAGTCTTCTATATCTAACTGCAACCAGACCTGACATCATGTTTCCTGCTAGTCTGTTTGCAAGATACATGCACAACCCTTCTAAGAAACACTATGGAGCTGCTAAAAGGGTTCTAAGATACATTCAGGGAACCATTGATTTTGGAATTGAGTATGTGACTGGAAAATCTGCTTTATTGATTGGATATTGTGACAGTGACTGGAGTGGATCTGAGGAAGATATGAAAAGCACTTCAGGTTATGCTTTTTCATTTGGAAGTGGAGCTTTCTCATGGGCTTCAGTTAAGCAGCATAGTGTGGCTCTTTCCACAGCAGAGGCAGAATATGTGAGTGCAGCAGAGGCAACATCACAGGCCATTTGGCTCAGATTTGTTCTTGAAGACTTTGGAGAAGAACAAGCTGCTGCAACTACTGTATTTTGTGACAACACTTCAGCCATAGCAATGGCTAATAATCATGTATTTCATCAAAGAAGCAAGCATATTCGAAGGAAGTTTCATTTCATCAGAGATGCAATTCAAGAAGGTGTAGTTGATCTGGTCTACTGCAGAGGTGAAGAACAGATAGCTGATATTTTCACCAAGGCACTTCCCAAGGACAGGTTCAGTTATTTGAGGAACCTACTTGGTGTGAAATCAGCTAGCAATTTAGAAGGGAGTGTTGAAAAGTAAATTGACTAGCTAATTACTGGTTAGTTAGTAATTTACTAAGTCTGTTTTACTGTTAGTTTCATTAAGCAATATGTTTGTTGAGTGACTTGAGCTAATATGCCAAGTGTAAGGTGTAAAGCAGTCGGTTATTTTCCAACGGCTCTTAGGCCTTGTGCTGCCATGTGTCATATCCACATTGGCTCTTGTAATTGAATTAATCGTCTGATGTAATGAGAGAATGAGAATATATACAAAAGGGTGTGATCTCTGCAAAAGTACTGTAGATCACATCTGAGAATATTTCCAATTTCTGATTTTCTCTCTCTCTCTCTCTCTCTCTCTCTCTCTCTCTCTCTCTCTCTCTCTCTCTCTCTCTCTCTCTCTCTCTCTCTCTCTCTCTCTCTCTCTCTCTCCCTCTCCCTTCCCACGAGCTCTCTTGCCAATCCAAAATCTCAACATTGACGTCGGTACTCCTGACGCTTTTTGAGTCATTAGAAAATGACTATTGCGACCCTTTTTAGCTATCAGCAAAGGGCGTGTGTCGTAAATCTTTCTTGGATTCAGTCCAGCTTTGATTTGATGCCTTCCTCTTGAGTGCGTTGATGACTACCCCGCACGAACTTGTAGATTTCGTGGGCGTTGGAATTGACATATTTCGAATAATATATTTAATGACTATCTTGTATCATGCGCAAGTTCAAGACAAAGACTAAACAACATAGAGTCAAGAGAAGTAAAACTAGTGGGAAATACTGTTCGGTGATCATGAATTTGTCCTATAGGTGAGGTGAAGTTGTGAGTGGAAATAAAAGATTGTTCAAATGGTGTCAATCCCAAGATATTTCGGAGACGACTTGATTTCATGGACTTTGGGAGCTAATCTTATTCATTTCAATTGCTTTCCTCTTACAAAAATTGCTGTTGTGGATTCTATTAATGGTTATATATGAAAGAAGATATAGTAGCCACTCACTCACTATGTATGCTATCATGGTGATTCAATTTCAAAACCACTGCATTAATTTTATTTAGTTTTTTAACCGCAATTTGGTCCTTAAATTTATTTTGTTTAGTCAATTTGGTCATCCAACTCTCTCAGTCATGCCAATTAAAACCCTTTGTCACATTCCGTCAATTTGAAGGTTAAAACCATAAGTGTGGAAATAAAGATTGAACGAGAAAGTATAAGGAATTGAAAGGAAATGCAATTAAACTTAATAAAAAGAGCAAAAAGTAAATTAAAGAAAGGCAATGACGGAAATTAAAGTGCATAACGTAAATGACATAAATTAAAGTACATAAAGTAAATAATGGAAATTAAAGTGGGTAAAGAAAATGACGAAAATTAAAGTGTGTAAAGTAAATGACAGAAATTAAAAATGCGGAAAGTAACCTAAATTAACCAGAAAGGTGAAGAGTAAACTATGGCTGGAATCGAAAGACTTGAATTGAAATACAATGACGACAATTTAAACATTCCACCATCGGAAATTTCTTACTACTTAAAGCATCTGGTCGTTTTTAGGCATTCGGCCGCTTCTATGCATTCGATCGCATTTAGGCTTTTGGCACCTTTTAGGCACTAACACGCATATTTGATTTTGAGCTTCTAGCCATCTTTATTGATTTAGGACCGCTCAAGCAAAGCTTAGGCCCAAATGGTGATTCATTTGTCTGATCTTGGGCATCCCGACCAAATTTGAACTAGGCTAAAACACATGCTTCACCTATCTATCCCACAGTACGTGGAAAGCTTTAACACCCCCAACCTCTAAAGGGCTCTCTCTCTCTCTCTCTCTCTCTCTCTCCCCTCCCCCGCCCCCTCTTCCCAGCCCCCACCCAATAAACCACCGCCTCAACCACAATGACCCACTCAGCACCAAACACCACACACCACCTCCTATATCCCTCCACCATCTAAACCACCACCACCATACCCACCATCTAAATCACTATACCCATAATCTAAACCGCCTCAACCACAAAAAGCTTTAGTGCTCTCCAAAATCTCCATGAGTATTTTAGTGTTCAAAAAGCCACTGATATTAAATCTACCCTTCTCAACAAAATTCTTCCAATCATTACAAATCATAAAATTTTATTTATACATTTTTAGACAACGCGCCATGAAGGACAAATTTGAGAATGCATCCCCCATAGGGATCTAAGTGTGCAAGATCATCAGGTCATGCATATTGTTCAGTATCTATAGGCTTTGTTTTTCCTGCTTGTGCACTTTCATTTGTAGATATTAGTCAACCACATTACAATATAACGTGCCTAAATGTATGGTACACCAAAAAGAAGAAGTTGAAACTAGCAATTTCACCAAGGTTTGATTTCTTAGCAAAACAAGAAACAGGCACTTTTATTTGTGCTTTCTTCAAAATTAAAAGAAGAAAAAAATTCAAGAACGTATTAACTCGAGAGATCATATTTTCTAACCACATTATAAAATTAAAATTCCCCGCATGTATTAGACTATTATACCTCCGTGGCATTAAATTAAAACTGTCCAATAATATGGTATCTTTAGCATTAAAATACAGTACTCCCTCAAACATTTCCCTTATAAAAACTCCATGCTCCATCTCTCATTCCTCATCAATCACACCCAAGATATTATTTGCAGTGCGCATACAAGCCAATATGGCGTTGTGTAAGAATTCGTTTGCCCTAGTTTTTCTCCTGGGCTTAACCCTAGTCCAACCAATTCCTACCTACAAAGACTCACCACAAGGCTACCACAATACCCAAAACCCCCCAAAACTCACCACCAGACTACCTCAACTCGCCACCACAGGACAACGGCTGCTCGCCACAACACCACTACCGTAATTCCCATAAAAATTCACCACAAGGCTACCACCACAATGCCCAAAACCCCCAAAACTCTCCACCATACTCCTCCAACTCATCATCACAAGGCTACCACAATTCCCACCACTCTCAAGACTCGCCACCGCAAAACTACCACATGTCCCAACACTCTCAAGACTCACCACCACAAAACTACCAAAACTCACCACAACAAAACTACCACAATTCCCACAACTCTCAAGACTCACCACCACAAATCAACCACAATTCTCACAACTCTCGACTCTCACAATCACAAAACTTCCAAAACTGGCAACCACGAGCCTACCCAAAAAATGCCGGCCAAGACTCATCACAAGACTACCTCAATGCCCACAACGCCGCTTAAGCGCAGGTGGGAGTTCCGCCCCTGACGTGGGATCCCAACATAGCGGCCTATGCGCAAAGATACCCCGATTCCTGTATTGGTGACTGCAATCTTGTGCACTCCCTGGGACCTTATGGCGAAAACATAGCGAAGAGCAGCCGTGACTTGTCGGCCACGGCAGCCGTGAACATGCTTGTATCAGACAAGTCCAGCTATGATTACAACTCTAACTCATGTGCTCCTGGTAAGGTGTGTGGCCATTATACTCAGGTTGTTTGGCGCAACTCAGTTCGTCTAGGGTGTGCAAAAGCAAGGTGCAACAACGGAACCACCTTCATTGGTTGCAACTATGATCCCCCAGGCAATTATGATGGGCGGAGGCCTTACTAATTAAGCTTTTGAACAAAACCCTGCACCGGCCAAATATGGCTACAGCCTATATATAGATGAAGAATAAATTGAGAAGTGGTTGTATTAAGATTCAGTGAAAGAATAACCTTTTAATTACTAAGCTTCAGAACTTTAATCGTCTTTAAAAGGAAATTGCATCCGGGCTTGAAAACTAAATATTTGTGGAAGAGCTTTCACTATATGGGTTGGTTGTGCAAGTGACGTAGAGGAGCTTTCCACGTGGCTTTGTGAGACTTAATTAGTTTAATTAGTTTTTATTTATTTATCTACCTTGTTGAATAAGGAAATCCTAATAAAGTTAGGATTTCTTATGTATTAATTTCCAACTAGAATAGGAAGTTAAGGAGCATATAAATAGGAGGTTTCAACGTTGGGAGGAAGGAGAGAGGAGGTCAGAGACTGGAAAGTGCAAGAGTTTTTAGAGAGACGAAGCCAACGACCTGGAGCTAGAGTTGTTGTGGAGCTGAGATCAAATCTTCAATTGGGTTAATTCTATAACATTATTTATTATGGTTTTTATTAAAGTAGTCATGAACTAATTCCTTTTGCTAGGGCTACGATGTAGCCTAGCCATGAATACTCAATTACTTTAGTCAATGTTAATTCCAAGTATTTTTCCATGTTGAGTGTCTATTACTGTACTTAATGCTTTGAATGTTTGGCCAACATTTAATTGCTTTGATGCTAAATTGACGATAGGGATATCCAATTTAGAGTTTGCTTCTTGTAATAGATGCCATGGGTTACATGATTAGACAGGGATGTTTGTCATGACTTATGTGGTTGTTTTGCAGGTTTTCCAAGAAACTTAATGGGTTCTTATTATTTTTAATTTCATTACTAGGGATAGAGTGGGTTGGTAATAAGGATACTTTTGGCAAAACCAGGAATGGAGTATTGAATAAAGTACAGAAAATCGACTGTCAACATGGAGATTTATTAGGATTAACATGCTAAGGGAATTGGGTAGAATTGGCTATGGTGAAATCGGAAGCTCTAGTGCTCTCACAACTTGAAACTCACCTCCTTATTTTTATATGCTTGCTTTTATTTATTGTTTTTAGTTAATTAATCAATCAAATCTCATCATTCAATTATTCAAATAAAGTCTTGAATTAATCACATTTTGCTCCACAAGTTATATATATATATAGAGAGAGAGGGAGAGAGCGACTTTGGCGACCGACTATTTTCAATGTGAAAAGTACACAACATGAGCCTAAAAGGACTTCCACAAACTACCCTTTTGTCCACATTAGACTGTTGGATAGATCGAGCATGCAAATGCAATGAAACTTTCTTAGATATATAATATATCTAAGAGAACCCACACATAATATATATATATATATATATATATATATATATGATAAATAATATGTACTCAGTGAATGAGTCTTCTCACTATGATGAGTCTTTTATACATAACGCTACGTGACAAAGCATATACAGTAGAACATTTCAATTAAAAGATGAAATTTAGTTAATTTGAGGCAAATTTAGAATGTATATCAAAACGGACTAAGATTCGTGATGCTACTCAACAAATTTAAACCACACTCTATATGTATATTGACAAATTTTACACAATTTAGAGTTTTGACATTGACAATGCTATTGTTTCTCTATGTTAACAATGTTATTTGTCGGCTCAATAATGTAATCTATATCCATATGGCCAAATATTACAATTATTTAGTATGAATTATTCATTTTTATGTAAATAACATCAACTCTTTTAGGTGAAGCATTTAGTCTAGTGCCATTTTGAGCCAAGCCTTAAATAAATAAATAAAGGTCAGAACCATTTGAAGAGCAGCATTCCACTCCATCCCCTCAATTCCCAAATTCTCTCTCATCTTCCCAAACCCTCAGCCACCCAAAACCTCAAATTTCCAATTCCTTTCTCTCGTCTTTCCAACTCCCACCACCTCCGGATGCTCTCTAGGGATGACCTCACTTGCCCTCATGTTTCATTTTGTTGAGTTTAATTGGGTGTTGACTGGAGCTTGCTGGGTGGTTTGAAATCACTCAAAAGCATAGGGTTGCTCTTTGGGCGTTCGTGTGCTAGCCATTTAGGAACATCTCTATCTCTAGCTTAGTTTTATTAGTAGAAAAAAAAAAAATTGGAACATTTACACTATGACCCTATGGGGTGTTGATCCTGGATCCGCCATTGATGATAGGGGCGGGTAGGGTTTGGGTAATCTGGGTATTTTTTTTCTTCTTTTGGTTACTTTTTTTATATAAATAAAAAAAATATATTTTATACTTGGTTTTTTTAGGGTTTTGGTTACCTTTGTTTTTTGACCGAAATGCCCCTGAACAACTAACGACAGTTACTCTATTTTGATAGAAATTAGAATTTGAACTTGAATTGCTTAAATTGAAAACTACAGGTACAAAATTGATCAAATTGAAATGACACAGACCAAAGTAATAAAAGTGGCAAATTACAGGGACCAAAAAGGACTTTTTTCCTTTTCTTTTCTACATCTCACATTTGCTATCTTAATTCTTTCATGGATGTAGTAGTAATAAATAGGGGGTTTCACTAAAACACCCAAAATGGGGGCTGAAATTATAAAAAAACCCAACACCCAAAACACTTTATAAACACACCCAAAACCCATCATTACACACACTCAAAACCCATTTATAAACACACCCAAAAAATATACAATTGTTTATTTTAGAATTGATTTTGGGTGTGTTTCTATATTTAAATAGTGCGTGGGTTTTTTTATAAATACATGCCTAGAATTGGGTTTATTTATAATAATCTATAATAAATTTCATCTCCCTTATTTCTAAGTCTTCTCCTCCTCCTCCTCCTCCTCCTCCTCCTCCTCCTCCTCTCTCTCTCTCTCTCTCTCTCTCTCTCTCTCTCTCTCTCTCTCTCTCTCTCTCTCTCTCTCTCTCTCTCTCTCTCTCTCTCTCTCTCTCTCTCTCTCAACAACTCACCTCTCTTAGCTCCAAAAAATTAGATTCATCATTGAGGAATCTTAGCCTAGTGACTCACCCCCTAATAGCCTTCCAACTCACACCTTAGGCTAATAACTCACCTATAATTAAGGTACCAACTCATCTCCAAAATGATTGTAGATTTGAGAGGCTGAGGCAAGGGGTAAAAAAAGTGGGCTGTTGCCCTCGACGTTTTAGATTCTTCTATTTTTTTTTTTATATAAAAAAATTCATACAAGGTCATTTTGGTAATATTCACACATAGGGGTATTTTGATCATTTTGGCCCAAAATTCAGAAACGATTTCCTACGCGTTCATTGAGTTGAATACTATCGTTCTACTTGAAAATCATAATGATATCACTTCAATTTCTTATACTTTGAAAAATTCAGAAAATGTTACGTAAGGGCATTTTTGTCCAACTTGAAATTAAACACACTTAATCCAATATTCTCAATCCAAAATCACTTGATGAAATACCCATAATCATCCTTCACCATAGTATTAATTTTTCACTAAATACGAAAATCTACTTTGAATGTTTCGGGGTATTACATAAATCGGGTGACTCCCTCCCCCGTCATGTTGTAGAGAGATTTTCCTCCCCAGTTTTATGTTGGGTTTTGTTTCTCCCAAGTTTTGTGCTGAGTTTTGCTTCTTCCCTGCTTTTAAAATCCTTTATGTTGAGGAGATAGAGTTGCTAGATCTAGATGGATCTTTCATACTAGGTGCTGTAAGATCAAGTGGAATGCTAGAGGTGCTGTGGCCTTCTTTGGCCAAGTGGATGTTGAGCGGTAATGCCATTTCACTTTTGTTGCTTCTAGATCCCTATTCATGCAGAATCAATTGTTATCAAGGTCTCTCTGTAGCACTAGTGCTGTAAAGAGTCTTCTTGATTCTCTATCTGTCACTCTAAGTGAGCTGGGCTTGAATTTGTAATAGTTATTACTCAGTGTCTTGTTGGATTTATTATATGCAAGAACCTCCATTTGGGGTGTGTTCTTCTTGTACATCTCTTGCATTTACCCCTTTATTAATGAAATTATGCTTGTTCTAAAAATATATAATATTCAAAAAAGAAATAGCCAACAAGGTCTAGCCAAGTGGAAAAGAATCTTGGCTTGCAGACCAATGGTCTCAGTTTCAAATCCCCATTATACATTGGTAGTGTGTGTGTGTGAAAAACCCTTCCTTTGTAGTTTAGACTATCATTCATATTCAAAATCTAAAAAGAAATATAACTCTAAAAATTTAATCAATAAGGAGGAAAGTAGAATATATTTTATTCTTTTTGGTGCATGCTTTAATTTCACGATTTATTGGCTAAGTTTGGTACTCTAACATTCACCAAGTGCCATATTTATCTCAATAATATTTTAGTGGGAATATTTTAAAAAACACAGATTTTATTAGAGTAGCCAACCTTGCAAATTCCTTTGGGAATACACTAGATAACATCTTAAGCTTCCAACCTAAACACAGTTACCCACCTAAGCTTCTTCTGCCTATCACACTGAAAACTGCCCAACCCGCCCAACCCTTTCTTAGCCTCTCCTCAAAACACAGCATATTTACACATCTATTTTTTTTATTTTTTTTCCCGTACATTGGAAATTTATCATCATAATTCAGCCTTGAGAAAGCTTCTGCAGACACTCTTCCATGCCTCCTGGTCTGGCTCACTCGCCTGCAGCTTGGCCTTCAGCTCCTCAGTTTCAGTGTCCTAAAACCAAATTAACAGTAAAGAAATTACGTTACGAAATACGAATAGCACTCTCAGTTTAGCTTCTAGCACAATAAATACTCGTACCACGATGTATTCGAGTTTCACGAGACGATCAATAAGGTTGAGAAGGATGTCCTTGGTGTACTCAGGGTGGCCTTGGATGCCCATGATGTGATCTCCATACTTGAACATCTCCACCCCAGTCTTCTCCGACCATGCAATCAACTCAGCCTTCGGAGGAAGCTCCCACACCTAATTCATTTTTAATTGTTAATTTTAGTAAGCAAAACTTACTAGGTCTATTAGCAGTGCGTTTCTGGAGATACAAACCTCATCTCGATGGATTTCATATATGGAGAGAAGAGCTGGAATTTTGAGAGATGAGAAAGCCTTGGAAGATGCCGACAAGTGGACGGTCCGGATTCCTATGTCCCACCCGGTGATTGCCCTGCCGGATTTTCCTCCCAACGCACGGCTCAAAATCTAATCAAACCATAAAAAACAATATCATGCTACATCATTTATCATATATATATCAAATGAACAGCTCATTGCAAACCTAAAAGGGCAACCAGAAAAAGAAACAGATGTTCAAGATAGGGAAAGAAATATCTTATTATTTCATTCAAAGAATTGACATATAACCAAAAGGTGGCCTTCCAAAAAAAAAAAAACCATTGAGCTCAATCTTTTTACCTCCATTGATCCTACATAGATTCTACAATATCACAGATTCCATTACAATTCAAAAAGATTAAAGAAAAAAAAAAGCTAGATTCTGAAGCAATTTAAACTAATATGATATTCTAACGTGTGCATTTGATGTTACACAACTTTATCTTAATGTTCATAACGGGGGACAATGCACGACATTGCACCAAGCACCCAAATGGTGAAGGTAAAAGCCAATGAGAAATCCAAATTTAAGAAAATAAAATAAAATAAAATTGGAGAAGGTCCAGATTTTTCTCCACAAGTTATATAATATATATGCACAGAGAGAGAGAGAGAGAGAGGCAGAGAGCGACTTTGGCCACCGACTATTTTCAATGTGAAAAGCACACAACATGAGCCGAAAAGGACTTCCACAAACTACCCATTTGTCCACATTAGACTGTTGGATAGATCGAGCATGGAAATGCAATGAAACTTTCATACATATTATAATTGAAGTTTGGCCTACGTCAATTGAATTAGCTTTTAGTGACATGGGTTTTCAGCTTTTTGTATGCCCCTCAATCGTATGTGGAAGTTTATCCTAACCCAATCATCAATGATCAAGAGAACCCACATACATATATATATATATATATATATATATATATATATATATATATATATATATATATATATATATATATATATATATATATATGAGAATAATCTCCGTTGCAAACGTGTCACACATGTAACACATTCACTATAATGAGTCTTTTATATACGACACTATGTGAAAAAGCATATACAACAATAGAACATTTCAGTTAAAAGATCAAGCCTAGTTAATTTAAGGCAATTTTAGACTGTATATCAAAACGGACAAAGATTCGTGATGGTACTCAACAAATTTAAACCACACTCTATATGCGTATTGACAAAGTTTACGCAACTTAGGGTTTTGACATTGACAATTGCTATTGTTTCTCTATGTCCACTCAATGATGTAATCTATATCCATATGGCCAAATATTACAATTATTTAGTACGAATTTATTCATTTTTATGTGAATAATATCAACTCCTTTAGGTGAAGCGTTTAGTCTAGTGCCCTTCTGGGTAATGTTACTAGTGGGCACCACGTACTTGGTGTCCATGATCTCATTGTCATGTAAAAGCCAAGCACCAGGAGTAAGCCACGTTCTCACCACGTGGAACAAACAAATGGTTTAACTTGGGCCCACAAGAGAGGAGTGGAAACCCCTCCTGTCCCTATACAACAAAATCCAAATGGATTTTGTAAATTGATTTGACAAAAATATCTACAACTGTTGAAATTGACATGTTTTTTGACCATTTGAAAGTATTTCAGATGTTACAGAAATGGTTAGGATGTGACACAAATTTTTTCCTCTTTTTGTTGCTCTTGCTTTCTTTTTCGACCTCTTTAAACACGCGTGCCTGTAAAATCTCGATTTGTAATTCTCTTTTTCGCACCCAAAAAATAAGGAAAAACAACCAAACAAGTTTCGGAATTTCACCTAAACAAACAACAAAAGAGGGCAAAAGATTTACTTCTTTCTCTTCTTTTAAAGCACATAAAATCACCGTAATTATTTTTTTACTAAGACAAGAGAGAGACTATAGAAGGAGGTGGCGGCACAAAGGCGTCACAATCGTACGGTGGATGGACCACTGACACACAAGTTCCCGTCCGATGGACCACACACCAACCTTTTCGGAGCGATTCTCGACTCAACCCCTAAACTGCCTGCGCGTATTGTTATAGGTGGTGGGCCCCTCCCTTTCACTAGGACAACATGACGACGGCCTTAAACTTCCCATTCGACCTAAAAAAAACCAACTTACCATTTTAAGCGTTTCTTGGCGTTTCGTTTTCTTCAACGCCAATTGGATGGACTTATTTTTAATCTCAATTAATTCCGCACCCCTGAATGACCCTTATACCCTTATAGATTAAAATGTCCAAAATGCCCTCAATTTTAAAAGCCAAAAAACAAGGGAGAATGAACGGAGCAAAATTACCTTGGAACTTTTTTCTTCATGGAATCAATCCAAAATCCAAAAACCCAGGAAAAACTGGGAATCTAGTTAAGCAAATTGAACTGAAATGAAGATAATGCCCTTGTAAACCTTTGAGGGTGGGGGGTGAGAAAATGAACTTACCTGGTGGCCAAAGCAAATGCCCAGGACCTTCTTCTTCATGTCATCCAATTTCTTCAGGAGGGCCAAGAGCCTGCAGATCCAAGCATCATTGCCATGGGCATCTCTGCTGCTGCCAGATATCACAAACCCATCATAGCCGTCAATCTCCTCATCCAATGGGAACTCCCCACATGCCACTCTGTACAGGTCCCAGGCCTCCCCTTCCTCAGCCAGCATTTTCAGAAAAACCCCAAAGTACCCCCCATACATCTTCTTCACGTACTCCGAGTCCTCTGCACACAAAAGCAGAGCAAATTTCTTCCCACCCATCTTCCTCTCTCTCTCTCTCCCTCTTAATGCGGATTAAATCCTGTGTTGTTTAGGGGTTTCTAGAGAGAGGTTGGAAGGCCTCTCTGACTCTTCAAAATGGGATTTTTTGAGAGAGACAGAGAGGATTTTGGTGTGGAAAGTTGAAACTCCTTGGACTTGTCTGTTGAAGAAGAACGGAGATTGCCAGATGGGGCAATTGGAAAACCAATGGGGCTGGTTTTAAACTGGTGGGGTTCTAGAAAGGGCCATGTTTGGCTTCCTATTTTACAAATTTGACACCCTAGGGTGATTTGTCAAATCTACCCCTTTCCATTTGCCTCATCTTATTTATTTATTTATTTATTTTGCTTTACATATATAGTTTTATTTTGTTCCCATAAAATATTCTACAGTGAACAAAAATGAACCTGCCTGCCAAACTGGCCTCCATTTGAACCAGAAATGAACCTTCTCACAATCCCCACGCAAAGTTGCTCTGCCCTGTCAAAGTGACAAAGACCCAAAAAGCAAAATCTGTTCTCTAATCTTTTAAAGCATCTCTTTTGTGTTTGATTGGGGTATTTTCATTTATTAATTTTAACCCAATAACGCATTGCATAGGATGATTTGTTTAAACAATATAATTTTCTTTTTTTGAGAAGCGATAATATACTAAACTAACATATATTACACCGATTCTAAGACTAGAACCCAATTCAAGACCTTGTTTCGAGGAGTAATTATTTTTGTTTTCAAATGGAAAACAATTTGTTTGCTTTTTTTTTAATTTCTTTTTGTGACCTTTTGACCCATGCAGATTATTGGAGAATGGAGTGCACGCACGCACCTCTTTTAATGCTTTTTTTTTTTTAATGGAAAAAAATTTGCTCTACTGCAACTTGTGTGCATGTTAGTGACCATTGATGAACTGAAAAGGAACATAACCCCTTTCCATTGATCGATATAAAAGCTATAGGCAATACATGCAGAAGGAACAACACAAATCATCACAGGTCTCATTAAATGTTAATGATCATCAAATAATGTGTCATATTCTTACTTGTATAAACAAATGTTCATTGGGTTTTCCGACCTTAACTTGCAAATTAGTGGTCTGAGGTTTGAACCTTATTGACACTGACACATTGGTAAAAGCAAAACACCCCTCCCCTCTTTCGAACTTACGTTTGTAGCATTATTTGTATTGCATTTTAGGTTAAAAATAGTCCATATGTTTCAATTAATTTTTGGTCTAGTTGTGTTTGTTTGGTGAGTTGGATTATGTAGTTGGATAAGATGCATACATAATCCTAGTCAATTGTTTGGTGGCTTAACAACATGGATTGGATTGTGTCTAATTATACTAGGGCCAAATGTAGTAGGATTATTAATTCTAACAAAATGTTGGGATTAAGTTGGATTAGCCCCGACTAAGCCCCTACTAAGCCATGCAATAGTACTAATCTAATTCCTTAATCATGTGTAGTATTAAATACATCACTGCATTAGTATTATCATTTTCAGTTCAGTGTAATTCAATGCAATCCAATCTTAATTATCAAACATAAAGAAGAAGAAAAATTTAGTTTGTTGGTTTATATATGATAATGTTGAGAAATTAGTTTGTCCATTTATATATATTTTTCATATGAGAGTTTGTCCATTTATATGATAAAGTCCTTTTATAGAAAGCAAATTATCTTGAGAAATTAGATAAGTTTGAGGTTTGAATCTCTGTTAGTGTTGAGAGAGACACAACTAAAGTATTGGATTTGTGAGTGTGCAAGATTGTGTTTTTGGGCCTACAGGGAAATCTCCACTAAGATTTGGGTGAAGAGGAGTGAATATATATATTTTTTTTTAATGAACAAAAAGTTTAGAGGGAGGGGAGGCTAGCCCATCCCAGAGACATGGCATACCAAGGTCTCTTTGAGAATTTACAGAGAGGGTCTTAGCCCCTTTTTGGGTTTTTATAGATTACCTATTAAGAGGGATTGTCTGCAGCGGGACTTAAATCTAGGTCTTACTAGCGAATAGAACACTCCTTACCAACTCAACCAACCGTCGTTGGCAGAGAGTGATTATTTTGAGAGTGTGTGAGAGGTTATTTTCTCTTCCATTTTAATCTTCTTCTCTTTTACTGGATTCATCATCATCGCCCGTGGACTTGGCACGGTTTGAGGTGCACCATGCTTTATCTTGGGTTTGTGTTTTCTGCTTTAGTTTTGTCGACATTGGCTTGTGTGATCTTTCTTTGGACTAGAAATTTTGTTCGTTGGCTCCATAACATTCCTAACAGATAGAAGGATTCTTTAATAGGATTTAAGACATAGAAAAACCAATAGAATGGAGAAAGAAAATAAGAAATACTTTTAGTACGATTTATGTGATTAATTATGACAGTATTTTGTTTTCACGCAATTAAAGAAATGGTTCATGTTGTTTTCATTATCATTCTCTCACCATTCGTAGTTTTATTCATATACATGGACATGGACATTTTGGAACAATTTGGATGTCAACTGGAAGTGATTATAGAATACTATGATAGTATGATCACGTGGTACATCTTGTACACATATGTTATACTTGAATTGCAATTTTACTTGCAATGATACATTTCAATAGCTTCAAATCAATAGTTATATGTACTTAAAGGTTTTTTTACATGCTCAAATAAAATAAAATGAATAAATTTAATAACACTAAAAATTATACCCTTGCAATATTCTCAAAGAGATCTTTAAAAAGAGACTAATTTTGAATATATTTGAAAAAAAATAATTGATGTATTTTTTTCCATTGCATTGAATTATCGCATTGAACTATTGAACAACCATTGCGGATACTCTTAACAACATAATGCATTAATTGCTTTACTTTTTCTACTTTTTTTTATTGGCATGTAAGTCCCATGGTTAGCCTATTATAATTCAATAGAGGACATGGCATGCTCTATTGCAATGAACTAAATCACACCATTGCAAGTAAGATTTTACTGTTTTAGTTCAATTTCATGCAATAAAATTGCATTGATCTTAACCATTGCAAATGCTCTAAGGAAGAAATGAAATTTTTTTTGACCAAGTTGAAGGTAAAAGATGTATTACTCATGAAAAAAACTTATCCCATCTAACCCTGCAAAATGGTAAGATAACGACACCTTATAACTAATCCCTCCAACATGGAAAGTCATTCACTTCTACTACCTTCATTTCCTCCTTCAACATACCTTAGATTTAGTGACTTATCCAATCTAATCCAATCCTCTTTTTTTTTTAAGAGAGAAAAGTGATAATTGTATTCATAAATTAAGCACAAAGATCATCAACCACAAGAGCAACTACAAATGCTCACAAAGGGGTAATACAAATATGGAAGCATAGTAACCACATAGGGTTAATCCAGATACAAGCCACAAAAGGCCAGAGAAATTTCGGCGTAAAAGCAGCATGCTTTAACAAACCACACATGAATCACAAAGCCCAAATCGACCAATACAATAACAACTTTTAACTCTCACAAGTACATACTAAAAAACAATCAAACACCCAACTCACAAGGAGTTGATGCAATTATTACAAAATAAGAAAACTACAAACAAATAACCAAAAACCAGCAGAGCCACTACTGTCGTTTGTTGCCACCCCACCATAGACGTCGTTGCCACCTTGAAGATAGAGAACACCACCAAGATTGCAGCTAGTCACCTTACAACTAAAACACCAACCAATAAAACCACAAATCCAAGTAAATCTAGACACAAGTAGCCTCCCCATAATTAAAACCCCAAATCTAGTAGATGGGGAAGGAGAAAATAAGTTGGGAAGCAAGGAAGAGAGACAGAGAGAGAAAAGAAGGAGGAGGAGAAGGAGTCCCCCTTCCCCAGAACACAGCAAAAAGGTTTGAGAGAGAGAAAAGACACTAGGGTTTAGAGAGTTTTTTAATCCAATCCAATCCTAGTCTAGGCACCAAACGTCAAATTATTGTGGACCTTGGGTGTCTGTCTTTATTAGAGATGACACCAATCGCAACAAAGATGGCATGACTACTCACTGTGCCGTTATGATATTGGCCTTCCCTTGTCTCAGATTTTAATTATACGCATCGTATATGGTGGGATTCCATTCCACTAGTTAACATAACTTTCAACTATCTTGCCAAACACTTTCTTTTCCTTATCTTCACGATAAAGGAGTTCTTGGATCATTGGGACTTGCTGAGTTTGCTAGTACATTTAAACCAAGGGGGATGAAAGAGAAAATGAAAGACAACAAAAGAAACTATGCATTCCATGCAAAGAAAATATTGGCAAACCATTACCTCAAGAAGTGTCCTTCAAAAACAACTTTATTAATCTCAGATGTAATGCTATGGAAAAAAATTCCCAGAGCTGAGCACAAATACAATGCTAGCAAATATGTCAACCTATTATTTTCACAATATTATTCACAATTCATTCCTAAATTAAGAGGAATTTTTAATTTTTAACAAACAATATTAGGAGAAGGGGATATCGAATCTAGGACTTGAGACGGTTAATAATGAAGGATTTGAAGTCAATTTTTGAAATATATCTGGTGGTAGGGGGAAAGGAAATAATACAATTGAAAATATAAAAGAATAATTTAAGAGTTCAATGAAGCAAATGTATGGAGGTTTTAGATAAAACTAACTTAAAAAAATTATAAAATAGATATATATATGATTAAATCATAAAAATATAGATATAGGACAATGACTATGACTATAATTTGAAAAGGTATTATGCTTGCTTTACTAAACCATCTTGAAACCGCAATTGACTAGTGGCTCAAGTTGCTGATAACATTTGTCCTTGCATATGCCGTATCATCGGTTCGACTTCTCATTTCCCAATATTTCACTTGTATGAAAACAACTCATCTTCAAATGAATTTGAGTACCTTGCATATGTCCCAAAAGAATGGAGTACTTTTTTTTTTTATCATCTTTGTTCATGACTCATGTTGAATTGACCTCATCCACTTTGCAACAATAGCTAACCACATCATGAATTCCAGTCTCAGTCGAAGCTTTAGTTTTTTTCTCCTTTCTTGTTGGCCAATATGAGATGCAAGACCCTTTAGAAAGCACCTGGAAAATTACCTAATCAAAATTTATTGGGGAATCTGATTGTCGTTTTGCCCTTAGCCTGTTGAATTTATATGCCCGCAAAAGTTTTGATAACAAAGTGAATTGCCACTTTCCATGAAAGCTAATTCAAATTGTGCTAGAGTGCGTGGTTGATGAACCCACTGATAATACAGTCCTATTATGTCATCTTGATGACGGAAGTTGGAACAATGGGTCCAATTATTTCATTAGATCTAAAGCAAATGCCAAAGGGAAATAAAAATCCTAAAAAAAACAAACCTCATAAATGCAACAAGCTGCTGTTGTTCCAAATGATTTTGGAGTTTTTAGGGGTGCCCTAGCTATGCAAAGTCACTCATGGGGTTTCTATTCTAGCGATTTATGGAGAAATTTTATTTGCTGTAGATGTTGGTTTTTTCCCTCTCCTCATAGAAACTGAGTCTTTCGAAGCTGTATGATGATTAATTCAAGGGAGACTATTTGGGCTAATGTTGGCAACATTGTGGATGATGTGAGAGACTTGCTCGTGCAATTTTCTTTAAAGGAAGTCCAATTTTGACATAGGGAGTGTAACAAAGTGGCTCATGTTATTGCCCATTTTGTTTTACCCGAACAAGATCCTTATTATTAGTTAGAAGAAGGCCATGTGTGGCTAATGAATTGTATGACCTTTGTAACCAAGGCTTCTGGTTAATGAAATTTACTTCTTTTCGATAAAAAAAGAAGAAGAAGAAGAGTTCATCAGAATTATTAGACTAAAACAAACTAAAAAACAAAATCACCACTCAACGTCCTCTCGGGCAACCCGAAGAGAGCTATAGCACCATATATACCGGCTAAACCCATAGTGCCACACCGGCTAAACTCGAACTCGACACAACACAGCAGCATCCCCTCTTCATAGCTCCAAATCTATATCGAAGGCTGACAACTAGAGTTAAATCCTTGCATACGTTGGCATTAACCTTGATTAATATATGTGTCCTAATTTGATTGTTAGTGACCTCTTGAAAGGTTATTCATATTTCCTAGAATTCTTAGAACTTTTCCCCTACCAAAGAATTATAGGTTTATAAATAAGCCAATTTTAATATGACATATTATAAAAAACTCATATAAAGTCATTTCTCATTAGAATCTTTTAGTGCGTTAAAATTTTGACTTCCACAAAAGAATAAATCTTTTTCAATCACAAACTGCCATAATTTGAAAATGATTTGATCATTAGGATAATATTCATCAACAATAGGGACGTAGGTTTTGAATAAAATATTCCAAGAAAGAGAAAGACAGTAAGATTGCTCAAGATTGCGTAGACAGAAACAGCATAAAAAGGAAAGTAAGTCAGAACCCTTTCTCATCCGCCAAACTTTTATAGAGACAGGCAGGCAGAGATGTCAGAGAAGGTGCGCGGAAGGTGTCACGTGATTTTCTATCATCTGATTGCAGTCACGTGCGAGACACAGCTAATGGGCACAAAACACGTAATACCAAGTTACTATTTTTAATTTGTCTCTAGTTATTGTCTGTGTTCGAGCTAAAGCTGAGACTGAATGTATCAAATTGAGGAAGGACACGTCACACTTTTCGTGGATGCATATGAAAAATGTGTTAATTAATGTCCAAAAATAAAGAACTCCATTCAAGCCTTATCGGGTCGGGTCCATAATGGTGGAGTGTATCGTTTGTCAGATACGATAGTGACATGTCATCTTTGCCAAATAAATTTTTAGTTTATTTTTAAGATCTATAATGTGTTTCTCGATATTTCTTTTTCCTCTGAATCATAGTTCTGACACATATGGAAAAATAATTCATAAAAACACAAAAGATTACAGGGTAAGAAGGGAAGTATTTTTCTTTTTTATATAATGTTTTTGAGGTAAGTTTGGTATTTTAAGATATTTTCACTATATTACACTTGATATTTTTATGTAATATTGTTATGTTTTGGAGTTTTGTTGAACCCAAAAAAAAAAAAAGGAAAAAAAGAAGAAGAAGAGAAAAACGTATAAACGGGTGGAACAAAACACCACACAACAAATTTACTAATGAGTTTGAGTTCATGTATTTGAACAAAACAATTTAACCAATCGAATTTGAGTTTAAGATAATTTCACATGACACGAATACGTTAAAACACGACAACTTAACAATCTAGTAATTACTGATCACATTTCTTGTCATGAATAGTAATTAACAAAACTCACAAGATTCATGATCATGCTAATTAGGAATGCCATATTGAGAACGTTTTCCTTTTTTTTTTTCCTAATTTTATATTTTTTTTTGAAAACGAACATTCTTACTAGTGGTGGCCACCAACATATCCATCCAAATATGCATCAACTAATGGGCTACAATTTTTCTTCCACTATAATACACTAAGCAAAATTGGGTAAATCATTTCTCATAGTGCTAGACTAGACTGCCCACAAAAATTGGCTAGCTAGACAGACGACTAAAGCTGATTGGTCCTCCTTCATGCAGCATGCTTTGCCCTTTGATAATGGTATATGTACGTGTACCGCATGCCCATGCGATTGCGCCTTAAATCAAGAACAAGGAAAAGGGGGTGAGAGGCAAGGAAAAGGGGGCGAGAGGCAAGAAAAAGCATTACATACTGAGAATTTTCCTGATGTGAGATTGTGCACAGGATAACTTAAAAAATTTAAAGTGTTTGCGCACATTTTTCTAACTTTATATGTTCGTTTGGGAGTGATTCTGAATAGGTCAGTAATCAATTCTATGGATAACTATTTCTCTATATAATACTTTAAGGGAGCTGATTTCCCCACTCCCATTTTTTAGCACTTACACTCCCTTTTGCTTTTTAATACTTTTTAATAAATTTTGTTCTTTCTCTTCCCTATTCTATCCTTACCCTATATTAATTTATTTTTTACTTCACTTTTATATTATTTCTTTTTCTTTATACTTAATTTTCTAACTTACACTCCATTTTCAGTATTAAAGGGAAAAAAAACTTAATTTCTTACTCAATTAAAGGAAAAAAATACTGAAAATGGAGTGCAAGTTGGAAAATTAAGTATAAAGAAAAAGAAATAATATAAAAATGAAGTAAAAAGAAATTAATGTAGGGTAAGGGGAGAATAGGAAAGAAAAGGAACAAAATTGATTAAAAAGTATTAAAAAGAAAAAAAGGAGTGTAAATGGAGAAAAGGGGAGTGGGGAAATCATATCCCTACTTTAAATGGTTTTAAGTGATTTATGGAGAAGCACATGAGAGGTGCTTCTCACTTAAAGTAATTATATGGAGAAGCACATGGGAGATGATTCTCTCCAGAAGTGATTCTGGCCTATCCAGTATCACTCCCAAACAAGCCATTAGACTAATTTACAAATTTCTTATTTTCCTTATATTTACGAGTCTCCCTCGTATCAATAGGCTTTTTTCTCTAAAATTTTATCCATATCTATAGTAAGTTTTTGTTGGACATGAACTCTTATTTCCATTTTATTTCATAATTATTTACATTTTAATAGACTATTGTTTCGTGCATTGGCACCTTTATAATGAAGTTGTTGTGTTTTGAAATTTTTTCTTAATCAAGAGCAATTTTGAATTATTTGAAAGTTTAACAATAAGAACCTTTTGCTCTAAGAAATATTACACTTTTTTTTATATATAAAAAAGAATAATTAGAAATTAGAAAATACCACCACTGAAAAAAAAAAACAACAATAAATTTTCAAACCCACCGTCCAAATCCCTTACTCCATCAATTAATTAATAGATCCACTAGCAACTAGATAAAATAATCGATCAACTAGCTAAAACCAAATTATAATTAGCAACTAGATATGTATCTCAAGACTAAGATAAAATTAGTAGCTAATTGGCATTAGTGCCGTTTTCACTCTCTCCCAAGACTAAGATAAAACCCTAGCCCCCTCTCCCAAGACTAATTGGCATTAGTGCCAATCTAACTAACACCCCATTAGGCAAGTTATATACTTATCTAAAAGTTTATTTATTTATTTATTTTGAGAAGATTGTTGACTAAAAGTTAAACTAGTTTTGTTTAGCGTTTACATAATTAATTAAGAGTTAATAATTCATGATGGGCTAGAATCATTTGTGCTTGGTCATTTAGTCATTTGATGGCTGAAATAAAGAAGGAAAAGAGCAAGACCCTAGGGCCCAAAGGGGATGAAGAGGCCTATAGGCGGATGTGTATGAGAGAAAATTCGTGCCTCCCTCCCCATGAGCGGTGTGTACGTCTTTCTAGCACCAAAACAACGACCATAACCTTCTCTGCATCACCATAGCCTCACGCAGACTATATTTTAGAGGCCGAACACATGTGGGGCTGGGTGAACTTCGTGGTGGTGAAGAACAATGAAAATCGGTTTCAAGCCTCAGTCGGTTTCGATTCAAGCACATGATAAGGGTAAGTTTCCTAACTAACTCTCTTGTTTTTATGTCTGCATTATTTATCAAATATGAAGATAAGATACATAGGAGAAGCAAACTTTTGTATATCCGCTGCGTTTAGTTATTTTCTGTGCATATTTTCTAACAATATCCCCGGTGTGGTTTGAGAGGTTATGGGGTTTGCATGGATGTTATTAGGTGGGCTAAGATGGGTGGTCGGTTGGTTGCTATGGTAGCTGGAATGAGTTTAATTTGTATATGGTTTATACAAGTTTGTTTATATTATATCCTAAATCTAAGACGATGACGAAGTAGCCAGTTTTGATCTATGCAAAAGGCAATAAAAACTAATTACATTAACAAAATTTTTGTTGCAAATGAAGTTATTGGTTGAGATCAAAGCTTTTCAGTTGGCTTGGAAACATGTTTGGTTGGAGAGATTAAAGTATTTCAACTTAGATGAGTGAGTTCCTATAAGTGATTCAAGCTATAGGTTTAGGAAGGCATGATAATTTTGATTTGGATTTTTTTTAAATTCCCTTGCTAATACACATTATTAAATTTATTTAGTTAGTTGAATATAGCTTTAAAGGGTGAAAGAGGCAAAAGGGTCTCTCTACCCTTCTCTAAGCTCCCCTCAAGACCTTAGACAATCTATTTATTTTGGTTCGTTCTCGGATATTCCTTTTTGCGTCCCTTGATTTTTTCTATATTGAGTAGCAAAAAACCCACTCGTGTAGTGGTTTGGAGCAATTGCTCCCTCATGCAAGGTCCTGAGTTTGAGTCCTAGCATCCACATGTAGTATGCGTGAGTTTAGAATATTATATATCGCCCCTCTCAACAAGAAAAGTCCCCAAAAAAAGTGTATTTTTCTTCATTATTACAAGATTAAAGATTTTATTTTAAACCATAGTCAACCTGATACCGAAGAAATTAATTACTTTACACCATATTCAACTACCAAAAGAAATGTAAATTATACTTTTTACTTTTAGATAATCCAAACTCAGTGCGAAACAGTTAATATTGTCAAAACTAAAAGAATTTTATTCTAGAGAAAAGAAAAGGAAAAAACTAAAAAGATACAGCCAATAAATTGAAATATTTAGTATCACATGATTGAAACATGTGTACTTTGTGAAAAGGAATGTATATAATAAAATTCAATTGATGCACCCTTTGATGAAATCGGAATATTAAATATTTTGAAAGGGCACACAACTTAATACCTTATAGGATACAACACTTGTCATATTTAATACCAAAATATTATACCGGAATAACAATCTATTTAGTAACATAATAAGCACATACAATGTATGATTCAGAATAATTCTTATCCTTTCAATATGTATTCGAAAATAAGTTATTCTTTAAGAAATTTGTACACTTGTACTCTTAAATCAATATATACAAATGCCAAAGCACAGAAGAACAATAAAAGCCAAAGCATAAGATTGTTGATTTTCCAACCACTTTTAGTTTGCCCGTTAAGTCCTCCGTTAAATAGTGATGTGACACACTCATATTATACCACGTCGACTGACAAATAAATAAATAAAGAAATAATAAAAAGAGGAAAACATTAAACAAAAAACTAGGGGTTGACATCAAGACCGGAAAACCAGGGCACCGGATGGAAAAAATAAGAAAAAAATCGTGTTGACTAAAAAGTCAACAAACTGGCACCAAATTGGACTGGACTGGAACGGGTGTGTATTTTTTTATTTTTTTAAAAAATTATTTAAGTCCAATGTTAAATCTCTAATATCATAACTAATATTTCCCCAAGCTCAACTTCAAAGCACCTCTATTTTCTAGGCCAAATCATCTCTGTTTGCATGAAATTGGGTTAATTATGAGGATTGAGATTCTCTTTGGTTGCTGGGAACATGTAATTTTTTTTCTTCTATCAATGAACATAAGGGAAGAAACACATTTGTTTTATAAATATTATTTATTATGTTTTTGTTTTCTGTGTGTTGTGTAAACATAATATTATTTCCCTATTAAAATTATATTTGTTTTACAATTGAATCTATCCTTTTTGGTCATTTTAAATTAGGGTAAATCAATAATTCAATAAATAGTTTGGTAATAGGGTGTTTTGGAGTTTGAAGGCCAAATGAGAAACTTTTATCCCACATAAAAAATCCACACTTCTATGAAGGTGTTTATAAGAGCATTTCCAGCAGTTAGCCCTGGCAGGGGGGGGGGGGCGGCTAGGGCAGCTACTATTTACGTGAATAGTGGCTGTCCTTGCAAAAAGCAATGTTGGTTTCCAGCAATTGCCATGGCAAAAGGCAAACACTATTCATTTTTTTATTTTTTTCACAAATTTGTTTACCTAAATAATTAATTTAGAGAATATTTTCGGATAAGATTTTTGGGTTCCTATGTGTCAATACTATTCATATATCATAATCGGATAAGATTTTCGGTTTCAAATTTCATGTAAATTTCAAAATTCAAAATTCAGATAACTTTCGAAATTCAATTTTCAGATAAATTTCAAATTTCAATGAAATTTCATATGAATTTCAAATTTCATATAAGATTTTCACCCTCTAAAATTGCACCACGTGTCATCTTTATCGGCCTAAATTATTCTATAAAACCAGAAGCTCAGCTCATACCTCTCACACCACATCTTCTCTTTATTTTCATTTCTTAGATTTTAGAATTCATACTCCATTCTCAATGGAAGACATGAATGAGATGTTGGAGAGGCAGATGCGAGAAACTAGAGAAAGAAGGTGTAGACGAGCTGCAAGCAAAAGGGGGCTAGGGCAGCTACTATTTACGTGAATAGTGGCTGCCCTTGCAAAAAGCAATGTTGGTTTCCAGCAATTGCCATGGCAAAAGGCAAACACTATTCATTTTTTTATTTTTTTCACAAATTTGTTTACCTAAATAATTAATTTAGAGAATATTTTCGGATAAGATTTTTGGGTTCCTATGTGTCAATACTATTCATATATCATAATCGGATAAGATTTTCGGTTTCAAATTTCATGTAAATTTCAAAATTCAAAATTCAGATAACTTTCGAAATTCAATTTTCAGATAAATTTCAAATTTCAATGAAATTTCATCTGAATTTCAAATTTCATATAAGATTTTCACCCTCTAAAATTGCACCACGTGTCATCTTTATCGGCCTAAATTATTCTATAAAACCAGAAGCTCAGCTCATACCTCTCACACCACATCTTCTCTTTATTTTCATTTCTTAGATTTTAGAATTCATACTCCATTCTCAATGGAAGACATGAATGAGATGTTGGAGAGGCAGATGCGAGAAACTAGAGAAAGAAGGTGTAGACGAGCTGCAAGCAAAAGGGGGCTAGGGCAGCTACTATTTACGTGAATAGTGGCTGCCCTTGCAAAAAGCAATGTTGGTTTCCAGCAATTGCCATGGCAAAAGGCAAACACTATTCATTTTTTTGTTTTTTTTTCACAAATTTGTTTACCTAAATAATTAATTTAGAGATTATTTTTGGATAATATTTTTGGGTTCCTATGTGTCAATACTATTCATATATCATAATCGGATAAGATTTTCGGTTTCAAATTTCATGTAAATTTCAAAATTCAAAATTCAGATAAATTTCGAAATTCAATTTTCAGATAAATTTCAAATTTCAATGAAATTTCATTTGAATTTCAAATTTCAGATAAATTTCATCAGAATTTCAAATTTCATATAAGATTTTCACCCTCTAAAATTGCGCCACGTGTCATCTTTATCAACCTAAATTATTCTATAAAACCAGAGGCTCAGCTCATACCTCTCACACCACATCTTCTCTTTATTTTCATTTCTCAGATTTTAGAATTCATACTCCATTCTCAATGGAAGACATGAATGAGATGTTGGAGAGGCAAATGCGAGAAACTAGAGAAAGAAGGTGTAGACGAGTTGCAGGCAAAAGGGCGCAGAGAGAACTAGATCATCAAATTGTCACAGCAGTGGTTTTGCTTGATGAAGAAAACCAAAGCCGTCGTGGTTCACGAGAAGGCCGTGGCCCGAATGTGGACAGACATAGACATTCTCGGGGTAAGAATCTTCTAGAAGATTATTTTATCCCAACTTCTCTGTACTCTGATGTTCATTTTTTAGCGCGATATAGAATGTAACCCCATTTGTTCAATAAAGTCATGCATGATATTTGCAATTATGATGAATACTTTGTTCAAAAGAAAAATGCTGCTGGAAATTTGGGACTTCTTCCCGAGCAAAAGTTCACAGCTGTTATACGAATGTTGGCGTATGGGTCATCTGCTGATCAGGTGGATGAGATTGCCCGGATGGGGAAGTCCACTGCTTTGGAGAGCTTGGTGAGATTTTGTGATGCAGTCGAAACTCTGTACACCAGGGACTACCTACGCAGACCTACGCCCAAGGACCTGGAACGGCTTCTACAAAAAGCTGAAGCTCGAGGATTTCCATGAATGGTTGGTAGCATCGACTGCATTCACTAGTAGTGGAAGAATTGCCCAACTGCTTGGCAAGGAGATTATGAGAATCGGAAAGGCCAAAAAAGTATCATCCTTGAAGCCGTTGCAGGTTTTGATACATGGGTTTGGCATGCTTTCTTCGGAGTTGCCGGATCTCAAAATGACTTGAACCTCCTGGGTCAGTCCCTAGTGTTCAATGATGTTTTGAGAGGTGAAGCCCCAAATATCACCTATCAAATCAACGATACAGTCTACCAAAATGGATATTATTTAGCTGACGACATCTACCCGAGGTGGACCACATTTGTGAAATCAATTCCGCATCCCTGATCTCAGAAGCAAAAATTATTTGCTACCTATCAAGAGGGGTACAGAAAAGATGTGGAGAGGTGCTTTGGTATCCTCCAGGCCCGGTGGGCTATTATTAGGGGTACAACACGTCTGTTTGATGAGGAGGTGCTGAGGAGCATAATGATGACATGCATCATCCTCCATAACATGATTGTGGAGGATGAGTATGATTATGATTCTGAAGACATGTACGAACCGGATCCAATGAACACGGCCTTGACCAGTGCAGCATGAACCGTTGGTTAGGGACGGTCGTGTAATGACCCGTATGATTGATCGATATACGGAGATGCAATCGTCTTATATTCATGAACGGCGTCACGTTGACTTGATGGAGCATTTATGGGCGGTGAAAGGCAATGACGGTGAATGAAGTGAAGTGAAGAAGTTTGTTTTATTTATTATGTTTATGTTTTATTTTTAGTTATGCTTTGCTTTTTTAATGCTTTGGTTGTGGTTTGTTTATTTTTAATGCTTTGGATGCGGTTTGTTTTTTATGTATGGAATGTTTTGAATAATAAGGTGTTTTATTGAATGCTTTCTTTATTCACTCAAATAAAACCAATACTACTAATGAAATAAAATACATGAATTACAACTAATTTTCAAAACAAAACATTAAAATACAATGAAAATAAAAGGTAAGCAAACTAACTTAATGGTTTTGATCATTTAACCAATCTGTGTTGCTAGGTCCATCGTCACGAAAAAGTCTTCGTCTCATAACATCCTTTCGTTCTAGCTTCCAAAATTGTTTTGTTTCAGGGGACATATGGCTTGTATCCATGGCCATGGTTTCCCGATCCTTCTTCTCAATGTTTTGATTACATAAATACTCCCTTTCTTTTGCATATTCCACAGGAAATGCCCTCTCATCTTCTTGGTTTTTCTTGTCTATTTCAAGTCTCATGGTGCTTTGCCTTGCAATTTCCTCCAAAAATTTAGATGTATTACTAGTAGAATTACTCCCTCTCTTCGCCTTCGCCGCCTTTCTCCCAATAGGCCTCGGCTCCTTTTGGATGGGTGAGTCTTCACTCATCGGGGAATCGAGAGGCGAATCCTATGCCGTTGAATTATAGAGTTGGCATCTCGTTCAACACAACGGTCGGACCTGTGGGAATAATTCTGAAACGTTTGCAATTTTGACTACCTCCCAACATTCTTGATGGTTAAAAGATTTTTTTCCTTGCCCAGTAGCACCAAACCACTTTTGTGCTTGCATAATCTATTTATAAAAAAATATTGGAAATATAAGAAACATTAAAAAATATTGGCAATGCAAGAAACATTAAAAAATATTGGCAATGCAAGAAATATTAACAAAATATTGGGTATTTATGAAATATTAACAAAATATTGAAAATGCAAGAAGCATTTATAAAAAAATAATAGGACATTAAAATTAATAAAACAAAAATTACAAATAATTTACCTCATCGCTAAGATTTTCCACGCTTCTACAGTTGTCCATCGCTTTTGTCAAGGCATCTCTCCATTTCCCCAACTCTTTATTGAGAATTTTCCACCTACTAGACAATGCCATTTCTGTACGGGTCGAACCCGATCTTTCACAAAATTCGAAATGAATTTTTTTCCACATCTGAAAGAATTTCATATCATTGCCCGAGACGGCACAATGAGAAATTTGGACCCAACACTCACACAACAAAACATCTTCCATGGTGCTCCATGCCCCAACATCGTCGATAGAAGAAGCCATAAAGATGATAAAGAAAAAGAAAACTTGAAAGTGAATAAAATGTTGAGTAAAAAGTGAATAATAGTAGAAGTAGAAGAAAATGTACGAGGATTTGGTGTTGAAAGTGAAGAGTATTGGTAGGTATTTATAGAAAAAAATTCCAGTATTTTTTTTAAAAAAATTCGAATTTTTTTTCATATTTTTATTGCAAAAATATTGGCTGCCATTGGATTGGAGGAGAGAAGACAATCGGAGCGCCCAGACGACGAGACGTGTCCCCTAACCGTTAGCGCAGCGCAGGCCTGACGTCAGCCATGACCTGCCCTTGGGCCAGCCCGTCTTCATGGCCCCCACCTCCAGCTCAGGCCAGCTTGAGATGCTGGAAGCTGCTGGAAGTGCTCTAAACAAAGCACTATATGTTGGTTTGATAGACGTCCATTGAACTTCAAGCATTGAGAATGGGTGAAATTCTGTCTTTAGGAAATTGCCAATACGCAAGCCTTTATATGAAAATAAAGTCAATGTTCTTTATCTTTCTGTGTTATTTTATTTTGCAATTTGTATAATCAGTTTTTGTATAAACACATTGCTTATTGTATTAATATAGTGATCCAATAATATAAGCTATTTACTAATTTTTCCTAACAGGGTGTACTCAGTTAATTTTAGGGTTCGTTTAGCAACACTAAAAAAAATTAGTGAATTTATACTTTGAATAATCTTTTGACAAAGAGAGAACGTCATCTTTAAGATGATTTAAAAGCATTCTTTCGCACACATGGGCTAGGCTAGTTGGTAAGGACAATGATTCCTTTCACCTAAGTTCCAATCTACCTCCTCGTAAATTATAGAGTAATTTAAACTATCGCTTATATACATTTTCTTTTTAAAAAGCATTTTGACCTATGACAACTGTCGATGTTTTCAATTTAATGGCTATTTTTTAGTTTATTTGTGTGTGTAAAATATATACCTATATTGCCCTTGTACTATGAATTTGAGAGAGAAAAATTAGATATGCCAAAAAACCAAATCAGATTCATTTTCTCCTTTCTCGCTGGTGCTTTCTCAGTGTTGGAGCAAAATGAGCTTCCATTGAAGCTCAGTCTCAGGTCCAACTATATTCTTCATCTCTTATCTATAATTTTCAATATTTCACCTTTGATTTATTGTTCTTAAATCGTGCTTCTATTCATATTTATTTTTGGATTGTTCGGAAACGAACCATGATCAGATGCTCCTAGCTCTACTCCTCTTTCGCCACATCGTCGTCATTGTTGTCGTCGTCATCGTCATTGTTGCCGTCGTCATCTTCGTTTGGTTTGGACTTGAGATTTTTGATCTTTTATTTGCTTCAATTATGTGTTTCTCTTCGGAATTTAGTTGATTTTCGGAATTGTATTTTAAGCTTTGATGATCGATATATCTTTTGTTACTATTTCAGTTATGGATCTCATTTTTGTTTAACAATGCACTTCTATGATAGAGTATTAACAATGTACTCTATGACATAGTAGTATTAACAATCTGGGCTCGGCTTGTTTTTAATACTCCGCGAATTTTTTTATAATAAATTGTTTGAGTTTTTTTATAAAAAATCTAGGCTCGGCTTGTTTTGAGTTGGTATGGTTTGTTCTTTCTTCATCCTTTCTTTGGTAGACATGTATTTGAAATAGCAATATGACAGGCAATAATCAACATGACAGTAAACTAGCAGTGTTATTACCCTAGACTGGAACATTACAGGGGTAGACATGCATTAGAAATAGGATGACAGAGGAAACTTGCAGTGTTATTACCCTAGACTGGAACATTACAGCTATTAATCAACATAACTGTAAACTAGTAGTGTTATTACCCTAGACTGGAACATTACATCCATTAATCAACATGACAGTAAAGGTGTGGAACATTATAGCCATTAATCAACATGACACGTTAATGAAGTTACGATTTTCGAGATATTTTGTTTGTAATGAATTGTTTGGCTTTTTTTTATTATTTTATTATTTTATAAAATTAGGTTGGGCTTGTTTTGGGTGCTTTTAAGTTTTTTGTGTTGGACTTCTTTTAAGTTGATTAGTGGCAGTCACGTCATTTTTCGGAACTTCAACACCAATTTCTTTTGTAGTAAATGAGTTTTGGATGTGTTTCTAAAGTGCATTCCATGTGGGGTTTTTTAAAAATAATTTCAACCCCTATTTTGGGTATATTAGTGAAGCTCCCTATTTCAAAAGCATTCAATCATAAAACAATTTCACATATACATGTCTGGCGTAATGTTATCAATCTACTAGGCATAAATCTTAATGTTTTTGGATAGATATGTTGCTACCATCCACCCAAATTATAACCATATCGTAGCTTCTGGTTAAAGAAAGCTTATGTTTGGAACCATTAGATTCATCACCCAGAAGCTAACCAATACAAATCAGTACCGAAAGAGATCAGCAAAACCAGCTTTGGAAAGTCGAACCGGAAAACCTGATTTTATAATTTTTGAACCACAACTAGTGTCATAGAGAAACATGACCTCTAAAAATAGAAAATCTCATAAAAATAGCAATTGACTGTGTCTAATTTCTATTTCCCTCATCACTTTTACCGAAACGGAATCGTAACTATGAATTCGGGCTTAATTTTCTGAAACAATAAAATGAGAGAAATGGACAACTTCTGCCTATAAAATGGGAGTTTGTCCTGGCTTGTATTATCTAGAATAAATTTTCAGGTTGGATTCAAAATTCCTATCCCGACCAATTTCAATAAGAAAACAAAAACAAAAATGGCAAAGTCTGTTGGCTCCAGTACCACAATTGTTCTGCTTATTGCTTTCCTTCTCATTGCTTCCTTGGGTGAGTAAGCTTCCAACCTCTCTTTCGGTTTCAATATTTGGGATTCCAACCTTTATTAACTCAAAAAGGTTAATTTCATTTGATTTCTTCCACTGCAAGAAACTTTGTATGATTCTCTAACTTATGATTTTTTTTTTATCCGACAATTGTCGTCTATGAAATTTGAACTCAAGACATCTTTCAAAAAAGTAAAGATTAGGTGCAGCTTTGTAAGTACGTGACTATTTTAGTTTAGGAGTTTTTCATGACAGTAGTTACTTTTCAATTTGAAATTTTGTTTTACTTTCAAATCCAAGCATTTTCCTCCATCTTTCAAATTTCTTTAGGCGTCACTTGGATAAGAAATAAAGAGAGAAAACAAATGAATTTCAAATGCTTAATTGCATATACTCATTTCAATTAATGTACTACATTCTAATGGGGTAATTGTTTTTATAACAAATTTAACCTTATTGTCAAATCGAAATCCTTTCTTTCAAATCCCTCCATCCAAATAGAGCCTTAAAGTCTTTAAACAAATAAGAGAGGCCTGGGATTTCAAATAACGCATCTGATTAAAATCAAGCAATACCAACACAAAAGCATAATTCAAATTTTAACTTGGAATTCAAATTTTATTACCAAAATTGTAAAATGGTAAAAATTAGTAGGTAATCTTCTACATATATATATATATATATATATATATATATTTTTTTTTGTATTTTGTATTTTTTTCTGGAAATGTGATACAAACTTGGTCTTATATATATGGGTGGTGATGTTAATGTACAAAAAGAAAAAAGCATTGTAAAAAGACACTAAGTTTGTTTATGGTATATATAGCGGTGCCAGTGGTAGAGGCAAAAGGAGGAAGGGGATGCAAGCAGGCGAGCAAAATGTTTCTAGGCCCCTGTAAAGACCACCCAGAATGTAACAAAAAATGCAGAGAAGCAGAGAAGGCAAAATCGGGTCTTTGCCGATCTGAGGGGACCAAAGGGAAAAAATGCTATTGCTACATGTGCTAATTGTTCTCACAAGATAGTATTGCTGGGGGGGCTTGGAACTCTTGATTCATTCAGAGCATTTTTCACTTCACTCACGGCCTAAGTCCGAATCTCCACTCTCCCTTTACCTTGTTTGTAACTTCAGAAACAAAAAGTTTACTGGATGTATATGTAATTTGATTCATAAAATATTTTTGAAGTTATTAATTGATCAAGAGATTCAAATTTAAACAATATTCATTCATGTAATTTTTTCTTTATAACAATTTTAACTTCATATATATATATATATATATAAAGGGCTTATAGATGAAAAATTATAATGTATGATCATAATACCACATGGCATGTGCCGATAGAGTATTACAAATTCGTCAAAGTTATAACATGTTTGAGTGTATTTCTTAGTAAAATTAAGGCTTGAAGAGGGGAAAGTCAAGAATTGAAGCCGGGTAAATGCTAGACAATAGCTTGAACTAATAGGTCCAATTTGTTAATTGTCCATAATTTACCCATCAACTTGGTTAACTATATCTAGTGGCGGATCCAGGATTCAAAAGTCAAGTAGGTGAAACTTACCTTAGAAACTCGGCGGTACAAGTGAATTTCATTCATAAAAATAAAAGATACACCTAGTCGAGGGGGACTTAATGAGCCTTACTCTCAAATATGCATCTCTATACATAAATAAAAGCTTAAAAAAAAAAAAACAAATAAATGCAATGCAACACAAAACTAAACTATTTAAATCTAAAATTTTACCCTACAAGGCTTAGAAATCTTAAATTCCTCAATTATCTTTGCATTATCAATACCATTATCAAACTCTCTTTCAATGTGGAGGATCATGCAATCAGCAAGGAATTCATCAGCTATGGTGCTCCGAAGTCTATTCTTAATAATTCTCATACATGAAAAAGCTCGTTTCGTTGTTGTTGTAGAAACATGAAGAGTCAACACCAATCGAATCAACTTGTAAAGCAAATTGTAGTTTTTTACGAAAGTTGTTTCCACCAATTGTTGACATAATTGAGGAAGAGTGGTGATTTACTTAAAGCAGGGAAGGCGATGCATATCATTTTGAAAATACCTCAACTCAATTTCTAAACTTCCAAGTCAATTGGAATGAAATCAGCAAGATAGAATATCTCAGCAGGTTTACATAGATGCTCAACATTGAATGACTTGAAGGAATTACGAGGATCCAATGTTAAGCTAAGAATAAGAAGTTCAACTGTTTGCTCTGGAAATCTGTCATTTAACTCCCTCAACATGCAATCTATCACATCATTAAATACATCAACGAGATAGTAATGTTGAACTGTAATAAAATCTTTTTGTTGACAAGAACGACGTGTGCCCGTCATATAACGAGAACCCATATCAACTTGAGGCTCAACAATGGGAGAGTCTAAAAGATTTTGCTCATCACAAATGGGAGGCATTCTACTAGATGATGACCCATCATTATTTTTCTTAAAAAAAATAGAACAAATTCTTTGTTTTCTTGGGGTTCCGATTGTGATCCGACATAATAAAAGATAACCTATTTAATCAAACATCCCAACAAAAAATCAAACAAATTCTCATAATAGCATCAATGCCTTTAATCAAACATTAAAATACCAACAAAAAATCAAACATCTCAACAAAATTCTTAAAATCAAAGACCTAATTAATTTTAACAAAATTCCCAAATTATAATTCATTCCTAATTAAACCCTAGAATACTCAATTTCAAATCAAAATTAAAATTAAGATGCATACATTTATTTTAGGAAAAACCCAATAGAAGAAGAAAATTAAAGAGGAGAGAATAAGAAGATTACTTGTTTCCTTAGATATGAGAAGATGATGCCAAGAGAGAATGTCAAAAAGAAGCTTCCAAGACTGTCGACTATTGCACAATCGAAAGGTAATTGGCTGCTTATATTCCCCCCCTTTTTTTAAAAAAAAAAGTTTGACTAGGCCATCCCATAACACAAGAGAGTGGGTTGGTTATAATTTTTTCCTTAAAAAAAAAAAAAAAAAAAAAAAGTTTGAGCGGACCATAACACATGTGGGTTGCTTTTAAGTATTTTTTTTATGTGTTTGGGTAGGCATAGGTTTATACCATCACATGGGTTGGGTAGGGTAGGCAACTGCCTACCCTGCCCTGGTAGGACTGCCATTGACTACATCAATTATGTATCATGCCTTCATCACCTTCGTTAGAAACATAATATTCTCTCTTAATGTTATTGCCTATTTTCCTTTTGAACTCACATGATTTTGTCTATATTTCACATATGAAATAATCAAGGATGGTACTGTTCATAGGCTTAAGTGGGCTGTTGCTCAGTGCAAAATCTGTACAAAAACTAAAGGGAGTCCAAATTTATAAGCTATTTCTACTCCCCAAAAATTTTAGCCTACCCCACTTGCCTTTGTTTAATATTATTTTTTTGCCAAACGTTGTAACTTGCCATTGTTTAATATTAGTCCCACCTTTTTGGTTTGACTATAATACAATAAGCTAATTAAAAAAAGAGTGGTGCTAAATGAACCCTAAAATTAACTGAGTACACCATACTATTAAACTATTTATTGAATTATTAATTTATCCTAATATAAAATTACCAAAAAGGATATTTTGAATTATGAAATAAATGTAATTTTAATAAGTACACCCTACTCACCATATTCAACTCTAATCAAACATAAACGAAAAACCCTACTCCAAAAACTCTGTTATTTCCTTTTATTGACAATAAAAAGATTAAAAAACCTCCAAATACCAAGCGAGTTCATACGTGCTTACTTGGAATTGAAACTGGAATTCGGTAATTGTGTATTGAAATTCTAAAAAATTGAAGAAACCCAATTCAATTTGGGTGAAAACTAAGAAAATAAAGATTGAAACTTTTGGGATTTGAGTTGAAGAATCTGCTTAACTGGGAAAAATAGATAGAAACCCTATTCAATTTGGCATCTTTAGTTTTGTCAGTTTGATTCAGACCTTGTGCTTAAAGATCTAATATAAGTCCTTGTATCAGGCCTATAATGATACTGTGTGGAACACAAGTCTTCTTTTTTTTAGTCTGGGATTCTACTCATCAACGGATGACATTTTCACCCGTCTACTGACACTGGCTAGTTATATAAGTCGTCGATTAATTCAATTTATTGGTGAGTTCTTTCTACGATGCTTACATGTATGCACACTCATGCATCTTCTTATAATGTTATGGATGGATTTGGAAATGATGTTATTGCAGAGGATCTTGCGGTCAGAGATGCTGATAGATACTCAGATGATTTGCTGGTCATTTTTGCTGGACAGCATATAAGATCATTGAGACACAGCATTTGTAAATCATTTTTTGAAGGTTGTTCATCATCTTCAAAACCTTGTAACCCCGAAACCTGTGAAAGATAAAACATCATTTATTCAATTAAAGAACCACATGGCAATGGCTAATAATAAATCAAAGAGAAAACAAGGGGATTTCTGCTGCCTTTGAATCAAAGCTTCTCAGCCATGATATCCGAATAATTTAGTATGCCACTTGACCTTGATGAATGCTGTTACCAGATTCGAATGGGTTTGCTGCTGTGTGATAGAGTGGATTAGGGTGTATCCGGGGTATTTTTGGTAATTAAATAGGGTGTACTTAGTTAAGTTTACATTTTGATTTAAATATTAGAGTGTACTTAGATCATAGGGTGTACTCAATTAATTTTAGAGTTCGTTTAGCAGCACTCTTAAAAAAATTATATATTGTTATTTAATAATATATCTTCAGCCACTTGCATTCTCTTTACCTACTTGCCTTTTTTTTTTTATTGTCGAATTTTACCAATTAACCTTAAACCCTATTCTTTGGCTTCTGTTTGGCCTAACAAAACATCCCTCTGTTTTCTTTTCTTTCAGCCATGAAAAGTATCTCATATCTCTTTGAACTTTGATCAAGAGGCAATGAAGAATCATAGATGTTATTACTTTATTTCCTCTCAAGGTAAACTTGATTGTAGTTTTTAGTCTATTTGCTTATGTTGTGTATTTACTAAAGAATGCTATTCTAAATATTTGGGTTTATATTATATGTATTTCTGCTACAGGTATTGACAAATTAAGGTGATTTGAAACTCCACCAACGCTGCAATACGCTTAGGTTCAAGTACAATAAATCTTATTGTTTTTTTTTTTGGCTTTCTATACAATAAATCTTGATAGTAGGTACAATGAATATTATTGTTAAATATTGGCTTTATGTTCCATGTCTGTAGTTGGATTGCATATATTTTGGATTGTTTCTGTTGGATTGCATTTGCATTGCTTCTGGCTTTATAGTATTTCTTGTTTAGACATAATGTGACATGTTGATGATAATAGATTGACAAAGAGGGGAAAAACGATTGATTCATTCTTCAAAAAAGGTGGTAATGATACTTCAATTCCGGAAGAACCTATGCATCTCGAACCTCAAATAGTTGGACCTAAAAAATTTGATGCTACTTCTTTAGAACAGGATCCAGGGAAACGCATTGCAATTTGTGAATACCCCATTAATCAACATGATGAGATTCGAAGGGCGTATATCAAATTGGGGCCGTATCAACCTAAACTTTTTGAGTATCCAAGGACTTTGTTCGGGAAACAGTGACGTCGATTTCAATATTCTTGGTTCTCACAGTTTTCATGGTTAAAGTATTCTCCTTTGTCACATAAGGCATATTGTTTACCATGCTTTGTTTTTGAAAAAAAATCCAGCAAGTGGGTCTGCACTAATTACTGATGGGTTCAACAATTGGAAAAGAGTTAATGATGGAAAAAATTGTGCATTTTTGCTTCATGTTGGAGGTACATCTTCACCACATAACAAATGTGTAAGATGTGCTGAGGACTTAATGAAATCTTCTCAACATATTGAGAAAGTTATTCATAAACAACCGAAATAGCAAATTTTGAAGAACCGATTACGGCTCAAGGCAACAATTGAGAGTGTTCGATGTCTTATATTTCAAGCATGTGCTCTTAGAGGTAATGATGAATCGACAGACTCAATGAATCGTGGTAATTTTATTGAATTGATAAAATATACAACTCAATGGAATGACAAAGTTGCTGAAGTTGTTTTAGAAAATGGCCTCGGAAATGCTAAGTATATCTCAGGGTTGATTCAAAAGAAAATTTTACATATTCATGTAGACAAAGTTCGAACTAAAATTCGTGAAGAAATTGGAGAATCAAATTATTGTACTCTTGTTGATAAAGAAAATATGCATCTAATAGAGAGCAAATGGCCATTATTTTAAGATTTGTTGATAAATATGATTTTGTACAAGAACCTTTTTTTTTTTTTGAGATTGTGAGGGTTGAAGATACTAGTTCTTCAACACTTAAACAAGAGATATCTCAGGTTCTTATTAATTCTGATCTCCAAATTGATAAAATGTGAGGTCAAGGATATGATGGGGCTAGCAACATGTGAGGCGCATGGAATGGACTTCAAGTATTATTTCTTAGAGATTGCCCCTATGCATATTATGTGCATTGTTTTACTCACATTCTACAATTAGCATTAGTTGCAGCATCAAAAGATGTTGCTCCTATTTGATTGTTCTTTTCAACATTGAATTCAATTATCAATTATCAATCTCACTACTACTTCTTCCAAGCACCATGGCCAGTTACAGGTAACTCAAGCAATTGATATTGCACATATGTTGGATATTGGTGAACATGAGACAAGTAAAGGGGCTAATCAGATTGGTACCTTGCATCAGTCTGGAGCTACTCATTAGGAATCTCATTGTGATTCTTGTTCGGACTTGAGAAATATGTATAATGCATCTTGTACAGTTGTTGAGATATTGATTAAGGATGGAACCAATAACTCCATACCCACAGAAGCTACTGGTACTTTCAAAGCTATGACGTCTTACGAGTTCATATTTGTCTTGCATTTGTTGGAAAAAATTATGGGACTTACTGATAGCCTTTGTCAAGCATTACAACATAAATCTCAAGATATCTTGACTGGTATGAATTTAGTACGTAATACAAAAGATATTCTTAAGAAATTTTGATTGGATGGATGGGATATTTTCCCAGAAAATGTGGAATCATTTTGCAAAAAACATGACATCGATATGCCAGATATGAATGCTCGTTATAAAGTCGATACACGTCATTCTTGTCAACAATGTGATGATATTACAATGGAGCATCATTGGGGGTTGATTTATTCAATGATACAATAGATTATCAATTGGAAGAGTTAAACAATAGATTCAGTAAAGGAACAATGGAACTTCTTATTCTTAGTTATGCTTTTGGACCCTAGCAATGATTTTAAAGCATTTAAGATTGATGATATTTGCTTGCTTATAGAGAAATTTTATCATGCTGATTTCACTGTTAAAGACTTGCATTTGTTGAGGTGTCAACTAAAACTTTTTGAGTTTGAAGTACATCAACAAGATCTTGATATCTTTCAAAATATGTCTACTCTTTTTGAACTATATGTCAAGTATTAAATAAAACAAATAGAGCAAAGGCATATTTTTTGATTGATAGGTTGGCCCGTTTAGTGTTAACTCTTCCACTTTCTACAGCAACTACAGAACGAGCATTTTCAGCTATGAAACATGTTAAGACTGTACTTCACAACAAGATGGAGGAGAAGTATCTTGTAGATTCCCTTATTTTATATATTGAGAAAGAACTTTTTTATGAATATTGATTCAGATTCAATAATCAATGACTTTATATATATTTTTATTTAACTAGGTCAGCTCTTTTTATTTTTATTTTTTTGCAATGTAATATTTGTTTGATGGTTGACAATATGTGTTTAATTTAATGTTTATTTATATATATTTCTAAAGAAAAGTAAGCCTATAATAGATATCTCATTATATATAAAAAATTAGTCCACCCCTAAAAAAAATTCATGTTTCCGTCCTTGGAAATAATACAACAATTATTTCTTCAAACCCTCTTCGGAACCAAGGTCTTAAATATCGAAGGTTTTGGAAATATCGGTGGTTCAAAAATACGGAAATATCGATGGAAATATCGGGAAAATATCGATGTCGATAAAAATTGGACAAAAACCACGGAAATTGTGATAAATACATGGAAATTTTTAATGAAACTTTATAAAAAGTTTATTTAGTCAATCATCTGTTATTTTGACACAAAAGATTGGAAGGAAATGCATTGCATAGTGGGTTTGAGTGATTTAAGTTGATTATTGCAAGCGGATAAATGATGTGACTTAGAAAATCTGGAGTAATTAATGAAAGAAAATTAAACACCCTCTAGTAATTTATTTATCATTTTTACTACAATATTTTATACTTTATAAATTGCACGGTAAGATACATGAGTAACTTTATTTTACGTTATTCACTGGACATGGTACACGTTCTTATATTTATTGTTTATAAATAATTTAAAAATAATTTAAGATGTAAATCAACTTGATTTGCTACTTCTTTCTTGAGAGCACATGCTTCCATGTGGCACCACACACGAATGGAGAGCTATGACTTGTTGATACTCATTATTCTTAATGCACTCAGTGGCTTAGATTGCAACACCTGGCACCACTATCAGGAACAAAAAAGAAAGAAAAATAAATAAAGGAGTTTTAAAGTTTGAAATGGGGTTGAACACAAATCCATAACCATAATTGCCCCATCACATTGCCCCCAAATTTTTCATTTAATTAATTAAAACATGAAAATAAAAATGAAATATTAAATATCACCCCACAACGCCACATGCAAGGCCCCAAAACCAAAACCAAAACCAAAATTGAATTGAATATTAATTATCAACAACTTCCACGACTTAGAGAGTCTCTCTCTCACACTGCAACTCTTCTTTTTATTTATTTATTATGGTTTGAAACCTGTGTTTTCCTCTTCCCAACTCTCGCGCTGCAAAACCATTATAATATTCTTTTCTCTTTCAGTGAGTCTCTCTCACTCTCCTCCATCAAAATAAATCCCTTTCTCTTCAGTACCAGTGTACCACCCTTTCCATCAAATTTTGGATTGTAAAAACCCAAGCTTTAGCCCTTTCCCCAAAATCACAGTTCTTTTCTCCCTCCCTCATTCGCATGAGAATTCACCGAGCATTGAAATTGGAAAATCAATTTATCAGCTCTGTTATTTGGAAGAGTGACTAAAGAATTTTTTCTGGGAAGCTCTTTCCGAAGGTGTTCCTCCCGTGCTCTGCAGGTAACCATATCAAATCTCATCTAGATCTGACTTTGGATATGGAGAAATCCTCTGTTTGGATCTCCATTTTCAGATACTCTTCATGCAATTGATGAGTTTGGAAGATTCTTATTGCTTCCAAAGCTGCCCCTTGTTGTAGGGATTGTCGCGATATTATCGATAATTTCGATAATATCGCGATATTTTGATCATTTCAGATTGAATTTGAACGAAAATATCGGTTCCGATATTTCGGCGATATTATCGAGGATATTTTCGATAAATTGACGAAATATTAATGGAATGTTGCGAAAATATCGGGACCCAAAAAAAAACGATATTATCGCCGAAATATCGGCGACAATATCGAAATTTAATTCCTTGTTCGGAACTTAGGCCGCACTCCAAATGATGATTAATCCCATTCGGTTGACTGGATCTTACTACTAAGTTACTACTCTTCATTGACCATATTTATAGTTTTTGCATTTAAAGGAAATCATGGCCATCCACACGAGAACCAATTCAAAAGTTTTTTAAAAATAAATTATATAGAAGGATGTTTTTGCGCACAAATATGGAAAAAAAATTTGAGGCGAATTTGCTTCTTTGCATTGAGCACATTAATAGTTTCCTTCTAATACAACAATATAACAGGATAAATTTAATTAAAAATATATGATATGGTAGGAATTGAAAAAAAGAAAGGAGGGATTTTGCTCCTCTGCGTCTACCATATTTGTATGGTTTTTTCCTCTAATGGCGTCCGATATAAACAGCATCAATTTATAAAATAAAATATGAAAGATAGATATTTAGGATTTGGCACCTCTTGATGCCCTTGTTTAACCTTGTAGAACCCACTACTTCGCCTATAAAACTTACCCCTATTTCTGTGTTGGCATGTGCAAAAACCTACCTTTGTCCAAAAAAAAAATATCTTGGCTTCAGTATGGTGACAGTACCTGAGGGGTTTGAAACCCAAGATGAAGAGGAAGATGATACCACTACTAGAGTGCCTAACTACTGTTCAAATCATCGAATCGATGACTTACCAGAGGTACAATGATCACAAACTCTAGTTTTCCATCATTTTGTAAGCAGCTCTAGCATCAAAACACAAATCCGCATTTTTTCTTCAGTACATGTAGCTTTTTTATTTTTTTCCCTAAATTTTTTGAGAAAATGTCCATAGTGGGTGTGTGTGGGAGCAAATATTTTCGTCTCCAATCACAGCACGCCACGTGAAAAAGAAGATTATCCCTTAAATTAATTAGTTAAACCAATTTATTTGGTTAATTAATTAATTGGGATAATATCTTAATTATAAGATATTATCTTTTATTAATAAGATAATATCATTAATTTGGATATTATCCTAATAATTATAGGGTATTATCTCATAATTAATGAGATAATATCATTAATTCAGATATTATCATAATAAAAGGATGTAATCAAGTCTGACTCAATCTCTACGAAACCCTAGCCCCAAGGCTCCTATAAATAGATGACTTCATTCATCATTCAAGGTACATCTAAACCCACATCTAAACCCACATCTAAACCTACTCATAATACCCGAGAAAAATACCCGAAACTCTCTCCCTCTCCACTCTCCACTCTCCATATTTTCTCTACACGGCTCCGGTCACCACACATGGCTTTGGCCGCCCGGTTCACACCATACATACAACTCCGTACCCTTTGCTTAGCTATTGTTTTCCTACAAACACTCGAACTAACTTAGGCATTGGAGGGCCTTTGGCCAACACCCCCCCGGGTGTGGTCTATTTACTCCAGTCTTTTTTACATGAATCGAGGAAGAGAGAGAAGGAAGATCGAAGGTTGAAGGATCTAAGAGCGAATATTCTCCTGTGAGATTATTTGCACAAATAGTGTGAATGAAGCATACTGACACTGGCGGAACCAAGGCAAGGGCTGCCCTTGGTTGTAGCCCAGGGACAGTTTGGGAATAAAACAAATTAAATATACACATAGTCTATATTTTAACTGAAAATAAATAAATAAATATACAATTTCAGCATCAATATGCATAGTAAGAGATCTTCCACATTTGTATTTGGTGTCAAAGTTTATCCCAACATCAATTTTAAAATTTTTCTATTAATTTGTCTCCAAAAGATAAGCATTTTTCTAAATGAAATTCACCCTTTTGCGAATAATATGGCTCTAATTTCAATTTTTTTCCTTGTGTTTACAATTATGTGATTTATATGATTTAATGTATACTTTTATTTCTGGAAAAACTATAGAAAATGTAAGTACAAAAAAAATTTATCATTAGATTTTAAGCTAATAACTTTAGTTAGCCCACCCGTTAAAAAATTTATAGTTCCGCCCTTGCATATTGATGATGTTATTAGCTATAATATTTTTTTTGCAGATTGCAGGCTTGCTGAACTCCAGTGTGCAGCTACGTGTAGCGGAATCACATATGGAAGCTGCAGCCTAAAATTACAGCTGATGACCAAAATGATGAGGTTCTATCAACTAATTGTCAAATAATGTGGTGGAGCTGACCGGTTGTGGCGGAAGAGTTAGGCCCTAGATAGTGCCTACTCTTAATGTAACAATATAACAATATTTACTTGCTGTGATCCAAGTAACAATATTTGACTTTGTGGTAATATGCCCTTGAGCTCCATTCAATCCAATAGTAAATATTCCACCATTTCTTCTTCATAGATTGCCTATTGTTCACTATTTTGATATGGATACATGGAAAGAGCTTGGCTCCTTAAAATTGAGGAGTGCTCAAAACAAATGGGACCTTTTTTTTTAATTTTTAATTCTTTTAACATTATTTTTTTTTCCTTCGTGACATCATTGTTTCTTCCGTTCAACAAATATATACATTTTTACTTCATAGAAAATATAACTTAATTTAGAGTTTTTTATTTATTTATTTATTATTATTATTATTATTTTTTATAAAGAAAAAGGTGTCAGACGAGCCGTGTCAAACTTTGCTAGCCCATTTAAAGTTGCCCATTTAATAAATGAGTCGTGTCGAACTGGTCCATTTATGAAAATTATGAGTCCCGACTCCAACCCACGGTCCAAGTCCATATGGGATCGGGCCGTGCTCGTATCGGACACTAAACGAGCTGACTGTGCCCACACCAAATATGACATATGTACTGTATTTTTATTTTTATTTAAATATTTTTTACAATTATGTATATACTAACAAGATTTATTATTTGTTGAAAAAAGAGGCCACTAGATAATTGTTTGAGTTTTAAAAATTGAAACTTGAAAAGCAAAATTATTATTTTATATATAAAGCAAAAATTAAATTTTAATATATATTATTAGAGAAAATAAATAGACTTGAATTTAATATATAAATATAATAATATTATGTAATATTTTTCTCTAAAACATATATAATTTAATAAATGAGCTTTAAACGAGCGTGCCCGTTGGGTTTCAGGTCGGCACAGTCCATAATGAGTCACGGACCGGCCTGGCCCATTGAACCTAATTACCTCGTCCCGACTTGCCAAAAGATAGAGGACGTGCTGTGTCAGGGTTTACTTAAGCACAAAAAACTAATAAATTATATGAAAGAATAGGAAAGAATAGGAAATTGAACATAACAAATTGACACCCTTTATGAAGGCTTAGCAGCAATCCTTTTTAAGTTCACATTCATTTCTCATATTAATTGTTTTACTTGTTTGATCAGTTTAAGGCAAGTATATATGGGGAAACTCCATTGGAACTGTGAACCCTATATTGAGTATATGATGGGTTTGCATTCGAAGAGTCCATTTGAATCATTAGTAGAGCTCTTCTTAGTCCATTTGAATCATTAGTAGAGTTCTTCTTTCTTTTATTTTTCTTTAGTCATAGGTAGGGCTGTAAAATGGGCTGGGTTGAGCCAGCCCGACTCTAAGAGTTGTGAGCCCAAACCCTACTATCGACGGGCTTTTACAGTCCTAGGAAGTGATTGGGCCAGGCTGGGTCAGCCCTATATGAAATATGCTAATCGGGCCTACTCGGCCCATGTAATTTTCAAACTAATAATTAGAGATTTTAAACACTAATTTAGGAATTTATCAAAACTCTCGACAAAACATTTTGTAAAAAGTCCAACTTGGCTTTTCCCACGGGCCTATATGGCAAAAATCTCAAGAAAGAAGCCCAAATCAAGTTGACATTCCGGGCCGAAGCGCATTGGCAAGGTGGCCTTCAAGTCTGCGTAAAACGCTGCTGGGGGACTGCCACCACTCTCTTAAACACACAGCCAAAGATATCACTTTTCCTGCACCCCCAAGAATTGTTTTCTTTCAATTAATCTTACTGTCCACCCTCTTCCTCTTCTTCTTCAGACCCAAATCACCATAAATGCCAACCTATCAACAAATACTTCCTCACCCTATACCCCTTTGCCCAACAACCAACATCCCCAGCCCACATAATTGCTTTCATACTTGATGGTTGAAATTTATATTCAGCAATTGAATAATGCTTATTGAAACTAACGTTATATACCCTTAATTTTTTAAAGTAATATACTATTACAGACTACAGTATGTTCAATTTTGTTATATTCAAAGATAGAAAACTCTTAGACTATCCTAATTCTAACTCATCTCTTCATCAACCCTAAATCAAAAATCAAACTTGATAAAATTTGAAACAGCAGATAATATATAGAACTCACATATATGTGTGGAGAGAGAAACATAATAATATATAGAACTCACTTATGTTGGCTACAATGCATGACAAGATCTCGTGCGTAAAGCAGGAGCAAATGTATGTGAATATCCCAACTTTTTGTTTCTTTTAGATTTGCAATTTTTTTTTTCAAATATGAACTATGAGGGCATGTTTACGTATCAGTAATGGAGAAAGTGAGGAATCAGAGAATTTAGGAATCGGGGAAGTATTGAATCGGTATGGAAAGAATCATTCTCATTAAGTTGCTTACTAAACATATGGAGTTAGGAAAGAAATGGGCTTGATTCCCATTGTTATTGTTTACTAATTTTCATGAATCAAAATCCAAATTAATTTGATTACTAAAATGCCCTGTACATTTTCACCACAGCACATATATAATTCTCAAATTGGCTAAGGAGACCAAACTAATCCTGCAGCAAACTAGTAAGGCGATGTAAACATAAAGAATCAATAATGAACAGCAAGAGCCTAGTTCAATGATAATGTTAATAACACCTTTGGCCAGAACCAATTTCAAACGAAAAAATAAACTCGAATACATATATATCTTTCACCTAAGTAACTAGTAAACAATCAAATAATAATAACCTGCATAATCTTCATACGATTAAATACATAATCGCCATACTACCAAAAAAAGAGATATATAATCTCCACAAAAGTCATTCACCCATAACTCATCAATCACAATCACTGTAAGCCATGCTCCATAAGATTAAATACATAATCTTTTTTTTCTTCATCAGTCATAGTAAAGAAGACCCTCAGCAAATCGTGCTCTTTGACTAAAATGTTGGTGATACGAAATACTTGCAAAGGAGATAGGAATTCTATTTTCCTCAGTTCACCACCAAGTTTAGCTTGCATATTAGCAAGATCCTTCTCTGTTGAAAGAACATTAACCAAGCCTGCAAGTTGAGGTGCCATTCCTGCTACAGCTTCAGCCATAAGTCCAAATTTGTTAGACATTTCATTCAAAGCATTTACCTTCCTACGAGGATGATTTGGACCACTTGCTACATCTTGTGCGGGTCTCTTTTGTTGGGGACGTTGTTGGGCACTTGAGGTTTGGGGATTTGGTTGTGTGAAGGTTGTCTCATCATCTTCCAAATCCTCAACATCCTCAAATTGAGATCCCTAATATTCTGAACCCCATATTGTGACCCACCATCAGGATGTGAAAACATCTCCTCAATAAAGTCATCACCCACACTTCTATTCTATTGAACACTTGCATCATCTTGCCTAACTTCTTCTTCATCATCATCAGCATTTCCAACATTTGTTCCAATAACACGATCTTTTCCGTATATCTCTCCAAGTGCATAGTAATGTGGAAACGACTTTCCATACAAACCACTTGCATCCTTTTTGTTCTACAATTACAATATATATATATATATATATCTGCACTAGTATTCTTAAATAAATATTAAAGACATAGCATAACATATGTATTTTTTAATTCGATACGTATAGAATAAGATATGCTTAGATTTACCTTCGCCCATGCATCAAATACACTTTTCTCACATACCAACATCATCTCATCTTCATTCCACCCAAAACCACTTTGAGATAATGCATCAGCTAAAGCACCACATTTTCCCTTCAAAGTCTTCACCCTTGATTCAATATGGGGTGATGCCTTCAACCCAGAATTCGGAAGTTTGACTTCTGGCATAGTTTCTAATTTATTCAAGTATCCATTTTTAAAGCCTGAGTCACCTCGCCAATTGGTATTCTGATGGAGTTCCTTCAAGCATTCCATCAATGTGTTATCCTCCTTAGTTGTCCAATAACGCTTAGTTGTCCAATAGCACTAAGAAATTCATAAACAGAAGATAATGATATTCCACTTTGACAAAATACAATCTGCACCAGCTATAAGATCTTCCAAACCCAATGGAAATAAATTATAAAATTCACACCATCGTGCTATTCTATTGTCAATCTTCATTCATATACTACCAACATGGTTAACTATGACAATATCATCAATTTCTTTATCCATGACCATACTTTGTTTTGAGATGAATGTGAAGACAGAAGACAGAAGAAGAAATAGAAGAAGGTAGATAGATAGATAGATAGAATGACTTATATGGCACAAAGCGTTGTTGCTGCTTTAGGGAGGCAATGTCTGCAACGTTAACATGAAAAAGAAGTTGGAGCGTCTTTGAATTTCTTCTTAGCGAGAATTTTTATTTTTTTTAGGGTTTGGGGTGTTTTGGAATTATGGTAAAGTGGTAAGGGTATTTTTGGAAGTTATTAAGGGAAAACGGGAATGGGAATCGTATCAACTACACCCCCCCCCCCTAGTTGATCTGATACCTGATTTTGAGGGGATGTGATTACGGATTTTGAGGTAGGGCCCACTTATTTTTTCATTTCTGATTGCAAGTAAACGCAAGGGAAGTCAGGAATGGAAATCATTCACTTTCCTCACATACCCATTACTGATAAGTAAACATGCCCTAAAATTAATGTGGGTTATTTTGTTAGGCGTTATAATATTTTTTATACAAAAAACAGAGTATTCAAGGCGGGGATGGGGGATAGCCCCCCGATGGGGATGAAGATGAGGACGGGGATTCCCTCGAAACTGCTAAAACGGGGATGAAGGCGGGAACGGGGCCAGGGATGGGAAGCGGGGACGGGGATGGTATTGCCATACTCGGCCCCTAAAGGGGCCTGTTGCCATCCCTAAGCGCAATGCACTTATGTCGTATGTGCTTGGGCTGGCCCAGTCCATTTGACACCCAAGCACGGCCCGATCCGTTTGACACCTCTATGTAAAACTGAGGATAGAAGTGGGGAAGGAGGACTCTTGGTGAACACATAGTAAATGTTGTGCCACTTGTGGGAGCAAATAAATCAACGACCAATCAAGAGGTGCCAAGTGAAAAAGAAGCAAATTCTAAAAATATATTATTTAAATCAATATTCTGATTTAATAATATATTCAAAATGGGGTTTCCTATTTAGGTTGATAGAATAAATTCCATAAATTCCCTTAATCTATTTATTTCCTTCCATAACTTCCCTTAACTCAATTAATCATGAGAGAAATAATTCTCAATTATTCTCTCCTTAATTGGAAAAGGAATGTTACAAGAAAGTAAAATATATTTAAGCTAAAGGGAATACACAAATAAGGTAACTCTTCCTAACTCGAAAAAATTCCTAAAATTACTCTCTCTCTCTCTCTCTCTCTCTCTCTCTCTCTCTCTACCCGAAATTCTCCCCTACTTTCATACTCGTGGCTGACCAGCCTAGGCTGTTGCCACCTCTCTTACCTACCCGGCTCCCAAGCCACCTATCTCTCCTATAGAGAAACATCTCCCCACCGTGTTATTACTTACTTGGGCATTGGAGGGCCCTTGGCCACCACCACATCGGTGGTTTTCCGATTGATTTATTTTGTCTTACAGGGAATCTAGGAGGGACAAACGAGAGAAAAGAATCATCCGCGAATATTCTCCTGTGAGAAATTTGCATAAACACCACTCAAGTTACCAACTCTTGCCATATTTTTCTTTGAACAAAAAGGACCTAAAGGATGACTGGATTTTGCTCCTCTCTAAACCCTAACCCCAAATCAATTGAAATTGAAAAAAGTATATATTTTTTCTTTCTAACATCGAAGAAATTGAAGAATAAAAAAAGTAGATGGCGTACGTTTTGCTTCTTTGAATTTACCATATCTAGTTTCCTTCTGTAAGCGATAAATTCAAAAGAAAAGAAATCGCACCAAAATGGAATATTGCCACAATTGTATAATTTTTGTTTCTCTAAGAGGAGAGAAACTCTCATAGATTTCAAGATCTACATAAAGATGTAATCTAGACAAAAACCAGCATGATTTTCAAAACCTAATTTAGATCATTCATTTTAAACACTACCACATCATCTACTAGTCTCAATACCTACGTTGCTGTTTCTATTATTATTATTATTTTTGGAATTTTTGTTTACATTTTTTTTTTTGGAAACTGTAACCTCTGTATTTCGTATATAAAATAAAATGTCAATTAATTGAAAATTAGAAAAAGCATTTCCAATATTAAAAAAAAAAAGAGTTTTAATAAAAGAATGGGTAAGAATTCATACTAGACTATGCCCACTGCCTTGAAAAACAATAAAAAAGGATATATGAAGTATTCGTACACTTATGGGAGAAGTCAAATCGTAAAATGTGGTTTTAACTTTGGAATCACACCTAAACCCATAAGAATAGCAATTGACTGTTTCTAATTTCTATTTTTCCACTATTAAAAATAAGAAAAGGCAGCTATAAATCCGTGCCTTATTTTATGAAAATACCTAAACAAAGGGACAACTTCCAACTATAAATTGGAAGCTAGACCCATTCTCAAGAGTAGGATTGCAAGTTGGATTGGAAACTCTCGAATCCATCCACTTTCAATCTTAAACTCTTCAGAGATGGCAAAGTCTGTTGGCTCTAGCACCACAGTTGTTCTCCTAATAGCTCTCCTTCTCGTTGCTTCCATGGGTGAGTGATCTTCAAAACCTTATGAATTCGAAAAGTTTATATTTAAATCATTTCTTGCACTGCAAGACAATTCATACGAACCCCCAAGGTTTATAATAATGTCACTAATTTTATTAGACTTGACATGCCCAATATACCTTCTTTGTTTTCTTGTTAGTCTTACAAAGCTGTATAATTAAGAAGAATATAAGAAATTAAGAAACTAATATTGTTTTGTGATAATATACAGAAATGCCAGTGGTAGAAGGAGGAAGAGGATGCAAGCAGGCGAGCAAGTCGATGACCACCTGCACAGCCCACCCAGAGTGTGACAAAAAATGCAAAGGAGAGAAAGCAAAGATGGGACTTTGCCGTGCTGATGGCCCCAAAGGCAAAAAGTGCTGGTGCTACATGTGTTAACGTGAATGGGGATTTTGTATAACTTTCTCAATAATGAAATGGTTCTCAAAATTTTTTGAGAAAAGTCATATCTCTCTCTCTCTCTCTCTCTCTCTCTCTCTCTCTCTCTCTCTCTCTCTCTGTGTTTATACTTTAGACACAGGTGTGCCCATGCAGACCACAGATACCCTTGTGATGGCGGTATAACAACTCTACAAACACCACCCATTTTCATAAATTTCACAGCTGTTTTGATTCCTGAAATGACCTACATATGCGTTTGCAATGTCAATATAAAGAGAGTCTCACAACTCTTGACAAACAAAAATAATAGAAAATTTTAGGAGAGAATACTTTTCTAATCAAAGTACACATATTAGATGGCAACATATGCATTTCAATCAGTGACAGAGGCCTTCAGATAGCTTGGCATCAAATTTTCCCACAAATCTTAATTCTCTCAATAAAAAAAAAGAAATATTTCAAGGAGCAAAGTGTGCACATTGTACTCTTTTATGCCATTTGTTATGTGTTTAATAATATGTTGCAGTTTAAATGGTGGAGAAGCCAAAAATATAGAGTTCCAATATAACTGCATCCAACAACTTAGCCAAAACAAAAAATTCAGCAAATTACATTACTGGCTAGCTTAAATTCAAAGATTACATCAAACACTGTTAGAATATTAGGTAATGATTTGGATTTTAGGGAGAAAAGGGAAGGAAGATGAAAGAAGGAACTGGAAAACTATATTTATGCAAAACTGTATCAACTGTTGTGCAAAATAGCTCAGCTATATTTCTCTTCTTTTATCAAACAATTTACATCAGCAAAGGTACAAAATTGAACCACCAATGTGTGTATGACACTTGGCAATTTCCTATAGGCATTTGAGTCACACAAAATTCTCATAACAGAAAATACATCTAAGCTGTTACTTAGACATTCCAGCTGTAAACAGTACAATAGTAACAGTAAATCAGTAAACCAATTTACACATCAACACTCCCTTCTAAATGGTTTGCTGATTTCACTCCAAATAGCTCTCTTAGAATGCAGAACCTTTCCTTTGGTAATGTCTTCGTGAAGATGTCTGCAACTTGATCTTGACCTTTGCAATAGATTAGATCCACCACTCCTTGAATTGCATCTCTGATGAAATGGAACTTTCTTCATATGTGCTTTGACCTTTGATGGAACACCAGATTCTTAGACATAGCTATAGCAGAAGTATTGTCACACATAATTGGTGTAGCTTCTAGTTGCTCCTCTCCAAAATCACCCAGCACAAATCTTAGCCAGATTGCCTGAGTTGTTGCTTTTGCAGCACTTACATATTCAACCTCTGCAGTTGACAAAGCAACACTATTTTGTTTCACTGAGGCCCAAGAAAATGCACCACTGCCAAATGAAAAAGCATACCCAGTTGTGCTTTTCATATCCTTCTCTGAACCACTCCAATCACTATCGCAAAATCCAATTAAGACAACAGATTTTCCAGACACATACTCAATGCCAAAATCCAGAGTTCCTTGTACATACCTCAACACTCTTCTTGCAGCGCCAAAATGCTTCTTTGAGGGACCATGCATAAAGCGTGCAAGAAAACTAGCTAAATACATGATGTCAGGCCTAGTTGCTGCAAGATACAGTAAACTCCCGACAATTTTCCTGTAGGTCTCCTCATCTGCAAGTTCACTTTCATCTTCTCTTTTGAGTTTCTCTATTGGAACTAGTGGTGTGCTCACTGGTTTGCAGTCCTTCAAACCAAATCTGTCAAGCAAAGTCTTGGCATACTTCTGTTGATGAATGAAGATTCTCCATTCTTTTTGGATTACCCCCATTCCTAGGAAATGATGCAGCAAGCCCAGATCAGTCATCTCATACTTGTTCATCATATCTATGGGAACCGAATTAATTCGTAACCCTAGGTCAAATAATTCCTTCCATTTGGGGATTATTTGACCTAATTGGGAATTATTCAATTTAATTGGGGATTACCCAATTAAATAGAATGTTACCTAATTAGGTTGAGGATTAATTTGATTCCTACGAATATTCTAAATTAAAGGAGGAGTTATCTAATTAAATTAGGTATTGATTTGATTACCACAATTAGGGATTTGATTTATATCTCTAATAAATCAAATCCCTAATTAGTCAAATCTCGCCAAATTGGGGAGGAATAATTCCCTTCCATCTACAGAATTATTCCTCTGAAACCCTAGCTCCCGAGACCTCTATAAAAGGATGACCACACACAAGGGTTGAGGTACGTCTAAAATTACTACCAAATCTCTGCAGAAATTATTTCTCACAAACCCTAGTCGCCACTCTCTCTCTCCCTTTTACATAAGGCTCCGGCCACCACTCATGGCTCCGACCACCCGGTTTTCACCACACATACATATTCCCGTACCCTATTTTAGCTATCGTTTCTCTACAGATCAATTGAACTGACTTAGGCATCGGAGGGCCTTTGGCCAACACCCCCCGGGTGTGGTCCTCTTATTGCTATTCATTTTGCAGGGAGAAAGAGAAGCGGAGAAGACGAAGGAATTTGTCAACTGAATATTCCCGTGGGAGGAAATTTGCTCCCACAATATCCTCCTTGAATTCTTTCATCATTTCACTGCTGCTTCCAGTGTACACAATGTCATCCACATATATTGACACAATGACTATATCGATACCTTCTTTAGTCTTCACATACAGAGTAGCTTCACTTATGCTTCGCTGAAATCTACACTTGAGTAGATGAGTATCAATTTCACCATACCAGGCCCTTGGTGCCTGCTTCAAGTCATAAAGAGCCTTCTTTAACTTATAGACCTTGTCTTCTTCTCCTTTAACTTCAAAACCTTCAGGTTGCTCGATGTAAACTTCCTCCTTCAACACTCCATTTAGAAATGCTGATTTCACATCCAATTGGAAAAGTTTCCAATTCCATTTAGCAGCCAGAGCAATTAGAGTTCTAATTATATCCAATCTTGCCACTGGAGCAAAAGTTTCGTTGAAATCTACTCCTGGCTTCTGTGTGTATCCCTTAGCTACAAGCTGTGCTTTGTGCTTTTGGATAGAACCATCAATATTTAGCTTTGTCTTGAAGATCCATCTCACACCGACAACTGGTTTGTTACCAGGTCTGTTAACCATCTCCCATGTAGAATTGTTCTTGATCATTGTGATCTCTTCTCTCATAGCTTGATTCCAAGCGTCATCTTGAGTTGCTTCAACAAAGTTTTCAGGTTCCACAATGCGTACTTTGCATTGTGCAAAGACGTCATTTAGACTCTTCCACTTCACAGGTGTGTGATCATAAAGTTCAGAAGTTTCAGCTTCATTTGATGTAGATCGGGTACTTGGTGAGGCATCATTTGATGAAGATCGGGCACATGGAGAAGATAGAGTTTGATTAGGAGACTCAAACTCCATCTCGCCTTCAGTCATCCTTGCTTCCTCACTATTGTTCCAAGGAATTTACATGTGCACATCTTCATTTGTTTCCAAATTCCAGAGAGATTTCTCATAAAATATCACACTTCTTGACACAATTACTTTCTGAGTTCTTAGGTTAAACACCCTATACCCTTTCTCACAGGTTCCATATCAAACAAAGACTCCTCTCTCACTAGTTTTTTCCAACTTATGCCTCTGCTGAGATGGAATATGAGTATATCAGAGAGAACCAAACACTCTCATATGCTTTACTCCAGGTTTTCTTCCACTAAATGTTTCAAACGGGGTCTTGTTCTTAAGAGCATTTGTAGGACACCAATTGAGAATGTAGACCGTAGTGTTAACTGCTTCTCCCCAGAACTTGGTAGGCATTCTCTTTTCATGAAGCATTGTTCTAGCTATCTCCACAATGGTTCTATTCTTCCTCTCTGCAACTTCATTTTGTAGAGGAGAATAGGCCACTATTAATTGCCTTTCAAGCCCCAAGTCTTCACAGAACTTGTTGAAATCTGTTGAAGTGTATTCACAACCTCCGTATGATCTTACTACAAAAAACACTTTGCGCGATGAAATAAGTTTGTTGCGCAAAGTACAATTTTGTTGCGCAAAACCTGTGTAATGAAATTTTGGTCGCGCATGATCCATCGTGCAAAGCTCGTGAAGAAAGGGTTTGCACAACGAGACCTAATCTTCGTTGCGCAGAGCTACTTTGCGCGACGAATCCTAGTGTCGCACAAATATTTGCGCGATGAAATATTTCAAATTTTTAAATTTTTGTGTTTTAAAATTTTTTAGTTAAAATAAACTAATTTAATAGTTTGCGCGACAAAATATTTTGTTGCGCAAGGTTTCTGACTTTTTGTTTTATTATTTCTCTTATATTAATTTTTTTGAATTTTTACTTTTTAAATTTAATTTAATTGTATGATATTATTTTTTTAATTACTTTAATTTAAATTGACATATTCAAAATAAAATTACATATGAAAAATAGTGATCAAATTATCCAATATATATATAATATAGATATTTATAAATAAACCCAATCCTAGACATGTATTTATAAAAAAACCCAAACACTATTTAAACATAGAAACACACCCAAAATCAACCCCACAATCAACAATTGTATATTTTTTGGGTGTGTTTATAAATGAATTTTGAGTGTGTGTAATGATGGATTTTGGGTGTGTTTATAAAGTGTTTTGGGTGTTGGGTTTTTTTATAATTTCAGCCCCCATTTTGGGTGTTTTAGTGAAACTCCCTATATAATATTCAAAATGTACACATAAATGAACAAAGTACAATAATAAAATTCTAATACAAGCCTATTGCGGTGGTAGTGGCGGAGGATATGTTTCGATAGCGTCATAATCCTCAACTTTAGCCGTCAAAGTCTCGACAATTCCCTACAAAAAAAACAAATATGGTCAAATAACCAAAAAATAACAAAAAATTGGCATAATCTCCCCTAAAATTGTTATACCCCAAATCTAACCCAAACTTCAATCCTCACCCAATACTCAAACCCAAACCCCACACAAACTCAAAAGCAATGTCTAAAAAATCAAAATATCGCCGAAATGTCGGCGATAATATTGTTATTTTGGCTAGGCGATATTCTGGGAACAAACCAAATTATTTCGTGCAAATATCGATATTGTCGGCGAAAATATCGCCGATATATCGATCCCGATATTATCGAGCAACGCCAACACAAAACGGTGATAATCAGGGGCGGACGGATACGAACTGGCTGGAAAAATGGCTATGGACAGCTTGTGGAGGTCTGAGCAGACCCCATGGCAAGCAGAACGACGACCGCAAGAGATGCACGCAAGGTGCTTGACGGAAGGCCACCACAAGGTTGTATTGTTTGCTGCTGGTGAGACCCTGAATATTACCTTAGATTGTTGGGATCGATCTCACGATCATGTAGGAGAAAACGGTTCGTCAATCGGAGCCCCACAACCAAAGTTATGAATTTTAGAAGTTTTTAAGAGCTTTTAGAATTGAAGTTGCAGAGCTCTCCGAAGAAGAAGAAGAAGAAAGACACAGCATGTTTGGGTTGTAATCCAGCCACATGTCAATTTTTAATTGGACTAGCATCATAAATTCATTAAAAAGTCATATGTGCTCTAAAAAATTCATCGAAAATTATCCCAAACGTAATCACGTCTACTTTTATGTCGTGACTTCCAAATCTCACATGTACTTTTGGTTAGATTAATTGTGTAATTGACATGGATTTTGTTCATGTTTGATAAGAATTTTGATAGACTAATTGTATAATTGTAAAACTCTTATTTATATTTTTTTAAATTGATATTGTTATATTGTTATATTTTCTTTTTTTTCCTTCTTTCTTTTTTCTTTCTATTTAAGTGGGTTGCCAGCTCGCTATATAATCAACTTAAATCAGTTAAATCCATCATGTAATGCATTTCCTTCCAATTTTTTATGATAAACTAATAGATAATTGCTAAAATAAACATCCTACAAAGTTTCAATAAAAATTTCCAAGTTTTTCTTACAATTTCCGTGGTTTTTATTCAATTTTTATCGATATCGATAATATCCCGATATTTCCATCGAAATTTCCGTGTTTTTCGCCTACCGATATTTCCGATACAACCGATATTTAAGACCTTGCTCAAAAGTAACTCCAAAAATATATATATTAATGAAAAAAATTTAAAATTTGGAGAGTATATACATTTTGGCAAGATTGAGAGTGAGTGAGAATGAGAGAGAGAAGTGAGTGTGAGAGAATTAGAGAAGATAGTGAGAGAGAGATGAGAGAGTGAGTGAGAGTGAGAGATGGTGAAAAGAGATATGGGAGAGTGAGTGAGAGATAGTGAAGAGAGAGATGAGAGATAAGTGAGAGGAGTGATTGTGAGAGAAAGGGTCGGATTTGGGGAGAGGGAAAGAGAGAGGAGAGGTAAGAGTAGAGAAAGACATTGAGAAAATGGTGGAGGAGTTATTTTGGTTATAAAAACTGTATCACTTTGCGCGACGAACTATTGGTTGCGCAAAGTCTTAAAAAAAATTCATGATGTTAGAGTTTTAGTTCTGCGCGACCAAAAAATTCCCGCGTCCCATTTTTGGTAATCGCCCAAATTTTTAGAGTTTTGTGCAACGAATTGTTGGTCGCGCAAAGTTTTGAGAGACGAAAAATTGGTTCGTAGCGCAATATTTATAAAAATATTAGTTATGAATGATAAAAAATAGAATAATCTTATTTTACGTTTAAAATATAAATAAGGTTTAGGCGACCAAATGTGTTTTCGTCGCACAAAGAAAATAATAGAAAATAAAGAAATAATTTAGTTTAACAATATAAAATATAAAAATAAGTTAATAAGGGTTAAGCGACGAAATATTGATATTCGTTGAGCAAATTTTTCAAAAAATAATAAAAACTTATGAAAACAACTATATCTTAAAATTTATAATTTATAATTAAATAAAAAAATTAATTGGTTTGCCCGATGCATGTTTACAATATGACGTTGTGCTATTGGTTTTTGCACAACGACCCCATTGTTATATTTATAAAAAAAAAATTATTATTACAAAGTTTACTGAAAATGTGACTTTACTCCCTTCAAATTCAAATTTTTTTTTTACATAAAACCCACAATAATATATTTTTCTAACAAAAACCGAATCCTAACTACAATAATAAATTTAAAGCTACTAATAAATATATATACTATTCAATTTCTTAAGTGTTATACGTAGAAAATAAATAAATTTAAAGCTACTTAATAAATAAATATATATATATATATACACACACACACACACACACACACACACACCATTCAACGATCCAACTGTCAAACTTGTTTGTTTATGCTTCGAGATCATATACCCCAAAAATCGGAAAAAATAAACATTCAGAGATCAAGTAATGGGACAAAACTTTTCGACGATTATAAATCAAAAATCACGATTTAATGGTTATTTTAACTCCGATTTTGATGATTTTTTTTTACACCTACACTCCTTGACCCTATATGAATACAATGACTGAATTTGATCTTCAATTTAAAATTACACCAGTGGATACCACAAAATCTTATGTTATATTTAATGAAAGTATAAATAAACTCTTAATTGTTAGTGAATATATTGTTTCAATGGCATACGTATTCTACGAAATTAGTTTCAACGATCCAACCGTCAAACTTGTTTGTTTATACTTCGAGATCATATACGCCAAAAATCGGAAAAAATAAACATTCAAAGATCAAGTAATGAGACAAAACTTTTCGATGGTTATAAACGAAAAATCATGATTTAACGGTTCTTTTAGCTCCGATTTTGATGATTTTTTACAGCTACACTCCTTGACCCTATATGAATACAATGAATGAATTTGATCTTCAATTTAAAATATTTACATTAGTGGATACCACAAAATCTTATGTTATATTTAACGAAAGTATAAATAAACTCTTAATTGTTAGTGAATATATTGTTTTCATGGCATACGCATTCTACGAAACTAGTTTCAACGATCCAACCGTCAAACTTGTTAGTTTATACTTCGAGATCATATACACCAAAAATTAAAAAAAATAAACATTCAGAGATCAAGTAATAGGACAAAACTTTTCGACGGTTATAAACGAAAAAATCACGATTTAACGGTCATTTTAATTCCGATTTCGATGATTTTTTTACAGATACCCTCCTTGACCTTATATGAATACAATGAACTAATTCGATCGTCAATTTAAAATTTATATTTTCTAACGAAAACCCAATCCGAACTACAATAATATATTTTTCCAACAAAAATCTGATCCGAACTAAAATAATAAATTTAAAGCTACTTAATAAATATATATACCATTTAATTTCTTAAGTGTTATGCATACAAAATAATAAAAAATAAAAAATTGGTTTAGGCGACGAAATATTTGGATTACGTCATGCAAAGAGTTAAAAAAATAATTTTTTATTTTATTTATTTCCGTAAAGAGTTTCCGTAAATATTTGGATTACGAAACATACTTCGTCGCTCAAGACTTTGTGCAACGAAGTTTATATTTCTTCGCGCAAAGTCATGTAACGATTTTTAAAAATAATTTTTTTATTTTATTTATTTTTGTAAAGACTTTGCGCGATGAAACACACTTCGTCGCTCAAGACTTTGTGCAATGAAGTTTAGTGTTTTGTCGTGCAAAGTGACTTTGTGTGATGATGTGTGTTTCGTTGTGCAAAATTTAGTCGCGTAAGACTTTGAGCGACGAAGTTTTGAGTTTCGTCGCTCAAAATTTGGTCGTGCAATGGTTTTTTTTTACTAGTGGATTAGCTTCTTGATATGAAATCCACTTTGCAACTCCACCATGGCTTTAAATCTTTTGAACACTGAAAAAGCACTTGATTTGTGTTGCAAGAAGAACACCCAACACATCCTTGTATGATCATCAATGAAAGTGAGGAAATATCTGTTTCCTCCACTTGTAGTGACCCGTATCGGGCCACACACATCTGAGTGTACTAACTCCAATGGTTGTGAAGCTCTCCACACTTCAGTTCTTTCAAATGCTTCTCTGTGAGCCTTGCCCGTAGCACAGCCCTCACACACATCTCCAAAACTTTCCAACTTAAGAAGTCCAACCACCATTTCTTTATCTTGTAGCATCTTCAGACTAACATAGTTCAAGTGACCAAATCTTCTATGCCATTTCCATGAGTGATCCTCAACTTCTGCTTTATTTGCCATCACGGGGTTCAAGAATTCAAATTTCACAGGGAAGCATCTATTCCCTTTCATTGGAACATTAGCCACCAGGTCATTCATTTCCTTATCGGCATACATATTCACCATGGAATCACCAAATACTATTACAAAAATCACAATAGATGACGGTAATCCACCGTCGTGTATCAGGTTTTTCAACCGTTGTGAAATCGACTGACATCTTTTGATGCATAAAACCACGACGGTAAATCTCTGTCGTCTATTATTTGTAAAGACGATGCTTTTACTCAAAACTGTCGTCTATTATATGTAAAGACGACGGTTTTTTTGAAAGAATTGTCGTCTATTATATGTAAAGATGACGTTTTTTTGAAAGGACTATCGTCTATTAAATGTAAAGACGATGGTTTTTTTTTAAAGAACTGTCTAGCCAATAGCCATGCTCAATCATTTGTCCAACACTTAGAAGATTTTCATCTAAGCCCGGTACATCATCACTTCTTGTATGTATCTGGGACCATCCTTCAGCTCAATTACAAAGGTCCCTTTTCCATAAGCTTAAACAAATCCCCTGTTCCCATCTTCACCTTGCACTTCAAGCTCTTATCAATGTTAGAGAGCAGTGACTCGTGAGCTGTCATATGGTTACTGCACCCACTATAAATATACCAAGCACCAAGATCAGTTGGCTTTGACAGCGAGTGAGAGGCATAGAACATATTGGTTGTCCCTGATGTTTGATTCTCTGCAAAGTGAGCAACTAGTCCAACCTTGTTCTGTATTTTGCTAGAGCAATTCCTTGCAATGTGACCAAATTTGCTACATCGATGACACTTGACTTTATCTTTGAACCAACATTCACCATAATGCAACTTGTTACAGTGTTTGCAAGTTTCTTTGTTCTGATCATTCTTGTTAGATTGATCACTCCTCCAATTTTCATTCTTCCCACCCGAATTGGGTTTATCTTCCCACTTCTTTCCTTTATTGTTCCAATTCTTCTTGGATTGACCACTGCCTGTAGAAGATGAGGAGCTGGCTCCCTTCATACTCATACTAGCAAACGCCTTCTCAACAATATTTTCAAAGTGTCTCTCAAGCCTTTGCTCGAACACCTTCAAGGTGGCCACAACCTCCTGCACTTCTATTGTATCCAAATCCTTGGTCTGTTCAATGACCGTGCAAACAGGGTCATAAGTCTTAGTAAGACTTATCAACAATTTCTGCACAATTCTACTCTTAGATAACTCTCCTTCAGAGGTTTTAATTTGAGCAACCATGCTCTTCATTTCATTTATCAAATCACATAGTCTAGTCAAATAAGCAGATAGAGATTCATCTTCACGCGTACGAATATATTCAAAATCTCGTCTCAAACCTTGTAATTTAACTGACCTTACACGCTCATCTCCTCTGTATTCTTGTTGTAGCAGATCCCAAGCTCCTTTTGCAGTCACTTCGTTGGAGATTCTGGGAAAGAGCTCATCTGAGACAGCCCCTTGGATGAGATCTAGTGCCTTTGCATCTTGCTTCAAGAGCTCAGACAATGCAGATTTGTCCGATGTCCCTGTCTTCTTTGTTTTGCCTTTTGGATCTGAAACTGGTACACCTTCTTCAACCAATTCCCAGATTCCATACGATCTGAGGATCGTCTTCATACGAATCCTCCCGAGCTCGTAGTTTTCTCCATTGAAGATTGGAGTTCGTGACTACATTCCAACCGAACCAGCCATGTGAGACTGAAAAGATTTAGGATATGAAGATTTTGCGTTGAAATCTTTGAATACTCGTAGTGGAATCGACACCCAGATTCAAGACCGAACCTGGCTCGATAATACCATGTTAGAATATTAGGTACTGATTTGGATTTTAGGGAGAAAAGGGAAGGAAGATGAAAGAAGGAGCTGGAAAACTATATTTATGCAAAACCGTATCAGCTGCTGTGCAAAATAGCACAGTTATATTTCTCTTCTTTTATAAAACAATTTACATAAGCAAAGGTACAAAATTGAACCACCAATGTGTGTATGACACTTGGCAATTTCCTTTAGGCATTTGAGCCACACAAAATTCTCCTATCAGAAAATACATCTAAGCTGTTACTTAGACATTCCAGCTGTAAATAGTAAAACAGTAACAGTAAACCAGTAAACCAACAACCACATACCCATCAACCCCCTTAACCTTAGTTTTTATCAACCACCCAGTTCTTGAATCTATGCATTATGAGGAAAGAGGAGAGAGAATTTGTTACTTTCAAGGTGTGGGGGTCTTTTTGTCCCAGCAGCCTGACGAATGGGCTTAGGCTGCTGTGAGAAGAAAGCGAACAAAAAAAAAGCCACATGATGCCTGAGTTCAAGAACCAGACTCCCAAAAGAATTTTTAAAAGACTTGCTGAAGACTTGGAAAAATACGTTTGGGTTCTTTTCATCAACACCCAGAAGAACGTACAAAATTCGTTAATGACTTAGCTTGAGGAGCTTGTGGCATGGGAGCTAAGCTTTCACAGGTTTAGCAGTTTGAGAGAGATCAAGGCATGAATTTCTTTCAGAGAAACGGGTTCTAGAGTGGGGGAAGGGAGAATTAGGATGGCTTCTATCTTAGAACAGAGGGAAACGATGGGAGTAGAAGATGGGGTAAATTCCAGTTCGCTTGATAAAGCTTGGTCTTGCTCTGGAATGGTGTGTGTTGCTGGGTAGAGGAAGCTCTGTTTTATAGGCATTTGGAACCCTAATTTCGTTGATCCTTCATTCCCACTTTTCCTTTGCTTTTTTCCAATTACTCCCTTTCTTGTGAAATCTACTCAACCAGAGCGCCTGAGTCCAAGGTTTCTTGTGGTTCCAAGGTTTTATGCGGCTGAACCTCTCCATGGGGGTGAGGCGCCACCTTCTTTCTCCCTTGGTTTTCAAATCAGAGCTTGCAGAGGAAAAAGGAGAACAGAGGAAGTTGTTTGTCCACTGGGTATTTCTCCTACATGCATCGGTCTCCTTTGGTTCCTTCCATGGCTTCTTGTTGACCGTTGTGGGGTTTTGTCAAGATTGGAACACGACGTCAAATTTTTTAACAAGGACCTGGGCTGGGCTTCGCTCATTTGTATTGGGTTATTGGTGTCCTCTTTTCCAGCGGCCCGCACACTTTCGTCCAACTGCTGGAAGTGGCTTATTTGTTTTTTGGGCATTCTAACTATCATGGATTTTCCTAATTGCTACTGCAGCCTATGGGATGTTCTCCTAAAGCATTGGACCCCATTCTTCTCTCTCTCTCATGCTAACCCATGTATTTGGGGCCGATGAATGGGCCTGAGTTTTAGTGCTCCCAAGTGGCCTAAAACTTCCATTCCTCGGTCCCTCAATGGGCCCTGTGAGTACTCGTACCCATCCATGCCACAACCTTCTCAGCAAGCCCTGGATAATTATGTGGCTTGGGCCCACTTGAGCTTGTAGCATGGCTTGACGGCATTGCGTGCTTACTTATCGTGCTTGGGCTTGAATTTTATTGCGCCACGATAAGACGTGCCTGGATCGAATGACATCAGATAGGTTGATGAGCGTGAATTTATAAAGCCATTGCATTTTTGGCATGCTTGCTTGGCATGATATGTGACCCACGGCTCGTGTAGGTGGGTCCTATAATTTCCCATTATGCCCCGATTGGGTTTCTTTTGTGATTAATTATTTGCGCTGGGCCAGGAATAAGCTTGGGCCTAGCCCTTGGATTTTTGGGCCTCAACACAAGGCATATTAATCATGATTTCTTTTTCAATGTCATCCTCGTCTTTAAAACTGATTTCATCTGAGGGTTAAAAAAGTGTGTATAAATGTGTGGGTTTTTGTGTGTCCCCTAATCCTGATACATAGAAAATATAGGGCTTGTCCAATATCAATCCCTCCAATTTCTATTTCCTAGACATATACCCATCATTCTATAAATCTATCTGTAAAACCCAATTTCAAACTTAAATGACCAGTAGGATATTAGAGGTCATAATATTCTATGTTTTTACATCGTTGCCATCAAACTTCATATTTTATTTATAATTTATTCCAAGAATTTCATTAATTGCCATAATTGTAATTAAAAGTCCCTATTAATAGCATATCAATCACCCCATTTCTTTTGGTTGCCATTCCCACTAACATATCTCTCCCAAAAATTGCAAACCAAAAATAAAATATGTAAATTACATATCCAATAATGTACATATGAAAAATATAAATATAAATATATACGTATAAAAATATAGGTATATTATTTATCAAAAAAATTTAAAAAATAAACTAGGTCAGTTACTTTGCAATTGAAATTTCCATACATTTTTCATAAATGAAAAATAGGTACACAATAATTTATAGAAAATAGGTACATTGTATAATTGAAATTTTTACACATTATTTATAAATTAAAAATAGGTACATTATTTAGAAGAAAAAAATAAGTTCATTATACTAGGTAAATTGTTTTACTAGGTATACATTATTAGAGAGAAAAAATAGGTACATTATTTAGAGAAAAAAAACAAGTTCATTTTAAAAAAAATCATAAAACAAAAAATAAATAGATTATCAAATTATTTTTCATAAAACAAGTAATAGGTACATTATTTAGAGAGAAAAATATATATACAAAATTTAGTGAAAAAATAGGTTCATTATACTAGGTAAATTGTTTTACTAGGTATATTACTAGAAGAAAAAAAAAAGGTACATTATTTGGAGAGAAAAAATAGGTTCATTTAAAAAAAAATTGTTTTCATAAAACAAACAATAAAAAGATGATCAAATTATTTTTCATAAAACAAGTAATAGGTCCTTTATTTAGAGAAAAAAAAATAGGTACATTATTTAGAGAAAAAATAGGTTCATTTAAAAAAAAAATGTTTTTCAAAAAACAAACAATAAATAGATTATCAAATTATTTTTCAACATAATTAGAATGTACACTATTGTTCGTAAAACTATAATAAAATAGATTACTAGTTGTATAATTCATAAAAGGAAAACAACATAATTTTTTATATTAAATAAACCAAAACGTTAATCACCTATAGATTACTAATACGTTAATGTTGAATTTAATATTTAATTTCAAATAAGTTTCTAAATTAAGTCCTACATCCATTACAACAATTTAGATATCTTTCCAAATTCAACGCGTGTCATTAGTTACACCACCCTTAACACATTAACTTATAAATAGGGGTAGTTTTGGAATTCGAAAAATACAATAAATAAGATTTTAAGTTATATTAGGTAACTTTCTTAGTTGGATCCTAGTCATCAGGTATTATTTGAAAAAATTGAGTATTTTAAATAGAAAAATAAAGGGAAGGGTTGTAGGTGATTTAAAATGAATTTTATGGGTCAAAACTCAATTTACTAATAAATATATCATGTATATCGGACAGAAAGATAACCTGGTCGATGTGGACAGTTACTTCACCTTCATCGAGGCGAAGCTCCAAAGCCTTAATGTCGCTGGACTTAGGGAGTTATGAGAATTCAGATATGGCAGACTCAAGGACAGTCTTATATCCAAGCTAATTAACCCGGGTTGTGGCCTAGGTGACTTCATTTTCTTTGTGAGGGTTGAAGACACTAGTTCTTCAACACTTAAACAAGAGATATCTTTGGTTCTTATTAATTCTAATCTCTAAATTGATAAAATGCGAGGTCAAGGATATGATGGGGTTAGCAACATGCGAGGCGCATGGAATGGACTACATGTATTATTTCTTAGAGATTGCCCCTATTCATATTATGTGCATTGTTTTGCTCACAGACTACAATTAACATTAGTTGCAGCATCAAAAGATGTTGCTCCTATTTGGTTGTTCTTTTCAACATTGAATTCAATTATCAATCTCACTACTACTTCTCCCAAGCACCATGGCCTGTTACAGGCAACTCAAGCAATTGATATTGCACATATTTTGGATATTGGTGAACGTGAGACAGGTAAAGGGGCTAATCAGATTGGTCCTTGGATGCATCTAGAGCTACTCATTAGGAATCTCATTATGATTCTTGTTCGGACTTGATAAATATGTATAATGCATACAGTTGTTGAGATATTGATTAAGGATGGAGCCAATAACTCCATAAATCCCTTTGCCCAACAACCAACATCCCCAACCCACATAATTGCTTTCATACTCGATGGTTGAAATTTATATTCAGCAATTGAATAATGCTTATTGAAACTGAATAATGCTTATTGAAACTAATGTTATATACCCTTAATTTGTATCAATTATAACGTTATATACCCTTATAATTATAACTATAACGTTATATACCCTTAATTTGTTAAAGTAATATACTATTACAGTATGTTCAATTTTGTTGTATTCAAAGATAGAAAACTCGTAGACTATGTTGCACGGACATGGGTACGGGGACACGGGAAAGCGACACGGCGACACGGCGACACGGAAAATCTCAAAAAAGTAGGACACGGACACGGCTAGGACACGGCAATTAAAATAATAATTAATTCTCAATATTTCAATGTCACATAATTCCATAAAACAAAATAAATAACTCATGTTCATAATCCATACATAATAATTAATACACCACAAAATAAAACATAAATGATCTAACTCTTTCCAAGTGGAAAAGAAGCAAATCCTAAGAATATATTATTTAAATCAATATTATGATTTAATAACATATTCAATATGGGGGTTCTTATTTGGTTGAGAGAATAAATTCCATAAATTCCCTTAATCTATTTATTTCCTTCCATAACTTCCCTCAACTCAATTAATAATGAGAGAAATAATTCTCAATTATTATCTCCTTAATTGGAAAAGGAATGTTACAAGAAAGGAAAATATATTTAAGCTAAAGGGAATACACAAATAAGGTAACTCTTTCTAACTCGAAAAAATCCCTCAAATTACTCTCTCTCTCTCTCTCTCTCTCTCTCTCTCTCTCTCTCCCCGAAACTCTCCCCTGCTTTCATACTTGTGGTTGACCAGCCTAGGCTATCGCCACCACTCTTACCTACTCGGCTCCCAAGACACCTATCTCTCCTGTAGAGAAACAACTCCGCACTGTGTTATTACTTACTTAGGCATCGGAGAGCCCTTGGCCACCACCACACCGGTGGTTTTCCGATTGATTTATTTTGTCTTGCAGGGAATCTAGAAGGTGGGACAAACGAGAGAGAAGAATCATCCACGAATATTCTTCTGTGAGAAATTTGGATAAACATCACTCAAGTTACCAACTCTTGCCATATTTTTCTTTGAACAAAAAGGACCTAAAGGATGACTGGATTTTGCTCCTATCTAAACCCTAACCCCATATCAATTTAAATTGAAAAAAGTATATCTTTTTTCTTTCTAACATCGAAGAAATTGAAGCAAAAAATAAAAATAAAAATAAAAAAAGTAGATGACGTACGTTTAGCTTCTTTGAATTTACCATATCTAGTTTCCTTCTATAAGCGACAAATTCAAAAGAAAAGAAATATCACCAAAATGGAATATTGCCACAATTGTATAATTTTTGTTTCTCTAAGAGGAGACAAACTCTCATAGATTTCAAGATCTACATAAAGATGTAATCTAGACAAAAACCAGCATGATTTTCAAAACCTAATTTAGATCATTCATTTAAAACACTACCACATCATCTACTAGTCTCAATACCTATACCTACGATGTTGTTTCTGTTTACTTTTTTTTTTTTTTTTGGAAACTGTAACCTCTGTATTTCGTATATAAAATAAAATGTCAATTAATTGAAAATTCGAAAAAGCATTTCCAATTTAAAAAAAAAGAGTTTTAATAAAAGAATGGGTAAGAATTCATACTAGACTATGCCCACTGCCTTGAACAATAATAAAAAAGGATATATGAAGTATTTGTATACTCATGGAAGAAGTCAAATCGTAAAATGTGGTTTTAACTTTGGAATCACACCTAAACCCATAAGAATAGCAATTGACTGTGTCTAATTTCTATTTTTCCACTATTAAAAATAAGAAAAGGCAGCTATAAATCCGTGCCTTATTTTCTGAAAATACCTAAACAAAGGGACAACTTCCAACTATAAATTGGAAGCAAGACCCATTCTCAAGAGTAGGATTGCAAGTTGGATTGGAAACTCTCGAATCCAACCACTTTCAATCCTAAACTCTTCAGAGATGGCAAAGTCTGTTGGCTCCAGCACCGCAGTTGTTCTCCTAATAGCTCTCCTTCTCGTTGCTTCCATGGGTGAGTGATCTTCAAAACCTTATCAACTCGAAAAGTTTATATTTAAATCATTTCTTGCACTACAAGACAATTCATACGAACCCCCAAAGTTTATAATAATGTCACTAATTTTATTAGACATGACATCCCAAATATACCTTCTTTGTTTTGTTGTTAGTCTTACAAAGCTGTATAATTAAGAAGAATATAAGAAATTAAGAAACTAATATTGTTTTGTGATAATATACAGAAATGCCAGTGGTAGAAGGAGGAAGAGGATGCAAGCAGGCAAGCAAGTCGATGACCACCTGCACAGCCCACCCAGAGTGTGACAAAAAATGCAAAGGAGAGAAAGCAAAGATGGGACTTTGCCGTGCTGATGGCCCCAAAGGCAAAAAGTGCTGGTGCTACATGTGTTAACGTGAATGAGGATTTTGTATAACTTTCTCAATAATAAAATAGTTCTCAAAAACTTTTGAGAAAAAAATTGAGGCGAATTTTGCTTCTTTGCATTGAGCACATTAGTAGTTTCCTTCTAATGGCCTTAAATACACCATAACAGGATAAATTTAATTAAAAATATATGATATGGTAGGAATTGAAAAAAAGAAGGAGGGATTTTGCTCCTCTGCGTCTACCATATTTGTATGGTTTTTTCCTCTAATGGCGTTCGATATAAACAGCATCAATTTATAAAAATAAAATATAAAAGATAGATATTTAGGATTTGGCACCTCTTGATGCCCTTGTTTAACCTTGTAGAACCCACTACTTCGCCTATAAAACTTACCCCTATTTCTGTGTTGGCATGTGCAAAAACCTACCTTTGTCCAAAAAAAAATATCTTGGCTTCAGTATGGTGACAGTACCTGAGGGGTTTGAAACCCAAGATGAAGAGGAAGATGATGCCACTACTAGAGTGCCTAACTACTGTTCAAATCATCGAATCGATGACTTACCAGAGGTACAATGATCACAAACCCTAGTTTTCCATCATTTTGTAAGCAGCTCTTGCTGAATATATAGATAAATTTGGATGGAAAGACCATACAAATAGTAGATTTGATTCATCAAACACAAGATGCTTCCAAATGTAAATGGAATCGAGTTATCACATACTCTGAAACATGCGTAGAATCGAGATTGTAGCATCAAAACACAAATCCGCATTTTTTCTTCAATACATGTAGGCTAGCTTTTTTATTTCTTTCCCTAAATTTTTTGAGCAAATGTCCATAGTGGGTGTGAACGAAGCATACTGATGATGTTATTAGCTATAATATTTTTTTTGCAGATTGCAGGCTTGCTGAACTCCAGTGTGCAGTGACGTGTAGCGGAACCACATATGGAAGCTGCAGCCTAAAATTACAGCTGATGACCAAAATGATGAGGTTCTATCAACTAATCGTCAAATAATCTGGTGGCCAGCTGACAGGTTGTGGCGGAAGAGTTAGGCCCTAGATAGTGCCTACTCTTAATGCAGGTCTTCAGCCCCAAAAATACTGAGGGTTTACTTGCTGTGATCCAATGTCACACATATTTGACTTTGTGGTAATAATATGCCCTTGAGCTCCATTCAATCGAACATATGTAATTCCACCATTTCTTCTTCATAGATTGCAGATTGTATGCTTAGTCTTGGTCTGGAGACATGTGTCATCCTACTACAAGATCAAAAGTTTTCCCGCTTGTATGGATACATGGAAAGAGCTTGGATCTTAAAATTGAGGAGTGCTCAAAATAAATGGGAACCTTTTTTTTTATTTTTAATTCTTTTAACATTTTTTTTGTTTTCCTTAATGACCACATTGTTTCTTCCGTTCAACAAATTTTATAAATTTTTACTTTATAGGAAATATAACTTAATTTAGAGTTTTTTATTTTTTATTTTTTATTTTTTAAAATAGAAAGAGGGGTCAGATGAGCCGTGTCAGGCTGGGCTTGCCCATTTAAAGTTGCCCATTAAATAAACGGGTCGTGCTGAACCCAGCCTTTTATAAAATCATCAATCCCGACTCCGGCCCACGGTCCAAGTTCATATGTGATTGGGCCGTGCTCATGTCGGGCCACTAAACGGGCCGATATGGGCCCATGCCAAATTTGACATGTACTATATTTTTTTTACAACTTCATTTAAATATTTTTTTACAATTATGTATATACTAACAAGATTTATTATTTGTTGAAAAAAGAGGACACTAGATAATTTTTTGAGTTTTAAATATTGAAACTTGAGAAACAAAATTATTATTTTATATATAAAGAAAAAAAAATTAAATTTTAATATATATTATTAGAGAAAAGAAATAGACTTGAATTTAATATATAAATATAATAATATTATGTGATCTTTTTCTCTAAAACAAATATAATTTAATGAATGAGCTTTAAATAGGCCAGCCCGTTGGTTTTAGGTAGGCACAACCCATAATGAGTCACGGACCGGCCTAGCCCATTAAGCATAATTACCTCGTCCCGACCTGCCAAAAGATATAGGACATGCTGTGTTAGGGTTTACTTAAGCGCAAATTGAAGCTAATAAATTATATGAAAGAATAGGAAAGAATAGGAAATTGAACATAACAAATTGACACCTTTTATGAAGGCTTAAATTGTGTATGAAGTCTTAGCTGCAATCCTTTAAATTCTCATTCAATTCTCATATTAATTGTTTTACATGTTTGGTATTTAAGGCAAGAGTATATATGGGGAAACTCCATTGGAACTGTGAACCCTATATTGAGTAAATGATGTGTTTGCATTCAAGGAGTCCATTTGAATCTTTAGTTGATGAGTTCTTCTTTCTTTTATTTTTCTTTAGTCATAGGTAGGCCCGTAAAATGGGCCGGACCGGGTCAGCCCGACTCTAGGAGTTGTGAGCAGAGGCCATAGTATTGACAGGCTTTTACAGTCCTAGGAAGTGATCAGGTCGGGCTGGGCCAACCCTATACGAAATATGCTAAGCCCAGGCCCTACCACGGGCTATACTATTTCAGGCTTTTAATTCGGGCCTACTCGACCCATGTAATTTTCAAACTAATATTTAGAGATTTTAAACACCAATTTAGGAATTTATCAAAAATCTCAACTAAACATTTTGTAAAAGGTCCAACTTGGCTTTTCGCACAAGCCTATTTGGCACAAATCTCAAAGAAAGAAGCCCAAATCGAGTTGACATTCTGGGCCCAAGCGCCTTGGCAGGGTGGCCTTCAAGTCTGGGTAAAACGCTGCTAGGGTGGGTGAATATCTATATATATAAAGCAAAAGGCAGAGAATGGTGAAACATTCAAAATACCAAAAAATGCCCTTGGTTAATGCAAACATTAAGAATTGAAATTATTAATTAAATGAGGATAATATGGTAAATTCACACTTTTTCATATTAAAAAAATTTTAAATTAAAAGAAAAATAAGATAATGGATCCTCCTTTTAAGGAACACAACTACCCATTATCTTTTTTTAAATTCTAAAATAAATTTATTTATTTTTTTAAAAAAGCCTCTCGCAAGCGCGGAAGCGCATGCAGAGAGGCTAGTATTTATAAAGCTCAAAATAACTAAAGTGGTTGTTTGTAGGAAAAGTGGGACTGCCACCACTCTTATAAAACACAGCCAAAGATATCACTTTTCATGCACCCCCAAGAATTGTTTTCTTTCAATTAATCATACTGTCCACCCTCTCTTCTTCTTCAGACCCAAATCACCATAAATGCCAACCCATCAACAAATACTTCCTCACCCTAAATCCCTTTGCCCAACAACCAACATCCCCAACCCACATAATTAACATCCCCAACCCACATAATTGCTTTCATACTCGATGGTTGAAATTTATATTCAACAATCGAATAATGCTTTTGAAACTAATGTTATATACCCTTAATTTGTATCAATTATAACGTTATATACCCTTATAATTATAACTATAACGTTATATACCCTTAATTTGTTAAAGTAATATACTATTACAGTATGTTCAATTTTGTTAATTATATTCGAAGATAGAAAACTCGTAGACTATCCTAATTCTAACTCATCTCTTTATCAACCCTAAATCAAAAATCAAACTTGATAAAATTTGAAACAACAGATAATATATAGAAGTCACGTATATGTACGTGTGGAGAGAGAAACATAATAATTTATAGAACTCACTTGTGTTGGCTACAATGCATGGCAAGATCTCGTGCGTAGAAATGCTTCTTAAAGCAGGAGCAAATGTATGTGAATATCCCAACTTTTTGTTTCTTTTAGATTTGCAATTTTTTTTTCTTCCAAATATGAACTTTGAAATTAATGTGGGTTATTTTGTTAGGCATTAATATTTTTTATACAAAAAACCAGGTATTCAAGGCGGGGATGGGGGATAGCCCCCGATGGGGATGGGGATCGGGATTCCCCCAAACCGCTTAAACGGGGATGGAGGGGGGAATGGGGCTTTTTCCCGGCCCCTACAAGGCCTGTTGCCATCCCTAAGCGCAATGTGCTTATGCCTGTGCTTGGGCCGGCCAGGTCCGTTTGACACCCAAGCATGGGCCGATCCGTTTGACACTTCTATGTAAAACTGAGGATAGAAGTGGGGAAGGAGGACTCTCGGTGAACACATAGTAAATGTTGTGCCACTTGGGGGAGCAAATAAATCAACGACCAATCAGGAGGCGCCAAGTGGAAAAGAAGCAAATCCTAAGAATATATTATTTAAATCAATGTTTTGATTTAATAACGTAATCAATAAGGGGGTTCCTATTTGGTTGAGAGAATAAATTCCATAAATTCCCTTAATCTATTTATTTCCTTCCATAACTTCCCTCAACTCAACTCAATTTATTCTCTCCTTAATTGGAAAAGGAATGATACAAGAAAGGAAAATATATTTAAGCTAAAGGGAATACACAAATAAGGTAACTCTTCCTAACTCGAAAAAATCCCTAAAATTACTCTCTCTCTCTGTTCGAAATTCTCCCCTGCTTTCGTACTCGTGGCTGACCAGCCTAGGCTGTCGCCACCTTTCTTACCTACTCGGCTCCCAAGCCACCTATCTCTTTTGTAGAGAAACATATTTGCACCGTGTTATTACTTACTTAGACATCGGAGGGCCCCTGGCCACAAACGAGAGAGAAGAATCATCGTGAATATTCTCCTGTGAGAAATTTGCATAAACCCCACTCAAGTTACCAACTATTGCCATATTTTTCTTTCAACAAAGAGGACCTAAAGGACGACTGGATTTTGCTCCTCTCTAAACCCTAACCCCATATCAATTTAAATTGAAAAATGTATATATTTTTTCTTTCTAACATCGAAGAAATTGAAGCCAAAAAAAATAAGAATAAAAAATGTAGATGACGTACGTTTTGCTTCTTTGAATTTACCATATCTAGTTTCCTTCTGTAAGCGACAAATTCAAAAGAAAAGAAATCGCACCAAAATGGAATATTGCCACAATTGTATAATTTTTGTTTCTCTAAGAGGAGAGAAACTCTCATAGATTTCAAGATCTACATAAAGATGTAATCTAGACAAAAACCAGGATGATTTTCAAAACCTAATTTAGATCATTCATTTAAAACACTTCCACATCACCTACTAGTCTCAATACCTACGACGCTGTTTCTGTTTACAATTTTTTTTTTTTCGAATTTCTGTTCACTTTTTTGTTATTTTTGGAAACTGTAACCTCTGTATTTCGTATATAAAATAAAATGTCAATTAATTGAAAATTCGAAAAAGCATTTCCAATTTTTAAAAAAAGAGTTTTAATAAAAGAATGGGTAAGAATTCATACTAGACTATGCCCACTGCCTTGAACAATAATAAAAAAGGATATATGAAGTATTCGTATACTTATGGGAGAAATCAAACCGTAAAATGTGGTTGTAACTTTGGAATCACACCTAAAGCCATAAGAATAGCAATTGACTGTGTCTAATTTCTATTTTTCCACTATTAAAAATAAGAAAAGGCCGCTATAAATCCGTGCCTTATTTTCGGAAAATACCTAAACAAAGGGACAACTTCCAACTATAAATTGGAAGCTAGACCCATTCTCAAGAGTAGGATTGCAAGTTGGATTGGAAACTCTTGAATCCAACCACTTTCAATCCTAAACTCTTCAGAGATGGCAAAATCTGTTGGCTCCAGCACCACAATTGTTCTCCTAATAGCTCTCCTACTCGTTGCTTCCATGGGTGAGTGATTTTCAAAACCTTATCAAATCGAAAAGTTTATATTTAAATCATTTCTTGCATTGCAAGACAATTCATACGAACCCCCAAGATTTATAATAATGTCACTAATTTTATTAGACATGACATCCCAAATATACCTTCTTTGTTTTGTTGTTAGTCTTACAAAGCTGTATAATTAAGAAGAATATAAGAAATTAAGAAACTAATATTGTTTTGTGATAATATACAGAAATGCCAGTGGTAGAAGGAGGAAGAGGATGCAAGCAGGCGAGCAAGTCGATGACCACCTGCACAGCCCACCCAGAGTGTGACAAAAAATGCAAAGGAGAGAAAGCAAAGATGGGACTTTGCCGTGCTGATGGGCCCAAAGGCAAAAAGTGCTGGTGCTACATGTGTTAACGTGAATGGGGATTTTGTATAACTTTCTCAATAATAAAATAGTTCTCAAAAACTTTTGAGAAATTGAAACATCTCTCTCTCAAAAACTTTAGACACAAGTGTGCCCATGCAGACCACAGATACCCTTGTGATGGCAGTATAACAACACTACGAACACCACCCATTTTCATAAATTTCACAGTTGTTTTAATTCCTGAAATGACCTGCATATGCATTTGCAACATCAATATAAAGAGGGTCTCACAACTCTTGACAAACAAAAATAAAAGAAAATTTGAGGAGAGAATACTTTTCTAATCAAAGTATACATATTTAGATGGCAACATATGCATTTCAATCACTGCCAGAGGCCTTCAGATAGCTGGGCATCAAATTGTCCCACAAATCTTAATTCTCTCAATCGAAAATAAGAAATATTTCAAGGCGCAAAGTGTGGACATTGTACTCTTTTATTCCAACAGAATTGCATCCAACAACTTAGCGAAAACAAAAAATTCAGCAAATTACAACCTAACTGCTTGAAAACAGGTGAAATTACTGGCTAGCTTAAATTCAAAGATTACATCAAACATTGTGTACAGCCACAACCATGTAAATTAGCCAAGCTTGTTTTGATGTATGGAAATCAAAAAGCAACATAACCACATACCCATCAACCCCTTAACCTTAGTTTTTAGCAACCACCTAGTTCATGAATCTATGCATTATGAGGAGAGAGAGAGAATTTGTTACTTTCAAGGCATATTAATCATGTTTAAGAGGGAGTTGATTTCTTTTTCAATGTCATCCAAGTCTTTAAAACTGATTTCATCTAAGGGTTAAAAAAGTGTGTATAAAAGTGTGGTTTTTTGTGTGTCTCCTAATCCTGATACATAGAAAAATATATCGTGTATATCGGATAGAAAGATAACCTGGTCACTATGGACAGTTACTTCACCTTCACCGAGGTGAAGCTCCAAAGCCTTGATGCCGCTGGAGTTAGGGAGTTCTGAGAATTCAGCTATGGCAGACTCAGGAACAATCCTACATCCACGCTAATTAACCTGGGTTGTGGCCTAGGTGACTTTATTTTCTTTAGCCTAAAATAATACCCCAGCCCACCCAATCAAGCCCCACACACACTCATCCCACACAAATAAAATCTCATTAACTAACCCCACAAGAAGTCTGACCAACAAAAGAAAAAGGGAAAAAAAACTAACCCACACGTGACAACCCCCATCCCAGCCAAATAATATCCCATTCACAAACCTATGTCATTCTTGAAGAGTTAATTAAAGCAAACTAAGGTAATCTTCCATTCTTCATCCTCTTTTCTTCTCTAAATGTGTGGATGTTGAAATTTTGGAGATTGTTTAAGGTTTTTGAAGTATCAATTAGGGATTTACAATTAAGACTTATGAATTATCAAACAAGATTTGCAATTGATTTTGGTGTTCTTGCTTGCTTGTATGAATTATCAATTGATTTTGGTGTTCTTGCTTGCTTGTATGAATTATCAATTGATTTTGGTGTTTTTGCTTGCGTGTATGAACAAATACACTGAACGCGATCCAACACATGAATTATAGTATGGAAGTCTTTACTTTCATGTCAAGCTGGAACTCATAAATTGCAATGGTGCAAACTAATCCTTAGACTTGAGGCATCATATAGATGTTTTGTGGCTATGTTCTTAATCTTTGAGGGCACTATTCGGTCATGCTGAATTAGGCATAGCTTAAATGTGCTCATTAGGATTCTCAATAGAGTCATGGAAGCAAATGAATGTACAATAAGGAATCTCTACTCTCAGTAAAGGAGAGAGAATACTCCAAGATATGATTGGTCAAATCTCTGCGCAGAGTAGTGGATAAGACTTGAAAGAAGAAGTCTTCAAATCTTACAAGGATAATCATATAAAAAGAATGATTCACATTAGGATATTGACAATCGGATTCCATGATCTAATAATGTGAATAAGGAGTATTGACATAAGAGAAGGATTCAATTGCACGGCCATTCCAATTTGAATAGGTTCTTTCACAACGTCTCATTTAGCTCGGATAATTGTGACTTGCTGCTAGGCAACAACCATGGTTTGTGGATGTCCTAAAAGGTTTCAATTAACCTTTATTAATATGAAGAATTAAATTGTGGAATTTAATTCGTATATCGTCTCTAAGGAGTTGAGTCAACCCACTACCTTGCTAAAAGGAACCTACGAATTTGCACATCCAAAGAATGTGATTAGAGGTACAAATTAGGAGAAATGAAATGAGGAGACACAAGTCAATGGTTGATAATCAAATGTCAAAGTCAATGGTCAAAAGTCAACATGTTGACCAGAGCAATTGACTAAAGTCAAATAGTTCGATCGGGTCAATTAAGTAAAACTGGAATTAATATTGACATATATAAATATTGGATTGGGCTTTTAAATATGATTTAAAAGGAAATGGACAAAATAGCCCAAAAGGCTATTGGGCCCAAGTGATAAGTGGCATAAGACGACATGACCCGTGGACCAAATGGAGCCCCAAATACCCACCCAATTGTCTTTTATGTTGCCCTACATAAGCTAAGTGTCTTTTCTTTTCCAACAAAGGTGTATGTTGGGTATGTTCCAAAGCACTAGATGCATGTTTCCTTCACTACCAAAGGCTTATGAACAAAAGATAAAAGTCTGGTATGGTGGGAATGGAAAAAGGAAAGAGAAATTAATAAAAGAAATCGTACCAAAATGGAATATGGAAGGGATATTGCCACAATTGTATAATTTTTGTTTCTCTAAGAGGCATTTAGATTTCAAGATCTACATAAAGATATAATTTTTGCCACAAAAACATGCATTATTTTCAAAACCTAATTTAGATCATTCATTTAAAACACTGCCACATCATCTACTCAATACCTTAATTGGAAACTGTATTTCTAAAATAAAATGTCAATTAATTGAAAATTAGAAAAAGCATTTCCAATTTTTTTTTAAGAGTTCTATTAAATGAATGGGTAAGAATTCATACTAGACTATGCCCACTGCCTTAAACAATAATAAAAAAGGATATATGGGAGAACTCAACCCGTAAATGTGCTTTTAACTTTGGAATCACAACTAAACCCATAAGAATAGTAATTGACTGTGTCCAATTTCTATTTTTCCACTACTAAAAATAAGAAAAGGCAACTAAAAATCCGTGCCTTATTTTCTGAAAAAACCTAAACAAGGGGACAACTTCCAACTATAAATTGGAAGCTAGACCTCATTTGCATTCTCAAGAATAAGGTTGCAAGTTGGATTGGAAATTCTCGAATCCAACCACTTTCAATCCTAAACTCCTCAGAGATGGCAAAATTTGTTGGCTCCAGCACCACAGTTGTTCTGCTAATAGCTCTTCTTCTTGTTGCTTCCATGGGTGAGTGATCTTCAAACCCTTATCAATTCGAAAAGTTTATATTTAAATCATTTCTTGCACTCCAAGACAATTCATACGAACCCCCAAGATTTAAAATAATGTCACTAATTTTATTAGACATGACATCCCAAATATGCCTTCTTTGTTTTTGTTGTTAGTCTACAAAGTTGTATAATGAAGAAGAATATAAGAAATTAAGAAACTAATTTTTGTGTGTGATAATATACAGAAATGCCAGTGGTAGAAGGAGGAAGAGGATGTAAGCAGGCGAGCAAGTCGATGACCACCTGCACAGCCCACCCAGAGTGTGACAAAAAATGCAAAGGAGAGAAAGCAAAGATGGGACTTTGCCGTGCTGATGGCCCCAAAGGCAAAAAGTGCTGGTGCTACATGTGTTAACATCAATGAGGATTTTGTATAACTTTCTCAACAATAAAATAGTTCTAAAAAACTTTTGAGAAATTAAAACATCTCTCTCTCTCTCTCTCTCTCTCTCTCTCTCTCTCTCTCTCTCTCTCTCTCTCTCTCTCTCTCTCTCTCTCTCTCTCTCTCTCCGTTTATACTTTAGATACAAGTGTGCACCATGCAGACCACAGATACCCTTGTGATGGCGGTATAACAACTACGAACACACCACTTTCATAGATTTCGCAGCTGTGTCAATTCCTGAAATGACCTGCATATGCGTTTGCAACATCAATATGAAGAGTCTCCCAACTCGACAGTTGAAACAAAATGATAAAAACATTTCTAAAGATAGAAGAGAAGGGAAACCTCCAAAAGGCTAAAGACATAATGACATTTACCATACAATATTATAGTTGTTAAAATCTGGACCCAATAACGAATACAAAAGGAATCGGTTCACCATTTTTATCTTTGTGATCATATGTCGAGTCAAAGCGCCATCCTTGTTTCGCTGCCAACCTTCCATACTAATTCACACCAACCTTCACAATCAAAGTACACATATTTAGATGGCTACAGATACATTTCAATCACTGCAAGAGGCCTTCAGATAGCTAGGCATCAAATTGTCCCACAAATTTTAATTCTCAATCGAAAATAAGAAATATTTCAAGGCACAAAGTGTGCACATTGTACTCCTTTATGCCATTTGTTCTGTCTTTAAAAATATTGTAGTTTAAATGCTGCAAAAGCCAAAAATATAGAGTTCCTTTTGTTCTACAGAACAGCATCCAACAACTTGACTGAAAAAAAATTCAGCAAATTACAGCCAAAACTGCCTGAAAACAAGTGAAATTACTGGCTAGCTTACATTTCAAAGATTACATCAAACATTGTGTACAGCCACAACCATGTAAATTAGCCAAGCTTGTTTTGATATATGGAAATCAAAAAGCAACATAGCCACATACTATTTTTTCACCATTGTATCGCTTCTTTATCACCCGGGTAGTGTAGCACTTTAAGGTTAGAGAGGAATTTATGAACTTCCTATGTTTTCCAGTTTCGACCTTTGTCCCATTTTTTACTTGTAACTTTCCAACCGTTAGTCCAAATTTTATATTCTTTATATGGTTGGATTCAAAATGAAAAACTGAAGAACCTAGCGTGGACCAAGTGTCAAAATCATTACATAAATGTACATAATTCAGTAAAAAGAACACTCAAAGGCTCAAACAACAAACACAATAGTGGGTTCCAAAACATCTTGAGTACATATTGAATGGTATAGTGACTAAGTTATTTGATTTCGTACTTGGATGAATTAGACTATTGGATTTTTATATTTTACAACGATAATTTGGTGTAGTTGTTCAAGAACTTATGTTATGTGAAAGTATTATAAATTTTATTTTTATTAGTATGTTTTTATTACAATACTACCGGCGTACCGAACCAATCCAAACCGAATATTAGGTTAACTGATCCGAAGTCTACCAAAGTCTTTGGTTTGGTAAACGGAAGAGAAAATGGTCTACCAAAGTCTTTGGTTTGTAAATTAGCTAAGCTTGCTTTGATATATAGAAATCAAAAGGCAATGTAGCCACATACCCATCAACCCCCGTAACCTTAGTTTTTATCAACCACCCAATTCATGAATCTATGCATTATGAGGAGAGAGGAGAGAGAATTTGTTACTTTCAAGGCATATTAATCATGTTTAGGAGGGAGTTGATTTTCTTTTTCAATGTCATCCTAGTCTTTAAAACTGATTTCAATCTAAGGGTTAAAAAAGTGTGTATAAATGTGTGGGTTTTTGTGTGTCCCCTAATCCTGATATATAGATAAATATATCATATATATCGGAGAGAAAGATAACCTGGTCGCTGTCGACAGTTACTTCAACTTCATTGAGGCGAAGCTCCAAAGCCTTGAGGACGCTGGAGTTTGGGAGTTCTGAGAATTCAGCTATGGTGGACTCAGGGATAGTCCTACGTCCATGCTAATTAACTTGGGTTGTGGCCTAGGTGACTTTATTTTCTTTAGCCTAAAATAATACCTCAGCCTGTTGAGGAGCATAAAATCCCAACTAAATCAACGTGATTGATTCTGAATATTGATCATTGATCTGTACAGATATTTAGTTTATTTCCTTCCTTTTATATAGATGTGTACATTAAGGAATAGTTCATTTAGGCTAGTTTTCAGCATCTTAATTGGCTATTGTATTTGTATAAAGGTTCTGTACCTCATTCTGAATTATTATCAATATACGAATTACCAATTCTATCATGGTATCAGCAGCCTAAGGTTACCAATAATCCTACACAAACTCAAACCCTAGCCTGTCCTCTCGCTAACCTCCATGGCGATCAACGACAGCGAATCACCTCAAGCCTCAGCCAAGCCTGAGCAACCCAAATCTGATTCTCAAGCCTCAGCCAAGCCTGAGCAACCCAAGTATGATGATCCTAATAATCCTCTCTACCTTCATCACTCTGATCAACCAGGGGTTGTTCTTGTCACACAACTCTTGAATGACGAAAATTATCCAACCTGGAGTCGCTCCATGCTCATGGCGCTCAACACCAAGAACAAAGAAGGTTTCGTCGATGGCACCCTCAAGAAGCCTCTGCATGATTCTTCCACAACTCTCCAACAGTGGACACGTTGTAACAATCTCGTCAAGAGCTGGCTCCTCAATTCCATCTCCCCAGATATTGGTGCGAGCATTATTTATAATGATGTCGCGTCCGACATATGGAATGATCTGAAGGAACGATTCTCTCACGCTAATAGTGTCCATCTCTTTCATATTGAGCAAGAAATTCATGACTGCGTTCAAGGAACCATGACCATCGGTGCCTATTACACCAAGTTGAAGGGCTTATGGGATGCGAGAGATGCACTTTGCTCTCTTCCATCTTGCAACTGCGGAGCAGCCAAAGAGATGTTCCAATTCCACCAGCACCAAAAGACCATGAAATTTCTTATGGGATTGAATGACGTATACGCTGGAGTTCGAGGACAAATCCTACTAATGGACCCATTTCCTGCAGTCAACAAAGCCTTTTCCCTTATTACTCAGGATGAGAAGCAACGGGCAGTTTCTACTCATGCCCTCGGGAAAACACCAGCCACTGACGCTGCCGCCTTCGCCGTTCACGGTCCTCGAAATTCCGGTAGAAATTTCTCACCTAAAAACCCTCATCTTAAGTGTGAACGTTGTGATGCCACAGGACACACCTCTGATACCTGTCGAGAACATCTTAAATGTGATTATTGTGGCTGGCGCCGTCACACTATTGACCAATGCCGCAAATTGAAGAAAGCTCAATCTAATAGCGGCAACAGTGACTCTCAAGGTCGTCGGGGGCCATTTTCTCCTTCGGTCCATCATGTTGACACCACTCCTGTGGCCACCGCAGCTCCTCCATCATACAACCTCACCGCAGCACAATACCAGAGCTTCCTTGCTCTTCTCAATCAAAACAAGCCCACAGTTTTGGCTAATCATGTCAGCACTGCTTCCAGCACCAGTGATCTCTCAGGTAACACCTTCTGTGCCTCTGCTTTCGTTGGTGGACTCAACTGGATTTTTGATACTGGCGCCACCGATCACATGGTTTGTTCGCCTAAGTTGTTGACTACATGCACTCCAGTCTCTAATCGTCAAGTGTACCTTCCTGATCATGCCCTTGCCAATGTCACCCACATCGGCACTATTCGTTTCTCGGATGATTTTATTCTTCATAATGTGCTTTGTGTTCCCTCATTTAGATTAAATTTAATCTCTGTGAGCAAGCTCACCAAAAGCTCCTCTTGTGTTGCAATGTTTACTAATGAATTTTGTATTGTTCAGGACCGACGTTTGGGGAAGATGATTGGGACGGGAACTGAGAGGGAAGGTCTCTACTATCTTGATACTGCGAAGACAGCCGGGTGCAATTCCGTTTCAGCCATTGTTCCTTCTTCTTCTCGACTTTGGCATCAACGCCTTGGTCATCTTTCAAATAAAAGCCTGCGTGCTCTTTCCTTTTCTGTTAAGAACATGAAATTTTGTGACATTGATGATTGTTTGGTTTGTCCTTTAGCTAAACAAACTCGTCGTCCGTTTCCCTTGAGTTCTATTAATTCACTTGCGCCATTTGAATTAATTCATGTTGATATTTGGGGTGGTTATCATGTTCCTTCCATCACTAAGGCACAATACTTCTTGACCATTGTAGATGATTACTCCAGATGTACATGGGTTTATTTAATGCACCACAAATCAGATGCACGCCAAAAGCTCACTACCTTCATCAATCTTGTTGAAACACAATTTTCTTCCCAGGTTAAAATTGTTCGCAGTGACAATGGTCCTGAGTTTATGATGACACAATTTTTTTCTGATAAAGGAATTTTACATCACACTAGTTGTGTCTCCACTCCACAGCAAAATGGAGTAGCCGAAAGAAAACACCGACACCTTCTCAATGTTGCACGAGCTTTACTCTTCCAAGCCAAACTTCCTAAGAAATTTTGGGGGGATGCCATACTCACTGCCACATATCTTATCAACCGCACTCCTACACAGGTTCTTAAAGGAAAAACTCCCTACGAAATCCTTTTTCGTAAACCACCAGTCTATGATCACCTAAGGGTTTTTGGTTGTTTGTGCTTTGCCTCTACTCATCATCATCGCCCAACCAAATTTGATGCTAGGGCCACACATTGCATTTTTCTTGGTTACCCATATGGTACGAAGGGTTATCGGGTTTATGATCTTAATACGGGCAAAATTTTTATTTCTAGGGATGTTATCTTTCATGAAACTACTTTCCCTTTTCCGTCTTCCGCTACCGACTCTTCTCTTGTCTTCCCAACCTCTCATCCCACCAGTTTTGATGATGCCCCAACGCCTGGACTTAATTCTCATCGTTCACAGTCTCCAGCGCCTGACCTTGCGCTGGAAGCACTTCCAGCACCTGCCCTTGAGCTTCCAGCGCCTGACCTTGCGCTTCCAGTACCTGATCTTGCATTTCCAGCACCTGATCTTGTGCTTCCAGCACCTCCACCTCCTCTTGCACCGGTGTCTCCACCACTGCTCCGGCGTACCACCAGGCCTAGTTATCTTCAGCAGTATCATGTCAACATCAAATTACCTTCCCGGTCTCTCCCATCATCTAACTCGGCGTCGACTGAACCCCAAGGTACCAAACATCCTCTCTCTCATGTCCTTACATATGATCGCTTGTCACCACACCATCGTGTTTTTAGTGCTTCTCTTTCAGCGGTCAAAGAACCCACCTCTTTTGTTCAAGCAGCTCATGACCCTCAATGGCGTCATGCCATGGCCCAAGAATTGGCTGCCCTCGAAGCTAATGGCACATGGACTCTTCAACCTTTGCCCCCCGGCAAGAAACCCATTGGTTGTAAGTGGGTGTACAAGGTCAAACTTCATCCTGATGGTTCTCTTGATCGGTATAAAGCACGTTTGGTCGCAAAGGGCTATAGTCAGGTTGAGGGTTTGGACTACGGGGAAACTTTTGCCCCTGTTGCAAAGCTTGTCACTGTCCGCCTCCTTCTCGCAGTTGCTTCCACGCGTCGTTGGCATCTTCATCAGCTTGATGTCAATAATGCTTTTCTCAATGGTGATCTTGATGAAGATGTTTATATGAATCTACCTCCTGGATTCGGACGAAAAGGGGAGACTCGTGTATGCAAGCTTCATAAATCCTTGTATGGACTCAAGCAAGCTTCACGTCAATGGTTTATTAAACTTTCCACAGCCCTTAAGCAAGCGGGCTATCATCAATCGAAGGAAGATTATTCATTGTTCGTCCGAACCCGAGGTAGCACATTCACTGCCTTACTCATCTATGTGGATGATATCATTTTGACAGGGAATAGTTTACGAGACATTGAGGAAACCAAGTCATACTTGCTGCAACAATTCAAATTGAAAGACCTTGGTGAATTGAAATATTTTCTTGGCATCGAGATTGCTCGTTCTAGCAAAGGCATAGCCCTTTCACAACGCAAGTATGCACTTGAAATACTAGAGGATGCAGGACAGCTTGGTGCAAAACCAGCCGATTCACCCATGGAGCAGAATTTGTCCCTTAGCAAACATGATGGCGATTACATTGATGATCCATCTTCGTATCGAAGGCTTGTGGGGAGGCTGATCTATTTGACAATTACGCGGCCTGACTTGGTGTACGCCGTTCACACTCTGAGTCAGTTCATGGATAAGCCACGAACACCACACCTAGAGGCAGCTCATCGAGTTTTGCGATATGTCAAACGTGCACCAGGGCAAGGTATTTTTCTTTCTGCCAACAGTCCAATTCAATTAAATGCCTTTTGTGATGCGGATTGGGCTCGATGTCGTGATACTCGACGTTCTACTACCGGGTATTGTGTATTTCTTGGCGATTCTTTGGTTTCTTGGAAGACCAAGAAGCAAACCACAGTATCTCGATCTAGTGCCGAAGCTGAATATCGTTCCATGGCTGCCGCTTGTTGTGAAATTACTTGGTTACGATATATTTTGCAAGATTTAGGCATTAAGCATTCACATGCAGTCAAGTTATATTGTGACAACCAAGCAGCGCTCCACATTGCTTCGAATCCAGTATTTCATGAACGGACTAAACACATTGAGATTGACTGCCATCTGGTGAGAGAAAAGGTTCAAAGTGGAATGATCAAAACAGCTCATATTTCCACCTTACAACAACCAACAGACATATTCACAAAGGCTGTGAGCCTTCCACAATTTGCGATTTTACTCAGCAAGTTAGGAATCATCAACATATATTCCAACTTGAAGGGGAGTGTTGAGGAGCATAAAATCCCAACTAAATCAACGTGATTGATTCTGAATATTGATCATTGATCTGTACAGATATTTAGTTTATTTCCTTCCTTTTATATAGATGTGTACATTAAGGAATAGTTCATTTAGGCTAGTTTTCAGCATCTTAATTGGCTATTGTATTTGTATAAAGGTTCTGTACCTCATTCTGAATTATTATCAATATACGAATTACCAATTCTATCACAGCCCACCCAAGCAAGCCCCACACACAGTCATCCCACACAAATAAAATCTCATTAACTAACCCCACAAGAAGTATGACCAACAAAAAAAAGGAAAAAAAAACTAACCCACACGTGACAACCCCCATCCCAGCCAAATAATATCCCCTTCACAAACCTATGTCATTCTTGAAGAGTTAATTAAAGCAAACTAAGGTAATCTTCAATTCTTCATCCTCTTTTCTTCTCTAATGTGTGGATGTTGAAATTTTGGAGATTGTTTAAGGTTTTTGAAGTATCAATTAGGGATTTATAATTAAGACTTATGAATTATCAAACAATATTTGCAATTGATTTTGGTGTTCTTGCTTGCTTGAAATGTTTATTTCATGTGGTCTTTTTTTCTTACTAGTTTCTATCTACATGTACTAGACGCATTTTGAGGGATAAAACTCATTATGCCATCACAACTAAACCCATAAGAATGGTAATTGACTGTGTCTAATTTCTATATTTTTCCACTACTAAAATAAGAAAAGGCAACTATAAATCCGTGCCTTATTTTCTGAAAGAACCTAAACAAAGGGACAACTTCCAACTATAAATTGGAAGCTAGACCATTTGCATTCTCAAGAATAGGGTTGCAAGTTGGATTGGAAATTCTCGAATCCCACCACTTTCAATCCTAAACTCTTCAGAGATGGCAAAATCTGTTGGCTCCAGCACCACAGTTGTTCTGGTAATAGCTCTCCTTCTCGTTGCTTCCATGGGTGAGTGATCTTCAAACCCTTATCAATTTGAAAAGTTTATATTTAAATCATTTCTTGCACTGCAAGACACCAAAGTTTATAATAATGTCACTAATTTTATTAGACATGAAATCCCAAATATAACTTCTTTGTTTTGTTGTTAGTCTTACAAAGCTGTATAATTAAGAAGAATATAAGAAATTAAGAAACTAATAATGTTTTGTGATAATATACAGAAATGCCAGTTGTAGAAGGAGGAAGAGGATGCAAGCAGGCGAGCAAGTCGATGACCACCTGCACAGCCCACCCAGAGTGTGACAAAAAATGCAAAGGAGAGAAAGCAAAGATGGGACTTTGCCGTGCTGATGGGCCCAAAGGCAAAAAGTGCTGGTGTTACATGTGTTAACATCAATGGGGATTTTGTATAACTTTCTCAACAATAAAATAGTTCTAAAAAACTTTTGAGAAATTAAAACATCTCTCTCTCTCTCTCTCTCTCTCTCTCTCTCTCTCTGTGTTTATACTTTAGATACAAGTGTGCCCCATGCAGATCACGGATACCCTTGTGATGGTGGTATAATTAACAACTCTACGAACACCACCCACTTTCATAGATTTCGCAGCTATTTTAATCCCTGAAATGACCTGCATATGCGTTTGCAAAATCAATATAAAGAGAGTTTCACAACTCTTTGACAAACAAAAATAACATAGAAAAATGTGGGCATAATACTTTTCTAACTAATGCTACATTCTCAACTAGTTACAGAAATAAGAAGAAAATTTGGCCTTCTTGGTTTATGACAGTTTCCAAAATTTGTGTGACCAACTAATTTTAATATCATCATATGTGAAATAACATGAAGGAATATAAGTTGAAGCTGTACGTAACCACTCCGTCGATATAATGGAGAAATGGAATTTGTATTGCATAGTAACATTGTTTTGAATCAGCTAGCTAAAGTTGTAGGTTAATGATATACAGCACAATATTTTCAAAGGACTCATAGTAATATCTTTTAATTGTAAAGACTAGGAGATCATATTGACATGAGGACTTACTTTCCCAGACCCAATAACGAATACAAAAGGAATCGGTTCACCATTTTCATCTTTGTGATCATATATCGAGTCAAAGCGCCATCCTTGTTTCGCTGCAAACCATCCATATATAGTAATGAACAGCAACCTTCACAATCAAAGTATACATATTTAGATGCCTACAGATGCATTTCAATCACTACAAGAGGCCTTCATGAAGCTAGACATCAAATTGTCCCACAAATCTTAATTCTCAATTGAAAATAAGAAATATTTCAAGGCACAAAGTGTGCACATTGTACTCTTTTATGTCATTTGTTCTGTCTTCAATAATGTTATAGTTTCAATGCTGCAAAAGCCAAAAATGTAGAGTTTCTTTTGTTCTAAATAGAACAATATACAACAACTTGGTCAAAAAAAATCAGCAAATTACAGCCTGACTGCTTGTAAACAGATGAAATTACTGGCTAGCTTAAATTTCAAAGATTGCATCAAACATTGTTTACCGCCACAACCATGTAAATTAGCCAAGCTTGTTTTGATGTATGGAAATCAAAAGGCAACTTAGGTTTTACCAACCACGCAGTTCATGAATCTATTGCATTATGAGGAGAGGGGAAAGAATATGTTACTTTCGAGGCATATTTATAATGTTTAAGAGGGAGTTGATTTCGTTTTCAATGTCATCCTAGCCATTAAAACTGATTTCATCTAAGGGTTCAAAAATTTTGTATAAATGTGTGGTTTTTTTTTTTTGTGTCCCCCGATCCTGACCCATATATATAGGGACGGATTCGTGGCACCAAGTTTTTGACATAAATTTTGATACAAATTTTGAACCATTAGATTTAAGCACTATTAAAGGGTCAGATTAAATCTCACAACTAATTTAGTATTATCTCTAAAATAATACATTTATTCAAATTATTATTATTTTAATCTAATAATTAAGAATTGCACAGTACCCCAAATTCTACATCTCCCTTCCTCCATGCCCAGCGTTGGTAATCCCCTCCATAGCCTCGATGTGCCAAAAATCTCCATTTGCCTATTGCTAGTTATATGCAATTGATACTATAGATTGAAGCAATGCATATGGAGTTTGAGAAAATACGCAGGGGACATAGGATAGTGAGGATCAGAAAACACATAAATTTTCTCTCCCCTCAGAAACAAAACGAATTTGGGGAACGAATTTGGGGAACTTCCATGGGAGGGCAGGGTAATCTCAATCAATTTATTCTCCCCCTTTATCAGTAACCTCAATTTTATTTCAATATGTAATAAGTTAGCAACTAATTGACTGAGAGAAACAACAACCATGGCTCCTTTTTTTTTTTTTTTTTTTAATATTTTGGTTAGCTGGAAATTCTCCATATATATTAAAATCTAGAAATTTAGTCATGTTCCCTATGCTTGATCCTTTTTTTTTTTTCTCAGCAAGGGGAAATAGAAGTTTTAATTTAGCAGCACCAAGAAAAAAAGGGAAAAAAAAACACAAAGATCAACCTTCCTCCTCCTTACGTCAATCTTCCTTACTGGGTATTTGATTTTGCTATATGGATTGGGTTTGTTGTTTCTTCTTATCGAGGAAAATGGTGTGTGGACTTTGAAGTTATTTCAAAGGCAAAGAGAAGATTGAAGAGAGAAAAAAAGGGAAAGTCATGAAAAAGAAGAAGAAGATGTCGTGAGAGAGAATGTTGATGCTTTTAGGAAGATGTGAAAACATAAATGAAGAAGAAAATTGAATAGCAAAGTTAATTAAATTAAATTTAATTATTTTAAGATGAAAGATTTAGTTTGTTTAATCTCAGCCATTTATTGTAGTCTAATCTGTAAGGCTTTAATATTACTTAGTTTTTAGCTTTCCTTGACACCATTAACATCTTGTAATAAAGTTTATCAAAGAGGATTAGGATTAGACTATTTGTTAGCTCAAAGTGGTCCCCACATAAAGTGATTCTCTGCTCCTCTCACAAAGTGTGTGCCTGCTCCTCAACAATCAGCTTTTGGCATTACTCAACAAAGGTAAAATCATGCATTGCATTTCATTCTGTGCTGCTAGACCATTTTGAATGACCTGTCATAAGGATGGTACAATCTTACCGTTTTTTGCCAGCCTTTACACCTCTGTCCAGAAATATTCTCTGTCTTATTTGATAGCCATTACACTGTTGACATCTGTAGGTCTTGTCCTAGGGCAGCCTTTCTTACTCCTTACTATAAAGGAGGCATTTATGATATTCAGCCGTCACCTCTTTGATAACATCCACTGGCACTTTTTGGAAAGTTTGCAGGCTTAATCTTTTTCATTGCGAGGGCTGTGAGGGCTGTGTGGTTGCATTTATGAGATTTTAGGACAAATCAGTTTTTCATAAAATCTGCTCTTGCTCACTAAATCTGCATCTAGAAGTTCTAAATCATACACATCATTTAGATCTAGTGTTTAGATTTTCAGATTGATTTTCTTCAAGAATGATTTCTTGAGAAAATTGATCCCTTCTTAAATCTACATTATCATCATTGCATTTAGTTGAGTAGTGCTGTGTTGCTGGTGCCAAGAGATGTCTGAGCTGAAGGATGAAGCTGCCATTGTCATGATAGACTAGCTGCAAGCAACGTTGCTGAGAAGAAGAAGATAGCTTGGAAAGGTATAGCTGCTCCTTTATAGAACTAGGAAACTTGAGTTGTATCTGTTGATCTCTGTAACTATTTCTTCTTGTTAGTGGATTTCCTGGTCAAATCGATGACCCCCAGTTTTTCCCAATGGTGGGTTTCTGGGTAAACATTTCCGGTGTGATTCTCTGGTTTATATGTCTAGTCATATTGTATGCATTATATCTGAAATGTTGATGAATGTCCACACACCTATCACTCTAGTTGTTGCTAGCACAGGGGATGCCTAGATTGACGGGTTCTCCTGAGTGCATAGGTTGTCACGTAGTGTTCTTCTAGTTTTGCAGGGGTATGAGTATTGCGTATGAATGTGCTTGGTTTGAATGGTCTGCATACATAAGCTTTGTAGCTAAGGTTTATCTTAGTCTCATATTGGTTTGGAATCCTTGGTATTTGTCTTCCGTGTGTCTGTTCCTATTCATTGAGGGTTTTAGTTTACCGTCCTCACCTAAGTACCAATTACATAATCTAATGTTTCAAAATTTGTGTCAAAACTTGTGTCAAAAATATGGTGCCACAGATCCCCCTATATATATATATATATATATATATATATATATCATGTATATTGAAGAGAAAGATAACCTAGTCGCTGTCAGCGGATACTTCGCCGTCAACGAGGTGGAGTTCCAAAGCCTAAACGTCACCAGAGTTTGGGAGTTCTAAGAATTCAGCTATGGCGGACTTAGGGAAGGTCCTACGTCGAGGCTAACTTGGGTTGTAGCCTCGGTGACTTGATTTTTTTTTAGCCTAAAATAATACCCCAGCCCGCCCAAGCAAGCCCGCACATACTCATCCCACACAAATAAAATCTCATTAACTAACCCCACAAGAAGTCTGACCAACAAAAAAAAGGAAAAAAGAACAACCCACACGTGAAAACCCCATCCCAGCCAAATAAAATCCATTAACAAACCTATGTCATTCTTGAAAAGTTAATTAAAGCAAACTAAGGTAATCTTCAATTCTTCATCTTCTTTTCTTCTTTAAATGTGTGGATGTTGAAATTTTGGAGATTGTTTAGGGTTTATGAAGTATCAATTAGGGATTTACAATTAAGACTTATGAATTATCAAACAAGATTTGCAATTGATTTTGTTGTTCTTGCTTAATTACTTGTATGAATTATCAATTGGGGATTTTGTTGGTCTATATATTTACATCTTCTATATATTATTCAATAGGTTATACTTTATAAGGTCGGATCAACATTGAAATGTTAAGAGATCAAAGACACTTAGAAATCAAGATTTGCAATTAATTTTGGTGTTCTTGCTTGCTTGACTGTTTATTTCGTGGTCCTTTTTTCTTACTAATTTCTATCTACATGTACTAGAGGCATTTTGAGGGGTAAGACTCATTATGCCATCACAACTAAATCCATAAGGATAGTAATTGACGGTGTCTAATTTCTATTTTTCCACTACTAAAAATAAGAAAAGGCAACTATAAATCCATCAAGCATTCCATCAATATGTTATCCTCCTTAGTTATCCAATAGCACTGAGAAATTCATAAACAGAAGATAATGACATTCCACTTTGACAAAATACAATCTGCACCAGCTCTAAGATTTTCCAAACCCAGTGGAAATAAATTCTAAAATTCACACCATCATGATATTCTACTGTCAAACTTCACTCATATATTACCAACATGGTTAACTATGACAATATCATCAATTTCTTTATCCATGACCATACTTTGTTTTGCGATGAATTTGAAGACAGAAGATAGAAGAAGAAGAAGAAGAAGAAGGTAGTAGATAGATAGATAGATAGAATGACTTACATAGCACAAGGCGTTGTTGCTGCTTTAGGGAGGTTGTGTCTACAACGTTAACATGAAAAATAAGTTGGAGCGTCTTCGAATTTCTTCGTAGCGTGAGTTTTTATTTTTTTATAGGGTTTGGGGTGTTTTGGAATTATGGTAAAGTTGTAAGGGTATTTTTGGAAGTTATTAAGGGAAAACAGGAATGGGAATCGTATCGACTACCCCCCCCCCCCCTAGTTGATCTGATACCTGGTTTTGGGGGGATGTGATTACTGATTTTGAGGTAGGGCCCACTTATTTTTTCATTCCTGATTGCAAGTAAACGCAGGGGAAGTCGGGAATGGAAATCATGCCTCACATACCCATTACTGATACGTAAACATGCCCTGAAATTAATGTGGGTTTTTTGTTAGGCGTTAATATTTTTTATACTAAAAACCGAGTATTCAGGGTGGGGATGGGGATAGCCCCTCGATGGGGACGGGGATGGGGATTCCCCGACACCGCTTAAATGGGGATGGAGGTTGGGATGGGGCCGGGGATGGGAAGCAGGGACGGGGATGGTATTGCCATACCCGGCCCCTACAGGGCTTGTTGCCATCCCTAAGCGCAATGTGCTCATGCCATATGTGCTTGAGCCGGCTCGGTCCATTTGACACCCAAGCACGACCCGATCTGTTTGACACCTCTATGTAAAACTGAGGATAGAAGTGGGGAAGGAGGACTCTCGGTGAACACATAGTAAATGTTGTGCCACTTGTGGGAGCAAATAAATCAACAACCAATCAGGAGGCGCCAAGTGAAAAAGAAGCAAATCCTAAGAATATATTATTTAAATCAATATTCTGATTTAATAACATATTCAATATGGGGTTCCTATTTGGTTGAGAGAATAAATTCCATAAATTCCCTTAATCTATTTATTTCCTTCCATAACTTCCCTCAACTCAATTAATCATGAGAGAAATAATTCTCAATTATTATCTCCTTAATTGGAAAATGAATGTTACAAGAAAGGAAAATATATTTAAGCTAAAGGGAATACACAAATAAGGTAACTCTTCCTAACTCGAAAAAATCCCTAAAATTACTCTCTCTCTCTCTAGCCGAAACTCTCCCCTGCTTTCATACTCATGGCTGACCAGCCTAGGCCATCGCCACCTCTCTTACCTACTCAGCTCTCAAGCCACCTATCTCTCCTGTAGAGAAACATCTCCGCACCGTGTTATTACTTACTTACGCATCGGAGGGCCCTTGGCCACCACCACACCGGTGGTTTTCCAATTTATTTATTTTGTCTTGCAGGGAATCTGGAAGGAGGGACAAACGAGAGAGAAGAATCATCCGCGAATATTCTCCTGTGAGAAATTTGCATAAACATCACTCAAGTTACCAACTCTTGCCATATTTTTCTTTGAACAAAAAGGACTTAAAGGATGACTGGATTTTGCTCCTATCTAAACCCTAACCCCATATCAATTTAAATTGAAAAAAGTATATATTTTTTCTTTCTAACATCGAAGAAATTGAAGCAAAAAAAAAAAGAATAAAAAAGTAGATGACGCACTTTTGCTTCTTTGAATTTACCATATCTAGTTTCCTTCTGTATAATTTTGCGACAAATTCAAAAGAAAAGAAATCGCACCAAAATGGAATATTGTCACAATTGTATAATTTCTCTCATAGATTTCAAGATCTACAAAAAGATGTAATCTAGACAAAAATCAGCATGATTTTCAAAACCAACTTTAGATCATTCATTTAAAACACTACCACATCATCTACTAGTATCTGTTTACATTTTGTTTTTTGGAATTTCTGTTTACATAATTTTTTTTTTTTTTGGAAACTGTAACCTCTGTATTTCGTATATAAAATAAAATGTCCATTAATTGAAAATTAGAAAAAGCATTTGCAATTTTTTTTTAAAGAGTTTTAATAAAAGAATGGGTAAGAATTCACACTAGACTATGCCTTGAACAATAATAAAAAAAAGGATATATGAAGTATTCGTATACTTATGGGAGAAGTCAAACTATAAAATGTGGTTTTAACTTTGGAATCACACCTAAACCCATAAGAATAGCAATTGACTGTGTCTAATTTCTATTTTTCCACAATTAAAAATAAGAAAAGGCAGCTATAAATCCGTGCCTTATTTTCTGAAAATACCTAAACAAAGGGACAACTTCCAACTATAAATTGGAAGATAGACCCATTCTCAAGAGTAGGATTGCAAGTTGGATTGGAAACTCTCGAATCCAACCACTTTCAATCCTAAACTCTTCAGAGATGGCAAAGTCTGTTGGCTCCAGCACCACAGTTGTTCTCCTAATAGCTCTCCTTCTCGTTGCTTCCATGGGTGAGTGATCTTCAAAACCTTATCAACTCGAAAAGTTTATATTTAAATCATTTCTTGCACTGCAAGACAATTCATACGAACCCCCAAAGTTTATAATAATGTCACTAATTTTATTAGACATGACATCCCAAATATACCTTCTTTGTTTTGTTGTTAGTCTTACAAAGATGTATAATTAAGAAGAATATAAGAAATTAAGAAACTAATATTGTTTTGTGATAATATACAGAAATGTCAATGGTAGAAGGAGGAAGAGGATGCAAGCAGGCGAGCAAGTCGATGACCACCTGCACAGCCCACCCAGAGTGTGACAAAAAATGCAAAGGAGAGAAAGCAAAGATGGGACTTTGCCGTGCTGATGGGCCCAAAGGCAAAAAGTGCTGGTGCTACATGTGTTAGCATCAATGGGGATTTTGTATAACTTTTCAAAAATAAAATAGTTCCCAAAATTTTTTGAGAAATTAAAACATCTCTCTCTCTCTCTCTCTCTCTCTCTCTCTCTCTCTCTCTGTTTATACTTTAGACACAAGTGCGCCCATGCAGACCACAGATACCCTTGTGATGGCGGTATAACAACACTACGAACACCACCCATTTTCATAAATTTCACAGCTGTTTTGATTCCTGAAATGACCTGCATATGCGTTTGCAACATCAATATAAAGAGAGTCTCACAACTCTTGACAAACAAAAATAAAAGAAAATTGAGGAGAGAATACTTTTCTAATCAAAGTATACATATTTAGATGGCAACATATGCATTTCAATCACTGCCAGAGGCCTTCAGATAGCTAGGCATCAAATTGTCCCACAAATCTTAATTCTCTCAATCGAAAGTAAGAAATATTTCAAGGCGCAAAGTGTGCACATTGTACTCTTTTATGCCATTTGTTCTGTGTTTAATAATATGTTGCAGTTTAAATGTTGGAAAAGCCAAAAATATAGAGTTCCAACAGAACTGCATCCAACAACTTAGCCAAAACAAAAAATTCAGCAAATTACAGCCGAACTGCTTGAAAACAGGTGAAATTACTGGCTAGCTTAAATTCAAAGATTACATCAAACATTGAGTACATATTGAATGGTATAGTGACTAAGTTATTTGATTTCGTACTGGGATGAATTAGACTATTGGATTTTTATATTTTACAGGGATAATTTGGTGTATTTGTTCAAGAATTTATGTTATGTAAAAGTAATATAAATTGTATTTTTATTAGTATGTTTTTATTACGGTACTACCGGCGTACCGAACCAATCCAAACCGAATATTAGGTTAACTGATCCAAAATCTACTGAAGTCTTTGGTTTGGTAAACGAAAGAGAAAATAGTCTACCAAAGTCTTTGGTTTGGTAAACGGAAGAGAAAATAGTCTACCAAAGTCTTTGGTTTGTAAATTAGCCAAGCTTGCTTTGATATATGGAAATCAAAAGGCAACGTAGCCACATACCCATCAACCCCCGTAACCTTAGTTTTTATCAACCACCCAATTCATGAATCTATGCATTATGAGGAGAGAGGAGAGAGAATTTGTTACTTTCAAGGCATATTAATCATGTTTAAGAGGGAGTTGATTTCTTTTTCAATGTCATCCTAGTCTTTAAAACTGATTTCATCTAAGGGTTAAAAAAGTGTGTATAAATGTGTGGGTTTTTGTGTGTCCCCTAATCCTGATACATAGATAAATATAGGGCTTGTCCAATATAGGTCTCTCCAATTTCTATTTCCTAGACATATACCCATTATTCTATAAATCTATTTGTAAAACCCCATTTCAAACTTAAATGACCAGTAGGATATAAGAGGTCATAATATTCTCTGTTTTTACAACGTTGCCATCAGATATCATATTTTATTTATAATTTATTCCAAGCATTTCATTAACTGCCATAATTGTAATTAAAACTCCGTATTAATTAATAGCATATCAATCACCCCATTTCTTTTGGTTGTCATTCCCTCTAACATATCTCCCCCTAAAATTGCAAACCAAAAATAAAATATGTAAATTACATATCCAATAATGTACATATGAAAAATATAAATATAAAAATATAGGTATATTATTTACCAAAAAATTAAATAAATAAAAACTAGGTTAGTTACTTTGCAATTGATTCCATACATTTTTCATAAATTAAAAATAGGTACACAATAATTTATAGAAAATAGGTACATTATATAATTGAAATTTGAGCACATTTTTTATAAATTAAAAATAGGTACATTATTTAGAAAAAAATAATAAGTTCATTATACTAGGTAAATTGTTTTACTAGGTATGCATTATTAGAGAGAAAAAAATAGGTACATTATTTAGAGAAAAAAATAGGTTCATTTAAAAAAAAAATCATAAAACAAAAAATAAATAGGTTATCAAATTATTTTTCCTAAAACAAGTAATAGGTACATTATTTAGAGAAAAAAAATAGATACAAAATTTAGCGAAAAAATAGGTTCATTATACTAGGTAAATTGTTTTACTAGGTATATTATTAGGGAAAAAAAACAGGTAGATTATTTGGAGAGAAAAAATAGGTTTATTTAATAAAAAAATTGTTTTCATAAAACAAACAATAAAAAGATGATCAAATTATTTTTCATAAAACAAGTAATAGGTCAAATTATTTTGGGTGGGCTGGGGTATTATTTTCCAAAGCCTTGATGCCGCTGGATTTAGGGAATTTTGAGAATTCAGCTATGGCAAACTCAAGGACAGTCAAACGTCCATGCTAATTAACCCGGGTTGTGGCCTAGGTGACTTGATTTTCTTTAGCCTAAAATGATACCCCAACCCACCCAAGCAAACCCCACACACACTCATCCCACACAAATAAAATCTCATTAACTAACCCCACAAGAAGTCTGACCAACAAAAAAAAGGCAAAAAAAAAAAAACTAACCCACACGTGACAACCCCCATCCCAGCCAAATAATATCCCCTTCACAAACCTATGTCATTCTTGAAGAGTTAATTAAAGCAAACTAAGGTAATCTTCAATTCTTCATCCTCTTTTCTTCTCTAATGTGTGGATGTTGAAATTTTGGAGATTGTTTAAGGTTTTTGAAGTATCAATTAGGGATTTATAATTAAGACTTATGAATTATCAAACAATATTTGCAATTGATTTTGGTGTTCTTGCTTGCTTGAAATGTTTATTTCATGTGGTCTTTTTTTCTTACTAGTTTCTATCTACATGTACTAGACGCATTTTGAGGGATAAAACTCATTATGCCATCACAACTAAACCCATAAGAATGGTAATTGACTGTGTCTAATTTCTATATTTTTCCACTACTAAAATAAGAAAAGGCAACTATAAATCCGTGCCTTAATTTCTGAAAGAACCTAAACAAAGGGACAACTTCCAACTATAAATTGGAAGCTAGACCATTTGCATTCTCAAGAATAGGGTTGCAAGTTGGATTGGAAATTCTCGAATCCCACCACTTTCAATCCTAAACTCTTCAGAGATGGCAAAATCTGTTGGCTCCAGCACCACAGTTGTTCTGGTAATAGCTCTCCTTCTCGTTGCTTCCATGGGTGAGTGATCTTCAAACCCTTATCAATTTGAAAAGTTTATATTTAAATCATTTCTTGCACTGCAAGACAATTCATACGAACCCCCAAAGTTTATAATAATGTCACTAATTTTATTAGACATGAAATCCCAAATATACCTTCTTTGTTTTGTTGTTAGTCTTACAAAGCTGTATAATTAAGAAGAATATAAGAAATTAAGAAACTAATATTGTTTTGTGATAATATACAGAAATGCCAGTTGTAGAAGGAGGAAGAGGATGCAAGCAGGCGAGCAAGTCGATGACCACCTGCACAGCCCACCCAGAGTGTGACAAAAAATGCAAAGGAGAGAAAGCAAAGATGGGACTTTGCCGTCCTGATGGGCCCAAAGGCAAAAAGTGCTGGTGCTACATGTGTTAACATCAATGGGGATTTTGTATAACTTTCTCAACAATAAAATAGTTCTCAAAAACTTTTGAGAAATTAAAACCTCTCTCTCTCTCTCTCTCTCTCTCTCTCTCTCTCTCTCTCTCTGTGTGTTTATACTTTAGATACAAGTGTGCCCCATGCAGACCACAGATACCCTTGTGATGGCGGTATAACAACTCTACGAACTCCACCACTTTCATAGATTTCGCAGCTTTTTCAATTCCTGAAATGACCTGCATATGCGTTTGCAACATCAATACGAAGAGTCTCCCAACTCTTGACAGTTCAAACAAAATGATAAAGACATTTCTAAAGATAGAAGAGAAGGGAAGCCTCCAAAAGGCTAAAGACATAATGACATTTACCATACAATATTATAGTTGTTAAAATCTGGACCCAATAACGAATACAAAAGGAATCGGTTCACCATTTTCATCTTTGTGGTCATATGTCGAGTCAAAGCGCAATCCTTGTTTCGTTGCCAACCTACCATAGTAATTCACAGCAACCTTCACAATCAAAGTATACATATTTAGATGGCTACAGATACATTTCAACCACTGCAAGAGGCCTTCAGATAGCTAGGCATCAAATTGTCCCACAAATCTTAATTCTCAATCAAAAATAAGAAATATTTCAAGGCACAAAGTGTGCACATTGTACTCTTTTATGCCATTTGTTCTGTCTTTAATAATATTGTAGTTTAAATGCTGCAAAAGCTAAAAATATAGAGTTCCTTTTGTTCTACAGAACAACATCCAACAACTTCACCGAAAAAAATATTCAGCAAATTATAGCCAAACTGCTTAAAAACAAGTGAAATTACTGGCTAGCTTAAATTTCAAAGATTACATCAAACATTGGAGACCTTTCATGCAGACCAAACGACCCAACGCTTGGTGAGTCTTCTTCTTCACAATGGGTCTTTTGGTCTGTGTGAAAGGTCTCCAAGCTTTGGAGGAAGAAGAGAGATGTTTGGTTTCCCAGCGTAGGTGGAGTTTGTGGTGGGTCAGGAGTGTGAAAATGGGTTAAAAGATGTAAGTCAATCTCAGCCACACAAGGTCATTAAAACAGATTCAAGGGTTGAGCGCCCCATCCCTCAAATAACCCTATTTGAGATATCCCTCAACTTAGATAAATATATCATGCATATCTGAGAGAAAGATAACCTGGTTGCCGTCAGCAGCGGGTACTTCACCGTCATCGAGGCGTAGCTCCAAAGCCTTGACACCGCCAGAGTTTAGGAGTTCTGAGAATTCAACTATGGCGCACTTCGAAGATTAAAGCAGCGGATAAAGCTCCCCTTCTTGTTATGGTTGATGATGATGATGGAGTTGGAGAGATGATCATGGGATGAACTAAATGGACGGTTGGACGGTGGGGAACAAGGGAGCATTGTAGTGCAGCGAAGCACTGGAGAATCATTTTTTCTGTTCTTATTTGTTCAAAATGCATGTGCATCCCAGTGGTCATAGGCATAGGTATGTCCCCAGATGGTGTCAGTTTAGTGTAAATTTTTTGCAATGTGGCTCCGTTATTATCTTTGATGTTAAAAAAATCTATTAAGTGATGATGTGTCCATTATTATCTTTGATGTTAAAAAAATCTATTAAGTGATGACGTGTCATTTGCAAGGTCCACAAACATGCCAAGTACAAATGCAGCATCCGGAACTGAAATTAACCCTTCTTTTATTGAACAAATAAGTACGTTAGCCATTTTCAAAAGTACGTTAGACATTTTGTAAGTTATGTTCAACGCGGGACCTGTGTTTAGGTCTAAGTAATTTTTTTTATTTTGGGTTGGAGTGTTTAAGTCTAAGTAATACAGGCTCTCTAATACAATTAAATTTTGTTAGGGACTTATCATTAAAATCTCACAATTGCGCAGAACACCATGGAGGTGAAGACTGATCTTACTCCCAGCTAAGAGCTCGCTGGACAATCCCTACAATCCGAATCTTTAAACCATGAGCTACCCTACATGTATCAACTAAAATAAAAGAAGCTACAGCTGATACAACTGGAAATCGGGGGTAGAAAAGAACCATAAAATAAAAGAACCCTGTGCAGTCACACCGGCAGGTTGCACCCTGCAAGGCCCCCTGCCCAGCATCTTTTTTGTTTTTGGGTCGAAACCCCTGGCCAGCATCAGTTCTAGCTTTTCTGTAAAATAACATACAAGAACTATGCATATCCAGAAAAGCACAACTCCGTACAGATTGCTGTTGAAGCAAAAATAAGAGCTTGCGAGGATCTTATAATTTCAACAGGAACAAACTGCCTTGCAAAAAGGGGAAAACCTATGTAGCAACCTCTGAAAGAAAGCATGTAAAGAGAGACAGTGCATCTTGCAAATGACTTGCGCGAAGGTCTTCAGGAACAGGAGCACTAAAAACGGTGTCAAAACAACTTAATTGAACATCTCGTGTTGGGCCATCTCCAATATCAGATAAAAGCAAATTGCATATCTCATCTGCCATCTTTGAATACACTACCCTGTAACACATTGGTAAATATGTAAATTTCATAACTGTAGAGCTATACCACCTTATAATAAACAGGCGTCATGTGGTGAGGTCTCAACAATAATAAAACAAAAGTTAATATATTATATCACTAACAAACATAAGTTAAAGTGTCTGAATAAAACCAAACATCTGAGTCAAGGATTGTTGACCATACCTCACGTCAACGGGTAGCTGGACACCCCAAACAGCCAAAGACTGCTTTAACTGACCAAGAAACTCTTTACATGCAAAATTTTTGCTTTCAAGAGAATCCTGCAGTAAACATTACACAATGCTCAGCACTCATTTCAAAAAGAAAGACCAAATGACAATCACAATTTATATTTGAGAATATGGCATCAAGTTAGGTCTAGTTTGACTTTGTCTTTCTCCATTGTATTTCACAGGATAAAAATATCATCACTTGTTCAAATCCTTTCCGACATGATAAAGATCTTGTAGCATGGAGTCAATTACAAAAAGATTTAGCAATAACAATTAAGTTCTTTTTAGTACAGTAGCAAAAAGAAAGACCAAATGACTATCACAATTTATATTTGAGAATATGGCATCAAGTTAGGTCTAGTGTGACTTTGTCTTTCTCCATTGTATTTCACAGGTTTAAAATATCATCACTTGTTCAAATCCTTTCCGACATTATAAAGATCTTGTAGCATGGAGTCAATTACACAAAGATTTAGCAATAACAATTAAGTTCTTTTTAGTACAGTAGCAAAAAATGGGGTTATATATCAATTTAGTAATATAGGGCTTTAAGCTATTTCCTTATCTTCATTCATGCTCATCTTGTTAGCCTCCTACTTCCAAGATAAGTACAATAGGAAGAGCAAGAAGTGCATCAGCATCTGGCCCAATATTACTAGTAAAGACGCACTCTATCGAAGCAGGCATACCATTGCACAGATGCTGTATATTTTTCATTTTGGAGAGATGTTGTATATTCAATTACTTTATTATCTGACTCTGAGCCACATTTAGACAGCCTCAGCCAAGCCAATCAGTCAAACTTAAGTATAACTGCTAGACACAACGTGTTCCAGCTTAAGCCTTAAATTATGTGAAACGGAAACCTAGCAATAGAGCAAACCAAGCTTTGGTGTTTAAAACAATGCAATTGCTAGTTAATATATTGCAGGTTGCCTATTGATACAGATCTACCCAATTTTTAAATTAACAGCCATATCATATAGAATAATATGCCATACCAGTTCGTTCATGGTATTGTCTGCTTCCTGCAATGAACTTCTAATTAGATAGAATGAAATATAAATCCCAGCTCCCAGGTCCCAATTTTCAATTTCTGATTTGTGGTCCTCCATGGAAGTTGCAAGCCTCCATATCTCTGAGTGTTCGGCTGCATGAAAAAAAATTATACATTAATATCAACTGAAGCAACTGTGGTCCAGATCGAGTGAGTGATTGTTAAAATATGAACTTTGTAAATCAAATCAGTTAAAGGCGCATTTTCCCTAAACAAATCAACTACCTGCTTGGATTCACTAGGTCCAATGATACTCAATTATCATGCAGAATGCTAACGATTATAAACTGTTCAAGCTATATGCATACACTTAGAAACGGAATGAAAAGTATATTTTTCTGTAACAGATTCCTCAAAGTGATTCCATTAAAGTATGTCCAGAAACTTAAGAAAATACATAATGACACTAAAAGGAACATAGAAGTTATTAATTCATACCAGACAAGAATAATTTGTGGGCAACAGAAGTTACGAAAATAGTATGTGCTTTCTGCCAATTTGCACATTGAAGAAAGTGTTCAAGGGCCTTTGCAAGATCCCCATAGTAATTGAAATAAACAGCCTGCAATCCAGGAAAATATTAGTCATTCACCAACAGAATAATATGCTCCATAAGTTGGAAGACAGAATTCCAATTCCATTTCCAAGACTTTCATATAAGTAGCCACAGATAAATTAATGGAGAACATCAGACATCAAATTTTTTGCTAGGAAGCTTACACTGTGATCTTTTGATGAGAATCATCACAGGGTACCCCAAATCCTGGGATTCAAAAACTGGAAATTGATAAGTTCTAGCCTCGTATGGGTTGTATATATGACAATGATAATCTTATTGCCTATATCAGCAATTCAGAACATTCCATGATTTGTATGTTAGAATTGGTGATGAGAATGGGCAGACATCCTATTGCCTCTATCAGCAATTCAGAACATTTGTTATCGCATGATATATTAAGTTTCACCTAGTGCATAGAAGTTGAAAAGGGAGGTTTAGATAAACAATATCCCTGAACAAATCACCGATGTTTTGTCTTACTATGTTACATGACTTGTGAACCTGAAAAACATAAAAGTCAACAGCAGCAGACTGGTAGCCAACAGATGTTTTCTCAAAGAAAGACTCCCAAGTCCCCGGAAATAGAAAAGAAAAATATGAAGCATAGGATTTCAAAATCTTTTTTCATAATCTTTGGTTTGCAAATTTAGGGTCTATTTGGATGGAAGACTTTAAATGAGGGATTTAAATTTGAGTTTTTCGTTTGGATCATTAGTTAAATCCAAATATATATTTTATAATTCAAGAAAAAGGGAAAAATGTTATTTGAAATCCCTCAATTTTATAAAATAATCAAATTTATGTAAGGATTTTATGAGCATAAGGTATTAATATTTGAAAATCCAATAAAGCAATTTGCATTGACAAGTCAAATCCAAATATCTCATTTAAAATCCTTCCATGGACCCTTATGAAATTTCAAAATAAGATGAAGAGACTGAAAACTTACAGGAGTTTTAAAGTAAGAGTAATTGTAATAACAAACCATTTTAAACTCGGATAAGGGTTTCAAACTGAATATAGAGTCAACCATTGCCAACAAGCTACCAAGCTCATCATTTTTTGTAAACAAGATTTATGTTCTAAGTATGCTAAGATGATAGAGGGAGCCACAATGGAGTTTGGTATAGATTGAAACAAAAAGACGAAAAAAATATGACATACCATAGCCTCATGAAGCCATGCCTTAGGAATACCCAAGTTCTCAATGGCTTGGCGTTGTGATTCTTGAGAACTCCAGGATTCACAATATTGGAACAAGATTTCCCGAATAAGATTAGCATGGACATATGGAAAATCTTCACAATGGGGCATGTGAAGGACCACATAGATGGCCCAATGACATTTCCCAAGACACAACAGCTGGGAAACAAATCCCATGTCAAGAACATGAAGATCCTTAGAGCTGATAGCCCCAACTGCTTCCAACACTGCACGCTGATGCCAGATCATATGGTAATCAAGCGGATCATGTGTTGATGAAAAGGCACTGAGCATGCTCTTTAGAAAGCCAACTTCGCTTTCTTCACTGGCATGTAGCAGCATAAGATAATATGATAGGTCATAACGTTTTACCGCACTAAAATTCTCAGACTCTTCTACCAGTCCTTCATCAATGTAAATCGGAACAGGGTATGGAGCCTTACCCTCGTGGAGAAGATGTTGATAAGTGCGAAAAACAGTGGGCAATGAGGTGCTAGGTGCTAATTGATACCACATCAATAACCCTAGAAACCTCTTCCAATCAACTTTAACATCGTGAAAAGCACTGTTGATATTACCAGCAAGCAACTCATAAAGCCTTATCCTGTCATTCTCAATGAAATTGAAATCCAGCCCATTGATCCTCCAACGATCAAGCTGTTGAGCCATGTCAGAACGATTGACTATGGACCCTCCAGCCTGACTTAACAAACAAGCCAATCTCACATCTCCCCGAGAAGCAGCCAGTTCGACAGCTGCATCCAGTTGGCGCCCACTCAGAAGTAATAATATGTATTCCAGATAACTGGACTCATTCAAGGAGCTCATTTTTTCTTGTACTCGATGGCATACATTCTCTTGCAACCAATAACTAAATTCTGCCCTCCGAATAAGAGGTAATGCTTCCAGGTCAACTTCTTGAGAAGCTTCCTTCACATCCTGCACCATTTCTTCCTCATTATCAGCACCCAAAGATTTCATTTTCCCACCATTTTCCCTATCAGAAAAAAGAACTTTTATCAGTTCCCAAATCATTACTTGGTGTGTCAAAACCAAACGAGCAGAGGAAGATAGCCTAGGAACTTCCAGCTGCTTCTCAATAATATCTACATAGCTCCTGCAAATCTCTGAAAGCATCAAGCGATTAGAGACAACCTTCTGCAGCCTTAGGTTAAAGGATCCAACTTCAATCTCTTCTGTCTGATGAAGTAATCCCATGTGAAAATCTAGTGGAGATTCAATAGCCATGTCAATAAGTTCCTCTCTAACTTTGTTATTTTCATCCCTAACAACATTGTCAATAGCAACCTTCTCTAAATTGATTGTGGATGATAACATCATTTGAGAACCAGTACTCCCTACAGGTGTTCCAGCATGGACTAGGGTTCCATTTGGACCCCATCCTACTCGAAATGACCTACCCATCAACAGACCTGCATCAACTATGTTGCGACAATGTCTTTTAGTTACTGGTGTTTCATGCTTGAGATCAAACTTAAAACCTTCTTTTAGTATCTTTGGAGGCATGACCTTATTTTCTTGGGCCATTAGAATGGCCCCAGGAGAGTTTGAGTCAAAACTACCATGCTTATACTCGAGCAATGCCAATGGGGTTTTTCGAACAGGTGGTGGAGTAGATCTATCACTCATCCTCTGAGACGTATTTTGTAAAGGAGGTCTTATGTATTCTCTACCAAAGGATGGATTATAATGTGCAGGTACTTGATTCAACTCCTCAGCTTCCTCTTCCCCATCAGGAAACATCAACATTCTCATTTCTTTCATCTTTACAGGGTCAAGCCCAAGATGAGCAGGAAGAGAATGCGAAAGCACAATTCCAGTGGGATCCATTTGGGTTTCTTCATCAGCATCAGAAATCTCACCATGGTTCATTTCCACAAGATCTTGAGCTGCAGCAGCATCTTCCATCATGATGTCTTCTTCATCATCTTCACTCAATCCAAATCTGCTGAAATGGTGAACAAAAAATTTCCATTCCCCATTTTCTGGATTAAACGAAATAAACTGAGCTCCTTGTCCCTCCGCAATCTGCCTCAATTTTTTCACACTATTATCTTTCTGTCTCTTATCCATATTTGATGGTCTTGTTTGTAGCACTAAAGTTACTTCAGCAGGCTTGTTAAGGCCTTGGCCAACCAAAGGTTTGGCAGTTTCATCTTCATATACAATAACCTCATGTCTGCGGAACTTCACAATTTTATCTAATTCCAATCTCCTAATGTCAGTCTTCCCAAGATATTTGATGGATCCATAACCGAATCTTCCAACTGTAAAGTCCAAAACTCGACTAGAAAAACCAGGATCTGTATATTCTCGAGCAGCCAATTCCTTGAAAGAGGGCTGTGTGTAGTAATCAGCTTCTTCTAAAGTTGGTAAATAGGGTAAGGAAGCTTCAAGAGGACTAAATGTCTCACACAACGAAATGCCAGTGTTCGAAGATATCCTTCTTTTTTTGTGTTGGCACACAATTAGTGCATTACAAGTTCCAGAATCAATGCCCATTCTATAGGTTCACTTCTTGTATCATAAAGTTCAGAAAACGTTCCTAAAAATGTGAAATAAAAGACAAAGTTTAATCATAATCATTATAAATAAACAAAAAATAGTGCTTTCAATAGCACAGCATCCATCGAAATACTCTAAAAACGTCAAGCTACACAATACTTGCAGAATAAAATCGTCAAAAATATTCCAAAAATCAAATACAATATAAACTCATTTAAGAAAACTACTTCGGATTTCAGGTACGAACAGCCATTTCCTAAGAAACCATAAACCTGTGACCAGCTTGCCCTAAAGAAGATTCAAATGATTTAAACTGAACCCAACTCTATGAAACTTCTGAGAAACGAAAGAATAAAATAACAAAAGAGAAACATCAGGCTCACAAATGGTGCTGGACAGCCGCCCATAGTTACTAAGAACTGTTAAAAAAAAGGTGTCAAACCCTGAGGCAAAAGTGAGAAAAATACATGGGTCGTTAATACAGATAAATTGAGAATTATGGAAGAACAGTCCTTCCACTGATGGGAAAATTTAAATTTTAAAATTAAAAAACAGCTCAAGCATGATTCAAGCAATAATAAATACAACGTATTACCCAACAGAAAGAATAATGCAATGCATGAGCAAATTACTTGTACAAATCAGTGTTTTTAAAGGCATGCCTTAGCGCGTCGGCGAGCGAGGCGGCAGGAAATCGCCAGAGGCGGTCGGCTGTTTCACGAGTTGCACGTTTAGCGCGGGGAAGGCGTAAGGAGTTGTAGCGAGGCGTGCCAGATCTGGACACTTCTGAACCTGAAGAAATTTTGCGAGAGTATGCAAATTGGCTGCGATTCTGCGAAGAAGACGGCACGCGTGTTTTCTTTTTAGGTTTATTGTAATGAAACGACGTCGTTTCGATTGCAGTGTAAAAAAAAAATCTAAATGAAACGACATCGTTTCACTTGGAGTGTTTTGATAAAAAACCAAAAACAAGTTTCTGGTTTTTTTTTCCTTACCTTTATTGTAATAAACTTAAAGCAAGAATAATTAATATCTTTATTGCCTTTTCTAAATCCAGTCGGCTGTAGCTTTATTCTACTTACCTTTTTTCTTTTCTTTTTTTACTAAATTAATATATTAACACATGAACTTATCTATATATATAAAGCAAAAGGCAGAGAATGGTGAAACATTCAAAATACCAAAAAATGCCTTTAGTTAATGCAAACATTAAGAATTGAAATTATTAAATAAATGAGGATAATATGATAAATTCACATTTTTTCATATTTTAAAAAATTAAAATTAAAAGAAAAATCAGATAATGGATCCTATTTTTATGGAAAATAACTACCCATTATCTTTTTTAATTCTAAAATAAAATTTAAATTTTTTTAAAAAAAAGCCTCTCGCAAGTGCGGAAGCGCATGCGGAGAGGCTAGTATACATATAAAGCAAAAGGCAGAAAATTGTGAAACATTCAAAATACCAGAAAATGCCCTTGGTTAATTCAAACATTAAGAATTAAAATTATTAATTAAATAGGGATAATATGGTAAATTCACATTTTTATATTTAAATATATTAAAATTAAAAACGAAATCAGATAATAACTACCCATGTTATCTTTTCTTAATACTAAAAAAAATAAAAAAAATAAAAAAAACCAATTGGCACATGCGTATGTGCCAAGGAGCTAGTATATATATATATTGTATAGTACAACCCTAATTTCTACCCTTACCTGATAATCTCCATCAATTTCAAAAATTCTCTTCATCTTTCGACTGCAAGTAAGTCATTTTATTTTTCTCTCTTCGCAATTATAATTTGAGGTTCCATATAATTTTTTTCAATTTTTTTTTTTAATATATTAGTTATCTTATTTGTTTATGTGATGTAGTAGAAATTTGACATACATGCATCATACTTGTATCTTAGAAATATTAATGGTGTTGTTTTATAGCTATAAATCGAAAAGATCTTGCGTGGAAGTATGCAAAAGAAATAGAGGAGAAAAAAATACTTAAGATGCACATTTTGTGATCAAAGATACAGTGGAGAAATTTCTAGACTTAAGCATCATTTGGGTCAAACTCATCATGGTATGCAACCATGTAGCTAGACTCGCCTACATGAAAGCGAAAGAGTCAGTGGATCTTGATTTTTTTTTTGTAAGTTCAGTGTAGATGAGGATAATAGGATTGCTAACTTGTTTTAGAGAGACTCTACTTCACTTTTGGATTATGTTGCCTCTGGAGACGTCCTCATATTCGACAACACATACAAAACCAATATGTATGACAAACCTCTAGTGTTATTTGTTGGTTCAAACAACCACCGGGAGAGTGTTGGTTGTGCCCTATTGCTTGACGAGACCTTTAGAACATAAAAATAGTTATTGGAGACATTCATATCCTCCATGAAAGGCAAGAATATATACTGAGTGGAGTCGGTTTCCAAATATTAACCCACAAATGGGATTGGGATTGGTATTGTAAGAGTTTGAGGGCATGTTTACGTATCAGTAATGGAGAAAGTAATGAATCAGAGAATTTAGGAATCGGGGAACTACTGAATCGGTATGGAAAGAATCATTCTCATTAAGCTGTTTACTAAACATATGGAATTAGCAAAGGAATGGGGTTGATTCCCATTGTTATTGTTTACTAATTTTCATGAATCAGAATCCAAATTAATTTGATTACTAAAATGCCCTGCACATTTTCACCACAGCACATATATAATTCTCAAATTGGCTAAGGAGACCAAACTATTCCGGTAGCAAACTAGTAAGGCGGTGTAAACATGAGGAATCAATATGTTGAACAAGATGAACAGCAAGAGGCTAGTTCAATGATAATGTTAATAACACCTTTGTGAAGAGCCAATTTCAAACAAAAAAATAAACTCCAATAAATATATATCTTTCACCTACGTAACTATAGTAAACAATCAAATAATAATGACCTGTATAATCGTCATACTACCAAAAAAAGAGATATATAATCTCCACAAAAGTCTTTATCTATGACCGTACTATGTTTTGTGATGAATGTGAAGACAGAAGATAGATAGATAGAATGATTTACATAGCACAAGGCGTTGCTGCTGCTTATGGGAGGTTGTGTCTGCAACGATAACGTGAAAAAGAAGTTGGAGTGTCTTGGAACTTCTTGGTGTGAGTTTTTATTTTTTTTAGGGTTTGGGGTGTTTTGGAATTATGGTAAAGTAGTAAATATATTTTTGGAAGTTATTAAGAGAAAACAGGAATGGGAATCGTATCGACTACTCCCCCTAGGTGATCTGATACCCAGTTTTGAGGGGATGTGATTACGGATTTTGAGGTGGGGCCCACTTATTTTTTCATTCCTGATTGCAAGTAAACGCAGGGGAAGTCAAGAATGGAAATCATTCCCTTTCCTCTCATACCCATTACGGATACGTAAACATGCCCTGAGTGTAGCTTACGTTTTAAGCTAGGGTTATAGGTAGCTTCAGGAAATAACCCATGCTCTCTCCTCCCTCCTCCCTCCTCCCTCCTCCCTCCTCACAAATTTCAAATTGATTTAATCTGTTTCTCATAATAAATAATAAAAAAATAGTTCTCAACATTTCATTTCGGCCTGAGGAGGACAATGAAACAGCCATGGATGTTTTTTCTTCAAAAACACTTCTCACATAATATTTGCTACGGTTTGAAATCAACTGGGGTATTTGGGGAAGAAGGAGTTTAGGGGGGAGGTGGTGCGGTGGCATGGTTCGTATCTCTCTTCATAGCCATGGATAAGCATAAGGGTAATGGGGATAGCATATGACATCTTGTGTACTACTGCTCTGTTTGTAGACCTATGTACTTCCGTGTAACTGTATAATTGTGATTCATTGTAAAACCTTAACCCATAGACAAATATCCCAAATTTATTCATTGTAAAACACTTCCCTCATAATATTTGCTACGGTTTCTTACAAAACAAATATACTTGAAAATGAAAATTTTATGAATCTCAAAACGACTAGCACACCGGTCTTGGTGTTTCTTTGTCAACAAGAACAACCCAATTTTGTTCATCTGTAAATTCTCCCTTTTTAATTTGAATCCTTTTTTAAAAGCAATATTTGTTTTTCAATTAGGATAAATTTAAGAGGTATAATCATATTAGAAAGGAATTGTACCAAAAACATCCAAGAAAATATCAGCTTTCTTTATTTTCCTGTTTTATTTGCTGAAAAATCTCAACTTTTTAATGTCTTTCTTTGATTTCTCCATTAGCTATAATCTCCTAAGATGGACTACTATACCAGGAGAAGATCAGTAGGTGTTGATAAAATCAAATGGGTTGTTGTTGAGAATAACGATAGAGAGGTAGAGAGAGAGCGCGAGGGTGGCCAGAAAATGATAGAGGGGGTTCATATAACATTTCTCATGCCCACCTTTTTCTGGTTTAAGTTGAAAAAGAAGACAGAAGATAACCATGGAGGAGATACGAGGAGAAATGGAGAATGGTTTTTGGGAAGAGAAGTTTATCTTCCCAAAAAATGAAATCAGGAGAGAGAAATAGTATTTTCATTTTATTTTTCAAAGTTAAAAATTAATCTCAGTTGTTGAATGTTCTTCAATCTAAGGGTCTTAAAAGTGTGTCAAAATGTGTGGTTTTTTATGTGTCTCTCGATCCTGACCCATATATACATAAAAATTCTTTTATGCGGACGTCCGTACATTGTTATGATGCGAACGCCATGTATTTTCTAGTATCCCTCCGTGCTTTGAACAATAACATCCGCACAATAATAACGTGTGAAACATCTTGATGAGAGAATAACTATATATATAAATTGAAAGATTAGTTAGCAAATGGATTTGACGAATAAATTTGATGACTCTAACGTTATTACAACCAACATTATTAGTGGAACTAAAGATCTCCATTAGCATAACTAAAAAAACAAACGCCGTTGTGAAAATTTTAATGATCTCCATTAGCATAACTAAATTAAACAAAAATAAAAACAAAACAAAAGATCCCAGCACGTGATTTGTGATGCAAATTCAGCTGTTGATGGAAAAAAAAAAAAAGAAGCCTATTTGTGAAATAATAAAGAAAAAACGATAACATCTTACCCAAAAAAAAAGGAGGATTCACTATTATACCCAATATAGGAGCCCAAATTATTTTAAAAAAACATATATGAAATGAACTTTAGAAACACACCCAAAGTCCATTTACAACATAACAAAGAGGTTTCAAACTTCCTATAAATTACAACGCTGCCATTGATTTCTTAAAACAAGCCCAATCCCAAAACCTTATTATAAAAAAAACCCAAAACACTCAATAGGGCATCTGTCATTTTTTAGGTTTTTTTTTTTTTTGGGTTTATTTATCTATATATATAAAGCAAAAGGCAGAGAATGGTGAAACATTCAAAATACCAGAAAATGCCCTTAGGTAATGCAAACATTAAGAATTGAAATTATTAATTAAATGAGGATAATCTGGTAAATTCACACTTTTTCATATTTAAAAAAATTAAAATTAAAAGAAAAATATCATATTTTTATGGAACACATACCCATTATCTTTTTTAATTCTAAAATAAATTTAAACTTTTTTAAAAAAAGCCTCTCGCAGGCACAGAAGTGCGTGTAGAGAGGCTAGTAGAAATTAAATGGTGTAGGGTTTATTTATGTCACTAGTTCTAAGAATGGGTATATAACTATAAAATAAAATAAAAAAAAGAGAAAAAATATACTACTACACTATGGTATTATTGGAGTATTCTAATCCAGAATTTGACTATTGTCTTTTCCTCTCTATATTCAATTTACATAAGCCGAGTAGAAACCTAATCTTGGAAATAAATTAAAAGAGAGATGTTAATTTTCACCTGCATGTGAACTACTTGCACCCAGAAACGTGAACTTTCTTAAACTTTAGAAATATATATATATTAATATTCTACACGTGAATCAAGAACTAATCTTGAATATATAAAAAAAAATTAAAAACAACCGAAGATTGAACGAATCAGAAGTCAATAATACTAATAATAATCAACGAAAGCAGTGCATGCAACTCTAATACTCCTTGAAGTTCTCCAGCGACTTATGGAAGTCGTCGTCTGTACATCGAAGCACAAGAGGCCCTTCAATCTTTGGATCGAACGCATCGGTTTGGGACTTGTCGAGGAGTTTTTGGAAAGCTGGATGCGAGAGATACTTCAGAGGAACTTTGTATCTCTTTCGTTCGACGTACACAGGTATATAACCTTTCGGAACTAGTCCATGCTTCTTAGAGTGTGATTTGCATAACTTCTTGACGAGAAACATGAGTTTTTCTTTGACGAGACTTGCAGGATTCATGGTATAGGTATGATCAATCGAAATATAATGGGATTTGATAATGAAAGAAGGTAGGTTTTCTACAGAGACCGACTGAGAATTTGGAAGAAATGAGAGTAAGGGCAAGAATATATACTGAGTGGTGTCGTTTTCCAAATGGGATTGGTATTGGAAGAGTTTGAGTGTAGCTTACGTTTTAAGCTAGGGTTATAGGTAGCTTCAGGCTACTGTGCATGTTATCAATTAATTAAGCAAGTTAAGTGTTAACGCAAAAATAGTTATTAGCCATTTGATTGAATCAACCGAAGCACAAGAGGCCCTTCAATCTTTGGATCGAACACATCGGCTTGGGACTTCTCGATGAGTTCTTGGACGGTTGGATGCGAGATATACTTCAAAGGAAGACAGTATCTCTTTCGTTCTTTTCCTTTTCCGACGTACACAGGTATATAACCGTTTGAAACTGCTCCATGCTTCTTAGAGTGAGATTTGCATAACTTCTTGATCAACAGCATTATTTTTTCTTTGACAAGGCTTGCAGGATTCATGGTGGTAGGTATTTACTTCTCTTAGATTCGGTGATGATCAATCAATATTATGGGATTTGATAATCAATCTGGTGGCTCTTGAGAGATCAAAGAAAACAAGGGTTTTTCTACAGAGGCTGGTATTGTAAAAAGAGACCGAGTGAGAGGCAAGAATATATAGTATACACTGAATGGTGGCGGTTTCCAAATATTACCCCACATGGAATGGGATTGATATTGGAAACTTGTAGAATTTGAGTGTAGCTTACGTTTTAAGCTAGGGTTTTGGATTTGTATTAACGCCAAAATGGTTATTAGCCATTTGATTGAATCAACCCAACTGGATTGAACGGTTTAAAATGAAACATATATTGGGTTTGTAAACTCTGTACACTTTTACACACATTTTGACACACCTTATTGATCATTGGATTAAAGCGTATTAAATGGTTGAGATTGTATTTCAGATTATATCATTTGTTGCACTGCAAGACAACTCATACGATTCCCACTCCCTTTTTATTTTTTGGGAGTATGATCCCCAAAGTTAATCATGTCACTAATTTTATTAGATATGACTATTCCAAATGGACCTTCTTTTGTTTGTGTTGGGTTAGTCTTACAAAGCTGTATAATTAAGAAGAATATAAGAAATTAAGAAATTAATTAATATTGTTATGTGATAATATACAGAAATGTCAGTGGTAGAAGGAAGAGGATGCAAGCAGCCGAGCAAGTCGTTGACAACTCCCTGCACAACCCACCCACACCCAAAATATGACAAGAAATGCAAGGGAGAGAACGCAAAGATGGTTTGCCGTGCTGATGGGCCTAAAGGCAAATAGTGATGGTTCTACATGTGTTAACATAAATGGGGATTTTGGTAAAACTTTTTCAATAATAAAATAGTTCTCAAAATTCTTTTAGAAAAACTTCACAAATACTCGCGGAGACGTGTCAAATTTTTATTATTTCCTGGGGTGCCCATTAAGAATTTGAGACTAACACATGTTCAATTTATATTATATGACGTGAAATATAGTGTGGCCACTAATTAAGCTAAGACTTGGATGACGTGACTTTGAACCGAAAATCAATTGGAATTGTTTAAAAATGCTCAACGTCTTTGAAGCACTAATGCAAACGTGAGATAACACTCTCAACATCTCAACATCAAAGATATTCAATTCTTCCACCAATGGACAAAAAGCAAAAAAGCAAAACTTTTTTTCACCAAATTGCAAAATCTGATTAGTTATTCTAAAATAATACGATATATAATTGAGGGATCCCTCAAATAATTTTATTTGAGGGACACCCTTTAAGATACCCTACAATTCTTTTTCCAATAATCCAAACAACCTATTTTTTAGGTTTTCATTCATAGATCATTCTTATAAAAAAGACAAATCGGAAACTGTTTAGACATCTAATTGTGTCCTACAAAATCAATGAACATGGTGCTTCAAGAGACTATTAAAATTATAATAATTTAATTGAGTAGTTAGATTATATCGGATTCAAGTGATTTTTTTGCAGAGATGATCTTCTAATGAATATCTACAAAATAGACGGTTTTTGGATTAATGAAATACGATGTATGGTGGGCTCTACAAGGGTGTCTCTCAAATAAGCTTGTTTGAGAGATCCCTCAACCGAAGCTCACTGTATATATATGTGAATGCGCAACATAGTTACATAGTTACATTGTTATGTCCAGTAAAGGCATTACAAAGTGTTATATTAAAGTGAAGATAAGAGCAGACATGGTCTTAGCTGAGATGACTAGTGTGGATGTGCTCCTCACTCTACACCCGAGTTCGAATCCCCCTTCTCATAATTTAGATTAGTTTAAAGTATATTATTTCTTGTATAAAAAGAAAAAGAAAAGATAAGAATTTTTTTTTTTTTTTTATCTTTTGTGTGTGTGTGTGTGTGTGTGTGTGTGTGTGTGTAAGATGCATTGTCTACCCTTAGATAATTTAGATGGCTTTTCAATGCATCGATCTAATGGTTAGAAATTTGTCATAAATATGTGTTAAAATATATGTTTCTTATATACGTATATATATGTTTCATTTTAAACTACTGTTTGATCAATCTCTTTTGTTTCAATCAAATGGCTAACAGCCATTCCAGCTTAATACAAATCCAGATAGGCCAAGATTTAGTTCCTGATCATAATACATGCGAAAGTAGAGTAAAGCTAGATATGAATCTACAAGCTTAAAACGTAACGTATACCAAGTTTTCAACAGCAAATCCCATTCCTTGTTGGACTTGAATCTTGATGATATTTGGAAACCGTCATCTCTCAGTACATATATTCTTGCCTTTCACTCTCTTCTCTTCAAAATTCCCACGCAGTCTCTTTTTAGAAATCCCTCGTTCGTTCCTTTGATCTCTCAATTCCCACACCATGAATCCTGCCTTGGTTGAAGATCTTCGGACTAGTTCTTGATTATTTGTTCATTCTTCTTTGGTATACGGTTAATTTTTGTATTCAAGATTAGTTCTTGATTCACTTGATTGAAAAAAAACCAAAATGAGTGTAGATGATGATTAGGCCACTCAGCCAAGACAAGGGTGGGGAGGAAGGAAAGCGTTTGAGCAGAGAAAGCTTGAGGAAGAAAAATGAGATGTTAAGCCCTAAAAAAAAAAACGAAAGAGGTTTTGTTTTTATTAAGAATTAGCCCCACTGAGTTTTCCCTTACTGGTTTTAGCCCGAATTTAATTTTTTATGCCATATATCCCCATTTATTACAAAATATACCTTTGGAAATTGTTTACATGTTTTGTAATTGGAACCCTAATAATAAGGATTAATTACACACTAGTAAAAAAAACCCCTTGCGCGACCAAACTTTGCGCGACCAAACATTATATTCGGTGCACAAATTCTTGCGCGACGAAGTGTTGTTCGTCTCGTAAAGTATTTTAAAAAATAAATTAAATAAAAATTTATTTTTAAAAATCTATGCATGACTTTGCGCGACGAAGGACAGAAATTCGGTGCACAAAATCTTGCGCGACGAATTCTCGTTCGTCTCGCAAAGTATTTTCAAAAATAAATTAAATACAAATTTATTTTTAAAAATCTATGCATGACTTTGCGCGACGAAGGACAAAATTCGGTGCACAAAGTCTTGCGCGACGAATTCTCGTTCGTCTCGCAAAGTATTTTCAAAAATAAATTAAATAAAATTTATTTTTAAAAATCTATGCATGACTTTGCGCGACGAATGACAAAAATTCGGTGCACAAAGTCTTGAGCGACGAATTCTTGTTCGTCTCACAAAGTGTTTACAAAAATAAATAAAATAAAAAATTATTTTAAAATTTTTTTGGATGACTTTGCGCGACGAAATAATAATCTTCGTCTCGCAAAATCTTTACAAAAATAAATAAAATAAAAAATTTATTTTGTTAGAAAAATATATTATTGTAGTTCGGATTGGGTTTTTGTTAGAAAATATATATTTTAAATTGATGATCGAATTGGTTCATTGTATTCATATAGGGTCAAGGACTATAGCTGTAAAAAATCATTAAAATCGAAATTGAAGTAACCGTTAAATCGTGATTTTTTGTTTATAACCGTCGAAAAGTTTTGTCCTATTACTTGATCTCTGAATGTTTATTTTTTCCGATTTTTGGCGTATATAATCTCGAAGTATAAACAAACAAGTTTGACGGTTGGATCGTTGAAAATAGTTTCGTAGAATGCGTATGCCATCAAAACAATATATTTACTAACAATTAAGAGTTTATTTATACTTTCATTAAATACAATATAAGATTTTGTGGTATCCACTAGTGTAAATATTTTAAATTGAAGATCAAATTGAGTCATTGTATTCATATAGGGTCAAGGAGTGTAGCTGTAAAAAATCATCCAAATCGGAGTTAAAATAACCGTTAAATCATGATTTTTGTTTATAACCATCGAAAAGTTTTGTTCCATTACGTGATCTCGGAATGTTTATTTTTTCTGATTTTTGGGGTATATGATCTCGAAGTATAAACAAACAAATTTGACAGTTGGATCGTTGAACTAGTTTCATAGAATACATATACCATCAAAACAATATATTCACTAACAATTAAGAGTTTATTTATACTTTTGTTAAATATAACATAAGATTTTGTGGTATCCACTAGTGTAAATATTTTAAATTGACGATCGAATTGGTTCATTGTATTCATATAGGGTCAAGGAGTGTAGCTGTAGAAAATCATCAAAATCAGAGTTGAAATCACCGTTAAATCATGATTTTTTGTTTATAACCGTCGAAAAGTTTTGTCCTATTACTTGATCTCTGAATGTTTATTTTTTCCGATTTTTGGCGTATATGATCTCGAAGTGTAAACAAACAAGTTTGATGGTTGGATTGTTGAAACTAGTTTCGTAGAATACGTATGCCATCAAAACAATATATTCACTAACAATTAAGAGTTTATTTATACTTTCATTAAATACAACATAAGATTTTGTGGTATCACTAGTGAAAATATTTTAAATTGAAGATCAAATTGAGTCATTGTATTCATATAGGTTCAAGGAGTGTAGCTGTAAAAAATCATCAAAATCGGAGTTAAAATAACCGTTAAATCGTGATTTTTCGTTTATAACCGTCGAAAAGTTTTGTCCTATTACTTGATCTCTGAATGTTTATTTTTTCCGATTTTTGGCGTATATGATCTCGAAGTGTAAAAAAACAAGTTTGACGGTTGGATTGTTGAAACTAGTTTCGTAGAATACGTATGCCATCAAAACAATATATTCACTAACAATTAAGAGTTAATTTATACTTTCATTAAATACAACATAAGATTTTGTGGTATCACTAGTGAAAATATTTTAAATTGAAGATCAAATTGAGTCATTGTATTCATATAGGGTCAAGGAGTGTAGCTGTAAAAAATCATCAAAATCGGAGTTAAAATAACCGTTAAATCGTGATTTTTGTTTATAACCATCGAAAAGTTTTGTCCCAAAACGTGATCTCTGAATGTTTATTTTTTCTGAATTTTGGCGTAAATGATCTCGAAGTATAAACAAAGAAGTTTGATGGTTGGATCGTTGAGTAGGTTTAAATTTGTTTATTTTGTACGTATAACACTTAAGAAATTGAATAGTATATATATTTATTAGTAGCTTAAATTTTTTTTAAGACTTTGCGCGACCAATATATAGTATTTCGTCGCGCAAAGTATACTCTAAAAATTTGGGCGGGTACCAAAAATGGGAATTTTAAAAAAAAAAATTTACGACTTTGCGCGACCAATATAGTATTTCGTAGCGCAAAGTATAGTCGAAAAATTTGGCGGGTACCAAAAATGGGTATTTTTAAAATAAAAAAAAAATTTACGACTTTGCGGGACCAATATATAGTACTTCGTCACGCAAAGTGTACTCTAAAAATTTGGGCGGGTACCAAAAATGTTTTTTTTTTTAAAAAAAAAATTAACGACTTTGTGCGACCAATATATAGTATTTCGTCGCGCAAAGTATACTCGAAAAATTTGGGCGGGTATCAAAAATGGGAATTTAAAAAAAAAAAAATTTACGACTTTGCGCGACCAATATATAGTATTTCGTCGCGCAAAGTATACTCGAAAAATTTGGGCGGGTACCAAAACTGGGAATTTTTTAAAAAAAATTTACGACTTTGCGTGACCAATATATATTATTTCGTCGCGCAAAGTGTACTCGAAAAATTTGGCGGGTACCAAAAATGGGACGCCGGAATATTTTGGTCGCGCAAAACTTTGAGCGACCAAAATTTCGTCCTGCAAAACCCTAAAAATTTGGGCGGGCACTAAAAATGGGAAATTTTTTTAAAATTTTTTTTAAAGACTTTGCGCGACCAATATACTTTTTCGTCGCGCAAAGTGATCCGGTTTTTAAAACCAACATAACTCCTCCACCATTTTCTCAATGTCTTCTACTCTTCTTACCTCTCCTCTCTCTTTCCCTCTCCCCAAGTCCTACCCTTTCTCTCACACTCACTCCTCTTACTTTCCCTCTCCCCAAATCCTATACTTTCTCTCACACTCACTCCTCTCACTTATCTCTCATCTCTTTCTTCACTATCTCTCACCAAATCCTACCCTTTCTCTCACACTCACTCCTCTCACTTAATCTCTCATCTCTTTCTTCACTATCTCTCACTCTCACTCACTCTCTTATCACTCTTTTCGTCATCTCTCACTCTCACTCACTCTTTCATCTCTCTCTCTCTCACTATCTTCTCTAATTCTCTCACACTCACTTCTCCTTCTCATTCTCACTCACTCAAAATCTTGTCAAATGGTATATTCTCTCCAAATGTTAAATTTTTTTCAATAATATGTGTTTTTAGAGTTAGTTTTGAGTTTATGCCAATATTTTGTTATTATTTTATGTTATTTTTTTTAATATTTGACAATATTTGTTTTTTTTTTTTTTTTTTTTTGTAGGGAATTATCAAGACTTTGACGGCTAAAGTCGAAAAACATATCCTCCGCCACTACCATCACAATAGGCTTGTAGATTTTATTATTGTACTTTGTTAATTTATGTGTACATTTGAATATTATATATATTGGATAATTTGACCACTATTTTTCATATGTAATTTTATTTTGAATATGTCAATTTAAATTAAAGTAATTAAAAAAATAAAATCATACAATTAAATTAAATTTAAAAAGTAAAAATTTGAAAAAATTAATATAATGAAATTGATATAAGAGAAATAATAAAACAAAATGTCAAAATCCTTGCGCAACAAAATATTTCATCGCGCAAACTAACTAGTTTATTTCTAATTAATTTTTTTTTTTAAAATAAATATTTCGTCGCGCAAAGTTTTGCGCGACATTAGGATTCGTCGCGCAAAGTATATTTGCGCGACGTTAAGGTTCGTCGCACAAAGTGGTTAAGGTTCGTCGCGCAAATTAAATAATATTCGTCGCGCAAAGTAGATAATATTCGTCGCGCAAAGTGGAACTATTAGTCGCGCAAGGTTGCTATTATTCGTCTCGCAAAGTAGTTAGAATTCGTCGCGCAAAGTGTCTTTGAGCGACGTTAGTATTCGCCGCGCAAAGTTATTAGCGTTCGTCGCGCAAAGTATCTTTGCGCGACGAATAGAAATTTTCGTCGCGCAAACTTGCGCGAGACGGGTTTTGCGCGACAGAATTTGCGCGACCAAAAGTTCGTCACGCAAAGTTTGCGTGACGAAATTGTACTTTGCGCAACAAACTTATTTCGTCGCGCAAAGTGTTTTTTGTAATAGTGACAATCAATAAGCAATTCACGTTCTCCCTGCTCAGCTGCTCCTTCACAAAAAATAAATAAAAAATAAAAATAAAAAGTACATGAAGCTTGTTAATAGATGACCCTTTTTAAAAAAAAAAACCGTCATCTTTACATATAATAAACGATCATTTTTATAAAAACCGTCATTAATTATCTGTAAAGACCATGATTTATTACATATAATAGACGACCCTTCTTTCATTATCAAATCCCCTAATATTTTGATTGATCATATACCTACCTACCATGAATCCTGCAAGTCTCGTCAAAGAAAAACTCATGTTTTTCATCAACAAGTTATGCAAATCACACTCTAAGAAGCATGGGGTAGTTCCGAAAGGTTATATACCCGTGTATGTTGAAGGAAAGAGATACAAAGTTCCTCTGAAGTATCTCTCGCGTCCAGCTTTCCAAAACTCATCGAGAAGTCCCAAACCGATGTGTTTGATCCAAAGATTGAAGGGCCTCTTGTGCTTCGATGTACAGTCGACGACTTCCATAAGTCGCTGGAGAACTTCAAGAAGTATTAGAGATTGCATGCACTGCTTTCGTTGATTATTATTAGTAGTATTGACTTTTCATTCGTTCAATCTTTGGTTGTTTTTTATTATTTGGGCTTGTCCAATATAGGTCCCTACAATTTATATTTCCTAGACATATACCCATTATTTTATAAATCTATGTGTAAAACCCAATTTCAAACTTAAATGACCAGTAGGATATAATAGGTCATAGTATTCCTATGTTTTTACATACTTGCCATCAGACTTCATATTTTATTTATAATTTATTCCAAGCATTTCATTAACTGCCATAATTGTAATTAAAACTCCCTATTAATAGCATAGCAATCACCCCATTTCTTTTTGTTGCCATTCCCTCTAACATATCGCCCCCTCAAATTGCAAACCAAAAAAAATATATGTAAATTACATATAATGTACATATAAAAAATATAAATATAAATATATATGTATAAAAATATAGGTATATTATTTACCAAAAAAACAAAACAAAAATAGGTCAGTTACTTTGTAATTGAAATTTCTGTACATTTTTCATAAATTAAAAATAGGTACACAATAATTTATAGAAAATAGGTATGTCGTATAATTGAAATTTATGCACATTTTTTATAAATTAAAAATAGGTACATTATTTAGAAGAAAAAAATAAGTTCATTATGCTAGGTAAATTGTTTTACTAGATATACATTATTAGAGAAAAAAAAAAATAGGTACATTATTTAGAGAAAAATATAGATACAAAATTTAGCAAAAAAATAGGTTCATTGTACTAGGTAAATTGTTTTACTAGGTACATTATTAGAGAAAAAAAAATAGGTACATTATTTGGAGAGAAAAAATAGGTTCATTTAAAAAAAAAAAATCATAAACCAAACAATAAAAAGATGATCAAATTAATGTTTTTCAAAAAACAAACAATAAATAGATTATCAAATTATTTTTCAACATAATTAGAATGTACACTATTATTCATAAAACTATAATAAACTAGAATACTAGTCGTATAATTCATAAAAGGAAAACAACATTAATTCCTAAATTTAATATTGAATTTAAATTACTAATAAGTTAAATAGATTACTAGTCGTAATTCATAAAAGGAAAACAACATTAATTCAAAAATAGATTACTAGTCGTAAAATAGATTACTAATACTTTAATATGGAATTTAATATTTAATTTCAAATAAGTTTCTAAATTAATTCCTACATCCATTACAACTATTTGGAGATCTTTCCAAATTCAACGTGTGTCATTAATTACACCCCCTCATAACATATTAACTTGTAAATAGGGGTAGTTTTGGAATCCGAAAAAATACAATAAATCAGATTTTAAGTTATATTAGGTAACTTGCTTAGTTGGATCCTAGTCATCGGGTATTATTTGAAAAAATTGGGTATTTTAAATAGAAAACTAAAGGAAAGGGTTGTAGGTGATTTAAAATGAATTTTATGGGTCTAAGCTCAATTTACTATTATTTTTTTTTTAATATATTCAAGATTAGTTCTTGACTCACGTGTAGAATATTAAAATATATTTTAGGGTTTTTGAACACCCGCCGCCCATCTCTGGCCAACCACCCGCTACCTATCTCTGACTCCGCCCATCGCTGGCCAGAACCTCTCAGCCAGCCACCGCCGCCCCTCATCAGTTACCAACTCTGTTGCCCTCAACCTAAAAAAATAAGAAATTTAGTGTGCTTGAAGAAACTCGAACTTTAATTGAACCCCAAAGGAGGAAATCCTCATTCACAAACAACTACATCATTCTTGTTTTTGTGATATTTTGTCAGTTATGCAATATTTATATTAACAGTTAATGGTTTAAATTTTTTTTATTTAAGCGCAAGATTTGTACCAAATCCCTGCAATGCATGCCTCACATAGCCTCACTTGAAAAGACTCAAATAGCCTCACTTGACTTCAATACGGTGCCATTCTATAGTTAAACAAAACAAAACAATATTTTTTTTATTCAAGCCATGTTGGGAGAGGGGGATTTGGACTGAAGACTAGAATATAAAATAGGTTATTCATGTTTCTGTTTTCTACATTGCAGTTTCCGTTTTCTACAATGTAGTTTCTATTTTTTGCATTGCGATTTCCGTTTTCTGCAATGCAGTTTCTAATTAGTTTTGTTCAATTTGCGGAAAGAAGAAAATGAAGATGATGAAGAGGAAGAAGAAGAAGAAGGAGAAGGAGATGAAAAAGGAGGAGGAAAAACAACATGCTAGCCCAGACCAAAAGACCAAGATGCTGCTTATGACTTTTTCCTTGCACGCAACCATTCATCAGTCACTAGAACAACGTTTATCAGCCTACACATGGAGCGGAATATAAATTATGCTTGAGTAAGCATGTGACCCATATAGCAGCCATATTAGTCCAAGCAGATTATGCATAAATTTTATGAAACAAACCTGCCCAATTTGTTTCACAAAGTCCCTCACAACAGGACGAGTCCCAATACCAGTAGACCACACAACCAACCCAAGTGGTACGGCGACTCTCTCTTGGATTTCACCTTCATTGTGATTTCCTTATCAGAAACACTGACAATCCGACATCCCGTTTGAACATCAATACCATCTCTTTTAAACTTGTGCTGCAGCAAAAGAACTAATTCCGTCATCAAACAAAAGACGAGCCAATCTCTTTTAAATTGCACAACAGTTTCTAAGAAACTCAAATAAAATGGTAAAGCAACCAAAAGACAAAGCCATCATCAAAGTACTAAAACTAAACTAAAAACACGTACAAGTTGATGAGGCAGTTGTAACATTTCCATAAATTTAAAAAAATCGTACTAAAATCAAATGACGAAAGAAGAATAACTCATGCATTATACTGATAAAGATGCTGCAATTGTAATGAGCAAGGAACCCTAAAATGCACAACCATGATGAGAGATGCTCAACAAATCAACTTAAAATGCACCTAGAATTTTATAATTTTCAATACATCCACTTCAAATTTTTTATTTTTTATTTACTCAAATCCAATCATGATACATGCTTAACAAAAACAAAGTGCATTGCAGTTTTTGATCAAACTGCACAGTAATAACTCAACGAACCAAAAAGCAAAGCCATCATGAAATCAAGTAAATCAAATTCTGTAAATTTCAGAAAATTTCAATCCAATCAGAAACAAATACACATGAATCCTCAATCTAATCCTCATAATCTTGGAGAAAGAAAAACACAAAATTGACCAACCAAAAGGTCCAAATCAGCAACACTACAAACAGAGAGACATAAAGTAGAAGGAAACAAACCTCAAGATTACAGGTTTCACCAAAACCAGAACCTGAACTAGTTCATTCGATTAAACACGGCTAAAATGAAGGGGAAGCGAGTCTGCTACCACTCAGATTTTTCAGTCACACACAGGGCGATTGATCTCCAATTTTGATCGGTGATTTCGCGAGAGTTGATAGCTAGATCAGCGGATGTTGTTGTCTCTTGAGGAGGAGACATGTGCATGCAAAGCTGAAAATTGAAAGAAAATGCACAAAACGCATGATGGATGATTAAGCTTCTGCTCTCATCGACGACGATGGACACAGCCTGCTCTTTAGCACAGAAAGCTCTCTGTACAGACACTCAAGTTTAAATAGAAATGGGTAGAAACGTCAATTGACATTTAAGTTAAATAAGACCAAAAGGACTCGTGAGGCCATTGACCTTAAGCTAATAAAATTTTTAAAACAGACGACTAAACCCAAAACAGAACTAGCACATTTACTATATCTTAATTAGTTTCCATTTAATTGAGTGTTACCAAATTCTTCTTTTGTTTTTGTTTTTTCAGTTTTGGTAATGGAGACCAATAGTTTCGATAGTTATGTTGATTGTAATAACGCTAGAGTCATCAAATTTATTTGCTAACTAATCTTTCAGTTTATATATATAGTTATTCTCTCATTCGGATCTTCGCACGTAATATTGTGTGAATGCCATTGTAAAGAGGGAGGAAAGCACAGTGGGGTACTAGAAAATACATAGAGTCCGCACGATAATAACGTACAAACATCCGCATAGGAGAATTTATATATATAAACAACTCTTGGGTCAGGGGTAGAGCCAGCCTGGAACCAATGTGGTCCCATGCCCCTATTCCATTTTTACCTCTTCTATTTGTATAATATATGATATATAATATTATAATATATTCGATTAATTAGATTAGTTTTAACGTTTTGTCTTGTATGAAGGACATTTTTATCATTTTCAGAAGAAAAAAAAAAATTAGGGGCTTTAAAAATCAAGGCTTTATGTGATGGCACCCAAGCACCACCCCAGGGCCGGCCCAAAGTGAGAGGAAGAAAAGAGAAAAGATTTAACTTTTGCTGTGAGTCTGTGAGGTTGGAGAACAAAAACTCAAGTTTTGTTTGTAAAAGTGCAAGGGAGAGGATGGTACCTAATGTACAGAGGCGGACCTACAGAGGGACAAGTGGGGTCAGGTGACCCCATGGCAGCTGGAAAGGTAGCTGTGGAGGTCTTAGACGTCCCTACGATTGGCTGGTGTGCGACCCCAAAGATGCACACCCAATGTTTGATGAAAGGTTTGAAAGACCTTGCGATGCTGCTGCTGCGCACAACACACGCGAGGTCTTTTTTTTTAAAAATCGCCTGGCCAAAACGACGTCGTTTTGGTCCAGGTGCATTCAAATTTTTTTAATGACCTAGCTTCAAAATGACATCATTTTCAGACAGCTTTTAAGAAAAAAAAAGAAAAAAAAAAGAGAGAGAGAGAACAGAACCCACCCCTTTTTATCACATTCACGCCAGGTCTTAAATATGCTGATCTTTATATCAATTTCTTCATATATTACAATTGTACTAGTGCAAACATCTCTTTTACTTGCCAAGCCAGACTCACCCCCCAAATGAATATTTCTTCCTCCTCTTGTCAACAATTGATTAAGGGGTTATTGATAGTGTTTTCATTAATTGATTAATGTTTGTGTTTTGATTAATTGATTAAGGCTTTGTGTTTTGATTAAATGGACATTATTAGGTTTTTTTTTTTACATGTTTTGTTTTTTGATTAGTTGATTAGGAATGAAAATGCTGTTGTTTAATTTTTAAATGTTATTGTTGTTTTAAATTGTTTTTTGAAACCTTTACTCCATATTCTAAGAATCCTGGATCTGCCACTGCTAATATCAAAGTGCTTTCTCTATTTATTAAATTTTAAAAAAAAAAAAGACTTTTTGAACATTTTAATAGGATTAACGAGAGATGAGTTTTAATAGGATTAACGAGGGATGAGTTCAGTTATTGGAGGGACATATGTCAAATTTTTAAGTAGATGATATTAGAAGTCTCTTTTTTTTTTTTTTGGCCAAATATTTTCCTTAACCAATCCTTAATATGAAATCTTTTTGGGCCATTTAGGAATGTTTATACAAGAAGCACTTATGCTAATTTTTAGTGCTTTGAAATTTTTGTTAAAGATCCAAGTATCAAGTGGTTCCTCGAAATTTGAAAAGTACTTTTCATAAAACGCTATTTTGTCAGAAGGGTGGTGCTAGAGGCACCAACTTGCTCACCAACTCTCTAATAGAGGCGGAGCCCGCCAATACAACAGGTCCCGCGCTCTATTAGAGAGTTGGTGAGCAAGTTGGTGCCCAAAGTTGGTGCCTCTAGCATTTTCCTTGTCAGAAAGCATTTTTATGACGCATACCCGTCTGGTAATGTTTTGGGAGAATGTCAGAAAGCATTTTTATGACGCATACCCGTCTGGTAATGTTTTGGGAGAATGTTTTCAGAGAATGAAAACAAGAAAACAAATTTGAATTTTCAGGAAATGAAAATGCGTCTGATAGATTAATTAGAAAACATCTTTAGAAAATAAAAATAGTGAAAACGTGTCTGGTAGTACAATTGTTTTTCAAGTGTATTTTTGATAATTTCAGTTCTAATTTTTTTTTAATTATGATATTTTTAGAGGCTAAAATTATTATAAACAATGAAAAAAAATTAAAGCCCAAAAACTATCTTATCTCCTTTCTTTTTTCTTACTTTTTCTCCTTTTCTCTCTTTCCTCCTCTTTTCTTCTTCTTTTCCTTCACATGGTTGTTTCTTTTTTCTCTTTTTCTTCCTCATTTCTTCTTCCTTTCCTTCCCAAGGCCGCTTTTTTTTTTTCTCCTTTTCTTCCTCTTTTCTTCTTCCTTTCCTTCCCCACCCATTCCTCCTTCCTTCCATAGCATGAATCCCATACACCCACCCATCACTCTCTCTCTCTCTCTCTCTCTCTCTCTCTCTCTCTCTCTCTCTCTCTCTCTCTCTCTCTCTCTCACTAATTAATGGTTGTGCTGGTTTGATTGGGTGATGATGGTGGTTGTGCTCTCTCTCTCTCTCTCTCTCTCTCTCTCTCTCTCTCTCTCTCTCTCGTTTCACTAATTAATGGTTGTACTGGTTTGATTGGGTGATGATGGTGGTTGTGCAGGGTAAGTGGTGGTTCTTCTTCCTCTCTGTTTTTCTTTTCTTTTCTTCTTCTTCTGTATTTTTTTTTTCTTAGTTTGCAGATTTGTGTTATTTTGAGTTGGAGAAGATGAGAGGTCAAGAAAGGGGGAGAAGAGATGGGGTAGTGAGAGGAGAAGATTGAGCAAGAGATGTGTTTTGAGCGTTTGTTTTATGGGAGAACAAAAACATCTTTTTTCTGTTTTGTAGAAGTACGTGAAGTTGGTCTCATTTTATGAAAACATTTTCAATTTTCTGTTTTTGTCCACCGAACACGTTTTTGCTTTGTTTTTGTTTTTTAAAAATGAAAATGGGCCTTTAAAACACAATCATAAACGGGGCCTAAATTTTTCTGCAAAACAGTCATAAATGTTTTTAGCTCTTCTATTCAAGTTCGAATTCCCCTCCTCACACAATTAAAGGACAAAAAAGGAAGAAAGCAAAAAGTCATTTTCGTATTTGAGACGAAACGGCGGTGTTCATTTCCACCAAGCAGCGTACAATTACCATAGGTGACTGGACTGCTCGACTCTCCAGTCCCAGTGAAACTTACTCATTAAGGCACTGTACGGACGCAAGTCTTTATTTGGTTCACAAGGGGTCTTTCTTTCTCCCAGACTTTCAAATTCCAATCCCAGAGGACAGAGAAGCTGAAACTCAAGATGGGTTTTGTGGGTCTTCTTGGAATTTCTCTCCTTCAATGCTTTGATGTTCTTGCATGGTATGCTTTCTCTCTGACTCTGAGAATTAATGAAAAACCTTGGTACATTTGAGTTGCGCAAATTTTCTCAGAATATGATAAGTTTTCATGTTGTTTGTGATTTACTTTGTAGGCCTCTCCTTGCTTTGGTCTATCCTCTGTAAGCCTCTCTTCCACACATACATATCTAGCTCTTCTGATGATGAGATACTCTGTAAAACGTTTTATTTTTTTTATATGTGTATCTTTATTGTTATTTTGATCACGATGATATGATGAGGATAATAATAATGTGACCTTTGATTTAAAGATTTTGAAATGGGGTTTTTCCATAGGCTTAAGGCTGTATTGTTCATGTTGATAAAATGATGATTATGTATTCTTTGATGATTATTTTTCTTTTTGACAGATATTGTTCCATTAAGGCGATTGAAACGAATTCCATTTCGGATAATCAGAAGTTGAATACTTATTGGGTTGTCTTCTCATTGATTTTGCTCTTTCAAAATGCTTTCTTGAAGTTCCTAGAATGGTAATTCTCCTGTTTTATTTAATTCCATAAATTTCTCTTTTTTGTTTGCCAAGTACATAAGAGAAATCAAAATTTGAACCATTGATATTGTAGGAAAGAGAATCAGTTGAACTTTCAGCCAAATTTTCTTATTTTTAGTTGTAATAGTTTTTTCAGACGATGTGAAGGAACCATGCTTCGTTTAGATGTGGATGAAGACATGCCTAAAAGTATAGCATTATTTCAAATTTTCTTTTCATTGCTTTTTTCTAATTCATTTCAAAATAACAGATGCATGTAATTCGTCATTCAGCTTCAGATTGTATTTGTTTCACCAAATCTCTCATATCACTCATGTTTTTCAGAAAAATTTGTCTGCAAGGAAACTTCGTTTCGTATCCTTTTCTTTTTACTTTTCTTCCACTTGTGTGTTCAGAATTATAGAAATTAAAAATCTACCTAGTTAAACATCAGTTGAAGTCCTTTTGGATAAAATGCTGAAATTCGTTACAGCTTTTCAATATGCTATTATAATGAGGCTATTTCGTTACAATATTGGTTTCATCTATTTATGTTTCCTATTTGCCAATTCTGGACATGTCAGGCTCCCTGTGTGGCCATACATTAGGATAATGATCGTCTTCTGGTTGGTGATGCCTCATTTTGATGGTGCCTTTTATGTCTATAAACACCTTGTCTGTCCATGCCTCACCATGGACTCCCAAATTGTTACCAACTGGTTCAATGAGCAAAGGAAGGAGTTGCTGTTTCGTGCTGAGGGGGAGAGATATGTAAAGGAGAATGTACCTGAAGCTTTGGAAACTATTGCTTGCAAGGTAAGTAGGTAAAATTTGGTGAAGAAAGATATTAAATATCGGATATTATGATGATGTTAGTTGAACTAATGCTTCAGCCGTAAAGAGTGGAAACAATTGAGCAACAATTTTCTTTTTGAAGCTCATTTTCATTGCATTTGTAGGTTAGTCAGGCAGAGCCTAATCTCACTGGGACTGAAAACAGCAAATATACTTCTAGGGAGACTAAAGAAAAAGCCATGGAGGTTGCAGCTGATAGAGAAGTTCTAAACACTCCACCTTCAAAGAAATCCCAGAATGAATGGACTTGTGCCATCAGTCAGGTAACCACCCAAAGTGGTACAACTGTTAATTCCCAGCTAGACTGTCAAAAACATAAGGCTGCATATGACGCACTAAAAATAAAGAGTGAGGCAGAGCCCACACTTACTCAGATTGAAAACAGTACATTTGCGGCCATGGAGACTAAAGTAAAGGCTATGGAGGTCGCAACGGGTAGAGAAGTTCTTGAGTCTTCGATAGAAGTCCAGAAGGAGTTGACTCGTGCTTTGTGTGAGGTAACGACTCCAAGTGAAGCAACTTTGGATCCGGAATTGGAAGAGAGGAAACCTAAGGTTATTATTAATGAAATGGTGCAAGGCCATGAAAATACTATTCCAGCTTCAGTAACGAAAACTTCTGATGAATCTAAAGAGAAGCCAGTGGGTGTATCCGGCGATGGACTCAAAAGGAACATTATTATAAATTTGAAGGAAAACGTGCAAGGCCAGCAACAGAACCCAAATGAAGTTTTAAGGATGAAGGGTTCTCGTCTGTGGTGTAATATTTGTCTTGTGGGCTGCTGTGGTAAGATTGACTTGATGTCTCATCTCAATGGAAGGAAGCATAAGGAAAATGTGCAAGAACTACAACAACAAAATGCAAATGAGGCTCCAAGGAAGAATGATCCACCTCTACGGTGCAATATTTGTCGTGTGTGCTGCTCCGAGATTAACATGGCATCCCATCTCAATGGAAGGAAGCACAAGGAAAATGTGCAAGAACCGCAGAATCCAAGGAAGAATGAGCCACCTCTGTGGTGCAAAATTTGTAGCGTGGGCTGCTCTGGTAAGATTGACTTGGCATCTCATCTCGATGGAAAGAAGCACAAGGACAAAGTGCAAGAACGACAGCAGAATGCAGATATAGTGCAATGGAAGAACGATCCCCCTCTATGGTGCAAAGTTTGTGATGTAAGCTGCTATACTTGGTTTGACATGGCATCTCATCTTAGTCGAAGGAAGCACTGGGAGAGTTTATCAACTAGAATGCAGGTTGTGGAGAGGTAGAGTTGGTAGTTCACATAACTCACCAAGATCCTATTTTGAAAGATGTGTGCTTGTGTTTCTTTCTGCTCTGTCTTTCTCTTTGTAGTAAACTTGAAGGACATTGCCTGGACCTAGAGAAGCGTTTTTCTGAAACCAAAAACAAAATGGCTGGGTTCCTCTTCTGTGTTGTGTAGGGGTAGGAATTTGTATCAATGGGTCGTGTTCTTGTCATGTTAAGCTATGATGAGTTTTAGAGGATACGAGTTTGCAAGAACACGATCCGTTTAACCAAATCATGTTAGCGGTTTATAAAACGACTATTATTGCACAATTTGTGTAATGCACTAATAATTGTGTCATGCTAATCGCATGAGATGACTGAACCTTTTAACCTGTTTAAGAAACAAGTTAAGCCTTATGAAGAAAATAAATAAACAAGTTATTAAGGATTACACAATCTACTCAAATGCAAAGGGTTTGAAGCTCAAGTGGTTAAGAGAAGTTACTCATGCACCTGAGATTCTGTGTTTGAATTCCCTATTCCCAATATTGCTTGTCTCAAAAAACTCGGTTATACCAAATCAAATCACTTAACCTCTTTGGTTAATATAAGCGATAGTCTAAACTACAAGGGGTAGAGGGCTTTCTCACACAAACACACTACAAGGGTGTCACGGGTTTGGACCTAAACCACTGATTTACAAGTCAATTCCTTTTTCGACTGGGCTTAGACAGTTCACTTAACCCAAATGCAGAGGAGGGTTATTTCGTGAGTATTGTGCTTTGTGCTCAAATCATTTCACTAGCATGGCAATTTCGTAATTAAATGAAACCAGGAGGGTTATTTGTCACTAGCAAGAACCGTACAAATTACAATTGCTGAAGGAGACTGCTCGACCCTCCAGTCCCTAGAGTGAAACTTGGGTTTTATGGTGTGTTTGGATGAAGTAATTCTAATTTTCATGGAAATTGTAAATGACGGAATTTCCAATTACATGACGGAATCAATATAGCAGATGTAGGGGCTTTTTGTTTTAGGTGGATTTGGGCTGCTCTAAAGAGAGTACGGCTGCCCCTTTGCCTGGGTTCAAGAACTAGGCCCCAAAATACTTCGAAAGAAAGATGATTCTTAGGGAGTACTTTGGTTTTTCTCAACAAGCAGATAAAAATTGTTGTGAATTGAGATTTTAGCTTGGCTTGAGTGGCTTGCGGCGTGGGAGCTAAGTTTCCATGAGTTTAGCAAGAGCGTCTGCTTGAGTTGAAATAGGGTTTTGGCTCAAGGCTATCTTACAGCTTGGAATGGCTTTTTGGATAAGCTCTAGTATTTACGGCGGAAAGATTATGGCTTACTCTGTAACTTTTATTCTTTCCAGCAGTGAGATTATAGCTTGCTCTCACTGGTTGGTTTTTTTGTTCTCAGCCACAGCCCCTTTTATAGCTGCTGGAGCTTAAGTGAGCATTGAATGAGTGGTTGGGTGTTTGACTGATGTTTTGGTGGTGGAAGGGTTCACTGCTCGATGGAGAGAAAGGCGCCGTAGCCTAGTTTAACTTTTACAGTTGCTGGAAGGGTTCACTGCTCGAAGGAGAGATTGGGATTTGGATAATAAATGTTGAGGGATTTTGGGTAATAAATGCTGAGGGAGACGCTCTATGCTCACCCATAATGGGCCCAGTAGAAATATGCTTGGATTTTGGCACTCCCAAGCAGCCCAAAACCTATATTTCTTGAACCTTTTATGAGCCTTATGAATCCTTGTACCCATCCACACCACAACCCGCTCAGCAAGCCCCAGGCATGTATGTGGCTTGGGCCCACTTAAGCTTGTCGGGTGGTTTAGCATATGATAATGTATTGGCGTGGCATGTATATTATTTATATATTTATTTCATGGATAAATTCCTAAAATACAGTTTGGATTAACGCATGACCAACATTATACGTTATATTGGGCTTTAAACATTTTTGGGCTTCTCGTGACATTTTGGGCCTCAACATTAGCCCCCTTGATTATTAGGGCCATGAAAGAGCATTGGAATGGTCCAAATAATCAATTTTCAACCCAAAATAAGTAGTTGTGGCATGGCATGGCTGGTTCTTTCCAATTAAGGGTCTCTGAAATCACAGCCAGGTCTTTTCCGGGAATGTTGGAGGGGTCACAATGGTCCCGCTTAAAACCCAACCTTCTTAGACACCAAAGGTGTCACCTTGAAGAACTTTCCTAGACACTGTAACATCGGAGGTTACTGGAGTTACCAAAAGTTGGCATGACAGAGAAGATAATGCTTGGTTTATTTAGCTCGAAATAACTTAGCTTGCATGATTCGTTTGCTTGAGGGACTAAAGATGCTTGATTTAGCATGGTTTGTACGAATTGCATTGACTTGTGTGTTTTTGTATGCTTGTTGTGCTTGTGATATCTTGTGAAAATGATATTAATCCTTTTAAATCTTTTGTAGCATTGGCTTCTTGGTATTTGCTTCAGTCATTGCATGGTGTGACTTGGGCTAGACCTTGTTGCAATGGTAGCATGATTTTTCTTTACGATCATGCCACTGATTCTTTACTTCTGCATTATTTGTTGATGATTTTTTGATTTTCCAAGTTTCACAATCTGGATTGTTTTTGGTGTTTTGCAGAAAGTGCTTCGGATCGCCAATAATTGCTTCCCCATCTTGTCTGAATTTATGATTATGCCACTGAATTTGCCCGTACTTATATTCCTGCCACCAATCTTGCTTGGATTTACATCAGCGCCACTGAATTTTGCTTGAATTCACAACAGCATCACTGAGTTTGCTTGAATTCACAATAGTGCTACCGACTTGCTTAACATTATTTTGCATGTATTAATTGTCAAAAAATCCTGTATTGATGTATGATGCATTGAAGGAGAGATGGGCTTGTTCGGCACATAGGCAAAATTCTGTTTTTTCTGCGTGTGTGGGCTGGCTGCATTTCTCTTTCTCATTCTCTTCTTTCTTCTTCTTCTTCTTTCTTCTTCTTCTTCTTCTTCTTCTTCTTCAAGAATCCAAACCCGAAGGTACTGTTCATCAATTCAGAAGTCCCATTTTTGAAGCTCCGATCAGAAAACTTCCTTCATGAAAGTTCTTCATCTGCTTGAGAACTAAAGCCTGTGAAAGTTTCTGAATTTTCTGAATTTTTCTGATGCCTCAAAACGGGTCTGCAGCTTCTATATTCATCAATGGTTGGTGAGTTTCTGCAGATTCAGTTTCTGCACTTATTTTTAATATCTGCTATTCTGATGATTGTGCTTGCTTCATGAAAGTTGCTCGAAATTGTGTTGTTTATAACATAACCAAAATTGAGGATCATCCAACCATTGTAGTGTTCCCTGGCCTCATTTTTCTGAAGTGTGTTCATGAATTGATGTTGATGTCATTGATGCATGCTTGTTTTCTTGAAGCTTGAGTTCCTTTGTATTTCTCAAAATTTTGTATTAGGCACTGAATTCTGAGGTTGAGCTTGTGATTTAGGTCTTTAGCTTGGTGATAAACAAGACTCATACAAGCTCACTTGAATAATGCATGCCAAGTGTTCGTGATAAATAACTCATAGTAGCTTGCTGGCTGTTTTTTTGAACTTTCGAAAATTTTCTCTTCGAATCTGAGTTGGAGCTTTTGACACATGAAAATAGACTTCTCAGTGGTTATGTTGGAACTTGGAACTGGTCTTGTGTCATTTGAAGCAAAAATGAATTTTTGGAGTAATTTCAAAGTAAGGGCTAAGCTGCTGAAATGGTGCAGTTTCTGCTGTATGACCTGTTTCGGGAATCTGTTTGGGATGCTTTCCTAGTACCAAACGCAATGAAATTTTGGGAAAATTGAGCTTGGTGTGTCTAGCTTTGATCTGGAAAGTTTGGGATTTTTTGGTTATAAGGTTGATTTCTAGTGATTTTCCAAGGGTTAGATGTCCCAGCTAGAATGGTTGGAAAGCTTGTGTGTAGTTTTGCTTGGCATGTTTTTGCATTGAGCATTGGCCTCGTTCATTCCTTTAATTACGAGCTTGATGCGTGGGCATGGTATATGCTATGTGAATTGATATCGTGCCATGCGATTTTGTCAATTGCTTGATTGATGAGCCGGCCTATTATCTTGCATGTTGTTTATGCTATTTGCCAGGAGGATAAGATGCTCTTTCAGAACACCTTTAGCCACCATTGTCACTGCCGTTGAGAGGCGCTGAACTGCTTGATCAAAAGCACAAGATACCCCCAACAATTCTTGAATTTGTTTGATGGCATACGGGGTGGAACGTCTGGTGTCAATTAGGTGAAGCACTGAAGGCAAGAATCGAGCACTGTTCTCCATGCATCACCACTTTGCTTGATGACCAATTTCTCCAGAACAACATCCAAGGCCCATTCCCCCTTCTTTTGGGCTTCTAATCCAAGTTGTTGTATCTGGATCAATCCGAATGATATTGGCTGAGCCAATACGAGGGTCACCTTTTATTATTGTTTCTAAAAGAACAGGGCAAATCAAGTCCGCATAGTATTGCAAAGTGGTAGTGGTCTCCAAATCATCAGTTGCTTGAAGGAAGAACATCAAGCATGGGGAGTCAGATCTTGAACTTCTTCTTTCAAATTGCTCTCACTTTTGTATGAGCATGCTCATGTTCTTCAATGCCTTTACATGATTTCTTCAAGTGAATTGGGGATAGCATGATAACTCCAATTATTTACTTTGATCTGTCGTACTCTTGTTTCCTTGATTTTTGCTTGGCTTAGCTTGGCTTGTCTGATTGACTTGCATGACTTCATTTGAATGTCTAGGACAGTAAGTATTGATGACTTTTACATTTGTTATGGGGGTAAGTATAATGGCTTGGCTTTTCACAATGGTGTTCAATAATGGTTTTGAAAATCAATTATTGGTAACAGCGGTAAGCATGAAGGTTAATGGGGACTGTGTTTGGCTTATAAGTGGTGGTAGAGTGCCTGGTGATAATAGCTAGTAGGCTTGCTTGGAGTTTCGGAGTTGGTGTTTTGGTGACATGGAAGTATTTGCTGCCCAGCCCCCAACTGCATTTTCATCTGTAGAAATTCAAAGTATCCCTTACAAATGCTCATCCAACTCCGGTTTTTTTGTTTGATTTACATCATCCTAGTGAATGAGCTTGTTCACTTGATACAAGCTTCGGCTAGCGTGGTTTGGAAATGATCTGCTTTGAAGCTTGATTAATTTGATTTGGTAGGCCTGCCTGTATCTTGCATGTTTTGGAAGTGCTTTGCATAAGAGATTATTATTTTCTTATTTCCAGCCTAGCATGGGATAGATTGACTTGCAGCTTGTGATTGTAGCTTGACTCGCGACTTGTGGTTGTAGTTTGATCAGGTACCTTCATTAGCAAGAGCCTTGCTTGACATGTTGTATTTATCCTGCTGATATGCTTGTTGAAAAAGACAATTTTTGTTTTGCTTGGCTTAAATTCTGTTCCTTGCATGATAGCCTTGCTTGATTTATTGACGATCTGCCTTGAAAATTTGTATCTTCATATCACTTTATGACATGATTTTTTTTTTCTTTGCTTGCTTGTTGAGTTGGACATTTGTGCTTCGGCGAAGGAGAAAACTGATATTTGCATAATTATGCTTTAGGTGCTGGAAACTTGTAGAATTTAACAGACAACCGCCATTACTTCAATAATTTGGGTATTTGGGCTTTCCTCTAGTGCTCAGTAAAGAATTCTCCCCACGAATGACTTCACGTATCTGTCTTGCTTGGCATGTTGCTTTGAATTTTGAGAATTGAGCATCTCCTTTATCTTGGCATTGAGTGCTAATCTGGATATTTCTAAAGCATGATTTTGAGCAATATTGTTGTGACAATATGATGTTGAATGGTATTGTTGCAAGAGCGTGAATTCTTCAATTTGCTTGAAAGGCATAAATTGCTTGGAATACCTTAATGAAATGTAATTGCTTGGCATGTGGATTGGTATTATGCCCTGCGAATTTGCTATGAACTTGATAGCGTGAAGGTGAGTGTTGGTCGCTTGCACCTTGACCTGTTTGGGAAAATTATGACTTCACTGGGAAAATTTATGCTTCCGGCGCCTCCTTTTGTTTATGGGTACCTTTCCGGCAATTGATTTTGGCTAATGTATTCTCTTTTTGAGAAGCTCCAAAGCATGAGAAGTCTCATTTGCTAGGAGTTTGATAGCATGAAAGTGAATTTTGGTTGCCTGTAACTTGATTGGGAAAATTATGAAGGCTTATGAAGAATTTGAACTGCTTGACCAGGGGAGACTTTGGGGTGAGACAACTTTTTAGTTTCCTGATACCCAAAAGCCTTAATGCGGGCAAGGCATGTTGTAAATCTTTTGGTGCTGGAAGGAGAAAAGTTGGTGCTGGAAAGGGGGAAGTTGGTGCTGAATGGGGGAAGTTGGTGCTGGCAAGTGGGAAATTGGTGCCGGCAAGGGGAAAGTTGGTGACGGCAAGTGGGAAATTGGTGCTGGCAAGGGGAAAGTTGGTGCCGGCAAGAGGGAAAGTTGGTGCCGGCAAGGGGAAAGTTGGTGCTGGCAAGGGGAAAGTTGGTGCCGGCAGGAGAGAAATTGGTGCCGGTAGGAGGGAAATTGGTGCCGGCATGAGGGAAATTGGTGCCGGCAAGAGGGAAGTTGATATTATGAATGAAAATGAGAGTGGTTGTGATCTTGGCAAGTTGAAATCAAGCCAAGCCCCCAAATGTGGAAAGAAAGTGGTTGGATTATTCCAATCGAATCCAGCCATCAAGTATGAAAGGGCCAAAGGGTACGCATGTCTTGTAATGGATTTGGCATGTATGACACTTTTCCACCAGGTTGTGTGCGTCATTCTTCATCGTAGGCCAACAGCATTGTGAGCTCAGCAACTGCCGGTAAAGTTTTTTCCTTCCCTGGTGTTCTCCGTGTTCTCCTGCATGTATTTCTTGCATGACTCGTTGTGCTTCTGGTTTTGTTGTGTGAATTTCCAGATTTTGGAATTTGAAGGGGTTGCTCTGTAGGCTTGTCCTTTTTCTTTTGTCTTCAGTGTGGCTTTGTTTGCAGGCTATTGAAAGATGAGATGATAAGGGAGGGGATTAGTCGCAGGAATCCTTGAGAATGAAGGAAGTGCCGAGGTGCTTCTGGCTGGAGATGGGTTCTTTACGGATGCCATAGAAGGCTTTGAAAAATGTTCGTCGATTATGGTGTCGAAGAATGGGCGGAGGGGACAAGGATTGTCGTGTGTCAAGCTTCGCAGAGCTGTGATGGTGATGAAGCAGGGATTGACAAGAGCTCGATAAAATGTGAGCCGACCTTGGTTGCGTAGTAACTGCCATGGGGTCTGAGCTGACCCGCGGTGAGGTAAGCCTAGTTGCTGGTGATTTAGCAGTGCCTTTTTGTTGGCGAATGCATCCGCATCTGCGGGCCTTAATTGCCTAGTGATTTACTGGTGCCTGGAAAATCCATAACATAGTGTATAAATATAGAGTGATGATGATCAATTTTTTGAAGATAAGTAAAATATGGCCATCGGTTTATGATGAGCTTGAGCCTTGAGTGTGCTGAAAGTTATTGACTGATTCCATTAAAGTTCAGCAAGGGACGTGTTCCACTTTATTACAATAAAAAAAAAAAGGAAAGACTTACGACAAGCTGCACTGGAAATAGTAATATAAATAATTTTTTATTATAAAAGAGATTTTCTTTATCTTTTCCAGCCGAAAGCAGCCCACATAATGAGAATGCTTTTCTATTTATTTAATTAGCTTGGTGCGTTTCCACCTATAAGCTACGCAACAACCTAATTCCTATAATAATTTTCAAAGAAAAAGCCTTAGTTGCCCGAAAACCAATGATTTAAAGGATAAGAAAAAAAAAAAACTTATCTTGCACAGGGTGAGTGGTTGTATGCCAGTGTCTGACTATAAAAGGACACGACTAAAATTATAATATTGGAGCATGGAATGGGTGCCGTGAAGATTCATGCATAATGCCATATATATAATTAAGTCATTGCAACTTTCTAAACATATTAAATCACTGGAGAAAGAAATTTCTTTCTTATCTCTTTCTTGATTCTCGCTGAGAGGAGTAGCTGTCCATTGGCGCGGGGAAGTGGCAAAGATGAAGGCGATGTAAGTGGTGCTGAGCAGTCCCCGATTTTGGATATGCCCCATTGCTTATTGCGAGATGGCTGGTCCTGCAGCGATGGCGGTGGTCGATCTGTGTATTTTGCAAAGAAAATCTTCCTTCCGACAGGTTTTTGTCAGACGGATAATCAAAGAGGACATAAATTTTATTTTATTTTATTTTATTTTATTTTTTTTTGGCCAGATGGATGTTTGATATTTTGGTTCCTGTTTGAGTGATTCTCTCTGTGATATTTAATATTCCTTGGAAGCCCCCAAGTGGCTGGGGTCAAAAAATTGGTTGTAGAATTTGGTTGTGAAAACTAAAATTTACAGCTCTTGGATGCTTGACCCGTATATATACGGAAGGTAAGAAGGACAATAAAAAGAGAGGAAAGAAATATATATATATACATATATTAATAAAAATGTGGTGCAATAAGCGAGCTTGTCGAAAGAAAGAGCAACATAACTTGGATGGGAAACAGAAATAGAAGAAAAAGTGGTGTTTGAAAAATAATAATAATGGAGCTCCCAAAGAGGGACCTGTGGGGCGGCATAGGAATCCAAGAAAAGAAATATACTTGTTTGGGGGTGGTGGAAATCCACCTAACCCAGGCACGAAAAGAATAGCGGCCGGGCCTTGTTCAAATGTGGCCAGGTGTTCAGTCGCAACGCTGGGCAGATCTGGAAGGCCTTGAAAGTGGCGGGGCAGGTTTGGAAAAATGCGGCCAGGATAGCTCGAGATGTGGAGAATTGGCGGCCGAGATTATTAGAGATGTGCGCCCAGGTGTTGATTGATTATTGCAACCGGGCAGCTAGAGTATCACGGCCGGGGTGTGTATGGAAGATGTCGGCCGGGTGTTTTGGTTTGAAGCCGGGATGGAGCTCAAAGGCGGCTGGAGCGATCCATGCTGGGCAAGGTTGCAGCCGGGCTAATCTGTTGGAGTTTTGCGGCCGGGCATCGTTCGAGATGAGGCCAGGCGTAGTTCGAAGTGCGGCCGGGTTTGAAAGTGGCTGGGGCTATGACATTTGTTTGGGCACAGCCAAAACTATTGGATAAATATGCGGCCGAGTCTTTGGGTTGAAGTTTTGGAACCTTGGCGGTCGAGAATTTGAAATACGGACTGAAGGAGTGTTGCGGCCGAAAAGTTTGGGTCCTTTACAAACTGGGCTGAAAAGGATTATTGTCTTATTATATACATATATATAATAGATAGAGGAATGCAATATTGCGGCTGGAGGTCTTTGGATTGTTGGAATATACGGCCAAGAGTTAGAGCACGGGCTGAAGGATTTGAATGTCAAAAATCCAATTGTCCTTATATATGTATATCAATATGCGGCTGAAGCCTTGAAACTCATGCAATTGTGCAATATTATATATATATACATGTATATAATATGAAATTTGATATATGTTATATGGGAGGCAATATAAGAGAAATCGAAGGCCCAAGTTCCAAACCACCAATTCAAGCCCAGAATTTTCAGAGGTTTGTGTGCACACGACGGAGGCTTCACAAGGAAAGAAATCAATGAGTTTGATAAATTTGAAAGTTCCAAAGCAAGGAAGAATCAAGCATGTTAGAATATCTCAATCAATGCAATCCCACGGATTTAGGAGGGCTTCGAAAGGAAAGATTTTTAAGAAGAGTTGACATTGGCCATTCAATGACCAGCCCATGGGCTGACGAGTGCCCTATATAAACCTCATCAAACGAAGACATCAAGGACACACAACATCAGACAGACAAACCTATCTTTCGTCTCGCACTTTTCTTTTCCTAGACTTAGGATTTTATTTTCAAGCACCTAGTGTAGCGAGTTCTTCCTTTTCCTAGTGTAAGTTTCAATTCTTGTTCAATTTATATTTTCGTGTCATTTAGATTCGAGTTTATTTCCATTGCTTTATTTTTCATTGTTATCGCACTTCAATTAAGTTCAATTTCAAGTCTATTTTATTTTATCGTTCTTATTGTTCTTATCGCTTTTATTTTCATTCTCGCTTTATTTATCGCTTTGATTTATTTTATCGCACTTCAATTCTTGTCTTTACGTTTATACGCACATTTAATTTAATTGCATTATTTTTACTTAAAACCCTAAAAATCATAAAAACATCCGTACGAAACCTAACCATCCTCGAGCCCGAGGAAGTGAAAGAACCTAGGCCAAGAGGAGGTTCCTTGCTTGGCCGAGCAATCGTTTGATCAGAAGTTAGAAGCGCAACACATCCATCCACTCACATTCCATTCAGGCCCAAATTCGGGGCTTGGTGGTGGCACGCCCCGCATCCAAAAGAAGAAGGACCAAAAACTCCTTCAATCGGCCTACCCGGCCGAAAAGAGGGAAACAATACTAAAGAGGCGTGGGCTTCTCAAAAGCATGAAAAGAGGAAAGCAGTCAAGTTGTAATTTGAAAAAGTGAGATAGATGGGCGTGAGATAAAAAGAAAACCTGTTCTTTTCACAAAGCAGTCCAAAAAAATGAATAAAGAAATGCAAGGGCTTGGAACACGATAGAATGAGATGAAGAAAAAAAAGAAAGAGGAATTGTGGCGTGCGCTGAGACTGAGAGAGAAAATATAAAAGGAGTAAATCGCGCTTTGAAATAGCGCAAGGATAGCATGAGTGAGAGAGAGGCAGGGAGATATGAAGACATGTTGTGAAGTAAACAAAAGTAAATACAGCAGAGATAGAGATCGCAACAAAGTGTAGGCCTTGGATGAAAAAGAGGGGAACTCAGAAGTAAGCTAAATAAAGAGAAGAGACCACTGGCTCATAGAGATTTGAAAATAAAACTCTGATCATGGCAAAAAGATATGCTGCCCTTATGAAAGAGGAGATGGCTCGGTGAGCGGTGACGAGGCTCACGGAGGAAAGAAACGATGCCATCATGGCCAAGGCACGGTCTATCAGAGATTAAGAGCAAACTTGCAGCTGCCTCGTCGTTCGCTCTCTTCCTCCTTTATTCTCGCTTTGTGTTTTGATTGAGTGAGAGTAGAGTGAGAGTTAGCAGGGGCTAAGGTCTCCAGACACCCACAAGTAGATGTAGATGTGGATGGCAGCAGGTTGATATATTTGCTTGCTGGATTTTTTTTTTATTTTTTTTTTCGCTGCTTGCTTCAGCCACATAATCAATTTCATGTTTTCTATTTGGAAAGCATAAGGGATTTTGTCTATTCTCCAGGCTTGCTGAAAGTGTTTCATGGTGGAGACGGAAACGAAAGGCAATGGTCAGCGTCTTGCATGTTGGCTGAAGCCCCCAGTTGGTGAATGGATGTTGAGCTATGTCTAAAGTGTTGATGGGAATGACATTGAAGATGGATCCGATGATGACCTAATGGACATGGGGGGAGAGAATAGTTTCTACTTGGAATGGTGGTTCATCTGCAAATGGTAAGTCTGCTTGGCAAATGTACAAGCAGAGCAACGAACCAAATAAAAAAAGTTTGCTGTTGCTTGGCATGAAGCCCCCAAGTCGATTTGTTGGGAGTTTGCTTTGGTGTCTCCGATACCTTAGTGGCATGGGTGCTCCGTTTAGTGGCTTGACAAGATCACATAAAGCTTCTGGTTGTGGAGGAACCACTGCAAGAGAAAATGGCCTAGTCCCCAGTGAAGTCGCCATTTATGTAGGGGCTTTTTGTTTTAGGTGGATTTGGGCTGCTCTAAAGAGAGTACGGCTGCCCCTTTGCCTGGGTTCAAGAACTAGGCCCCAAAATACTTCGAAAGAAAGATGATTCTTAGGGAGTACTTTGGTTTTTCTCAACAAGCAGATAAAAATTGTTGTGAATTGAGATTTTAGCTTGGCTTGAGTGGCTTGCGGCGTGGGAGCTAAGTTTCCATGAGTTTAGCAAGAGCGTCTGCTTGAGTTGAAATAGGGTTTTGGCTCAAGGCTATCTTACAGCTTGGAATGGCTTTTTGGATAAGCTCTAGTATTTACGGCGGAAAGATTATGGCTTACTCTGTAACTTTTATTCTTTCCAGCAGTGAGATTATAGCTTGCTCTCACTGGTTGGTTTTTTTGTTCTCAGCCACAGCCCCTTTTATAGCTGCTGGAGCTTAAGTGAGCATTGAATGAGTGGTTGGGTGTTTGACTGATGTTTTGGTGGTGGAAGGGTTCACTGCTCGATGGAGAGAAAGGCGCCGTAGCCTAGTTTAACTTTTACAGTTGCTGGAAGGGTTCACTGCTCGAAGGAGAGATTGGGATTTGGATAATAAATGTTGAGGGATTTTGGGTAATAAATGCTGAGGGAGACGCTCTATGCTCACCCATAATGGGCCCAGTAGAAATATGCTTGGATTTTGGCACTCCCAAGCAGCCCAAAACCTATATTTCTTGAACCTTTTATGAGCCTTATGAATCCTTGTACCCATCCACACCACAACCCGCTCAGCAAGCCCCAGGCATGTATGTGGCTTGGGCCCACTTAAGCTTGTCGGGTGGTTTAGCATATGATAATGTATTGGCGTGGCATGTATATTATTTATATATTTATTTCATGGATAAATTCCTAAAATACAGTTTGGATTAACGCATGACCAACATTATACGTTATATTGGGCTTTAAACATTTTTGGGCTTCTCGTGACATTTTGGGCCTCAACAGCAGACAAAAAAGAGGCACAAGGAAAGAAATTGAAAACTGAAACTCACCAGAAAACTTAGCAGAACACCATCAAGAGAATACCCATGGCGCGCAGGCTTGTTCTCTTTGAAGAAGATAGGTTATTCCTGAAATCTTGGTAGGCAGAAGATGAAAATTTTGGCGGGCAGAAGATAGGTTATCGCGGGAAGAAGATGAAAATTTTGGCGGGCAGAAGATAGATTATCACGAGCAGAAGATGGAAATTCCCTCTCTGTTGGGAATTGTACAATTCTGCCTATTACCATGGAATTTCAACTCGGGATTTTAGATGTGCAATTCCCACGATATTTTCTGCGTGTAATTTGGCAAATCCTGAGTTGATTTTGCCAAACGCTGAACTTTCCCTTTTCCACGCTCCAAATCCCGACTTTTATTAAAATCCCGAGTTATTTTACCGCATCCAAACACACCATTAAGGTTTTAAGGTTCTTAAGTTCCCCACTGTACGGACACAAGTCTCTCTTCGTCAAGTCTTTCAAATTCCAATCCCACCGGAGGACAGAGAGACCAAACAGAAACGCTGAAGCCCAAGATGGGCTTTGTGCTTCTTGAATTTGCGCTTCAATGCTTTACTCTACTTGCATGGTGTGCTTTTTTTTCTTTTTCTTTCGTTCTTTAAAAAAAAAAAAAGTCTTTATTTATATGAGAATGAGTTGAGTTGAGCTGAGCCAATTTTCTCACAATTAATATTAACATAATAAGGTTTTCATGTTGTTTGTGATTTTTTTTTGCAGGCCTCTCCTTGCTTGGGTGTATCCTAGGGGTGGGCACGGTCCGGTCCGGTCCGGTGTAGAGCTAAAACCAGAACCGAAACCAGTACTGTTCATCCAGTCCGGTCCGGTTCGGTTTTTGGTAAAAACAGTGGAAAAACCGGACCAACCCGAACTGGTTGGCCCGGTCCGGTTTTCCGGTTTGGGCCGGTTTTTTTTTTTTTTTTTTTTTTTTTTTTTTTTTTTTTGGGTGTGAAAATCTGTTTGTGTTGTGCTTCAGTAGCATATAAGATAAAGCCCTGTGTTCAGATTCCTGTAAAAATTTGGCCTCAACTTAAAAAATTTCTACATGCCAAGCATATGCATTTTAACTTCCAAATACAAAATGTGGCCATCCAATCCAAACATACAAAACATGGCCATCCAATCCAAACATACAAAACATGGTTATCCAATCCAAACATACAAAACATGGCCATCCAATCCAAACATACAATCTTAAAAATTATACAACCCAATGTAAAAATCGATAATTAAATTACAAACCAAATTAGAAGTTCGAAATATAAGCCAAAAATTAAAACATAACACCAATGAAGGCTTCACATATTAAATGATCACCGGAACGTAGAAGGACTTGAGTTGGAAGGTGCCGGTAAAATTGTAAGATCTACAAATAAAAACATAAACACATTAAAACATTAGGCAAACATGCAAACTATATATAAAAATCAGCACCTGCTCAATATTATCTAATTAAACTAATACAGCAGCAACATACATACAGCATAAACTAATACAGCAGCAATATTATCTAATTATCTAATTTAACTTAAACTAATACAGCAGCAATATTATCTAATACAGCAGCAATATTATCTAGTCAGGGTTGGAAGATAAAGATATCTCTTTAGGACAACAAAGCATGCTTTCCCAGCAAAGGGTGAAATAAACTATCAAAGTCCAAGTATTTTTATAGCTCTTGACAAGAGTTTCAAGCAATTTGAAAACCTAATTTCTTCCAAAATAAAAAATAACAAATATACCCTGAAGGGTGAGATCATAAAAGTCTTACAGAAACATGGAGGCATACCTGAGAAAAACCAAGCAAACCATCAAAAGGACCTTTGCTTGTTATGTAGTCACATAAATAAGTGATGCATTCTTCCAAGTTTGTGTACTCTGTGAAGTCCTGATCCACAACATCATAAATAACAGATCCATTAATTATAGTCAATATCAGTAAAAGCATAAGATATATCCAGAAATTTGGTAATGAAAGGATTTAATTTTGATGGACAGAAAGAACAACTAAAAGTATTAGATATTTTCAAGTATTAGATATTTTTACTCAAAGTATATCTAGACCTAGAATGAATACAATAGTTTGAAAACTCAAAATTGGCTGCCTTTACGCAAAGCATCTCTTTATCTGTTGTTGAAAACAAAAATCTGTCGTTTTCTAATGTGCATTTATGTGGTGTAATGTTGAGCTTTAGCAATAGAAACTTAATTGATTCACACTTGATTTTCTAAGATTTGCTCATATTCATCCAACATAATCACCTTCATTCTGACTAAGAGGACTTCATTCTAACATAATCACCTACATATTACAATTGTTATGCATACCACAAATTATTTCTCATAAAAAAAGTTGCCACCCAGTTGCCTATCATAACAATGAATCAGAGAACATGAATGTCCACTAAAGGTGCAATAAACAGGAGAACTTGTAAGCAAATAGCACTTTAGGGTTTCACATCATTTTCAACTCTCAAACACAAAATCCATCAAATAATACACAATCGAATCAATCAAAACCTCAATTTCACTATGTATACGAAAATCAGGGCATGCCACGAAAAAGGAAAGAAAAACCCAAAAGAGAGAGCAATCTGAGTTACGAAACCCCAACCAATTTAATCGATTCAAATATCACTGAAACATAAATAAATTTGTTTCATCTGTTCCTTCACAGAGACGACGAGACTGCAAATGAATTCAAATATCGCAAATTCGTTTCGTCTGTTCCTTCACAGAGACGACGAGACTGCAAATCCCATCAGATTTGGGAACGAAGGTGATAAAATCATGACTTACTTGAGGTGTGTGCTGCGTGATTGTCGTTGTCGGCGGCAAGGAGCAGCGGCGTGGTGCTGTGTCTGAGAGAAGAGAAGCAGACAGAGAGCGATAAGGAGAAGAGGAGGAGAGACTGAGGGAAAACGAAAACCTAATTTGCGTAAAACTAAAGTGGGCTTGTATCAGATATGGCCAGTTCTATTCTAACAAAATAGAACTGGCCCAATAAAATAATATTTTTTATATTGTATATTATATATAATATATTTAAAAATATATATTAAATACTGGACCGGTCCGGTTCGGTCCGGTCCGGTGCTATCTCATGCAAAACTGGAACCGGAACCGGTTTGAACCGGCCCGGTCCGGTCCGGTCCGGTTTTGTTGACTTTTTAGTCAACTCGGTTTTTTCCGGTTTTTTTTCGTCCGGTTTGGTTCGGTTTTCCGGTTTTCCGGTTTATATGCCCACCCCTAGTGTCCTCTGTAAGTTTCTCTCTCCCACATACATATGTAACTTTCTGATGAGATATTCTGTAAAGCTCTAGGTTTTCTTTTTCAATATATATATATATATATATATATATATATATATATATATACACTCTTTTCATCAGTGTGTAGAGCCCACTTTAGTATATTTTACTTTGATGTTTTTCAAAACAAAAATGCAAGGAAAATGGGTGTGGTTTCGAAATTACAATTTACTAAGATGATGGTTGTTGATGCCTGAAATTGGTTCAACAGTCAGGTCGACCTGTCCTGCCCGACCTGGTCGTCCTCCAAAACCCTCAAGAGAGTTATGGTGCTTAGGTATTGCAACTTCTAAGTAGAGATTGAGCTTGGACTCACATTTCGGCTGACCTATCTCAGGTCCGGCCTGAGAAAAAATGGCCTCTTAGGCCCAAATTCATACTTGGCCTTTATGTTCTTCCAATATAAGTCGAAACACATCTCAACTATGGGTTTGGGTCTAGCTCGGCCTTGGGGTATTTTACCCCAGAAACAATAGTGATGATGTTAATAATAATGGGATCTTTAATTATTGATTTTGAAATGGATTTTTTTATTTTTTCCATAGACTTAAAAACTGTTATTTTCATGTTGAAACAATGAGGATGATTATTTTCTCTTTTGACAGATGTTGTTCCATTAGGGCGATTGAGAACAATTCCATTTCAGATACTCAGATGTTAAATACTTATTGGCTTGTCCTCTCATTGATTTTGCTCTTTGAACATGCTTTCTTGAAGCTCCTTGAATGGTAATGCTGTTGTTTTATTTAATTGCATATTGCTTGTGGGAACCGAATTAAATCACCCTAGGTCAAATAATTCCTTCCATTTGGGGATTATTTGACCTAATTGGGAGTTACTCAATTTAATTGGGAGTTACCCAATTAAATTGGCAATTACCTAATTAAAATGGGAATTGATTTGATTCCTACCCTAATTAGGGATTTGATTTAAATCAAATAAATCAAATCCCTAATTAATCAAATCTCACTTAATCAGGGAGGAATAATTCCTTTCCATCTACGGAATTATTCCTCTGAAACCCTAGCCTCCGAGGCTCCTATAAATACCTAGCTACACACAAGGGTTAAGGTACGTCTAAACTCCTACTGAAACTCTGCAGAAATTATCTCTCAGAAACCCTAGCCACCATCTTCTTTCTCTCTCTCTCACACAAGGCTCCGGCCTCCACACACGGCTCCGGCCACCCGGTTTTCCTTGAACACCCATCCTAACTTAGGCATCGGAGGGCCTTTGGCCAACACCCCCCGGGTGTGGTCCTTTTACTCCGATATGTTTTGCAGGGAGAGAGAGGAGCGAAGAAGACGAAGGAATCTTTAGACGAATATTCCCGTGGGAGGAAATTTGCTCCCACAAATTGGTGCTTTCATTGAGAGTGCGAAATTATACTCAAAGCGTGCTCCAAATTCATTTTCCACAACTTTTTCCAATCAACCATGGTCGATACAAGACGTTCGAAGAGTAACACCACCACGGCGGGCCCGTCTCATGGTTTCGTGGTGGAAGCCTCTTTGCAACCTCACGGAACCGTGGCTGCCAACGCCTTGCGTCCGCCTCCAAGCGCTTTGCAGCCACCTCCAACTGCCGGAATTGCAGAACAGCCGCCGCAGAGAGCTGCTGGAGTTGCAGAACAGCCACCACGTGGTCATGTGACCTGCACAGCCTTGCAGCTGCAAGCGCCAGCAGCCGGAGCTGCTCTGCCTCGCCCTCCTGCTGTCGGAACACAGCAGCAGCCGCATCGCTCAACTGCCGGACTTGCTGCACAGCCCTACGGCTACTTTGACACCTCCCCTGTCTTGGAGCAGATCCATCCTCTCCCTCATCTGCCACCACACTTGACGTATGCACCTGTGTACGCGTCTAATGGAGCCCTAGCCCATATGCCATTGGGCTCAATGCACACCTCTGGTCAGGTGGACCTTAACTCACGGGTTGATCAGCTCACACAAAGAGTCGACGATCAAAACAACCTGATTGGCCAGCTACTCAGGCAGATCAACTTGAACCAAGGCCCTAACCTTGGACCCCGTGCCGAGGAGAGGAGGACGCACGAGCATGTCAGCGAGCAGCTCGAGAGGTCCCAAGCTGGTCAGGCAAGGGCAAACGGGCAGGGGAGAGAACGAGATCGTGCTGACGAGACGCAGACATCTGCAAGTCGCACTCTGAGCCGGTCGACGATCCGCTCGAGGTTAGGTCCAAGGACCAATGTACGCGAAAGGCTGGGCCCACAATCCAACGTCCATGCCCGCTTGGGCCCACAGTCCAATGTCCATGCTCGCTTGGGCCCACAAGGAAGTAACCAATCTAGGCTGGGCTCACAAGGAGCTCGAGCTCGTGAACAATCGCGTGACGAGCGCAATGATCGACGCTCACTAGCCCGCTCGAGGACCAACACACGGCAGCATGCCGTAGAGGACTCCTCACAAGCTCAATCTCCCAATCCGCCCCACGGGCAGGACAACCAAGGGGATCAACCCTTGGGAACCGAGGAGGAAGTTAACCAGCGGCGCTCGAGACACCGAAGACATCGACCCGAACCACTACCCCTGCGGGCAGAGGATGTCGAGAAGTTAGTGAATGACCGACTCCAAAGTCTCCAACTTAAGGGAAGCGCGGATGAGGCCCTGCACAAGGAAATTGCTCAAGTCGACTGCTCACCCTTTACGGACGAGGTGGAACGAGCTGCACCGCCGAAACGGTTCACAACGCCATCTATCACTCCGTTTAAGGGAGACTCTGACCCTAAGAGCCATTTGAGGCACTTTAAGAGTGCCATGATCCTGTACAAGGCAGACGACGCCCTGATGTGCAAAGTGTTCGCAATGACTTTGCGAGGAGCAGCTCAAGACTGGTTCCACACTCTACCGTCCGCGTCAATAGGCAACTTCAAGCAGTTCGCCCACATCTTCACGAAATAGTATACCTCCTACAAGACAGTCAGAAAGCATGCAGACCACTTGTTCAACCTGCACAAGAAACCAGATGAGTCTCTTCGAGACTACCTCAGACGGTTCAAGGCTGAGAAGGCGAACATCATAGGATGCAATGACCAAGTTGCATCCTCAGCTTTCAAGAAGGGCTTGCCAACCGAACATGAGCTGTATCGTGAGCTGGCCATAACTCCAAGCCAAACCTTGGCAGAGGTCTTCGCGACGGCAGAGCGCTACGCACTTTGGGATGATGATCGTATCGCTGCGAAGAAAGCCAGCAAGCAAGCTGATCACCCGCCCAAGCAGGCGAGCCAAAAGAGCAACAAGTTCGAGAACAAAGCCCGAGACAAGCGCAGATCTCGGCCCCAAGAGGGAGGCTCAAAGGCAGGAACCTACACTGAGTTTACCATTCCGATCCACCAAATCCTAGCACAAGTGAAGGATAAGCCGTGGGTGAGGAGACCTCCGCCCCTGAGGGGAGACCCGTCTAGGAGGGACACCGGTAAATACTGTGCATTCCACGGAGAGCATGGTCATTACACCAACAACTGCAATGCTTGGAAAAGGCACCTCGAGGAGCTGGTCAGGGAAGGTCACTGCACAGAATTCGTCGCAAAGAAGGCCATCCAGCAGATTGAGGATCGTGATGCGGCTGCCAAGGAACCTCCCCAAAAGGTCATACGAATCAACACCATTCTAGCTGACTCCCAGGAGTCTGGGCTGACCACCAAAGAGCGCAAAAGGAAGATCGCACAGGCGACTTATATCTCCCAAGTCACAACGGGCATACCAATCATTGCAGATACACCCATCATCGGCTTTCAGAAGAAGGACTTGATCGGGCTTGATCTGCCGCATAACGACGCCCTAGTAATCTGCATCCAAATTGAACAAGCTGTGATCGAGCGAGTTCACGTGGACGAGGGCAGCGCAGCCAATATCCTGCAACTATCTGTTATCCAACAGATGGGGTTGGAGCCCAAGATCAGCAAACTTGCCAGGTCACTCACCGGCTTCAATGGGGCCACATCAATCACTGTTGGGACAATTGACCTAGACGTCCACTCACACCCGGTGGTCTGCTCGCAAACCTTCATGGTCATCGATGAGATCTCTCCCTACAACGGGATCTTAGGCCGACCATGGATCAGCAAGATCGAAGCCATCACATCTGCTCTACACCAGAAGATCCGCTACCCCATCCCTGGAGGTGGTATCGGGCAGATCAATAGTGACCAAGCCATGGCAAGGAGATGCACAGCCCAAGGGCTCAAGAAGAGCAAACAGCTGCAGTTCACACCTGTAATGCAGGCTACTGACAAGGCAGAAAACACTCCCAGCAGACAAGCCAGCCCGAACGGGAAGGGAGTTGCTACTTCCAAATAGCAATTAAGGAGCCAGGATCAAGGCGAGGGAATCCGCCCGGAAGACTCCCCTGAAAAGGGTTGGAAGCCTGAGGATGACGTTGAGTTAGTACCCCCTGATCCTGGCCCGCCAGACAAAGAAGCGCAGAACGGCTCGCGCCAGAATCCAGACGAGAAGGATCGAGACGAGGGAATCCGCCCGGAAGGCTCCCTTGAACAAGGTTGGAAGCCTGAGGAAGACGTTGAATTAGTACCCCTCGATCCTGACCAGCCAGACAAAAAAGCGCGGATCGGCTCGCGCCTAAGCCTAGACGAGAAGGTGGAGCTGACCACCTTCCTCCAGAAGAACAAAGACATGTTCGCATGGTCGCCATCTGACATGCCTGGCATCGACCCGAACATCATCTGCCACCGACTCCATGTCAACCCTGCCAGCAAACCCGTGGTGCAGAAGAGACGCAACTTCGCTCCCGAGCGAGTTGCAATCATCGAAGCCGAGATCGATAAGCTTATAGCTGCCGGCTTCATTGAAGAAGTCTCCTACTCAGAATGGCTGGCCAACGTTGTACTGGTGGCGAAACAAGAAAAGGGCAAATGGAGAGTTTGTGTCGATTACACCGACCTCAACAAAGCTTGCCCCAAAGACAACTTCCCATTGCCGAGAATCGACCAGCTCGTGGATTCAACTTCCGGCAATCAGCTGCTCAGCTTCATGGATGCCTACTCCGGCTATAATCAAATCCTAATGTACGAGGATGACAAGGCGAAGACTTCTTTCATCATAGAGAGAGGGACCTACTGCTACAAGGTCATGCCTTTTGGGCTGAAGAACGCTGGAGCAACCTACCAAAGGCTCGTTAATAAAATTTTCAAGGAGCAGATCGGCAAAACTATGGAAGTCTACGTGGATGACATGCTGGTCAAAGCCCCTAAGCGAGCAGACCACATCAAGAACCTCACTGAGGCGTTCAGCCTGCTCCGCCAGTATCGCATGAAGTTGAATCCAAGTAAGTGCACGTTCGGTGTATCGTCCGGCCGATTCCTAGGATACCTAGTAACTCAACGAGGTATCGAGGCGCACCCACGCCAAATCAAGGCCATTCTCGAGATGAAGTCACCTTCAACAGCAAAGGAAATACAAAGTCTGACGGGCAGAGCAGCGGCCCTCAACCGATTCCTCTCGAGATCCACTGACAAGTGCAGACCATTCTTCAAGGCCTTAAAGAAGGGGCAAAGAGATAAATGGGACGAGGAGTGTGAAGAAGCTTTCCAGAATCTAAAGACTTACCTCACTTCACCTCCCCTACTCTCGAAGCCAGTTCCTGGTGAAGACTTGTTCGTGTACCTGGCAGTGTCCAACTCAGCCGTCAGCTCAGCTCTCATCCGAGAAGAACTGGGGGCCCAACATCCGGTATTCTACACGTCAAAAGCCATTCTCGATGCAGAGACTTGCTACCCAAAGTTGGAGAAGCTTATTTTGGCCCATGTAGTTTCCGCGAGAAAACTGCGACCCTACTACCAAGCTCATCGAGTCATCGTCATGACCGACTTTCCTTTGAGGTCAATCCTCCACAGCCCTGACGCGTCTCAACGACTCATGAAGTGGGCTATAGAGCTAAGCCAATACGACCTCCTCTACCGGCCGAAGACTGCAATAAAAGCCCAGGCTTTAGCAGACTTTGTCGCAGAATTCACGCCATCGGCCGAAGAAGAGAAGCTGGTCAGCAAAAAGAAGGAAAGTTCGAGAGCAGACAAAACCTCCGCTGAACCTGACCAACCTAAAGACATGTGGCAGTTGCACGTAGATGGAGCGTCGAACCAAAAAGGAGCTGGAGTAGGCGTCGTCATCATCACTCCGGATGGAACCCTGTTGGAGCAAGTTATCACGCTTGGCTTCCCAGCCTCAAACAACGAGGCAGAATACGAGGCATTGCTCGCTGGCTTGCGCTTGGCAAAGGAGCTGTCAATCAAGAAGCTGGCCATCTACTCAGATTCCCAGCTGATCACAAATCAAGCCTCAGGAGAATACATAGCGAAGCACCCAAGGATGATCTTGTACCTTGACAAAGTCCAAGAATTGTTGAAGGCGTTTCCTACCTTCACCATCCAACAAGTGCCTCGAGCAGAGAACGCGCACGCAGACGCACTAGCAAGCTTAGGATCAGCACTTGATACCCAGTTCAGACGCTCTATCCCGATCGAGCACCTTGACCAGCCAAGCATAGAAGAGGCAGAACAGCCAAACTTGATGCAGATTGACGAGGATCCTAGCTGGCAAGACCCCATCATTGACTATCTGGTTAACGAAAACTTACCCAAGGACAAGTCCGAGGCTCGGAAAATCAAACAGAAGGCTGCGAGGTACTACATGAAAGGTGACATGCTTGTTCGCAGATCATACTCCGGCCCTCACCTTACTTGCATCAAGTACCCGCAGACGCTCGAGGTTTTTTGCAAAATACATGACGGCGAATGTGGAAATCACGCTGGGGGCAGATCGCTTGCCCAGAAGGCTCTCAGCATAGGCTACTTCTGGCCTACCATGCGCCAAGACTCCACGGAGTATGCTCAAAGATGTGATCGGTGCCAACGATATAAGCCGATCCCTGGCTTGCCAGCTGAGGAATACCATCCGTAGAACAGTCCATGGCCTTTCATGCAATGGGCCATTGACTTGGTAGGACCTATGCCGACAGCACCTCCCAACAAGGAGATGATGATCGTCGCCACGAATTACTTCACCAAATGGATCGAGGCTGAGGCTTTATCCTCAACCAAGGAAGCAGATGTCGAACGATTTATCTGGAAGAACATCATCTGCCGGTTCGGATGCCCGCAGTCGATAATCACCGACAATGGTACATAGTTCGTGGGCAGGCAGATCACTGCATTCCTTGCAAAGTATGGCATCAAACAACACTTGTCTACCCCCAGATACCCACAAGGCAATGGCCAAGCAGAAGCATCCAACAAGATTGTGCTGGACTGCTTGAAGAAAAGACTGGAAGGTGCAGAAGGAAGATGGGTCGATGAGCTGCCAGGAGTCCTATGGGCTTATCGCACAACCAAAAGGAGGTCAACCGGCGAGACACTATTTTCCCTAGCCTATGGGACAGAAGCAATCATCCCCCCACACATCACAGTCCCTTCCATGAGCATTGAGGTGGGCAGTCTTGACCAAAACTGCAAGCGGATGAAAGTCAACCTTGATCTGCTCGAAGAAGAACGAGAAATGGCCATTTTTCGAGTTGCAACTTTCCAACAGTAGCTCACATCTTACTACAACAAGAAGGCCATTGTTCGAGCTTCCCAATAGCAGTTGGCATCTTACTACAACAAGAAGGTCATTGTTCGAAATGCAGTTGACCAGCTCGACTCCAAGCAGGCGACGAGCCTCCATTACCTCCATTGCAGACAGGCTGCTTCTCAAGCACAAACTCAATGGAGTATTTTTCGAGCGCTATGTCCCCGGCATACGCCGGCAGGCGACAAGCCCCACTTCCATTGCAGACAAGCTGCTCCTCGAAGCACGAACTCAATGGAGCATTTTTTGAGTGTTATGTCCCCGACATACGCTCGCAGGCGACAAGCCCCACTTCCATTGCAGACAAGCTGCTCCTCGAAGCACAAACTCAATGGAACCTCCATTGCAGACAAGCTGCTCCTCGAAGCACGAACTCAATGGAGCACTTTTTGAGTGTTATGTCTTCGACATACGCTCGCAGGCGACAAGCCCCACCTCCATTGCAAACAAGCTGCTCCTCGAAGCACGAACTCAATGGAACCTCCATTGCAGACAAGCTGCTCCTCGAAGCACGAACTCAATGGAGCACTTTTTGAGTGTTATGTCTTCGACATATGCTCGCAGGCGACAAGCCCCACCTCCATTGCAGACAAGCTGCTCCTCGAAGCACAAACTCAATGGAACCTCCATTGCAGACAAGCTGCTCCTCGAAGCACGAACTCAATGGAGCACTTTTTAAGTGTTATGTCCCCGACATACGCTAGCAGGCGACAAGCCTCACCTCCACTGAAGGCAAGCTACTTCTCGAGTACAAACTTCATGGAGTCCTTTTTTTAGCGCTGTGTCCCCGACATACGCTAGCAGGCGACAAGCCTCACCTCCACTGAAGGCAAGCTACTTCTCGAGTACAAACTTCATGGAGTCCTTTTTTAGCGCTGTGTCCCCGACATACGCTACCAGGCGACAAGCCTCACCTCCACTGAAGGCAAGCTACTTCTCGAGTACAAACTTCACGGAGTCCTTTTTTAGCGCTGTGTCCCCGACATACGCTAGCAGGCGACAAGCCTCACCTCCATTGAAGGCAAGCTACTTCTCGAGTACAAACTTCATGGAGTCTTTTTCAAGTGCTATGTCCCCGACATACGCCTACAGGCTACAAGCCTTACCTCCATTGCAGGCAAGCTACTTCTCGAGTACAAACTCAATGGAGCCTTTTTCAAGCGCTATGTCCCCGACATACGCACACAGGCTATAAGCCTTACCTCCATTGCAGGCAAGCTACTTCTTGAGTACAAACTCAATGGAGTCTCTTTCAAGCGCTATGTCTCCGGGCATACACTTACAAGACACAATGAGAATTGAAGTTTGAAAGATAACTGAAATTCCATTACAAAGCTGCCAACCAGCCAAGTTCAACAAGAAATGAGCCTGATTCTGCTCAATCGGCATCATCTGCTTAGCAGCCCCAGCTGCCTCCTCCTCCGCATCTGCCCTAATCTCATCAGCCGCGCCACCTTTGGCGTCGTCTTCCTGCATTGCAGTTTCATCAGCTACCTGCTCTTCAACTGCTTCTACATCCACAGCATTGAACTGCTCACTTTGAGCAGGGGGCAAGTCAAGATAGAGCTGCTCACCATCTTCATGTTCGAGAGGGCAGCAAGGAGGAGCACCGTTCCTGCAGACCAAGTATCCCAGCTTGTCTGCATTAGCAGCAATTTCATGCTTGGATGCCTCCGTGGCTTCAACATGAGTGTCAAACTTGACCAGCAGAGCTCTCACCGACTCCCAGATCGGTAGTTTGCGCAACTGAAGGACTTTTTGCTCGAGCAGACGACTTTTTATCTCTCTTGGCTATAACTTGCAACATTGAGTCATCTCCGCGCTTGACTGTTTGTAGCTTTGCAGACGAGTCGTGACTGCTGAACAGAGGCACAGTCCTCTCAGTTTGATCCTCAGATCAGTGCAGGCAACCCAAACCTTACTTCTATGCAGCCTCTTTATAAGGCAGATCACTGGTTTTGGGCAGTTCGACCGGAGACTTGAGCAGAATATCCCGAACCTCCTGTATGCTATTGACATGCTTACTGTTCACGCTGACGAGGCGCTTGATCCTAGCAAACGAGGCAGGAACAACTCCCATAAGGACCTTCTCAGCAGACGAGACCCTCCTTGAGGAAGACTTGCTCGTGGCAGAAAAAGGTCTCGGCTGCTTTGGCTGTGAAGACGTATTCCTTGATCGTGAGACTGCGACTTCATCGTGGGCAGATCTACAGCTAAACTGCCCAAGCCAAAGTCCAATTGGCAAGTCAAATACCTCCTCAACTCAGGAGCCCAAATCCAAGAAGGAAACCCAGTTACAGCTGGACAGCCCAACAGATAATTCACATCTCCTACATGCCACAACGCGCCATGCAGAAGCTGGGGGGCATTTGTGGGAACCGAATTAAATCACCCTAGGTCAAATAATTCCTTCCATTTGGGGATTATTTGACCTAATTGGGAGTTACTCAATTTAATTGGGAGTTACCCAATTAAATTGGCAATTACCTAATTAAAATGGGAATTGATTTGATTCCTACCCTAATTAGGGATTTGATTTAAATCAAATAAATTAAATCCCTAATTAATCAAATCTCACTTAATCAGGGAGGAATAATTCCTTTCCATCTACGGAATTATTCCTCTGAAACCCTAGCCTCCGAGGCTCCTATAAATACCTAGCTACACACAAGGGTTAAGGTACGTCTAAACTCCTACTGAAACTCTGCAGAAATTATCTCTCAGAAACCCTAGCCACCATCTTCTTTCTCTCTCTCTCACACAAGGCTCCGGCCTCCACACACGGCTCCGGCCACCCGGTTTTCCTTGAACACCCATCCTAACTTAGGCATCGGAGGGCCTTTGGCCAACACCCCCCGGGTGTGGTCCTTTTACTCCGATATGTTTTGCAGGGAGAGAGAGGAGCGAAGAAGACGAAGGAATCTTTAGACGAATATTCCCGTGGGAGGAAATTTGCTCCCACATTGCTCTTTTTGGTCGCCAAGTAAATGGAAGAAACCGCGAATATTGTAGGAAACAGAAACTCAACTGAACTTGCAGCCAAATTTTTTTGAAATCCTTTCTGGAATGTGGATCTAAAGTTGTTTATTTTCCCCCCAGAATTTTCTGAATTGAGTTGGTCATCCATGTCTCTTTTTATTTCTTAGTACGTACATTTAAACTAATGAAATACGTACTATTGAGAAGAAACAGAGAGTTTCACAAACAATTTTAAAGTTTTTCTTTTTCTTTTTCAAAATGATTGTGCCATATTTTGTGCGTTCAGCTTCAGACTATTTGTTTCACCAAATATTACATCACATTCATTGTGCATAGTTCCATGGAACATCTGCAAAGAAACTTCTACTTTTTTTTCTTTTTATTACTATGCTTCCACTTGTTTTTTCAGAATAATGCAACTAAATACCCCATCGAGTTAAAATATCAGTTAGGTTCTTTTTGATAGCTGAAATTTGTTACAACTTTTCAATGTGCTATGATCATGAGGAGGCTATTAGGTTACAGTATCTGTTTTGTCTATTTATGTTTCGCATTTACCAATTCTTGACCTGTCAGGCTCCTGCTGTGGCAATACATTAGGATAATGATTGTCTACTGGTTGGTGATACCTCATTTTGATGGTGCTGTTTATGTCTATAAACACCTCATCTGTCCATGCCTCACCATGGACCCCCAAATTGTTATCAACTGGTTCAACAAGCGGAGGAATGAGTCGTCGTGTATCAGAGAAAGCTTTCTTGCTGAGCTCGAGAGATATGTACAGGAGAATGGACCTGAAGCTCTGGAAAGAATTGTTGCTTGCAAGGTAAGTAAGTCAAATTTTTTTGTGAAGAAAATGTTTTATGTTAGATACAATATCGCTGTGAAGTAAATGCATGTTCTAGAATATGCCTACGTGTGTATGCACGTGGTGCATTCATGAATTCTTACTTCAATGCTTTGAACTGTGGGAAAGCACAAATTCAGTTTTGGTTGTTAAACGAATCATTGTAATACTTTCTGATATGACACCTTCTGCTTAGTTTGAGAAAGCAAGATCAAATTTTGATGTAATAAAAGAGTTGAAAATTGTTTCATCCATAGAGAACGTGTACGAAATAGTTGGATGTTTGATAGTTTCATCCCTGATTTGATTCGTACAAATTTCTTGGTACTTTCTATACATTTTAGCGGTTTGTCGTTCATATTTGACTTAGATGACAGTGTACAATAATCTCAAAGGGTAAGTGTAGTGAATGAAGTTCTCACCATGACAATTTTTTAGAGCCTAATTCATACAGTCAAAATCCGGAGAGCCTAATGTTACGCCGAAAGATATCAAAGCAGTGCAGGTAATAGTGAAAACAAAAGAAACAGAAGCTGATACTAAAAACTTCTCAAAACATTTTGCATTGTCGATGCATTTTGACATTCATAAAGAGTTGAAATGTACTAGTTGTAATTCATTTATGAAAAATGTACAGAACTATCTTCACTAATGGTTCCATTGTCTTTTCTGTTAAACTCTTTCGTGGCGAGCAGGTGGCCTTCTCATATTTCCATCTAATTTTATACTCATAGTCCATTCTGTTATCCAATTTCGTCATACAAAAATTGATAGGTTTAAATTTTTTATTTTTGACATTTTGTACAAGCTCATTTCTATTCTCGCAACATAATTTATGCTTCGTCTCACACGAGTGTGTAAACAATACAACAACAATTGTTCTTTTGAACCTTGTTTTCATTGCATTTGTAGGTTATCCAGACAAACCATAATCTGACTGGGACTGGAAACAGCAAATTTGCCGCTATGGAGATTGAAGAAAAAGCCATTGAGGTTGTAGCAGATAGAAATCTTATGAAGACTCCACCTTTGAATGAAGTCCAGAAGGGGTGGACTTTTAACTCCGACCTAGACAGTAAAAACCTCAAGAATGCAATTGAGGCACCGAAAGCAAGGAACCAGGCTGAGCCTAGGCTCACTCAGATTGGAAATGGTGCACTTGCAGCGGTGGAGGCTAGTGTAAACCCTGTTGAGATTGCAACAGGTAGAGAGCTTATTGAGTCTTCCCAAAATGTCCTGAAAGAGTGGACTCATGCTCTTGAGGTAACAATTCCAAGTGAAAGAACTTTGAATTCCAACCTAATAAGGATACACAAGGCATCACATGAGGCACTGAATGCAAAGAGGCAGGCATATGTCCCCAAAATGGCCCTAGCTAAATCTGATAAGCATGAGGAGCCAGGAAAAAGTATACCGAGCATTGCATCAAAACCCAAGGTTATTATCAATCGAGAGGTGCAAGCAGAGGAGCCAGAAAACAGTATACCAAGCAGTGGATCAAAACCCAAGTGGATAATCAATCGAAAGGTTCAAGCTGAGGAGCCAGAAAACAATATTCCCAGCAGTGGAGTAAAACCCAAGGTTATTATCAATCGAAAGGTGCAAGCATGGGAGCCAGAACAAAGTATACCAAGCAGTGGATCAAAACACAAGATTATTATCAATCGAAAGGTGCAAGCAGAGGAGCCAGAAAACAGTATACAGAGCAGTGGATTAAAACCCAAGGTTATTATAATTCGAAAGGCACAAGCAGAGGAGCCAGAAAACAGTATACCGAGCAGTGGATCAAGACCCAAGATTATTATCAATCGAAAGGTGCAAGCAGAGGAGCCAGAAAACAGTATACCGAGCAGTGGATCAAGACCCAAGATTTTTATCAATCGAAAGGTGCAAGCAGAGGAGCCTGAAAACAACATACAGAGCAGTGGATTAAAACCCAAGGTTATTGTAATTCGAAAGGCACAAGCAGAGGAGCCAGAAAACAGTATACCGAGTAGTGGATCAAGACCCAAGTGGATTATCAAAAGAAAGGTGCACGCAGATGAGCCAGAAAGCAGTATACCGAGCAGTGGATCAAGACCCAAGATTTTTATCAATCGAAAGGTGCATGCAGATGAGCCAGAAAACACCGTACCGGGCAGTGGATCAAAACCCAAGGTGATTATCAATCGAAAGGTGCAAGCAGCTGAGGAGCCATCAGAGGGTATATCCAGCAATGAACTGAAAAGGAAACTTATAATAACTCTCAAGGGAAAGGTGCAAGGCCAGCAACAGAATCCAAATGAAGCTCCAAGGATGAAGGATCATCGTGTTTGATGCAAAATTTGTAATGAGCACTTCCCTGGTGAGATTGACTTGGCATCTCATCTCAGTGGAAGGAAGCATTAGGAAAATGTGCTAGAACAACACCACAAGGCAAATAGTGGTCTAAGGATGAATGGTCCCCCTCTGGTGGAAGATTTGTGATGTAGGCTGCTGTACTGAGTTTGACATGGTATCGCATCGTAATGGAAGGAGGCACTTGCATCGTTTATCGACCGGAATGTAGGGGGTTGTGGACAAATAATGTTTGACTGCTTGCATTCGTGCTCATGTATTTTCAAATTGTTTTCTCATTTGTAGGAAACTTAGAGATGACCCTGCATGCATTTAGAGGTAGTTGGATTTTACCACTGTGTTGTCAAGTAGTGAAAATTCGAATTAACTGAACGTGTGGCCCCATGTTTTTTGAGTGCGGAAAGGTATTAAATATCGGTCATTTTGGGTCATTTTGGAAATATCGGTAGCTCCATAATGTGGAAATTTCGACGGACATATAGAGAAAATATCGATAGCGGTAAAAATTAGACAAAGAGAAAGGAAATTATTAGAAAAATATGGAAATTTTGAATAAAACTTTGAGACATTTTCACTTAACCCGCACCCTTTGATTGCAGTAAAGTTCACATATTTAGATGTTATTACATCTTTGTGTTGGATGCTTTGTTAGGCCTTCTAGGCCTCCTTGTAAAAAATAAATAAAAGTTCCTTTTATTCTCTACCCCTTTGTTTTTTTTTGTTTTTTTTTTTGCCAATGTTGTACTGCTGTATTTTGACTTCCCAAAGAGCTGAGTGGGTGTTTTTTTTTTCTCTGCATCATGCCTCTGCTTTTCTGAAAAATTTATGCCTTGTTTGGCAATGGTTTAGTACTAGCCTCAATCTGGTCATAATACAATATACCAAAACCATTTGTTGTGGTCAAAATTCAAACAAAATCATACTCTTAAAGTCACTTGGCACAACTTTGTCCTCCGATCTCCACAATGAGTCCAGTCTTTCTACAACCCTACAAGATTTTCCTCTTTCATGTTAAGTGCTTGTGGTTGGCAGAGCCTTCATAACTCACTGCCACTGTACTTCACTTTGGATGAGATGACACAACTAAATGCAGAATAAAACAAAGCTCAGATGATCCTTTGCCATCTCCTCTGAATCAAGAGAAAAGCAGAATAAATTTAGATAGACATACCAAATTCTGGTTTTGCAGAATAAATTTTGATGAAAATTTAAAGGTCCAACACATAACTGGACGTGAGTTTTCTAAGGCTTAAGGGCGAAAATCCAAACTGTGCCCCCCTTATCACAAAATAATTTCACCTATGACATTCAAATAGGAACTCAAAAAAACCCTGGAAATTGGACTGAATTGTAGTCTTTATAATGAAATATTGATATCAATATTTGTTAAATGCATCTTACATCTCCAAGCTCACATTGGCTGAGAAATAAAGCATATGCTACATTTACTGTCCTGCAATTCTGATAATAGGCTAAAATATATATCATGTTTGTCCTTCTACGCTTACTCTTTATTTCCTATATATAAAACTTTGCCTGAATTTTTGTTCTTTTCAATTGATGTCATAAGAGTGGTCACCGAAAAAAAGAAGACTGAAAAAGCATTGTAACTCAAAAATGAAAGAGGCAAAGCGCATGAAATAGCTACTTGACAAGAGCATCTATCAGATCACATACACCTTAAGCTCCCAAGTGGTTCAGAAGATGTAATGGTGAGGTTTGGTTTGAAAAGGGTTGGCCAGAGTTCTTTGAGTTTTACCCTCTCAAAAAAGGAAACTGTTTTTCGGGTATGAAGATGTAATGTTAAAGCTGCCTGCAACGAGTTCGTCTCAAGCCACCAATTCTTCAAAGTTACTTTGGGGTCATCCCTTAGAATGGTAAGGGTCATTGACAACAAATAATTATACAACTTCATTGGGTTCAAACATTAACTTCACTACAATGAACCAAATCATGAGGCTTTGTCACTACGCTACACACACTACAACCCACACCACACAATCAAATTCAAATTCACAAAACGTATGAGCAAAATTGCACAAATTACCTCACTCCATAGAAACTTTGGCACCAACTTCCTTCATCTTAGCGACAATTGAATCCGCCTCTTCCTTCGTAACCCCCTTCTTCAACAGGGTAGGCGCCTTCTCCACCAAGTCCTTGGCCTCCTTCAGCCCCAAACTCGTAAACGTCCTCACCTCCTTAATCACTTTGATCTTCGCTGCAGCATCAAAAGAATCGAGCTTTACATCAAAAGCTGTCTTCTCCACCTTTTCCTCGCCTTTAGCCGCCGCCGGACCACCCTTGCCGGCCCCTTTCAAGCCGCCAAATCCCATCCCTGGCATCATCATCGCCATCACCGGCATCTCCTTTATGCCCAATTTCTCCCTCAGAACCTCCGTGAGGTCCGAGACTTCGAGCAAAGTCAGGCCCGAGATCTCATCCGCGATCGCCGATACCGTCTCGGACGGAGGTGGCCTTTGCTCCGGTGCATCAGTGGTGTAATTGCTCACGAAATGCGAACAAATCTGGGGCTTTGATTGGAGAAAGGATAGAAGATTAGGGCTTTGGGGGTTTAGGGTTTTGTGAATACGGGAAAAATGTGGGGAAATGAACCGTAAATATCTCATTGTGTTGGGGCTAGGGTTGGGATTTCAGGGAATTGAGGATGTTATCTGGGCATTGTGGTCGTGATTAGGTTAACATAATAAGCTTGGTGCATCCATGGCTTCTGAAGCTCAGAAGAGAGTGACTGGTATGGCGCGAGAGGTTGCAGGCATAAACCCTACACGGGGACGGAGGCTTAAGTTGGGCTCCACCACGGTCTGTGAAACTCAGACAAAATTTGTTGATGGGTCCAAATCCATTTCTTGGGCCAAGAACCTCCCTAAGCCCAAACCTATTTTGTGAAATTCTATTTACAATACACCCAACAAGTTAGTCAGAGCACCCAACACCTAATTTTTAAGATCATAGCATGTTCACATATTAGACTGCATGGTTATTAAGGAAATTTGGAAAACTAACTTTTTAGTAGCACACTAAAGACTTTAGTTTCTTTCTTTATTTATTTAACGATTTAAAGATTTAAAGATATAGTCACTTGAGATTATTGACGAGCTCTTTCAAGAACGCTCGAACGATGCTCAAACTCCTTTGCATGTCATAGGCGTTATTGGTTTTCCTGTGATGCATTGTAGTCTTATGGCATGTATTCATTAGTGAAGATTACTTTAGGTTCAACGAAAGCAACAACCTTGCTATTATTACCACCAATAATGGAGCATCTTAAGGGTAAAAGGATTTTGTAATTAGAAAAATTCCTATGATTGTCTTTCGGTCATGCTACTACTGAGAACTTCACTTTTTTTCTCCATTATTATTTTAATTCTTTGAAGGGAACATGAAATTTTTTTATTCTTATGATTAAAGGATCATGGAATGTTGATAGATAAAGCCTTGAACACTGATTTGAGCCCATAACTCGTTGTTGTTTCGAAGAAAACACTGAGATGAGTCAAAATAACGTGGCAATTTGAGATAATAATAAACGTAACTTTAGCTTTGTGATTAGCATTGTTATTCCTATTATTATTCAATAAGTTTTGAGGTTTCTCTCATTATTGCATTACGTTACAAAAAATAAATAAATAAATAAACGAAGATGTAGTTTGTTCATGATGTTAACTAAAATCAAAACTTTTAAAGATTGTTGAAGAAGAAAAAAAAAAATTGTACAATTTCCATGGAAACACATCAAGCACTAATTGCATCACTGCATGTCCACAATATAATGGCGACATCAAGCTTTTCAATCAGAATTTGTTTTGGAAAAGCAGAAAAACACACTCTACTACATATGAACATTTTGGATGGTGATGAAAACTGTTTTCACTTTAATAAAAAGTTTTTGCATTCTTGCTTTATTAATTTCCTTGGTGTTCAATGTGTTCAATTCCTGAGCCAAATAAAAAAAAAAAGTAACAATCTAGCCACAGCAAGTGAAAGCTTTGGGACAGAAACAATCTTAAACTCTTGTAAATCTTGGTTTGCATGCACATAGAAATCAAAGCAAAATTTGTGTCTCTTCCAGCTTTCAGAGTTGCGAAGTCTGTTATATAAGAATGGTAACCCTAAAGAAGAAGACAGAAAAAGAAGGGTATCTCAAAACTCAAAGAAGCAAAGAGCATTTAAGCAAAGTCTGGTTTGCCTTTGCATGCTGACATATTATTGGATGGTCAGGCCTTGCTAGCTAAAAAGCACATCTTGGTGAAAATTACTCAAAAAGGCAAAAGCTTGCTGGCATATATTAGGTGCTCTAGCTAGCTTAGCACATTTTGGTGAAAACTTTCTGCTTTCTGCTTAAAAAAAAAAACTTCTCTTCATCAGTTTTGTGGGCTTGAATCTGCAAATCCTGAACGTAGCCTTCATATTCATATGGCTACAGCTGTATTCTGACTCCCCAAAAAGCTGTTTGGATGATACACAAACATTTAAATCTCTCTACCTATATTGGAAAATCTTCAATATTCCCCATCCCAATTTAAATCTCTCCCTCCAAGCTTTTCAGCTTTAATGTCAAGTGCTTGTGGTTGGCAGAGCCTTCATAAACTTGACAACTTCCTGCCCCTGAACTCAATTTAATTAGCTGAGATGGCACAACAACTCAGCATAAAAATGAAGTGAAGCCATAGCTGCCTCCTACATTGGCTTTATCTTGAAGCAGACACATCTTAAAGTTTTCAAGTGCTACCTACAATGGCTGCTTCTCCTCACCAGAAAATTGATCATCAAGGTCCAAAGTTTCGTGCTGCAACTCCCCATTTTTTTCACATGATCGTAGACAAAAGACTTGTAAGCAAGCCCAACTCTCTCTTCAACTAAATACGTACATGCTCTGCATTACAAAATACTTGTATGCTATGTTCTTGGTTGCTGACTAGTCACTACTTAGATCTGGTGTTCTACTCTTATCCAATCTCAGAAAAAATAGTTTTTTTTCTTTCTCTTTCTTCCCTCCTACTCTCCTCACCTTCCCCTATACATACACTGCTCATCATAGTAATTTTATGGGCCACCAAGAAATTATAACTCTTATTTTTGCTTAGTTTGACAGATAGTAAGTGTTCATGTTTCTTCTGTCCAAAATCAGAACTCATTTTTGTTCATTGTTTGAATAATATATATATATATTCTTTTTCCAATTTAAATTGGTGCCTCATTAAGTTTTTGAAAAAGGGTCTGGGAGTGCAAATAGACTTGAAACAAGACTCCCAATGTAGAGAGTGCAAATAGACTAATTTAGATGACATGCCAAATTATAGTTTTGCCAAATTTTGAAATCTTGGTACTGACTTTTCTAAGGTCTAGGGTGCAAATCTAAATTGTGCACCTCTATCACAATTTTTTTTTAAAAAAAAATTTACTATTACATTCTAATAGGAACTCGAAAAAGCTCTGGAAAACGAACTGAATTGTGATCTTTGTAACGAAATATTGTTATCTGTATTTGTTAATTGCATCTTACATATCCAAGCTCACATTGGCAGAGAAATAAAGCATATGCTGCATTTACTATCCTGCAATTTTGTTCTTTTCAATTGGTGTAATATGAGAATGGTCACCCAAAAAAAGAAGACAGAAAAGGCATTGTAACTCAGAACTGAAAGAGGCAAAGCGCATGAAATAGCTGCTTGACAAGCTTTTGTTTTGTGCAGAGGGTGCCAAAGACATTTCTGGACAAATATGCTGAGCATCTATCAGATCAAATACACCTTAAACTCCCATGTGGTTCAGAATGGAAAATCAAACTCAGAAGATGTAATGGTGAGGTTTGGTTTGGAAAGGGTTGGCCGGAGTTCTCTGAGTTTTACTCTCTCAAAAAAGGCAACTCCTTACTTTTCCGGTATGAGGGGAACTCAAAATTCCACGTTTTGATATTTGATGAAAGCGGAACAGAGATGGATTATCCCATAGCTATAACCCTGATTGAAGAAACTGATGAAGAAGATGATAGTTTGGAGTATATTCAAACCTTCCCAAAAACAAAGCACAAAACTGGTCCTTTGCTATCTCCTCTGCCTCAAGAGAAAAGCAGAACAAATCCTCATTCTTCATCTTCATCTAAAAGGGTTAATGTTGAAGCTGCCAATGAGTTCGTCTCAAGCCACCCATTCTTCAAAGTCACTTTGGGGTCATACCTTGGGATGGTAAGGGTCATTGACAACAAATAATTATACAACTTCGTTTGGTCATTCAATACTAATATTATCTATGTTATGCAGAATGTTCCAGCTAGTTTTCGGAAGCATTTCACTACAATGGAGACCGAAATCGTTGTGAGGCTTTGGGTCGGAGATGGATCGTGGCCTGTGAAACTGATTTTTCATCGTTACAACGGTCAATTAAGTGCTGGCTGGAGAGCATTTTCAAAGGAAAATTCGTTGAAAAAAGGAGATGTTTGCATCTTTGAGCTTATTGACACAAACAACGTTGCCCTGGAAGTAAACATTTTTAGATGCTGATTATTCGGGGGTGCTTAGGGTTGATTTAAAGTGGCACATTAGTAGTATTGGGGTATTTGTTACAACTGTTGTTGCGAGGGATACCATTTTATTCTTGATTTCTTTTTTCTTTTTAATTTGATCCGTAAAAGATGATTTTCCAATGCAGCTGTCTTTTTAATTTCCTTTATAAGTATTTTAAGTATAACATGTACCGTTAGCGACAAATTATCAGAAAGTAGTCTTCATCGAAATTTTATTAATCTAGTAATTTTCTCCTCTTTTGAAAGCAAGAAAGTTTCTACTACACCGTTGGAAAAAACATGATGATTGAACCCATGAAATAGATGATCAAACTTCATCAATTAAATAATCATTTGAACAAACCTTCCTCAATATGGTAATGTGGCTAATGAATCACATAAAGAAAGTTGTCTTTCACGTGTAGTTTGCTTTCATTCTTTTTGTCTGTCATTTCCTTTTTCTCTCATTTGGCTCCCCCTATATATTCTTAATTCAGTGCCTAGCCAAAAGCAGCCTCAAGAAGTTAAAGCTTAAACCAAGACAAATTTACTCACTTGTTCAAATAAAATGAAATACAAGAATTTCAACTAGACCAGTACATAAAATGAAGATCATACTCGTGAAATACATAATTTAAGGACAATAAATCAACACTTTTAAACTATTATCAATGTGCGATCTATCGAGTTATCATGAAGAATCATAGCAACGGGCATGGTATGTGCCAACCTTTCATCCAATAAATGTATATCCCTGTGCAAAAGTCGAGATTTGTTGTATGCATTAGCTCTAGAATCAGTATAGTTATTCGAGTAGCATATACTATAAAAGAAACTATAACTGATTTAAAAAATGGATAACTTAATCTTTAAGACAAACTTATGGCATGGACACGATGCGAGAAAAATGACCTTGAGAGTTGAGTGACAAACACTTTAAGGTTTCATCGTAAACTTGACCCCACTGTACGGACAAGTATTACTTCTTCACAAGGTCTTCTCCAAGACTTTCAAATTCCAATTTCAAAGCTGAGGACGACGACAAGGAAACCATACAAAGAAGCTCAAGCTCAAGCTCAAGATGGGCTTTGTGGGTCTCGTTCAATTTTCCCTTCAATGCTTTGATGTCCTTGCATGGTATGCTTCTCTCTAAGAGAATGAAAATCTTGGGACAGTTGAGTTGAGGAAATGTTTCTCAGAATACAAAATAATTTTTCATCATTTCATGTTGTTTGTGATTTCTTTTTTTGCAGGCCTCTACTTTCTCTGGTGTATCCTCTGTAAGCCTCTCTTCCCTCCCCACACATTTTTATTTTGTTTTGAAGAAACTCTGTTTTCATCCTTGTAGAATCCACTTTAGCATCTTTTACTTTGCTCTTGTGCATAATTTTGATTCTGGGTATTTTTTTTCTTTACCAAATGAGAGTAATTTTTCGATATTACAATTTATGATGAAGATGATTTTGATAATAATTTTATTTTATTTATTGATGTTGATACAACGATGATGGTTTCCTTGATGTTTATTTTATTTTTTTGACAGATGTTGTTCCATTAGGGCGATTGAGGCCAATTCTGTTTCAGATTCTCAGAAGTTGAATACTTATTGGGTTGTCTTCTCATTGATTCTGCTATTTGAACATGCATTTATGAAGCTCCTAAAATGGTAATTCTGTTGTTTATTTTATTGGATTTGCTTATTCTGGTTTCCAAATATATGAATAGAAAAGAATACAAAAGGTGAAACCTTGCATATTTTAGGCAACAGAAGCTTTAACAGAACTTTCAGCCAAGTTATTAGGAAGGCCTTTCAGGAATGTGAGTTTGAGTGAGGTGGTGAGTTCCCCCCCAAATTTTGCTAAATTAATTTGGTTGTCCATAATATTTGTTTCTTAGTACATACATGGGAAAGAAACGGAGATGTCGAAATAAAATTGAACAAGGAATCTCGAAGATTTCCTAGCCTTCACTAGAATCACAAGGAGAACAGAAATTTTCACAATGTGGCTGTTGTTCTCAATAGCTATGGAATTTTCAGATGTGAATTTGTGTGGCATATCAATTCTGAGACAAAGCAGTCTCATAAAGAATTTTGAAGTTACTTTTTAAGATGGTTGTGATATATTGTGCATGTTTTCAGATATGTGGTAGCTTTCTGGTAATACATTCACAATTATATGGAGTCACATTTGGTCGTAAAAACACATGTTAAAAACTAACAAATATGAAAACATGCCTAAATCATAGGTTATTTGAAATTGTTCTCGTTGCTTTTTCGAATTCAAGTTAAACATATGAAATAGATGTAATTTATTCGTTCAGCTTCAGACTTTTTGTTCCAGAAAATGCCACATACCACATCTATGTACATAGTTCCACAGAATTTTTACACAGAAACTTTTAGATTTTTTTCTTTTTAAGACTACGCTTTCATTTGTTTTTAAAAAATGAAAATGAAATCTATTGAGTTACCGAGTTAGATATCAGTTAGGTCCTTTCTGGCATTGTGCTGACATTTCTTTCAACTTTTCATTGTTTAATGATCACGAGGAGCTATAAAATTTGTTTCATCTATTTATGTTCCCTGTTTTTCCATTTCTGTATTTGTCAGGCTCCCACTGTGGCCATACTTTAAGCTAATCATTGTCTTCTGGTTGGTGATACCTCATTTCGGTGGTGCATTTTATGTCTATAAACACTTTATCTGTCCATGCCTCTCCATGGACCTCCAAATTGTTGTCAACTGGTTCAACAAGCGGAAGAAATCCTCGTTTAACAGAGACAATGTTTTTACCGAGGTGGAGAGATGTGCACATGAGAAAGGACCTGAGGCTCTAGAAAAAGTTGTTGCTTCCAAAGTAAGTATGCTGAATTTGGTGAAGAAAATATCTTATTATGCTACTTGTGTGCACTTGTATAAATGCTTTTAACTGTGGAAAACACATTAGTTGGAATCGTTGTCAGAGATGGACTAATAATACTTTTTTGCTTCAGTATGAGAGAACAAAGTCAAATCCCGATGCGAAAGAGTTCAAAGCAGTTTCATCTCTGGAAAATAAAGAGGTACACTGTGTGAGATCCCTGATGCAACTCGTACAATTTTCATAACACTTTTCTATACACTCCAGTGGTTTGTAGTTGATGTCTTTTGTTAGATGAAATCCTAGAACTGTGATCGTAGCAATAACCCCTGAATTTTGGCATCTTGTACATGCTCATTTCTATTCTCGCAACATAATTTATGCTTTGTCTCACACTAGTGTGTAAACAATACAACAACAATTGTTCTTTTTGAACCTTGTTTTCATTGCATTTGTAGGTTATCCAGGCAAAGCATAATCTGACTGGGACTGGAAACAGCAAATTTGCCGCTATGGAGATTAAAGAAAAAGCCATTGAGGTTGTAGCAGATAGAAATATTATGAAGACTCCACCTTTGAATGAAGTCCAGAAGGGGTGGACTTTTAACTCCCACCTAGACAGTAAAAACCTCAAGAATGCAATTGAGGCACCAAAAGCAAGGAACCAGGCTGAGCTTAGGCTCACTCAGATTGGAAACGGTGCACTTGCAGCGGTGGAGGCTAGTGTAAACCCTGTTGAGATTGCAACAGGTAGAGAGCTTATTGAGTCTTCCGAAAATGTCCAGAAAGAGTGGACTGGTGCTCTTGAGGTAACAATTCCAAGTGAAAGAACTTTGAATTCCAACCTAATACGGATACACAAGGCATCACATGAGGCACTAAATTCAAAGAGCGAGGCATTTGTCCCCAAAATGGCCCTAGCTAAATCTGATAAGCATGAGGAGCCAGGAAAAAGTATACCGAGCATTGCATCAAAACCCAAGGTTATTATCAATCAAGAGGTGCAAGCGGAGGAGCTAGAAAACAGTATACCGAGCAGTGGATCAAAACCCAAGTGGATAATCAATCCAAAGGTGCAAGCTGAGGAGCCAGAAAACAGTATACCCAGCAGTGGAGTAAAACCCAAGGTTATTATCAATCGAAAGGTGCAAGCAGGGGAGCCAGAACACAGTATACCTGAGGCTCTAGAAAAAGTTGTTGCTTCCAAAGTAAGTATGTTTAATTTGGTGAAGAAAATATCTTATTATGCTACTTGTGTGCACTTTGTATAAATGCTTTTAACTGTGGAAAACACATTCTATGGAATCGTTTTCAGAGATGGACTAATAATACTTTTTTGCTTCAGTCTGAGAGAACAAAGTCAAATCCTGATGCGAAAGAGTTCAAAGCAGTTTCATCTCTGGAGAATGAAGAGGTACACTGTGAGATCCCTGATGCAATTCATACAATTTTCGTAACACTTTTCTATACACTCCAGTGGTTTGTAGTTGATGTCTTTTGTTAGATGGAATCCTAGAACTGTGATCGTAGCAATAACCCCTGAATTTTGGCATCTTGTACATGCTCATTTCTATTCTCGCAACATAATTTATGCTTTGTCTCACACTAGTCTGTAAACAATACAACAACAATTATTCTTTTTGAACCTTGTTTTCATTGCATTTGTAGGTTATCCAGGCAAAGCATAATCTGACTGGGACCGGAAACAGCAAATTTGCCACTATGGAGATTAAAGAAAAAGCCATTGAGGTTGTAGCAGATAGAAATATTATGAAGACTCCACCTTTGAATGAAGTCCAGAAGGGGTGGGCACCAAAAGCAAGGAACCAGACTGAGCCTAGGCTCACTCAGATTGGAAACAGTGCACTTGCAGCGGTGGAGGCTAGTGTAATCCCTGTTGAGATTGCAACAGGTAGAGAGCTTATTGAGTCTTCCCAAAATGTCCCGAAAGAGTGGACTCGTGCTCTTGAGGTAACAATTCCAAGTGAAAGAACTTTGAATTCCAACGTAATAAGGATACACAAGGCATCACATGAGACACTGAATGTAAAGAGGCAGGAATATGTCCCCAAAATGGCCCTAGCTAAATCTGATAAGCATGAGGAGCCAAGAAAGAGTATACCGAGCGTTGCATCAAAACCCAAGGTTATTATCAATCAAGAGGTACAATTTTCATAACACTTTTCTATACGCTCCAGTGGTTTGTAGTTGATGTCTTTTGTTAGATGGAATCCTAGAACTGTGATCGTTACAATAACCCCTGAATTTTGGCTTTCTTTGATTACTTCTTATGACTGAGAATTTCATTTTGATTTTGAATTATGCTTGATTTAAAGAGAAAATATTGTGAAATTAAGTTTGCATTTGCAATATAATTTAGAGCGTGATTTATTAATTTGATGAGCTAACCTTTACCTCCCTTGGTCTTCTTCAGAGTCCAAATTAATCCAGAAAGCATAATGTTGCATAGAAGGATATCAAATCAGTGCAGATGATTGTGAATAAAAAAAGCCTAATGCTCCTCAGAAAATATATGCAAACATTTTCTCAAAATGCTTTCGTTGACTTTTTAAAACTCGTTGTGTTTGTCAAAACAAATTGGTGTTATAAAATAACTGAAATATGTGCGAGAATATTGACCTGCACGTAACGTAAATGAGACACAATATTTAACGAGGTTCGGCCTTGCCTACGTCCTCGGAGAGCAGCAGCAGTAACTTTTCCACTATGTAAAATAACAGGGCTACAACTTTAGTGTTTACAATATATGTGGCTCATTGATTTTTCTCTCTTGGAGAATTTCTCTCTGCTCTCTTTTCTCTCCACTCACTCACCCGCTTTCTTTCTTCTCTTCTTTCTCTCTGGGCTCTCTACCTTCCTTCTCTGATGATTGGTGTCTATTTATAGGCCAAAACATTGGCTGTTCACTCACAAGCATTTGGCTTCACGTGAATGTTGGCAGACAAGGCTCACCATTTTTCTTCAATCAATTAAGTAGTGTGCCCTATCATTTTGTGCTCCACATTCTTGACTTTACAACAATTGGGAGGTTTTACTTTACTTTTTTTCTTTCTTTTTAACATTTTGTACATGCTCATTTCCGTTTTTGCAACAGAAATTCGTATGCATTTGCAGGTTAGTCAGGCAGAGCCTAATCTCACTGGAACTGAAAACAGCAGATTTCCCAGTATGGATATTAAAGAAAAGGCCATTGGGATTGCATCAGAGAGAAGAATTCTGAACATTCCACCTTCAGAGAAGGTTCAGGAGTGGACAAGTGCAGTCAGTCTGGTAACGACCCAAAGTGATACAACTTTTAGCTCCTACCCGGACGATAAAATACACGAGGCTGTATATGAGAAACTGAAAATAGAGAACAAGGCTGAAGCTAAGCTCACTCAGATGGAAAACGGTACATTTGCGACCATGGAGACTCAAGAAAAAGTTGTTGAGGTTGTTACAAGTAGAGAAGTTATTGAGTCTGCCCTACAAGTCCAGAAAGAGTGGACTTGTGCCCTCTGTCAGCTAACAACTCAAAGTGAAGCAACTTTGAACTCTCACCTCCAAGGCAGAAAACACAAGGCAGCATGTGAGGCACTGAAAGCAAAGAGCTGGCTGTTTGCGCCAAAAATTTCCCCGGCTTCAGCTGCAACGGAATCTAATCAACCTAACAAGGAGCAAGGAAAGAGGACAACGAGCAGTGCATCAAAACAAAAAGTTATTGTAGATGAAAAGGTGCAAAGCCAGAAAAATAGCATTCCAACTTCAAGGACAAACACTTCTGATAAATCTAAAAAGGAGTGGAGGCCAACAACGAAACCGAAATGAGGTTCGAAGCAAGAAGGATTATTGTATGTGGTGCAAAATTTGTAATGTGCACTGCCCTGGTGAGATTGACTTGGCATCTCATCTCAGTGGAAGGAGGCATGAGGAAAATGTGCGAGAACAACAACAGAAGGCAAATAGTGTTCCTGAATTGTAGTTGATGTCTTGTTAGATGAAATCCTAGAACTGTGATCGTAGCAATAACCCTTGAATTTTGGCATCTTGTAAATGCTCATTTCTATTCTCGCAACATAATTTATGCTTTGTCTCACACTTTGTGTAAACAATACAACAACAATTGTTCTTTTTGAACCTTGTATTTATTGCATTTGTAGGTTATCCAGGCAAAGCATCATCTGACTGGGACCGGAAACAGCAAATTTGCCGCTATGGAGATTAAAGAAAAAGCCATTGAGGTTGTAGCAGAAGAAATATTATGAAGACTCCACCTTTGAATGAAGTCCAGAAGGGGTGGACTTTTAACTCCCACCTAGACAGTAAAAACCTCAAGAATGCAATTGAGGCACCGAAAGCAAGGAACCAGGCTGAGCCTAGGCTCACTCAGATTGGAAACGGTGCACTTGCAGCGGTGGAGGCTAGTGTAAACCCTGTTGAGATTGCAACAGGTAGAGAGCTTATTGAGTCTTCTCAAAATGTCCCGAAAGAGTGGACTGGTGCTCTTGAGGTAACAATTCCAAGTGAAAGAACTTTGAATTCCAACCTAATAAGGATACACAAGGCATCACATGAGGCACTGAATGCAAAGAGGCAGGCATATGTCCCCAACATGGCCCTAGCTAAATCTGATAAGCATGAGGAGCCAGGAAAAAGTATACCGAGCGTTGCATCAAAACCCAAGGTTATTATCAATCAAGAGCTGCAAGCAGAGGAGCCAGAAAACAGTATACCGAGCAGTGGATCAAAACCCAAGTGGATAATCAATCCAAAGGTTGAGGAGCCAGAAAACAGTATACCCAGCAGTGGAGTAAAACCCAAGGTTATTATCGATCGAAAGGTGCAAGCAGGGGAGCCAGAACAAAGTATACCGAGCAGTGGATCAAAACCCAAGATTATTATCAATCGAAACGTGCAAGCAGAGGAGCCAGAAAACAATATACAGAGCAGTGGATTAAAACCCAAGGTTATTATAATTCGAAAGGCACAAGCAGAGGAGCCAGAAAACAGTATACCGATCATTGGATCAAGACCCAAGTGGATTATCAAAAGAAAGGTGCACGCAGATGAGGCAGAAAGCAGTATACCGAGCAGTGGATCAAAACCCAAGTGGGTTATCGGTGGAAAGGTGCATGCAGATGAGCCAGAAACCACTGTACCGGGCAGTGCATCTGTTGGAAAAACATCAGTGACTATTTAAAATAATTATATATTAACAATATATATATATGAATCAACGAAATAGATACAAACTGTAATACAGAATACAGTAAACAATAACAAATGAAACTGACTTGGATTCGAGATAAAGGCTTGCAGATTTGATGCAATATCCTAAGAACAGTAATTTCACCCATTCTCGGTGCTTGAAGTTCTACAGGTGACTGCCTCCCAGGATTCAACTATCTGTATTCTAAGCCCTAGCACTTGGACTTAGAATCTGGCAAACTTTGTTTTTTTCCTCTCATACAAGATGAAATGTGCTTGTAGAATGCTTTTTCTGTGTTTTTACGAATGAGGCTTTGTTCGATTTAAATAACCCTCTGAAATCTTATCAGAAGAGTCACAACTGTTAGAAAATTGGATTACAGTGGGCATGCATAAATTTGTTTGAGTTTATTATTTACATTGTTTAATGTATTATTTGACTTAAGAGCATTGCTGGTTATGTTTCGAATTATTTGAAGGTCGGAGACCTATTATTAAATTGCATGTTGTTAACTTGTGCATGCTGCCAGTTGTGGTTAATAATTGTGTTTTTAACATGTTGAGAAAATTGGAAATGTCCAATTTTTAGGGGAGGCTTTGTCGAAATTTCGGCAGAAAGTCTTGTGTCTTTAGTAAGTGGGTCCGGCATCAGTATGATGCCAAAAATACCAAGGGATTCGTCTCGGATTTCAAGGAATTCAGGGCGGGTCCTGTCACAAGAAAGGTTGGTTTTGCCTGGGCAATGCCTCCTAATTTATAGAAGGTGAAGGCTCTCTTTGGTTTCCAATAGGTAAAAGGAAGTGTTTGAGCTATTTTATTTCTAACGGATAAAGGGGAGCATTGAGACTTTCTTATTTCCAATAGATAAAGCTACGCATTGGAAAATGACTATTTCCTATGGGTAAAAGGAAGTGTCGGAATTGACTTGTTTCCTGTGGGTAATAGGGAGTGCTTGAAGAATATCTCATTTGCTCACCCACATTGGAGAACTTCAAGTAATGGGCTTGGACTTTGGTGCTCCTAAGTAGCGGGAGCTTCTATAGTGAGGGGAAAGTTATAAGGGGTGTTTTTGAGGGGTATGTAAGAGCCGTTGGATTTCATCCAACGGTGAGTTTTCAATATTGGCTTTTTGGTAAAACCGGGTTGAAATTACCCATACCAAAAAGATGCAATCCGAAAGTGCAAAGCACGCTCTCTCATCCTGGTTAACCCTCCTTCCTCCCAAGCCACCCACTCTGCAATATGTTTTTCTTCTCTCTATCTCTCTCTCTCTCTCGCCATCTCTGGTTTGTGGTTATCAAAGAACCAAAATCCATTCAGCAAATATCTTGCAATCAACACAGACACAACGGAGGGTTTTGGGTCTTTTTTTTATTATTGACACTTTATCATCTCAAAAATTCATTTTCTAACGCCCAACTTCTCCTAATTCCTCTCCTCTCTCGCACTCTCTCAAATCTTGCCTCAGCTCCAGCTCGCCAGCCATCTCCCTACTGTCCAATCCAGTTCTCCACCCATCCATCGTCATAACCCAACTCTCCTCAAATTCGAAACCCTAGCTTGACCCTATCCAAGCCGCCGCAACTCACGACCTCCGTTGTCGACCTCCACCGCGAAGCCACTATCGCGACCTCCGTCGTCATTCTCGACAGCGGTGAGTTCTGATATTAGTTTTGTACTCTCTGTATGTTATAAATTCGTTGATCCCCTTTTCTTATTATTGCCACAGTAGGGGCATTCATGGGCTCCATTTTTGGCTACGGTCCTCTATCTCTCTCCCTCTCCTTCTCTGTAAGTCCTCTTCTTCTCCGTCTTCAAATTTCAGTAATCCTCTTTACCACTAACCTGAACCACCTACTTCTCTGGTTCTCTTCTTCTTCTTCATGTCATTCAATTTCAATTTTTTTTCTTTCTAAATTCTATTTTAGGGATTTTGTATAGCTGTGAAATGAATGAGGCTCACAAATTGCTTAGATTCAAGAATTTATCTCGATTGACTATTGCCTTTCGCATAAGTCGTTTTTTTTGGAAATATCACTCGAATGGAGTGCTGTTAGGATGGAATTTTCAGTGTGGTTTTTGTTTTCCTGTCATTATTGTATGGGCTTCGTCCAACAAGAATTGTGAATTATTCTGGTAATTAAGAAAATTTGATTTGTTTTGCTATAAGTGATGAAACTAAGAATCTGTTAAGGTACATTCACCACCATTGGTGTGCGAACTAGTTGATTATTTCGGTTATTGTATTATTATGTGTGTTAAATTAAATGAAGTGGTGTAAAACTTAATATTTGTGTATGTTTATGAAATTCATGATTTATTTTTTTACCTCTGTAGTGTTTTTATTTATCTAGTGTTCATATTTTGTCCTATTATATTTCAGTTGATACATCTCTACAGCTGGTATTAGAAAATGGCCGATGCTGAGGATATTCGACCACTTGTGTGTGACAATGGGACGGGAATGGTTAAGGTATGGCATCAGGACACTTTTATCTCCAAATATTGCTGACTAAATTTGATTATGTTGACCTTTTTTATAATGTTTGTCTGGCAAAGATGTGCATGATCTGCAGTTTCAGTCTTAAAATATAATGGTTATGTTGCAATGTCAACTTGTAGGCTGGCTTTGCTGGAGATGATGCTCCAAGGGCTGTCTTTCCTAGCATTGTTGGCCGCCCACGTCACACAGGTGTGATGGTTGGCATGGGTCAAAAGGATGCATATGTTGGGGATGAGGCTCAGTCTAAGCGTGGTATATTGACTTTGAAATACCCGATTGAACATGGTATTGTGAGCAACTGGGATGATATGGAGAAGATTTGGCAACATACTTTCTACAATGAACTTCGTGTGGCTCCAGAAGAACATCCAGTTCTACTCACTGAAGCACCTCTGAACCCAAAGGCTAATCGTGAGAAAATGACCCAAATTATGTTTGAGACATTCAACACTCCTGCCATGTATGTAGCCATCCAGGCTGTTCTTTTGAGGTGGTCGTACAACTAGTGAGCGATTTGAATAATTTAGCATGTTATGGATTTGAATTTATTCGGAGTCAGTTGATTCTCTGTGGTGAATGACTTAAATGGACCAATCAAGTCATGCAATGTGTTTAAGATGTTGTTAGTTAGCATTTCAAAGAGCTTGGTTTGAAAATTGATTTGTGATCAGTATTGAAGTGTTCCTAAGATAAAGCATGTGCCACTGTGTTTAGCATTGAATAAAACAGTGAAGTGGTTTTTATAAGTTTATAAGGGAGGATAGTTTTGTGCTTCCAAGTTTAAACCAATAGGGTTGAAGGAATTTCTGTTTTCAGTATAGTTTAAGTGAAATTTATTCTTACTGCAGCAAGGGATTGCCTTCTAAAACCTCTTTTTTTAAATAAATAAAAAAATTTATATCGCAGGTGTTAGTTGACTAAAATGATTTCTGTATGTTCATACCAACAACAATGCCCCCCTCCCCTTCTTTTTCTCTACTTGTATGTTACATCTAATCTAGGGTGTACAATGTTTCTTTGGCTTCCATCTCTCAATTATTTGTTTGTAATTTTTCTCCCTCGAACGTCCATGCAGGTATTGTTCTGGACTCTGGAGATGGTGTCAATCACACTGTCCCCATTTACGAGGGATATGCTCTCCCGCATGCTATCCTTCATCTTGACTTAGCAGGTCGTGACCTCACCGATGCCCTTATGAAAATTTTCACGGAGCGTGGTTATTCCTTCACCACCACAGCTGAGCGTGAAATTGTCAGGGACATGAAGGAGAAGCTTGCATATATTGCCCTTGATTATGAGCAGGAGCTTGAAACGTCAAAGACTAGTTCTTCTGTTGAGAAAAGCTATGAATTGCCTGATGGGTAGGTGATCACCATTGGTGCCGAGCGTTTCCGCTGCCCAGAAGTACTTTTCCAGCCGTCTATGATTGGAATGGAATCTGCAGGCATTCACGAAACCACATACAACTCTATCATGAAGTGTGATGTTGATATTAGGAAAGATTTGTATGGAAACATTGTTCTTAGTGGTGGGTCTACCATGTTCCCTGGCATTGCTGACAGAATGAGCAAAGAAATCACAGCTTTGGCACCTAGCAGCATGAAAATCAAGGTTGTTGCTCCACCTGAGAGGAAGTACAATGTCTGGATTGGTGGATCCATCCTTGAATCTCTTAGCACTTTCCAGCAGGTATGTTATCTTAGTATATATGACACCAATAATGATTCGGAGAGCACTGAGCGAACCATATTTTTGTTAACCAACCCTTATTAACAAATCATAGTTTTGTGTTTCTCTGATTTACTTTTCTCCTTGGGGGAATAGCTGAGTCTTTATCATTATTGTATTAGTAATGCTAATGGAGCGCTATTGTTTACTTTTGGAACGCAAATGTGGATCGCAAAAGCAGAGTATGATGAATCTGGCCCATCAATTGTACACAGGAATGCTTTTAAGGCCCTGGTATGGGAGTGTGTGATGTCTAGTTTTTTACGGCACAACAACTGCAGCTCGCAAGTTTTTACTCTACCTTTGGTTCTCTCAAAACTTTTGTGTCCAGTGTTGTTGAAACAATGAACTACGAGATGTGGAGGTTATGGCAGAGAGTTGAACTGTTTAGTTGTTATTTTTTGTATTAAGCGTTGAACAAGTATTCGTTCAATGCTAAAGCCTCTGCCATTTATAAATTTTTTGGTCCTCCCACCTCCTCGCTGATTCAAAATCTAATATGCTGCCATTTAAATTCTTGAGGGCCTCTGATGATTTAATAAGTTAATGTTTCTCCTTCATTTTATATATTTGTAATGGCTCTGTTATTGCCCAGATGAATTGAAGTATAGTTTAATAAGTTCATACAATTAAGTTTTAAGAAGTTCCCGTTTCAATGAGTGTTTTTTCCGAGGACTTGTTTGATTTAGGTATGTTATCTTAATAATAATTTCTAGGATTTAACTTACAAAATTCATAATAAATTAAATACAAATCCAAAAAATTCACCGAAAATTGGTAGGAACTCCTTGTGACATTCTTTACGCCCCAAAACTCCAAAAATATAATTTTGACTTATAAAATTTGAAAATGATAACAAAAACTCAACTTTGCTTCAAAACAAACCAAAACACTAAATTATGTTCCATAAAAGTAATGTATATTGGTGCGTCTATATTGCATGTCTATTGCATCTATATTGATTGTCTATTGCGTGCATATCGTACATTTATTGCGTGTGTATTGATTGTTTATTGCTTACGAAAGAAATAAACAACAATACACAGGCAACAGACAAGCAATATACACACAACAGACAAGCAATATACACGCAATAGATATGCAATATACACGCAATAGACATGCAATATACATCACTCCATAATTACACCAACCATAAGGAAGTCGTATTGAATAGGAAATTCTACTTAACAGTTGTTCTTCCTACTAAAAGAAAGAATAAGGACTGTTTTCCCCCTTAAATATAACTCCTTAAATCTTACTTGAGTGGTACTTTTGCCCCCAATAAACATGCAATATTGGAGCAATAACATACGATATACATGCAGTAAACAATCAATAAACCTTCAATAAATATTCAATATCGGTTCAATAACATGCGAAATTCATGCAGTTAACAATCAATAAACCTTCAATAAACATGTAAACAATCAATAAACCTTCAATAATCATTCAATATCGGTTCAATAACATGCGAAATACATGCAGTTAACAATCAATAAACTTTCAATAAACATGTAAACAATCAATAAACCTTCAATAAACATTCAATAACATGCGAAATTCATGCAGTAAACAATCAATAAATCTTCAATAAACATTCAATAACATGCGAAATACATGCAGTAAACAATCAATAAACCTTCAATAAACATGTAAACAATCAATAAACCTTCAATAAACATTCAATATCGGAGCAATAACATGCGATATACATGCAGTAAACAATCAATAAACCTTCAATAAATATTCAATATCGGTTCAATAACATGCGAAATACATGCAGTTAACAATCAATAAACCTTCAATAAACCTTCAATAAACATTCAATAAAATGCGAAATACATGCAGTAAACAATCAATAAACCTTGAATAAACATTCAATAACATGCGAAATACATGCAGTAAACAATCAATAAACCTTCAATAAACATGTAAACAATCAATAAACATTCAATATCATGTGATATACATGCAGTAAACAATCAATAAACTTTAAGTATATGCAAATAAACAATCTATATACACTGAATAATTGTGCAATTTTCAAAAAAATGTATTGTCTTATTATTGCATTGTATTGGCCCTGTATTGTGATTTTATCGTCTTCGTATGACTTTATTTTTTTAAAGTCAGTCTTGGAAAGTTTTTGCTGGGTTTCAGACAAATAAATGCTTTTGTTTCAAACAATATTTTAAACTCAATGTCAATCCACCTATTTCAAGAACAAAAATTACAAAATGGGTTTGAAAACTCATTGGTGGTGCGTTTAACATGTCTTTTTGGGGAGAACTTTTACAATCCTTGAAACCGTGCACTTAATTGGTCATTAAAAGAACAAATAATATGACAATTGATACAAGTAATAAAACTAATACCAAGTCCTTAATGGACTTCAGCATATTCAGCATTGTAGCATCATACGTGTCATCTTGTTGTTCTGCTTCAGCGAAGGTTACATCAACCCATTCGAATCCATTGCAACTGGTGGCTCCCTAATTGCAGACATCATATATGCAAAATAATTTTGTCAGAGTTAGACCTAGGTTTTTTTCACCCACATACATGTTCTGGAAATGAAAACTTACATAGGAGGTTAGACACTTCCAAAATGGCTTCCCTCGATTTTTATCTAATTTTGAAACCCGAAGCACCATTGCAGCTCCACAATACTAACACCTCTTTGTTTGAGCGAGAGATGAAGACGAAGACATGTTGAATCTTCTCACTTATACCTCTTCTCACTCAGATCTTCTCACTGAAACCTTTTCGACTCATACCTTCTCACTCATAGTTCTCAGTCATACCCCTTCACTCATAACCCTAAACTTCTCACTCAGCTCTCTCTCATCTCTGCCCAAATCGAATTATATCCTTCTTTCTGTGTGTGGGTGGGTTTGTCACGATCTGGACACCTGTACCGTTAGAATTGTGACACCTTTTATCCCGAAAAGCAATATAATACTTCACTACCAAATATTAATCTGAAAATTGAGGGGACACTGCTTTAAATATATTATTTTATTTATATTTCATTAAGGCAACTAGTTGGATAAGAATCCATCATCATTGGTTCCATTTTAATAACATTACTAGGGGTAGTTTGGTGTGGGAAAATGAAAAAGTATCTGATAGGACCTTCTATGACTAGTCAGTAATCCATCACATTTGTATCAATGAATTTGATGGCGGGAAAATCCTAAAAATAGCTATGCAAATAGGTCATTAATTGACTTTTTGACTGTCTGACTCTCTTTGCATTTCAATGACGTTTTCCCTTCTCTTGTCTTGAGTTTTAGGGTGTTGAGTTCAGTTTCTTTAAAAAGGTTGGTTGGCTACATTGTACAAATGTTGTTTAAATGTTGGCTTTTAATCTATTTTGTCTGGTGTTTGTGCTGTCATTAACCGTTTTATATATAAATGTATAATATATATTATATAGTGGAATGATTACTGACATCATAGACGGCTACGAATGATATTTTCCTGACACAGATATTTTGCACAACTGCAATCTTAATATTTGGTAAACGAAAAGACATGCATTGAGTGAGTAGGTGTCTTTTCAACGGTGCTTGGGAATGACATTTTCCCACTTAGCATATCCCAAACGATTTAATATTATTTTCCTAGGATTTAACTTATAAAATTGATAATAAATGAAATACAAATCAAAAAAATACACTGAAAATTGATACGAACTTCTTGTGACATTCTTTACGCCCTCAACCTCCAAAAATATAATTTTGACATATAAAATTTGAAAATGATAACCAAAACTCAACTTTGTTTCAAAACAAACCAAAACACTAAATTATGTTCTATAACATAACACTCGTGTTCTTTGATTTTAACGCTTACCAAGAACTCAAATATGTAGAATCATGAGTTTAGACCTTTATAATCGAAGATAATGTTATCAGGAGTTTGTAGCAATTTTTGGTGTATTTTTCTGATATTTAATCCAATTGTTATGAATTTTTAAACTTTTTTTTGGACGAATGAATTTTTAAACATAAATTTGATAAAAGTATCAAACCTGACACGTGGCGCATTGACAGGGGGACAGCCATCAGACACACTGACTGCGCCCCATTCAGCTTCTGCCATGTGTCACCCCACACGATTTAATACTATTTTTCTAGGATTTAACTTATAAAATTGATAATAAATTAAATACAAATCAAACAAATACACCTAAAATTGATACAAACTTCTTGTGACATTCTCTACGACCTCAAACTCCAAAAATATAATTTTGACTTATAAAATTTAAAAATGATAACAAAAACTCAACTTTGTTTTAAAACAAACCAAAATACTAAAGTATGTTTTATAACATAACACTCATGTTCTTTGATTTTAACGCTTACCAAGAACTCAAATATGTGGAATCATGATTTAAGACCTTTATAATCGAAGATAATGTTATCAGGAGTTTGTAGCAATTTTCGGTGTATTTTTCTGATATTTAATCCAATTGTTATGAATTTTTAAACATTTTTTTGGACGAATGAATTTTTAAACATAAATTTGATAAAAGTATCAAACCTGACACGTGGCGCATTGACAGGGGGACAGCCATCAGACACACTGACTGCGCCCCATTCAGCTTCTGCCATGTGTCACCCCACACGATTTAATACTATTTTTCTAGGATTTAACTTATAAAATTGATAATAAATTAAATACAAATCAAACAAATACACCTAAATTGATACAAACTTCTTGTGACATTCTCTACGACCTCAAACTCCAATAATATAATTTTGACTTATAAAATTTAAAAATGATAACAAAAACTCAACTTTGTTTTAAAACAAACCAAAATACTAAAGTATGTTTTATAACATAACACTCATGTTCTTTGATTTTAATGCTTACCAAGAACTCAAATATGTGGAATCATGATTTAAGACCTTTATAATCGAAGATAATGTTATCAGGAGTTTGTAGCAATTTTCGGTGTATTTTTCTGATATTTAATCAATTTTTTATGAATTTTTAAACATAAATTTGATAAAAGTATCAAAACTGACACGTGGCGCATTGACAGGGGGACAGCCATCAGACACACTGACTGCGCCCCATTCAGCTTCCGCCATGTGTCGCCCCACACGATTTAATACTATTTTTCTAGGATTTAACTTATAAAATTGATAATAAATTAAATAAAAATCCAACAAATACACCGAAAATTGGTACGAACTTCTTGTGACATTCTCTACGCCCTCAAACTCCAAAAATATAATTTTGAATTATAAAATTTGAAAATGATAAGCAAAACTCAACTTTGTTTCAAAACAAACCAAAACACTAAATTACGTTCTATAACATAACACTCGTGTTCTTTGATTTTAACGCTTACCAAGAACTCAAATATGTGGAATCATGATTTTAGACCTTTAGAATCGAAGATAATGTTATCAGGAGTTTGTATCAATTTTCGGTGTATTTTTCTGATATTTAATCAATTTTTTATGAATTTTTAAACATAAATTTGATAAAAATATCAAAATTGACACGTGGCGCATTGACAAGGGGACAGCCATCAGACACACTGACTGCGCCCCATTCAGCTTCCGCCATGTGTCACCCCACACGATTTAATACTATTTTTCTAGGATTTAACTTATAAAATTGATAATAAATTAAATAAAAATCCAAAAAATACACCGAAAATTGGTACGAACTTCTTGTGACATTCTCTACGCCCTCAAACTCCAAAAATATAATTTTGAATTATAAAATTTGAAAATGATAAGCAAAACTCAACTTTGTTTCAAAACAAACCAAAACACTAAATTATGTTCTATAACATAACACTCGTGTTCTTTGATTTTAACGCTTACCAAGAACTCAAATATGTGGAATCATGATTTTGGACCTTTATAATCGAAGATAATGTTATCAGGAGTTTGTATCAATTTTCGGTGTATTTTTCTGATATTTAATCAATTTTTTATGAATTTTTAAACATAAATTTGATAAAAGTATCAAAACTGACACGTGGCGCATTGACAGGGGGACAGCCATCAGACACACTGACTGCGCCCCATTCAGCTTCCGCCATGTGTCGCCCCACAAGATTTAATACTATTTTTCTAGGATTTAACTTATAAAATTTATAATAAATTAAATAAAAATCCAAAAAATACACCGAAAATTGGTACGAACTTCTTGTGACATTCTCTACGCCCTCAAACTCCAAAAATATAATTTTGACTTATAAAATTTGAAAATGATAAGCAAAACTCAACTTTGTTTCAAAACAAACCAAAACACTAAATTATGTTCTATAACATAACACTCGTGTTCTTTGATTTTAACGCTTACCAAGAACTCAAATATGTGGAATCATGATTTTAGACCTTTATAATCGAAGATAATGTTATCAGGAGTTTGTATCAATTTTCGGTGTATTTTTCTGATATTTAATCAATTTTTTATGAATTTTTAAACATAAATTTGATAAAAATATCAAAACTGACACGTGGCTCATTGACAGGGGGACAGCCATCAGACACACTGACTGCGCCCCATTCAGCTTCCGCCATGTGTCGCCCCACAAGATTTAATACTATTTTTCTAGGATTTAACTTATAAAATTGATAATAAATTAAATAAAAATCCAAAAAATACACCGAAAATTGGTACGAACTTTTTGTGACATTCTCTACGCCCTCAAACTCCAAAAATATAATTTTGAATTATAAAATTTGAAAATGATAACCAAAACTCAATTTTGTTTCAAATCAAACCAAAACACTAAATTATGTTCTATAACATAACACTCGTGTTTTTTGATTTTAACGCTTACCAAGAACTCAAATATGTGGAATCATGAGTTTAGACCTTTATAATCAAAGATAATGTTATCAGGAGTTTGTAGCAATTTTCGGTGTCTTTTTCTGATATTTAATCAATATTTTCATGAATTTTTAAACATAAATTTGATAAAAGTTTCAAAACTGACATGTGGCGCTTTGACAGGAGGACAGCCATCAGACACACTGACTGCGCCCCATTCCGCTTCCGCCATGTGTCGCCCCACACAATTTAATACTATTTTTCTAGGATTTAACTTATAAAATTGATAATAAATTAAATACAAATCCAAAAAATACACCGAAAATTGGTACGAACTCCTTGTGACATTCTCTACACCCTCAAACTCCAGAAATATAATTTTGACTTATAAAATTTGAAAATGATAACAAAAACTCAACTTTTTTTCAAAACAAATCAAAACACTAAATTATGTTCTATAACATAACACTCATGTTCTTTGATTCGACAATTACCGTGAACATAAATACATGGAATCATGATTTTAGATCTCCATAGTCAAAGACAATGTTGTAAGGAGTTTGTATCAATTTTCGGTATATTTTTTGGATTTTTAATTTATTTGTTATGAATTTTACAAGTGAAATCCAAAGAAAATAATATTAAATTATAGAGAATCACACGTGGCTAGAGCTGGAAGGAGAGCAGTCATTGTTTTCGACAAGTGGCGTCCTACGATTGCGCCACATGTCATTTTGTTTACTTTTTCCAAGTTTATCTTTAAAAATCATAAAAAATTAATTAAAAATCAAAAAAATACACCGAAAATTTCTACAAACTCCTTACGACATTGTCTTTGACTATAGAGATCTAAAATCATGATTACACATATTTATGTTCACGGTAATCGTTGAATTAAAGAACATGAGTGTTATATTATAGAGCATCAACTAATGTTTTAGATTGTTTAGAAATAAATGTGAGTTTTTGTTATCAATTTATATTTTTCTAAGTGAAATTATATTTTTATAGCTTGATAGTGTAGAGAATGTCACAAGGAGTTCGTAGGACTTTCCTGTGTATTTTTTTGGATTTTTAATTTATTTGTTATGAATTTAGAAGTGAAATCCAAAAAAAATATATATATATATATATAGGGAATCACATGTGGCTGCAGCTAAAAGGAGAGCAGTCATTGTTTTGACAGGTGGCATCCTACGATTGCGCCACATGTCATTTTGTTTACTTTTTCCAAGTTTATCTTAAAAAATCATAAAAAATTAATTAAAAATTAGAAAAATACACAGAAAATTTCTACAAACTCCTTATGACAGTGTCTTTGAGTATGGAGGCCTAAATTATTCTCATATTATTATTTACCCTAAATTATTATTCTATTACTTTTATTCTAAATTGTTATTATATTGTTGTTTACCCTAAAATATTATTATATTACTTTTTACTGTGAATTATTATTATATTATTATTTACCCTAAATAATTATTATATTACCTTTTACTCTAAATTATTATTATATTGTTATTTACCCTAAATTATTATTATATTATTATTTAACCTAAATTATTATTATATTATTATTTACCCTAAATGATTATTCTATTACTTTTTTATTCTAAATTATTATTATATTGTTATTTACCCTAAAATATTATTATATTACTTTTTAATAATAATAAATGAAAAAAAAATCCACCATGTGTCGCTCCGTACCATTTAATAATAATTTTCTAATAATTTTCTAGGATTTAACTTACAAAATTCATAATAAATAAAATAAAAATCCAAAAAGTACACCGAAAATTAGTAGGAACTCATTGTGAAATTCTCTAAGCTCTAAAGCTCCAAAAATATAATTTTATGTGATTCCATTACGGACGTCCTTTTTGTAATATGTTGTAGATTATGAATGTTTTGACTTTTCAAGGCTCTTCTCTGTTACTGTGGCACAGAATGCAGTGGAAAGGCCTAATTGGGTGAGAACATCCTTGAGCTCGTTTATTCGAAATATGCCAATTTTTCCTGCAGTAGCAAATAAAATTCTAATAAGTTCACCACAACAATAAGTAAAATCCACCAGCGAGGACACCAAAACAATTCACTGCAATAGTAATCAAATATGGAGGTATGAATAACAACTCTTATAACTAACTGCAAAAGTACAACTCTGATAACTAAGTTGCATGAGATACTTTAACATAAAAAAGAAAATATGGGATCAACTGTATTCCAGTAAAATGTCTTTGCTTCTTCATATCTGTCTATAGTTAAATCTTTCTTCATCAACTCTTTGTTATGTAAACCCTTGATAAGCTTTGAGTGGTTCCGACTTCGGACAACAAATTTCTCCGAAGATTTCCTAGAAAACTTGTGCATAAAACAACAGTCAACTATGATCCTCAGTGGGATCAAAATATCTCAGAACAGATAAAATTGGATTACATTTCCCAACACCCTCACAACTGCATCCATTTTTCCATTAGATGCAGTAACTAATGTATCCTAAATCCTTCCAGCAACTGCAGAATGGGCAGCAATATCTGATCCTCAAGGTTCAAAGAAGAAGCTATCTTCCACATTATTGTTTTATGTTATCAAAAGTCTTAAATATGTGTGGGGTATAGAAGTTTCAAAAGCATACACCTGATACAGGTAAGATTCACTACTTATTTGCACACGACTAGTTTTCTAAGGAATTCATTATTTATTTACACATTACTAGTTTTCTAAGGAATTCAAACCTTCGAAGAGAATACTGCTGATCTCATTTGACATCTGGAGTCAAAAACCAAACTTGGATTAAAAGGTGCCACAAGTCTTGCAACACAGCCATTGATTTGAACTCTTAAGTAAACTTTAAAATCTCAAATATTTTCCACTTAATATGACTATTACAGAGTAAAATTTCATAACACTTTAAAACCAGTTTTAAGTGTTCTGATAAACCTACAGTAAAGCTTATATGTTTAAACATCACAGATTCATGACCTTCAAAACTTTCTTAAAAACAGTCCAGTTATGATTTTGAAATCCTCCGCTACCTCCTGCAACGAAGGTTGTATATGTGAACAACGAAAAAAGGAAGGAACTAAAAGTAAGTCTCAAGCATGTCAGTGCAAACCATACAAGAGGCAACCAATATATACTCAATTCACAAAAGCTGCAAATAATTACTACCTTTTACTCTTTGTTAATAAGCAGAACGATCATGCATAGCAGCTGCCTCTCCATTCAATGGATCCAATGGGTTGGGATATAAAATAAGTTGGGGCAGAAACAGTAAGGGAAAAATTAACATTAAGCAAAAAGATATCACTGCAGTTGAGACATACCCAACTACATTATGTCATATACTAATTGGATAAACCAAGTGACACACATAAAGCTGCTAATTAAGGTTATTTCCACTAATGCTTACAATCACGCCAGTTGCATACTGGTTGACTAAATTCACTAAAGTAAAACAAAACCACAATTGACTAAATTAACAATAGCAAAGTACAATTTCTGAAGCAAATGTTCTACCAAATGCCAAAACTCCATCCACTACAATACAACTATAGAATTGCATCAATCAAATTGCATAAGAATCAACAAAAACTTAATATCCGAGCAAATTTCAGTACAATAATCATCAAGAAAAAAAATGTAATCAAATTGCAACCAATCAACTAAATACCTGGCAAAAATTAATGCCCAACAAGTACAAAATCATCACCGGACCAATTATTTAATCAACCACCAAACCAAACATACCAGCACATAGCCTCCCCAAGGATCGATTTAACAAAAAAAATAATTTTAATAATTTTAAAAAAAAATCTAAAAACAGATTAATCAGAACCAGAAAAACAAAAACATTTCAACTGAAATACCTGGATTGAATAGCAACAACAGCATGCACAAAACAAAAAAACTCTAGAAAACGATTGAAATCTTACTGGGGTGAACGAATTGGAGAACGACGACGAGGTCGCGACTGTGGCTTGACTTTGGAGTCGCGACAGTGGCTTCGCTGTGGAGGTCGACAACGGAGGTTGTGAGTTGCGGCGGCTTGGCTAGGGTCAAACTAGGGTTCCAAATTATGACGATGGATGGGTAGAGAACTGGATTGCACAGTGGATTGAACTTAATCCCTAAATTGGCGAAATTATGAACCACTTAAGAAACTCTAAATTTATAAATCACTAAATTAGAATTTAAAATTTATAAATAAACTCACAAATTATCTATATATTAAATTACAAAACCACCCGAAGAATAAGCAGAGGAAGAAGAAGATGACGAAGAAGCAAAAGAAGAAGAGGAATGGATGGGACTAGGAGTGGTGAATGAGGCGAGCTTGGGAATAAAGAGAACATGGGGAAAAGTGGGCAGGAAGGAGAGATTTAGATAGAGAGAGTGTAAGAAGGATTTGTTTGAGATTTCACGCTCTGGGAGAAACGTTCCTCTCACTTGACGAAGTATGTTTTCAAAACGGGTAATTGCAACCCGATTGTAGCATAACGAGTTCAGCCCTTGGATTGATCTGATGGCTATAAAGTGAACCCCTTATAACTTACACTTATAACTTTCCACTCATTATAGAAAGGGCCCCTAAGTAGCTAGCCTAAAGTCTTCATTACCCAAGAGTTTCCGTGGGCCTTATAGGCCTCCATAACCTTCCACACCACAATCCCTCATGCAAGCTCCATAAATCACATGACTTGGGTTCATGTGAGCTTGGTAGGTGATTGGCATATGAAAAATGTATTATTGGTTTGGCATGGCATGCACACTATTTCTATATTTATTTAATAAATTAATTCTCAAAATACAACTTGAATTAACACATGACCAACATTATATGTTATATTAGCTTCACCAGCAAAAACAACGTCTGCTTACAGATAGATTTTTAACTTGGCATGAGAAGCTTGTAGCATAGGAGCAAAACCATCATGAGTTTAGCATAAACAGAGAGAAGGCTGTGAATTCCTATGAGAAACAGGGGTTCTAAGGAAAAGGAAGTGATTCTAAGAAGGTTGGCTAAGGGGGGAGAGAGATGGGGAGGAACAATGGGTGGTTTAAGTAATTTCCAGCAGCTTGACGAAAAGTCTGTCAAGATCTAGAATAGCTTGCCAAAAGAGGGCAAATGAGGGAGAAGGGTGAATATAGCACGAATTTGCTGGGTTTTGCCGGTGAGAGAGGAAGCTTGCTCTCCAAATGTGGATTGATTTTTGTTGGGTAGAAGAGGCCTCATTTTATAGCCGTTGGGAGCTATCTTTTCCTAAGAAACCCTAATGGTTTCTATCCAATTTGGCCAAGCTTTTGCCTTCCTTTCTCCTCCCTAACCTTGACTTATCCTATCCTGGTAAAAATCCCCTCTGCCCAATCTCACGAAATCAGGGATTTTTGGGAGCTCAATGCTCTTCCCGCAGCTGCCTCAGTGGAGAACTCCCATTTTCAGCTATCTTTCTTCCTTCTTTTCTCCCCTTTTCCATGGCTAGATCTGATGGAGGGAAAAGAAATGGGTAGGTACACTGGTCTGAAGGGTGCCTTGGCTCCTAGCAACCTATGCACGCTAATACCCCATAGTTCTTTATGTGCTCCACCTTGATGTTCGTTATTTGCCCGTGTGCTGGAGCCTCCCAGCAGCTCACACCTATGGATAAATTTGATTTTTGTCGTTGTTTTTGTCTCCGGCCATGTGCTTGAGGATTGTAGATATTTTCTTGGTTTGCTTGGGCTTTCTTAAGGTGATAGGTAAGCCTACTAAGGGAATGGGCTAATCTTTTCAAGTGATTGGATATTTTATGAAGGTGATGGGCTAATTTTTCTACAGTATTGGGCTTTCTTTTTCTCTCTCTTTTATGCTTATCCACATATTTGGGCTCAAGAAATGGGCTTGAGTTTTGGGCTCCCAAGAAACCCGAAACTTCCATTTCTCGACTCATCAATAGGTCTCATGAAAGCTCGTTATCATCCATACCACAACCTACTTAGCAAGCCTCGGGTATTTGCGTGGCTTGGGCCCACTTAAACTTGTGCGTGGCTAGGTGTAAAATAATGATCTTCCGCTTGGCATGGCATGTCGATTGGCGTGCTCGAATTTTATCCCCTTTAAAAAAGGGACATGAGGCTCGACAGGATAATTAGCATGGGCTCGTAGAGCTAGTGCATTTTATAGGCTCATCTCAATTCTTAGCGTGACAGATTATTTATTTGGCATGGCACGTGGACTGTGGCTCGTGCGAGCATGTATGACGAACTCTTGCGTGCTCCAAACCGAATCTTTTCTGAATAAGGTGTTGTATTGGGATGAGAATTTATTCTGGCCCAACTGAGGATTTTTTGGGCCTCAACAGGCATCAACACATGTCCCATGCATTATTGGTTTTTCTATGATGCATTGTAGTCTTATGGCCTGTATTCACTAAGAGAAGATTACTTTAGGTTCAACGAAAGCAACAACCCTGCTATTATTCTTTGATGTGGGAACGTGATTTTTTTATATATATTTTTTGTGATTAAAGGATCACTGATGGAATGTTGATAGATAATAAAACCTTGAACACTAATTTGAGCCCATAACTTCTTGTTTCGAAGAGAACACTGAGACGAGTCAAAATAACATGGCAATTTGACATATCCAAAGCTCTTAGTGATTCTAGCGTTTGAGATATTACTAAAAGTAACTTTAGTTTTGTAATTAGCATTGTTATTCATATTATTATTCAATAAGTTTTGAGGTTTCTCTCGTTATTGCATTGCGTTTGCGTTACAAAAAAATGTGTAGATTGTTGATGTTAACTAAAATCGAAGCTTTTAAACATTGTTGAAGAAGAAAAAAAAAAATAGTACAATTTCCATGAAAACACAAGAAGCACTAATTGCATCACTGCATGTCCACAATATAATGGCCACATCAAGCTTTTCAATCAGAATTTGTTTTGGAAAAGCAGAATAACACACACTACTACATATGAACATTTTGGATGGTGATGAAAACTGTTTTCACTTTAATAAAAAGTATTTGCATTCTTGCTTTATCAATTTCCTTGGTGTTCAATGTGTTTAATTCCTTAGCCAAATAAAAAAAAAATTAACAATCTAGCCACAGTATGTGAAAGCTTTGGGATAGATACAATCTTAAACTCTTGTAAATCTTGGTATGCACATAGAAATCAAAGCAAAATTTGTGTCTCTTCTAGTTTTCAGAGTTGCAACGTCAATTGGGTGTTATATAAGAATGGTAACCCTAAAGAAGAAGACAGAAAAACTGGGGTAACTCAAAACTCAAAGAGGCAAAGAGCATTTAAGCAAAGTCTGGTTTGCCTTTTGCATGCTGACATATTATTGGAGGGTCAGGCCTTGCTAGCTAAAAAGCACATCTTGGTGAAAATTTCTCAAAAAGGCAAAAGCATGCTGGCATATATTAGGTGCTCTAGCTCGCTTAGCACATTTTGGTGAAAACTTTCTGCTTTCTGCTTTAAAAAAAAAAAAAAAAAGCCTCTCTTCATCAGTTTTGTGGTCTTGAATCTGCAAATCTTGAACGTAGCCTTCATATTCATATGGCTACAGCTGTATTCTGACTCCCCAAAAAGCTGTTTGGATGATACACAAACATTTAAATCTCTCTACCTGTATAGAAAAATCTTCAATACTCCCCATCCCAATTTAAATCTCTCCCTACAAGCTTTTCAGCTTTAATATCAAGTGCTTGTGGTTGGCAGAGCCTTCATAAACTTGACAACTTCCTGCCCCTGAACTCAATTTAATTAGCTGAGATGGCACAACAACTCAGCATAAAAATGAAGTGAAGCCATAGCTGCCTCCTACATTGGCTTTATCTTGAAGCAGACACATTTTAAAGTTTTCAAGTGCTACCTACAATGGCTGCTTCTCCTCACCAGAAAATTGATCATCAAGGTCCAAAGTTTCGTGCTGCAACTCCCCATTTTTTTAACATGATCGTAGACAAAAGACTTGTAAGCAAGCCCAACTCTCTCTTCAACTAAATACGTACTTGCTCTGCATTACAAAATACTTGTATGCTACGTTCTTGGTTGCTGACTAGTCACTAATTAGATCTGGTGTTTTACTCTTATCCAATCTTAGAAAAAATAGTATGGGAAAAATAGTTTTTTTTTTCTTTTTCTCTTTCTTCCCTCCTACTCTCCTCACCTTCCCCTATACATACACTGTTCATCATAGTAATTTTATGGGCCGCCAAGAAATTACAACTCTTATTTTTGCTTAGTTTGACAGATAGTAAGTGTTCATGTTTCTTCTGTCCAAAATTAGAACTCATTTTTGCTCATTGTTTATATATATATTATTTTTCCAATTTAAATTGGTGCCTCATTAAGTTTTTGAAAAAGGGTCTGGGAGTGCAAATAGACTAATTTAGATGACATGCCAAATTCTAGTTTTGCCTAATTTTGAAATGTTGGTACTGACTTTTCTAAGGTGTACGGTGCAAATCTAAATTGTGCACCTCTATCACAAAGAAAAAAATTCACTATTACATTCTAATAGGAACTCGAAAAAGCTCTGGAAATGGAACCGAATTGTGGTCTTTGTAACGAAATATTGTATCTATATTTGTTAATTGCATCTTAAATATTGTATCTATATTTGTTAATTGCAGAGAAATAAAGCATATGCTGCATTTACCATCCTGCAATTTTGTTCTTTTCAATTGGTGTTATATAAGAATGGTCACCGAAAAAAAAGAAGACAGAAAAAGCATTGTAACTCAGAACTGAAAGAGGCAAAGCGCATGAAATAGCTACTTGACAAGCTTTTGTTTTGTGCAGAGGGTGCCAAAGACATTTCTGGACAAATATGCTGAGCATCTATCAGAGCAAATACACCTTAAACTCCCATGTGGTTCAGAATAGAAAATCAAACTCAGAAGATGTAATGGTGAGGTTTGGTTTGGAAAGGGTTGGCCGGAGTTCTCTGAGTTTTACTCTCTCAAAAAAGGCAACTCCTTACTTTTCCGGTATGAAGGGAACTCAAAATTCCACGTTTTGATATTTGATAAAAGTGGCACAGAGATGGATTATCCCATAGCTATAACCCTGATTGAAGAAACTGATGAAGAAGATGATGTTAAGTCTGTTGAAAGTTTGGAGTATTTTCCAACCTTTCCAAAAACAAAGCACAAAACTGGTCGTTTGCTATCTCCTCTGCCTCAAGAGAAAAGCAGAACAAATCCTCGTTCTTCATCAAAGCCATCATCTTCATCTTCATCTAAAAGGGTTAATGTTGAAGCTGCCAATGAGTTCGTCTCAAGCCACCCATTCTTCAAAGTCACTTTGGGGTCATACCTTGTGATGGTAAGGGTCATTGACAACAAATAATTATACAACTTCGTTTGGTCATTCAATACTAATATTATCTATGTCATGCAGAATGTTCCAGCTAGTTTTCGGAAGCATTTCACTACAATGGAGACCCAAATCGTTGTGAGGCTTTGGGTCGGAGATAGATCGTGGCCTGTGAAACTGATTTTTCGTCGTTACAACGGTCAATTAAGTGCTGGCTGGAGAGCATTTTCAAAGGAAAATTCGTTGAAGGAAGGAGATGTTTGCATCTTTGAGCTTATCGACACGAACAACGTTGCACTGGTAGTAAACATTTTTAGATGCTGATTATTGAGGGGGTGCTTAGGGTTGATTTAAAGTGGCACATTAGTACTGTTGGGGTATTTGTTAGAACTGTTGTTGCGAGGGATACCATTTTATTCTTGATTTCTTTTTTCTTTTTAATTTGATCCGTAAAAGATGATTTTCCAATGTAGCTGTCTTTTTAATTTCCTATAAAAGTATTTTAAGTATAACATGTACCGTTAGCGACAAATTATCAGAAAATAGTCTTTGTCAAAATTTTATTAATCTAGTAATTTTCTCCTCTTCTGAAAGCATGAAAGTTTCTACTACACTACCGAAGAACATGATGATTGAACCTCATGAAATAGATGATCAAACATTTGTCAATTAAATAAAGAGAAAAACTACAAAGTTCATTTGAACAAACCTTGCCTCAATATGGTAATGTGGTTAATGAATCACATAAAGAAAGTTGTTTTCCACCATGCTATGTCTTTCACGTGTAGTTTGCATTCATTCATTTTTGTCTGTCATTTCCTTTTTCTCTCTTTGTTTCCCTCATGCATCTCTTCATTTGGCTCCCCCTACATATTCTTTATTTAGTGCCTAGGCAAAATTAGCCTCGAGAAGTTAAAGCTTAAACCAAGACAAATTTACTCACTTGTTCAAATAAAATGAAATACAAGAATTTCAACTAGACCAGTATATAAAATGAAGATCATACTTGTGAAATACATAATTTAAGGACAACAAATCAACACTTTTAAACTACTATCAATATGCAATCTATCGAGTTATCATGAAGAATCATAGTAACGGACATGGTATGTGCCAACCTTTCATCCAATAAATGTATATACTTGTCCAAAAGTTGAGATTTGTTGTACGCATTAGCTCTAGAATCAGTACAGTTATTCGAGTAGCATATACTATCAAAGAAACTATAATTGATTTAATAAATGGATAACTTAATCTTTAAGACAAACATATGGCATCGACAAGCACAATAATCGTACATATATCAAGTGACAAACACTTTCAAATGAACACTTTCAAATGGACAGTTGGGGTAGCCTCTCCCTCCCTTAAACTTTTCTGAAAAAAAAAAAAAAAAAAAAACTGGATAGTGTGAGACACCAATCCCTTAAGAGAAGTTCGCGTTGAGGCTACACTTATGTTTTTTTAGTAAACACTGTTTGTTTCGATATTGTATTTTTTGGACTCAATTTGCGAATATCTTTCCTGTTGTAGTGAAACTTTACCTTGTAAGGTTTCATGGTAAACTTGACCTCGCTGTACGGACAAGTCTTGTTTCTTCACAAGGTCTTCTCCAAGTCTTTCAAATTCCAATTTCAAAGCTGAGGACGACGACAAGGAAACCATACAAAGAAGCTCAAGCTCAAGATGGGCTTTGTGGGTCTCGTTCAATTTTCCCTTCAATGCTTTGATGTCCTTGCATGGTATGCTTCTCTCTAAGAGAATGAAAATCTTGGGACAGTGGAGTTGAGGAAATGTTTCTCAGAATACAAAATAATTTTTCATCATTTCATGTTGTTTGTGATTTCTTTTTTTGCAGGCCTCTACTTTCTCTGGTGTATCCTCTGTAAGCCTCTCTTCCCTCCCCACACATTTTTCTTTTGTTTTGAAGAAACTCTGTTTTCATCCTTGTAGAATCCACTTTAGCATCTTTTACTTTGCTCTTGTGCATAATTTTGATTCTGGGTATTTTTTTTTTTTACCAAATGAGAGTAATTTTTCGATATTACAATTTATGACGATGATGATTTTGATAATTATTTTATTTTATTTATTGATGTTGATGCAATGATGATGGTTTCCTTGATGTTTATTTTATTTTTTTGACAGATGTTGTTCCATTAGGGCGATTGAGGCCAATTCTGTTTCAGATTCTCAGAAGTTGAATACTTATTGGGTTGTCTTCTCTTTGATTCTGCTATTTGAACATGCATTTATGAAGCTCCTAAAATGGTAATTCTGTTGTTTATTTTATTGGATTTGCTTATTCTGGTTTCCAAATAAATGAATAGAAAAGAATACAAAAGGTGAAACCTTGCATATTTTAGGCAACATAAGCTTTAACAAAACTTTCAGCCAAGTTATTAGGAAAGCCTTTCTGGAATGTGAGTTTGAGTGAGGTGGTGAGTTTCCCCCCAAATTTGCTAAATTAATTTCTGGAATGTGAGCCTGACATGGGAAAGAAACGGAGATGTCGAAATAAAATTGAACAAGGAATCTCGAAGATTTCCTAGCCTTCACTAGAATCACAAGGAGAACAGAAATTTTCACAATGTGGCTGTTGTTCTCAATAGCTATGGAATTTTCAGATGTGAATTTGTGTGGCATATCAATTCATTGTGGTTTATTGAGACAAAACATAGTCTCATAAAGAGTTTTGAAGTTACTTTTTAAGACAGTTGTGATATATTGTGCATGTTTTCAGATATGTGGTAGCTTTCTGGTAATACATTCACAATTATATGGAGTCACACTTGGTCGTAAAAACACATTTTAAAAACTAACAGATATGAAAACATGCCGAAATCATAAGTTATTTGAAATTGTTCTCGTTGCTTTTTTCGAATTCAATTTAAACATATGAAATGGATGTAATTTATTCGTTCAGCTTCAGACTTCTTGTTCCAGAAAATGCCACATACCACATCTATGTACATAGTTCCACGGAGTTTTTACACAGAAACTTCTAGTGTTTTTTTCTTTTTAAGACTATGCTTTCATTTGTTTTTAAAAAATGAAAATGAAATTTATTGAGTTACCGAGTTAGATATCAGTTAGGTCCTTTCGGGCATAGTGCTGACATTTGTTTAAACTCTTCATTGTTTAATGATCATGGGGAGCTATAAAATTTGTTTCATCTGTTTATGTTCCCTGTTTTTCCATTTCTGTACCTGTCAGGCTCCCACTGTGGCCGTACTTTAGGCTAATCATTGTCTTCTGGTTGGTGATACCTCATTTCGGTGGTGCATTTTATGTCTATAAACACCTAATCTGTCCATGCCTCTCCATGGACCTCCAAATTGTTGTCAACTGGTTCAACAAGCGGAAGAAATCCTCGTTTGACAGAGACAATGTTTTTACCGAGGTGGAGAGATGTGCACAGGAGAAAGGACCTGAGGCTCTAGAAGAAGTTGTTGCTTCCAAAGTAAGTATGTTGAATTTGGTGAAGAAAATATCTTGTTATGCCTACAGGTGTGTGCACTTGTATAAATGCTTTTAACTGTGGAAAAACACGTTCTATGGAATCGTTGTCAGAGATGGACTAATAATACTTTTTTGCTTCAGTCTGAGAGAACAAAGTCAAATCCCGATGCGAAAGAGTTCAAAGCAGTTTCATCTCTGGAGAATAAAGAGGTACACTTTGTGAGATCCCTGATGCAACTCATACAATTTTCATAACACTTTTCTATACATTCCAGTGGTTTGTAGTTGATGTCTTTTGTTAGATGAAATCCTAGAACTGTGATCGTTGCAACAACCCCTGAATTTTGGCTTTCTCTGATTACTTCTTATGACTGAGAATTTCATTTTGATTTTGAATTATGCTTGATTTAAAGAGAAAATATTGTGAAATTAAGTTTGCATTTGCAATATAATTAAGAGCCTGATTTATTAATTTGATGAGCTAACCTTTAACTCCCTTGGTCTTCTTCACAGAGTCCAAATTAATCCAGAAAGCATAATGTTGCATAGAAGGATATCAAATCAGTGCAGATGATTCTGAATTTAAAAGAACCTAATGTTCCTCAGAAAATATATGCAAACATTTTCTCAAAATGCTTTCGTTGACTTTTTAGAACTCGTGTTTGTCAAAACAAATTGGGAGGTTTTACTTTACTTTTTTTCTTTCTTTTTAACATTTTTGTACATGCTCATTTCCGTTTTTGCAACAGAATTTCGTATGCATTTGCAGGTTAGTCAGGCAGAGCCTAATCTCACTGGAACTGAAAACAGTAGATTTCCCAGTATGGATATTAAAGAAAAGGCCATTGGGATTGCATCAGAGGGAGGAATTCTGAACATTCCACCTTCAGAGAAGGTTCAGGAGTGGATAAGTGCAGTCAGTCAGGTAACGACCCAAAGTGATACAACTTTTAACTCCTACCCGGACGGTAAAATACACGAGGCTGTATATGAGAAACTGAAAATAGAGAACAAGGCTGAAGCTAAGCTCACTCAGATGGAAAAGAGTACATTTGCTACCATGGAGACTCAAGAAAAAGTTGTTGAGGTTGTTACAAGTAGAGAAGTTATTGAGTCGGCCCTACAAGTCCAGAAAGAGTGGACTTGTGCCCTCTGTCAGCTAACAACTCAAAGTGAAGCGAGTTTGAACTCCCACCTCCGAGGCAGAAAACACAAGGCAGCATGTGAGGCACTGAAAGCAAAGAGCCGGCCGTTTGCGCCAAAAATTGCCCCGGCTTCAACTGCAAAGGAATCTAATCAACCTAACAAGGAGCGAGGAAAGAGTACAACGAGCAGTGCATCAAAACAAAAAGTTATTGTAGATGAAAAGGTGCAAAGCCAGAAAAATAGCATTCCAACTTCAAGGACAAAGACTTCTGATAAATCTAAAAAGGAGCCAGCAGAAGGTGCATCCATCAATGGAGGCCAACAACCTAACAAGGAGCAAGGAAAGAGGACAACGAGCAATGCATCAAAACAAAAAGTTATTGTAGATGAAAAGATGCAAAGCCAGAAAAACAGCATTCCAACTTCAAGGACAAAGACTTCTGATAAATCTAAAAAGGAGCCAGCAGAAGGTGCATCCATCAATGGAGGCCAACAACGAAATCGGAAGGAGGTTCCAAGCAAGAAGGATTATCGTATCTGGTGCAAAATTTGTAATGTGCACTGCCGTGGTGAGATTGACTTGGCATCTCATCTCAGTGGAATGAGGCATGAGAAAAATGTGCTAGAACAACAACAGAAGGAAAATAGTGTTCCAAGAATGAAAGGTCCCCCTCTGTGGTGCAAGATTTGTAATGTAGGCTGCTATACTCTGCTTGACATGCTATCTCATCGTAATGGATCGAGGCACTTGGATCTTGAATAGACTGGAATGTAGGGGTTGTGGACAGATAATGTTGGTTGCTCGCATTACTAATAAAGATACTGTAGAAAGAAAAAAAAACATTCATGCTCATGTATTTTCTAATTGTTTTCTAACTGTGGAAACTTAGGAGATGGCCCTATATGCATTTAGAGGTAGTTGGATTTTACTACTGTCTTGTCAAGCCAGTGAAAATTCAAATAAACTAGTTGTGAACGTGTGGCCACAAGTTGTGAGTTTTGAAGAATAGGGTTGACACAAACACGGTCTCTTCTGACTTGTTAAAGTACTTCATCATAAACATTTTGTTGAAATTCTTTACACCAAGGTGTTGGATTGTGGAAAAATGTATAGAATCAAATCCTTATTAGGCCTCTATTTCAATTTTCTATTGTAACATTTTTTGATCATCAATGAAGTTATTTGACTGAAAACATTAATTGAGCTCAAGCTTCAACTTTGGATTGAGTGCTCAAACTTCACCTCACTAAAGGACTCCCAAAGTAATAGAAAAATAAATAAATAAAAATAAGCACCAAATGTGGAATACGTGCATATATATAAGGGAAAAGACCTTGGCATTGATTTATTGTAATGCTCAGACAGGTTTCCAGAAAGGGAAATGTTTGTAAACATGGCACCAGTGGCTACAACTTAAACATACACTATTGGAGTTTGAAGCTGAAATTACTGCGCCTACTAGCTCCGTACTTTCCCTCGTTAAGAGATTTTATATTGTACTTATATTCCAATTACCAGAATCATAAAGCTCAGTATTATTGTTATTGTTTAACCTCCCATGGGTAATTTGCATGCATGGTCTTCCATGGACATGGTAGCCGATTCTCAAGCTCCTGCTTTGAAATCAATCTATAATTCCCTGTCACTTGTCACCACCATTGGAAGCTAATGGGACAGATATATGAATGATGCATTGCCAACATAATGGATGTGCAATTTGTTGAGTTATCACGAATCAACATAACAACGAGCAGATTCCGTGTTGACTTTTTATCCAATAAACCCTTCCAAAAGTCGGGCTTTGATGCATGTGTTAACGCTAGAATCATTGTTGTTATCCAAATAGTAGATAATATCAAGCAAACTATATCTGATTTAATAAGTCATTCGCGTTTCACATTTTGAATTGTTGACAATACTTGACTTGCACACCAAGATTCTCGTATTGATTGTAATTTATTTCCTTTTCTATTTCTGATTTCCTACTGTGAATAGAATTAGGGTTATAGTTTGACTTGGCTTCCAAGGTTACTTAGCCTCGAAGGGGTGATATACTATATGTGTCTCTTACAAGGAGAATAATACACTGCAAATTGCGACAATTTTTCTTCCATTCATATTTACAAATGCATGGCTTAATTTTTAAGACAATCATATGACTATTGCCCGACATCGACACCCTGGGAGAAAAAAAACCTTGAGGGTCGAGAGCCTGCACCAAGCACAATAGTCATACGTGCCAAGTGACAAACGCTTCAAATTAGATAATGGGAAACACACTTATCCCTTTTCACAAGTTGGCATTGGGAGGTTAACTACACTATTGTTGCTTGGTAGACTCTTCCATTACGAAGTTACTGTTTTAAAGCTTTTGTGGGAGTACAAACAATATTCTAACAAAACTACAAAGAAGGGGGTTTCTCACACACAAAGGCTCCATCCCAGTGCAGATGGAGGATGAGTATCTCACAGATTCCCTCATTGTCTACATTGAGAAAGAGCTTTATGTGAATATTGATTCAAATTCAATAATCAAATATTTTGATACACTCAAAGAGAGAAGGGTTCCACTTCACTAGGTAATCTCTTTAAATATTTTTGCAATCGACCATATTTTTTTGAAGTTGGATAATGTGTTTGATTTGGTATTTATTTATATTTTATACTTTTTCGTGTTATATTTGCTTGTAATGTGGCCTTATTTGATTTATAAAATTTTATTTACATTTTTGTTTCAAGAGAAAAAAGACTTATAATATATTTCTTGTAAATTAAAAAAAAAAAAAAAAAGCCTACCCTTTTAAAAATTCATGGGTCAGCCATTGCTCACATACACAATACCAAGATGCCAGGGGGTTTCGAATCTGAGACCACTGTTCTACAAGTCAAGATCATTTTCCACTATAGACATTTTTAAGCCTATGTTCATTTATGTTTTTTTTTAGTAAACACAACACATCTTATGTTTTTTTAATAGCTAAAATTACTAAAATACACATGCCACGTCAGCACAGTTAACGATTTTGTTTAGGAGTGCTGCTATTTCCACCCACCTGTCCTATTTTCCCACCCACTTTATCTTCAAAATTTTAAAAACAAATTTATCCTTGCAAAATTACTTTTAAGGACAAATTTAAAACTCTCTCTATTTATTAATATAAGCTTGACACATCATTAAAATTCAATCTAAGGGTTAAAAAAAAAGGACACATCGCCACTTTTACTTGAAGAAAATAAAACAAAGGGAACCTAATGTCCTGCTTCTTTCTTCAGAAAGGATGAATAGAACCCATCCAAACTCTGAAACTCAAATAGCAATTTTTATTGTCTAGTTTCATGCCATATTGAAATCCAATCCCTTTTTCGGACTAGAATTTAGAATCTTTAGTTTTTTCTACTTGGCTAATTTGTTTTCAAATCAGACCTAATATACTTCCTTCTTCCAAAAACAATAGAACCTTCAACCATATCTAGGCCTTAGAACTCAAAAGACAAAAAGGAATTCCTGATTGAGAGAAATAATCGAAATAAGATAAAATTAATAGTTTATTTTGAATATCAGAGAGAGAGAGAGAGAGAGAGAGAGAGAGAGAGAAGCAAAGGAACCATTCATGATCAATACAATGGTTCTATTTGGGTTTTGAGGGTTTATATTTTTTAAGGAAGAGAGGTTTGGGTCGTGTGGGGGAGGGAGAGACTTAAGTGGGGATGGGCTAATTGAAGAATTTTTTTATTGTAATGGAAAATATGAAAATACAATTAATGTTTTTATTTATTTATAAAATTACTAATGATTAGCAAAGAGAATTTACTAGAATTAATAATTAAAGGGTATTTTAGGAATAATGGTGGGTGGAAAGATAAGTTTGTGTTCTTTCAAATTTATATGGTGGGTGGTAAAATAGAACAAGGGGGTGGAAATAGCAACACTGTTGTTTAGGGGTGGGTATTGAGATCGGAAAACATAAACATCGAGCCGGACTAGATGAAAAAAAGGGGAAAAAAATCGGTTGACTAAAAAAGTCAACAAATCGACACCAAACCAGACCAGATTGATTCAAACCGGTTCCAGTTCCGATTTCGCACCTTACCAAACTGGACCGGTTGTGTATATTTTTATTTTTTTACAAAATTTTTTAAATCAAATGTTACATTTTTTAATCTCATAACTAATATTCCCCCAAGCCCAACTTCAAAACATCTCTCTTTTTTATGTGCCAATATCTCTCTTTGTATGAAATTGGATCATTTATAAATTTTCAAGCCCAAAAATTAAAATTTTAGTTGGAATTTATATAAAAATAATAATTTGAAATAATAATAATAATAATAATCCAGTCCAAAACTGAAAAAATTGAAAATCAGACTGGAACCCGTTCAAACTGAACTAGTCAGTTTCAAATTCTTTTTACTAAAACCGGATCGATTAAATAATTCTGGTTCCAATTTCAATTTTATGTGAAAACCGAACCAAACCAGAGTACGCGCCCACCCCTAGTTTTGTTTATGGAAATTAACAAAAGTGATAAAGTGAAAAAATTTCAGCAATTTTTAGAGATTCTGAGGATTAAGTGAGAAAATTTCAATTTCAAGGAGTAATGTGAGACTAAGCGCCCGTTTCAAGGGTAAAACTTGCTAAAATATGAATATGGTTTTAAATATATTAGGTTCTTCTTTTATTCTTCTCCATAAGGAGATATATATAATAGTTTACATGAGTGCTTTACAAGGAATTAGATATAGTAAATGATTAGGAAAGTATCTCCTAATTATACAATGATTTGACAACTATATAAAAATAGGAAAGTAAATCCCTTAATTAATCTAGGAAATAAATCTCCTTGATTAATTAGGAGACTCACTTCAACACTCCTCCTCAAGTTGGTGCATATACGTCACAAATGCCCAACTTGGTAAGTGAGTCATGAAATTCGTAGCACCCGAGTTGATAATTCATGCGGATTTTTGAGACTAGACCGAGAAACCAAATTTTATTTTTTACTCCACCAAGTGACTAGGTTACCTCCCACGAATGTAAAGTAACCAAAAGTAGAGCATCTATTTGTAATGAACCCAGCCCAATCAACATATGTATATCCGAAAACTTCAAGATCTTCATGTTTGGAGAACAATAAAACCTTTTCAAGGGCTGACTTTAAGTATCTTAAGATTCGATCAACAGCATTAATATGAGAAACACTGGGTGAATACATAAACTGACTAACCACACTCACAGCATATGCACTATCTGGTCTTGTGTGTGCCAGGTATATCAACCTTCCAACAAGGCGTTTGATACTGTTCCTTATTGGTTGGTTCTTGGTCCATGTCTTCACACAACTTGTGATTCATCTTAATGGGTGTGTCAACCGGCACACTAAATGACTTCTTCAGCAGGTGATTGGTGTGGTACTGGAGCTGAAGCGGGCAAAATCTCATAAGACAGTTCAATTTCCTCCTCCTGATTTTGACAGCGTGGAGAAAACTGATCGTTTTCCTCTGGTGACCGGTCGCTGGATTTTGGCGACCGGTCAGTTTGAAACAGCTTCTCTGACTACCAGTCGCTTTCCACTGGCGACTGGTAGTTTTGAACCAGATTCTCTGTATTCTAAGTACTAAGGGGGGGGCAGGTCGCTTTCCACTGGCGACCGACCATTTGATTTAGGAATTTGATGTATGAATTTGATGTAGGAATTGGATTTGAATATGAGAAAGTGGATTCGGTGGTTTTGGAAACGATATCCATGGCAGCGGAAGGATTGAAGAATAAGAGAAAAAAGATGTGTTTAGGGTTTCAGGATAAGAGGATATGAGGATGTGGGTATGAAGATCTGAATCTGACTCTGAAAATAAGAGGAAGACGATATGAGGAATTCGATTTAGGGTTTGTGTTTCAAGAAAATTCGATACGAGGATTTAGATATGGAAATATGAGGAATATGAGATGAGGAATTTGATTCAGGGTTTGTGTTTCAAGAAAATTCGATACGAGGATTTAGATTTGAGGGATTTGGATTTGGGAGAAATATGAGAAATTTGATATGAGGAGTTTAAAAAATACATAATCCCTGTGAACACGGCTAAGAACACAGAAACTTCTCTTCAATCCTCTTCTCCCCCTGAAGAGAAGGGTATGTCGGAGTCAAGAAATAGGCAAAATCTCCATGAGAAAGAGAAATAGATCATTTTTCACTTCCCCCCCTTTTTGAAGAAGAGGCGAGGAGAAATTTTGATATGAGAATTTAGAGACAACCGAGGATCGATTGCTCTGATACCATGCTAAAATATGAATATGATTTTGAATATGTTAGGTTCTTCTGTTATTCTTCTCCATAAGGAGGTATATATAATAGTTTACATGAGTGATTTACAAGGAATTAGATATAATAAAGGATTAGGAAAATATCTCCTAATTATACAATGATTTAACAACTATATAAAAATAGGAAAGTAAATCCCTTAATTAATCAAGGAAATAAATCTCCTTGATTAATTAGGAGACCTATTTCAACAAAACTCATTTTGCAAACGCTACTGCTGGCGTTTCATTTCTCATTTTTTTGCCTTTTTCTATTTGTCGGACGACTTACTTTCCAGTTGTAGTGAAAACTTTACCTTTATTATAAACTTGACTCTTCGAACAAAAGTTCCACGCTGTACGGACAAGCCTTGCTTCTTCACAAGGTTTTCTTCTCCAGGTCTTTCAAATTCCGATATCAAAGCTGAGGACGACGACGACGAGGAAACCATACAAAGAAGCTGAAGTTCAAGATGGGCTTTGTGGGTCTTGTTGCATTTTTACTTCAATGCTTTGATGTTCTTGCGTGGTATGCTTTTTTCTAAGAGAATGAAAATCTTGGTACAGTTGAGTTGAGCAAATGTTCTTGTTCATCATTTCATGTTGTTTGTGATTCTTTTTCTGCAGGCCTTTACTTGCTCTGGTGTATCCTTTGTAAGCCTCTCTGCCGCCACACACATATTTATTTTATTTTGAAGAAACTCTGTTTTCATCCTACTAGTGTTTTTTTCTTGGGATAAATCCTACTAGTGTTCACTTTACCATCTATGGAAATGGGTTTTTTTTTTTTTTTTTTTTTTGTCTACCAAAATGGGAGTAATTTTTCGATATTGCATTTTATAATGATGATGCTTTTGATAATAATTTTATTTTTTTTACTAATGTTGATACTGTGTTGATTGTTTTTTGACAGATGTTGTTCCATTAGGGCGATTGAGGCCAATTCTGTTTCAGATTCTGTGAAGTTGAATACTTATTGGGTTGTCTTCTCATTGATTCTGCTATTAGAACATGCATCTATGAAGCTCCTAAAATGGTAATTCTGTTGTTTAGTTTATTGCATTTGCTTTTTCTGGTTTCCAAATAAATGAATACAAAAGTTGAAACCTTGCATATTTTAGGCAACAGAAGCTTTTAACTGAAGTTTCAGCCAAGTTACTATGAAAGCCCTTCGGGAATGTGAGTTTCCCCCCAAATTTTGCCCAATTAATTTGGTTGTCCATAATATTTGTTTCTTAGTACATAGAAGGGAAACAAATGGAGAAGCCGTAATAAAATTGAAAAAGGAATTTCAAAGATTTCCTAGCCTTCACTATAATCAAAAGGAGAGCAGAAATTTTCACAATCTGGCTGTTCTCACGAGCTGGAATCTTGTGACTGGTATGGAATTTTCAGAAGTGAATTTGTGTGGCATATCAATTGATTGTGGTATTATTGAGACAAAACAGTCTTATAAATAATTTTGGAGTTACCTTTTAAGATGGTTGTGATCTATTATGTGGTAGCTTTCTGGTAATACATTCACAATTATATGGTCACATTTGGTGGTAAACCACACTTTTTATATACAATAGTTTAACAGACATATGAAAGCATGCCTAAAGAATAGGATTATTTAAAATTCTTCTCATTGCTTTTTTCTAATTCAATTCAAACTTATGAAATGGTTGTAATTTATTCGTTCAGCTTCAGAATTTTTGTTCCGGCAAATGCCACATATCAAATCTAGAGAGTTAGATATCAGTTAGTTCCTTTTGGGCATAGTGCTGACATTTGTTACAACTTTTCTTTGTTCAGTGATCATGAGGAACTATAAAATTTGTTTCTATGTTTCTTAATTTTCCATTGCTGTACCTGTCAGGCTCCCTCTGTGGCCATATATTAGGCTAATGATCGTCTTCTGGTTGGTGATACCTCATTTCGATGGAGCTTTTTATGTCTATAAACACCTAATCTGTCCATGCCTGTCCATGGACCTCCAAATTGTTATCAACTGGTTCAACAACCGGAAGAAATCCTCGCTTAACAGAGACAATTTTCTTGCCGAGGTGGAGAGATATGTAAAGGAGAATGGACCTGAAGCTCTGGAAAAAATTGTTGCTTCCAAAGTAAGTAGGTCGAACCTGGTGAAGAAAATATGTTGTTATGTATCATAGGAATAAATTAGTTTTTAGAATATGCCTACAGGTGTGTGCACTAGGATAAATGCTTTGACCTGTGGAAAAACATATTCTATGGAATCGTTGTCAGAGATGGACTAATAATACTTTTTTCCTTCAGTCTGAGAGAACAAAGTCAAATCCCGATGCGAAAGAGTTGAAAGCAGTTTCATCTCTGGAGAATAAAGAGGTACACTGTGTGAGATCCCTGATGCAACTAATACAATTTTCATTACACTTTTCTATACACTCCAGTGGTTTGTAGTTGATGTCTTTTCATAGATGAAATTCTAAAACTGTGATCGTTGCAATAACCCCTGAATTCTGGGTTTCTCTGTTTACTTCTTCTGAGTCAGAATTTCATTTTGATTTTGAATTATGCTTGATTTAAAGAGAGAATATTGTGAAATTAAGTTTGCATTTGCAATATAATTAAGAGCCTAATTTATTAATTTGATGAGCTAACCTCTAACCTTCCCTCGGTCTTCTTCATACAGTCCAAATCCAGAAAGCCTAATGTTGTACAGAAGGATATCAAAGCATTGCAGATGATTGTGAATAAAAAAAATAGCCTAATGTTCCACAAAAACTTTATGCAAACATTTTCTCTCTTTGACTTTCATTGACTTTTTAAAAACTCTTTGTGCTAGTAGTCTCTTCATTTCCATTATCGCAACAGAATTTTGTATGCTTTATCTGAGAAGACTGGAAGCAGTAAAACAATTTTTCTTTTTGGACCTCATCTTCATTGAATTTGCAGGTTCGTCAGGGAGAGCCTAATCTCACTGGGACTGAAAACATCAGATTTCCCAGTATGGATGTGGAAGAAAAAGCCATTGGGGTTGCATCAGAGAGAGGAGTTCTGAACACTCCACCTTCAAAGAACGTTCAAGAGTGGACAAGTGCATTCAGTCAGGTAACAACCCAAAGTGATACAACTTTTAACTCCCACCCGGACGGTAAAATACACGAGGCTGTATTTGAGAAACTGAAAATAGAGAACCAGGCTGAAGCTAAGCTCACTCAGACGGAAAAGGGTACATTTGTGGTCATGGAGACTAAAGAAAAATCTGTTGAGGTTGCAACAGGTAAAGCAGTTCTTGAGTCTTCCCAAAATGTCCAGAAAGAGTGGACTTGTGCTCTCTGTCAGCTAACAACTCAAAGTGAAGCAACTTTAAACTCCCACCTCCAAGGCAGAAAACACAAGGCGGCATGTGAGGCACTGAAAGCAAAGAGCTGGCCATTTGCGCCGAAAATTCCTCCAGCTTCAAAGGAATCTCATCAACCTAAAGAGGAGCCAGGAAAGCGGCCAACTAGCAGTGCATCAAAACAAAAAGTTATTATAGATGAAAAGGCGCAAAGCCAGAAAAATAGCATTCCAGCTTCAGGTACAAAGACTTCTGATAAAACTAAAGAGGAGCCAGCAGAAGGTGCATCCATCAATGGAAGCCAACAAGGAAACCCGATTGAAGTTCCAAGCATGAAGGATTTAACTCTGTCGTGCAGTGTTTGTAATGTGCTCTGCCCCAGTGAGATTGTCATGGCATCGCATCTCAATGGCAGAAAACACCAGAAAAAGATGCAACAACGACAACAGAACCCAAATTAAGTTCTAAGGAAGAATGATTTTTTGTGGAACATAAATCGCCACCATTGAGAACTGAGTTGTAGTGACACACCACAACCCACTTAACTCGTTTTTCATGTATTCAAAGCACTAAAATATTGCCGACGGGGTCAGTCCAATGGAATTGACTTGCAGACCAATGGTCTCAGTTTCTCATGCACTTTGATAGTGTGTGTTAGAAATCCCTCTTCCCCTTGTAATTCCAACTATAGCTTGTATTCGGGGAAAAAAAAAACCCTATAAAATATTTTAACAATCAAAGGACCTCTTTTATGCCATATTCCAGATTGTTATCTATCATGTTTCAGTTATAATTTTTAATTGGTTTCTTCTGGATGCTAGTTGACAATGACATAAGCAATTTCAAGTTGTCTCAATACTCACCCCGTAGAGAGCTAGTCTTGTTCTCATTTTTAATATTTTTCTTTTGCATTTTCAAAACAACTCGACTTTTAGATTCATCTGCCGACAGCATCACTATCAATCATACAGGTCTACTCAAGTGAAAAACCTTACAACATGTAACGTTTTGCTATCCTGCACTATGACACGTGAAAAAGTTCTCCTACTTGTTGCGTTATTAGCTTGTCATTGCGTTATTTGTTGGAGATAGCACAGGGTAGAGATGATACTAATTTCCCAGGGGTAATGTTTGGTTTGGATGAATATTAATTCCATTCTTCATCAATTTTTAAAATTATATGGTTAACATTTTGGTGAAACTCCTTACAGTAATTCGTTATGCCAAATTTCATCTTTTGACTGAGCTCCGGAATGAGTATGCCCAGTTGGATCATTCATTCCCTCATCTGGCCATTTTTAACCAAGTGTGCTAGGTCACCTCTTTTTAATGAGTACAGTTTCTTGCTTAAACATATGTTTTGCCCTATCAAAACCCCTACCTCACAAAAGGAACTACCACAGTAAAAAGAAAAACGAGAGCCTCAAAACAAAGAAACCGATTGTGGAAGAAAGCACAAAATATAACAGGAAGACGACCTTGACATTGATTTATTGTATTGTTCAGATGAGTTCCAGAAAGGGACATGCATGTTTGTAATCATGGTAACTATGCCTTCTGAGAAGTAGGCATTGCAAGATTAACTACACCGCTCCCGGGTAAATTCTTCCATTGCTGAGTTACTGTTTTGATCTGGGTGAAAAAGTTAACACCAGCCTTACCTGTAATGCATACAAAAACTCTTCATAATTTACCAGAACGACATAATTCATTATATACAACCATTTTTTGAACAATAACTGCTCAAAAACAGATTGCTACCATCATAAAAAGAGTTGAGTAACAGGTGGAAGAGATATTTTACCATAGAAATTCAGATCGCCTGCAAAAGATGCCTTGTTGCCAGTAAAAGAGAAAAATGGCAAGGGAACTGGAATAGGAACGTTGATTCCAACCTATTTCATACTCAAAACAAGTTAGAGAGTGATATAACGCGTCTCTTTATTTGCCATATTAACTTGCAAATTCAGCAGCAGCAGATGCTCAAAAGACTTAGTTTACCTGTCCAGCCTCTATCTCAGTCTGAAATTTCCTTGCAGCTACCCCAGATGTAGTAAAAATAGAAGCTCCATTGCCATATCTGTTAAAAAAAAAAAATCACTCATGTAAACCACATAAAATATCTCTTCTAAACTAACGCTATTTAAGGCAACAAGAGAAGCAGTAATTAGTACTTGTTTCTGTTAACAAAGCTTATTGCCTCTTCTAAGCTGTCAGCCTGACATTAAGAAGAACAAAGGATGTGTTAACAATCTCCATACCACGCAAGGAGAAAGATGACAGGCAAAGAAACAGGAATCCAGTCAATCAACATACCTCCGAGCAAAGAAGAACCGGACCAAAAATTTCTTCCTGCACAAAAGAAGGTAGAAAATAATCAAGTTCCTTCCAACATAAAGATTCAATTGGTTTTCATCCTTAGAAATTTCAGTCCATATCAACATATACAAACAAATACAAGGTGCTGAATCTCTTGGTATCCTACCAAATATGAGCCTAAGAACTTGGGTCTTTTTAATGGAGAAGGCAACCCCTACTGGGTAGCCAACAACCACCATCTGTTTTGAAAATACAATGGAAAAATTGAAAGGGAAAGAAACTAAAAATCTGAAGAAAAAAAAAAAAGATACCTTGTGGCACTCCATGTCAGCTGTAACATTTGATAAGATTGTGGGGCCAATGAAATTTCCATGCTCATATCCTGGAACCTGTTTGTTACCGATGATGAATAAGTTGATAAATGACCAGTTTATCTTTAGAAAAGCTGAGTCAGGCAAGCACATTAACCATCTAATATAACATAGAGAGGGGAGAGACTTATCATTAAAATGTCAAAACTATTTTGTGCTAGCAAGTTAGCAATAAGTGGGAAGCATCAAAATATAAAATGCTACCGCTATATTTCTGCCATCAAGCAATAGCCTCGCACCACTTTCAACACCAGACTGGATTAATTTGCATATCCGTTCCTTTGCCTGTGAACGAATCCAGTAAAAATTCATTAACAGAAACTAAAGAGTGAAGCCAATGTCAACCACATGAAGCATGCACTTTAACAACTAATATGTTATTTGGTTAGTCATTCATGTAAATGTGAATAATTTATAGAAAGAAGACTTAAACAATGTCACTCTTTGGTAACCTAATTGGTAGTCTGGGAATGGGAGGAAAAAGGAAAAAAGACTTTTAAAGTGCTTACTTGTTTGCTAATTACGGGACCAAGGTCAGCATCAGGTTCTGTTCCAGCACTTACTTTCAGAGCTTTGGCAGCTTCCACAAGTTTGTTCTCCCTGGAAGAGTTTAATAGTTAAAATCTAATGTCAGTCTTCAAACTCAATTTTCTTTTTTCTTTTTTAAAATTTTTAAAAACGCCTAGATTACTTGGAAATAACAAGATATCTGGGACACCAATGATTGAGAAAAAAAAACAAAACAAAACAAAAAACTGCAACGACAGAATGTAGGTCACTTCTTAAAATGTTCCATAGAACTGATACTTATTTTACTAAGCACTAATAGATACTAATAAGGTGGGTACAGAATTGAATTCATTTACCCTAAAATAGATAACAAAGAATTGGAACTTAATCATGTTCATTTCCTAGTCTGCTTTTACATTGTGTTTTTTAATAAATTTAAAAGAAGCTTTCATACAAGAGTTTGTAGAAATAGTAAAAAGTTCCTTTGCTTGACAAGTGAAATGAGCCATTTTCAGGAGGATAAGACTTGTCACAACAGGGATGGTTAACATGTATAATTCAGATACTTCAAATGTCTAAAGCCATTTTCCTAAGTGAGGAATGTGTAATGTTTTTATTTTGAATCTACATGAAGGTTGGATAAGGTTCTACTAAAACCTTATCTTGGATATGTTTTTTTAGGGGAGTCTTCTAGGAAACAGAATAAGGGTGAATATTGGTTGGTCTTCTCAAGCACCACTGAACTCTTTTTGGAGAAGCCTTTTAGAACATAGAACGTTGCCAGAGCAGCAAGTGGAGATGGATTTGAAAAGGTAAGGACATCGAAGGTCAATAAAAACCTTACTTTGGTAACACTCTGAAGGTAAGTTTAAAACTTTCAACCTTCAAAAAAAAGGATACGCGAATGTGGAAGGCATAAACCTTAATGAAATTAAACATATGGAAAAAGAAAAGAGAAAAGAAAAAACATAATACCATGGCTTTGAACCTCCAACAAAGACAACTGTGCTGAGTGCCATGCACCGTTGTCCTGCAGCACCAAAGCCAGCAGCAACTAAAGCATTCAAAGTAGCATCAGCACTTGCATCAGGCATGACAATTGCATGGTTTTTTGCCCCCATATTAGACTGGAAAAGTAGTTAACCAGGTAACCAATTCATTTCACTTTCAACTGGCACAAGGGTATGAAAGCCACCATTTGGCTCATAAGAGAAACAGTTAAATACAAAGCGGACTTACCTGAACACGTTTCCCTTTTGCTGATGCTCTTGAATATATGTGCATGCCAGCCTTTGTGATGTAAACATAAGAACATTGTGTAAGAGTATAGCTAGGCCAACTGATACATCACAATAAAATTGCAAAAAGAAGAAGAATTTTTCCTTTCAAAAAATTAAATATGATAAGAGCATGCTCTTTTGTACCAGAAACATAGTGGTTGACATGCAAACTTATAGGTCTGAACAAAAGTTCACAACCAAGGTAAGAATAGAAATATTAAACCTGAAAGTTAAATTTATTCTGTAAGTCAACAAACAATTGTTGGAACAAATTAAAGGTGTCAGAACAGAAACCAACAAATTAATCACTCAAAGCAACATTCGAATTTGTCTTGCCAAAAAAAATGTCTGGAAAAATAATTTCAAAAGAGAAAACTTAAATTGTTATCATACTTCTAACTCTAAGCAACTTTGCATCATAAAGTAAACATATTGGGGTCGACTTTGAAACTAAAATCACTTCCACAAACAAACTATGAGTTCATAAGAAATTCTCGGTGACGTGATATGGCTATCAACTGAATTGAAGACTTTATGTAGGGGTGGTGAGTACAACATTAAAACCACAATAGTTAGCTACATATTGGAATAACAATTGAGTTCAGGTATTTTTAATTTCTTTTTGGGATTGAAAATAAATTGAAACACGCATAACAGTCCAGAATGTTAAGACTACAATGACTATTAGTGTTGTTAACTTAACATTGCAGATTAAGATGATAAAACTATACATAAAAGTACAGACAGAAATTGGAATATGGATGTAATCACTGTGAGAAAACTTACAGTATTAGAACCCACAAATGATACAGCTTTTATATCCTCGTCATCACAAATTGCATTGACAATATCCTGCCACAATGTAATATACATTCAGGGAAACCGATTCCACTAAAGGTACCAAACTTCTGATATGAAAGCTTCCAAAAAATTCAAAAGTTGTCTTTGGAAAAATCATTGCAAATATAATCACAACTGTACAACATATGGTATACATCACTGTTGGGATTTACAGGTGCAAAACTCTTAGCTTCTCTTGCTCACACTTTTTCATGCAACCAAACTACATTTACATTTCTAAGGTATATATACAGGGTTTAGAAATAATAAGTTATCAATAAAAGAAGCAGTGAAGCTTTCCTTCACAGGGAAGGACATCACGTGTCATCTGCTTCACTGTTAATATCTGGCCCCACAGTAATGATTTACACAAAAAACTACAGCCCCAAGCAAGTGAAAAAATTGGCTTCTTTTTGTGGATCCTTCTACTTTTATTCTCACCAATGACCCATGAGATGGCAAATATATCCAAAATACATATAAAAAAGATTTTCAACATCTTCGGAGTAAATATCAATCAAAATCCTACATGAATCGTCGAGAGCATCTGGCCATCTAGTTAGGCACAACTTAAGACAATAAGGTATAGTAGGGCTAATAAAAGTAGTTTGAGAACAATCATACATTGGTTCCATGAACAATATTTAAGACACCATCAGGCAGACCAGCCTCCATTGCTAACTCTGCCAGAATTACAGAAGCCCCTGCTCAAAAGAAAATATAACAGATCCTTTTTTAAATAAAAGCATGGAGATTAAAGTGTATCCATGCACGCATGAACTGACCTAAAATAGATGTTAAAGAAAATTTAGAATGCACAACAACCATGCTGTAACCAGCGTACATGCAATGAAGAAAAAAAAAGTAACAAGTCAGACAATCAAGATGACATCCAAGGGGATCTATCAATATATGACTGATGATTTCCGTAGATCCTTGCATCTGACATATTTTAGCAAAGTTACCCTATTTACGCTATTTAAGCACAGTGCAGAAATTAAGCATTTAGAAATATCACCCTTCAAGTTTCTTGAAGATCAAAGTTCTTGTTATAAATTCAACAAGTTCAAACAGAAACAACATCTACAGTGTCCAAAAAAACTATAACGATCTATCATCAAATATATTAATATGAAATATAGATTGATATATGATAACACAAACATCAGGGTGCAAATTAAATTTTTTAATGAACTTTTTCTTGCTTCTATGGTTTTATGAAACAAAAACTTGAGGGAGGTAATGCTCCAGGACTAGATACACTGAGTTCTAAGTAAATCATAATCACCTGGATCTTTTTCTGATGGCTTTAAGACAAAGGTATTCCCACAAGTAACTGCAAGTGGGAACATCTGCAATAAAATCAGGAAAGGATTAGAAACCATTGATGTTTTCTTTTTCTTTATTTGAAGAAATGGAAAGTCAATGAAGTACCATTTAAGAAATAAATTTATAAATAAATTTTAAAAAGAAACCCTGGTGTTTGTGTGCTTGCGAGAAGCAACTATAAAGACAGAGATAGAAGGATTCATTGCTCGATCAGATGCATTATTACAGTTTCAGCATGCTTAAGCATTTAGATGATTGGGGAATATACAATGTTTAAATAAAATTTTAACAAGAAACCAAAAAGAGGGGAGAAAGATAGTAAGGATAAATCATGTATATGAAAAGGAAAGGAAAAACTGATGGCCATTTCAATTCAATCATGCCACAGGGGAAGAAGATAGTAAGCTCACCCACAAGGGAATCATTGCCGGAAAGTTGAAGGGACAAATACCAGCACAAACACCAAGTGGCTCTCTAATACTGTATGTGTCAATTCCATTTGATACGTTAGAAACATACTCCCCCATTTGCAGAGTTGCCGTACCACAAGCATGCTCCACCACCTCTGAATAAGAAACCAATAAATTCTCAGAGCTTCAACATCACCCACTAAACTCCGTAATTATCCTGCAGAGAATCTTATTGACAACAAAGTACAAACACTGACCAAGCCCACGAAACACATCTCCATGTGCATCCTTCAATGTCTTTCCCTGTTCAGTGGTAATATTCAAGGCAAGCTTATCCTGAAAACAGAATAAAGAGATTTGTATTACTCAACCAACTGTATCCTTATTTAAATGTACAGAGAAAGACTATTTCAAAGTTCAAACCCAGTGCACTTACAATGTCTCTCCGAATAAGCTCTTGGAGCTTGAACATGACACGTTGACGGGCCGTAACTGGTGTGTGGCGCCATGATTGAAAAGCCTGCTTTGCTGCAGACACTGCAGCTTTAAACTCTTCATTTGTGGTCAAAGGAAGTTGTGAAACAACTTCTTGTGTTGCCTATGACCAAGTTTTAAATACAAGATAACAACCATGAATTCTGTAAAGTTAACAAAAAGAGAGAAAAGAAAAGAAGAACTGAAGCATATTATGCACTTACAGGGTTGATAACATCAATGGACGCAGATGATTGTGATTTAACAAAACTACCTCCAATTAGATTGGGAACGCTCTGATACAACAAAACCAATTAAATTAGATTAAATGAGAAAAATGAATATACAGTTTACAGTAATTCTCCAATCTGAACTTTCCTCCACTTGAAATTGGTAGTTAAATCAAAAGTTGAACCCCTCAAAAGAAAATAAATAAAATCCCAACAGCTGCTTCCATTTCATTTCTCTTCATCTTTTCGTTTTTAGACTATTTTCTCAACGGCCAAACAAATCATGATAACCGAAGTCTACTCAGTAACAGTAACCATGAACCCACTTGAATACAAACAAATCATGTACTCGTCAAAATAAAAAATACATAGTCAAAACTACAAGCTACATGTGTAAGAATGATACATCATTTTCCCGAGAAAGAGTTCATTTTTCCTAGGAAACAAACAGGAGCTAAGCCAGGCTAAGATTGATTACCGGAGGGCTACCCTGCTTGGAAGACGGCTCGGCAGCTGTGGAGAAGTGAGAGCTTCTGAGAGCAAAGATCGCAGGCCTCAAAGCCTTCAAATTTCTCACTGCAACACAACAATATTAACACGTTGCAATCAAATTTCAAATCTTTTTTATCAAAATCATCTTTGTTTTAACTTGTGTACCTCTTTGAATTGAAAGCTGCAACATTTTTTCTTCTTCCCTGTTTTTTCGTTTCGCTCAATTTGATGAAAAGTGTCTCTGACTTGGAAGCTTTTATCAGTTGGCGAGAAACACCCACCCTTGATGACTGAGTAACTGCAGTGTATCAATCTCTTCGTATGTTATCCGACGGCCAAAATTTTGCTGACCCAACCGGGCCCACCTGTCTGATTGGAGGTACTTTCTAATTAAAAATTTATTGCTGACTATGAAGCACGAAATATATGCATACACCAAATTTTCATGTTAATCCACTCAGAGAGTGTTTTCTTTTATAATTTTTGGATTAACTACATTTTATACCCTTGAGGTGTGGCCGTATCAAAATGGATCACGAAGTTTCAATTTCACGAAGAAGGAAATGAGAGCATAGAATCATTGCAGGAATAGATGTATTTTCATTCTTGGGTTACAAATCCTTTGCAATATATTAAAAACTTTTAACAGTAATGTTATGGACATCAACTTACATACCAACTGTTGAAAGTTTGAATGAAATTCAAGGACATTTGTCTTACATTGGTAAAAAGAAGAAAGAGTGAGGTCTTTATAAGTGTGGAAGTCCCACACTTAGTAAATAAAAGTTGGACTAAGTGGAAGCCAATTAGGCTTCAAATTCGATTTGGGTATTGAATATTATATCAATAATATTTAATATTTAATTATAAAAAAGATGGGCCTTGGGGCACTTCATATTTAAATTAATTTTTTAGTTTTGAATTAATAATTTTTTAAATTCAGATTAGTTTAATTAACTGTTTTCTAACAATTATGACTCTTCTTATAAGGTTTCAAAAGTTTATTTAAATCAAATAAGGCTTCATTCGTCAAACACAGAAAAAAGCATTCTACAAGCACATTCATATGTCCGAGAGGAAAATAATCAAAGTTCGCCAGATTCTAAGTCCTAGTGTTAGGGCTTAGAATACAAATATAATTAAATCCTGGGAGGCAGTCACTTGTAGACCTTCAAGCACCAAGAATGAGTGAAATTATTGTATTTAGGACATTGCATCAAATCTGCAAGCCTCTATCTCAAATTCAAGTCAGTTTATTTATTTATTGTTTACTATATTTCAAATTACAGTTTGTTATATATTCAATTTCGTTGGTATTTATATATTGTTGATATATATATATATGATAGCTGACAAGAGAAAAAAGCTCAACGCAGATACTTTGAGGTACAAATTTTCTCCTATTAATAGAAGAATGATGAACTATATGTAAGAAGAAGTAGATTTAATTTCTTCCATATTTATTATAAAAAATATTAAAAAATCTTTACTAATGATAATTGAAAAAAAAAGTACGATTCCTTTAGACGACAGGTTAGCTTACAGCTTCCTTTTAATATATTTACGAAAAGTTTTGTTCAGACCTAAAAAAGTTCTAAGTCAACACATCAATTTTCTTTCACACCATGTGAATTCTTATTTGAAAATTTAAAAAACTTAAAACTAAAATAAGTAAATCAACAAAACCCAGAAAGCAGAACACCGCCCCTCCCTCCCATGGCCACCCGTAAGTAGAATGACCCATTTTGATCATCATTCAACTATTTTGACCGGTGGCGTCAAAACTTTACAGTTTGACTCTTTGAGCCGTTTTCATATAATAAAAAAAAACTCTTTTAATCAAGTACAAATTACATTCATAATTCAGTCACAACAAAATAATGCAACGTTCTCTAGCAAATAACATTAATATAATATCTAATAAATAAGGTCTTACTTCAGACATAACCACAAATGACCAATACAAATCAGCCGTGTAACGCCAGCAAACTTTCGTCAAACCAAGAACCACAACATATAAAACAAACTTAAAAGATACAAAACTATGTGCAATAAAAACTTACCAGAAAATCAAGACTTATGCTCTTATTTGCTCATTTACGCGCACCGAAGTTAGTCATTAATATTGTTGTTATAATATACTCCTATATATAATGGCGAGAAAAGAGGCGTTTTTCTTTTTCTTTCAGAACATGCAAAAGAAATGTTATTCTTCATCAGTTCTTTACCATCAAACATTTCCGATTATTTGAGCCTTTTTTGTATAAACATTTTTGGGGTTAATAGAGATGTTCCAAGGGGTGGACTGTGTGCATACATGGGCTTAAGTTGGCTAGAGCGGATGTGCTCCATATTCGGCACCTGAGTTCGAATCTCCCTCCCCATAATTTAGAATAGATTAAAGTAGAATATCGTTTGTATAAAAAAAAAAAGAATGGACCGTGTGAATTAATTAGTATCACTCGGAAAGGCTACAGTGGTTCTCGTGCATTTTGTTGGAATAAATTAACTACGAATTAATGGATTTGTTCCTGTTGTATTCAAAAAGTAGTGGGAGGCAGACCAACCAAAACAAAAGTTGTGGAGGCTTATAAGCTCAAGAAAGGGACGATATGGACAGAGTAGAGAGACATATATGGGGGGATTGAAATGTTTGTTGTGTGTTTGACAATAAGCAGATAACTTGCATTAAAATCCATGTATCCAGAGTACTATTTGTTTTTCTGCGTAGCTTCTGTAGATCATTTCTGATTATCTTTATTCATTTTATTAATCATTTTATCAATCATTATATATAGATGGCTTGTACGTATCACCATTTGTTTTTCGAGGTACGTAGCTTATATTAGAGAATCTATAGAGATCATTTTTGATTATCTTATCCATTCTATTAATCATTTTATCAATCATTAGTGTTGAATGGAAAGTTCTAAAGTCATACCTTAAGCTAATTACCCTTTTAAAATAGGTGTGAAACTATGGTGATTCATCAAACTCTTGTCCATGTCAATTTTTTATTTTTTGTCTTTGAACATATTTGTTCTTATCTTTGAAATTTAATTGTACTTCTTTTACCTACTTTTAGAGGTGTAGATATATCGAATTTTCTTGAGTACACTTACGTACTAAGTACATATATGCAGTATCCACCGTTGTGTGCCCAAGAAAAACCGGTAGATATATAACTTCCCCTTAATTCTAATAACTATATAATGTGATCTACTCGAGATCGTCCAACAAGAAAAGGCTATAAATATTTCAACACAAATATGAATATCATTACCACACACAAGAGAAAAAGTTACCATAGATATGTATTTCAGTACCATATAATAATTTTTTCATACTCGCAAAGAAACCAATATATATATCTCTCTCACGCTTATTTTAAGGAAACTTGAGCTTGCTAACATAACGGGGAGGAAAAGGATATAGAGAACACGATAAATGAGAGACTTGTCATGGCCCGCGTCCATGCTCAGCAACAGACATAATAGAGCACACTGTTTGTATTATGGTGAGTATGACGAGAATAGCAGCTGCAATGACAGAGATAGCTGCCCAAGGAGTGTTGAAATAATTTTGCCTCAAATTTGTCATCATTTTGGGCCACGTCAAACTGCAGTACTTGTTCAGGCCTTCACCAAGATCAGGAAACGTGAAGTTTTCAGATGCATAAACCCCAATGCCAATGTTGCTAAACAGAGTAACCACCTGGCTGCTGTCACCTATAATATTTTCAAAAAATTTATGTTCAACAAGCAAATCCACGTCCTTTGGGCTCTTCACTAAGCGGCCCATGACGTTCATAAAATCACTTACATAACAGGACTTACGCATGCAATAACATTGTTCAAAGGCAAGAAGATTTCTAAATGAAATCTCTGTGTCATCGCATATTGTCATTTTTGAAATTTCCAGAATCCCATTACTGAATCGTATGTCAAATCTGTTTTCACTTGATATCACCTTAAGCTTCACTCCCGCATCGAATAGGTCTGTAATGCTGGGTATGGTTAAAGCATTTCCAGGTACTTCTGATCTCATGAGTGGTTGGCAATGGCATACCAATCTTATAAGATCCAGAAAATGTTCTGCTTTATAAGGAGAAGAACTTATTCTCTTCTTATTGACCTCTAGATCTTCGCCGCCGACTAGACTTGATAAAGAAATTAAGAATAGGAGAAAATGATCAGTTATTGAAAGCCTAGTCTCAAAATCAGAAGAGAGTGTAGTTTCTTGTAGGTCAAAAAGATCCTCAAGAATGAAGAATGGCAGTTGATTTTCAAGCAAAAGCAGGTCAGGCAATAGATCCAGCAACATCATTGGTTTTTTAAATATGCGGTCATTTTCATTGTCCAGTATCTCCTTGACACCGCTGAACCTCAACAAGAGCCCAATGATGAACGTGGCATCCACTAGAATGATTCTTACAAATTCATCACTGCTGAACTTAATGGTTTCTGGATAACAACTTCTTAATCTTGCTTCTTGGTCCCTTATTTTCGTTATGTAAACCTCCAAGCTTACCTTGGTCCAACACAGAAAATCTTGTAGGTACCTCTTTTTGTGCTCTTCCATGGCTTCTAAGGCTTTCTCGCCATGGTGGAGTGGACCTATAGAGACTAGTTTTGGTGTGTATGCGTTTTCATTTACACGTCTTAGTCGCTCAGGAACTCTGTAAATACAACCTGAAGAGGATAGAGGAGACAAGCTACCCAGTTCCTCTCTCATGGAACTTTCTAATGGAATGTATTGGTTTTCTATGTCAGCTGGAACAGCATGATTGCTTCCTTCCATTTTCCTGTTGTGATTGTATTAGATGATGATCGTTATATAATTATGGCAGAACAATCAACAAATCTTTCAACATTAAAACTCCAAGATGCATGCTCCCACTAAATTAAATTTTTTGTTATAAAAAAAAAGAAAAAAAAAAGAAGCTAATAATGAAACCTCTATGCATGATGACTTTGTTCTTTTACAAAAAACCAACAAAATCTAATTACAATTGTTTAGTCATGTACTTCTTGTATGCTAATTAAATAGATGAAAAATCATTATGATAGTCATATGGTTAAACTATTTCGACTTTGACAGAACCTTTTCATCTATTCTTGTTTTGCATGGATGTTTTGTTAAATTAGACAGTTTGGATCAATATATATTGTGGATGTCTTGAGAATATAGTGGGAATTCTAAGTCTTGCAAGAAAATTTTTATGTGTCAAGCTCAGTCCCGCACCTCTTGATGAGGACTTCTAAGAGGATCCAAACAAGGTGATCGTTGCTTCAAATTATTTAGATCTTATGCTTCCAATCAAACATTGCGAGAAAGACCAAATTTCCATTAAAGAGAGAGAAGAAAATTACAATATCCCATAACCTTTGTTTAATTCCAATTCCCCCACTACCACGAACATATGTAATTAACAACCTAATTTGAATTGAAGAAGAAAAGAGATGGAAGTGATTGAAACACACCTCTAAGCTTGTTTTGCCTTGGGTAGCTGACCAGAGAAAAGCTCAACGCAGATAGTTTGAGGTAGAAATTTTCTCCTATTAGTAGAAGAATGATGAACTATACGTAAGAAGAATTAAGTAGATTTAATTTCTTCCATATTTATAAAAAAAAAAAAATTTCTTTACTAATGATAATTGAAAAAAAAAGTATGATTCCTTTAAACGACAGGTTAGCTTACAGCTTCCTTTTAATATATTTACGAAAAGTTTTGTTCAGACCTAAAAAAGTTCTAAGACAACACATCAATTTTCTTTCACACCATGTGAATTCTTATTTGAAAATTTAAAAAACTTAAAACTAAAATAAGTAAATCAACAAAACCCAGGAAGCAGAACACCGCCCCTCCCTACCATGGCCACCCTTAAGTAGAATGACCCATTTTGATCATCATTCAACTATTTTGATCAGTGGCGGCAAAACTTTACAGTTTGACTCTTTAAGCCGTTTTCATATAAATAAATAAAAATACTCTTTTAATCAAGTACAAATTACATTCATAATTCAATCACAACAAAATAATGCTACGTTCTCTAGCAAATAATATTAATATAATATCTAATAAATAAAGTCTTACATCCAATACAAATCAGCCGTGTAACGCCAGCAAACTTTCGTCAAACCAAGAACCACAACATATAAAACAAACTTAAAAGATACAAAACCATGTGCAATAAAAACTTACCAGAAAATCAAGACGCATGCTCTTATTTGCTCATTTACGCGCACCGAAGTCAGTCATTAATATTGTTGTTATAATATACTCCTATATATAATGGCGAAAAAAGAGGTGTTTTTCTTATTCTTAAACCATCTTCAAAGCATGCCGGGGTGTAATTGGTTCGAATAATAAAAGCAGAAAAGAGGCGTTTTTCTTTTTCTTTCAGAACATGCAAAAGAAATGTTATTCTTCATCAGTTCTTTACCATCAAACATTTCCAATTATTTGAGCCTTTTTTTTTATAAACATTTTTGGGGTTAATAGAGATGTTTCAAGGGGTGGACTGTGTGCATACATGGGCTTAAGTTGGCTAGAGCGGATTTGCTCCTTATTCTGCACCCGAGTTCAAATCTTCCTCCCCGTAGTTTAGAGATTAGATTAAAGTAGAATTTCGCTTGTATAAAAAAAGAGTGAACCGTGTGAATAGATTGAATTAATTAGTATCACTCGGAAAGGCTACAGTGGTTCTCGTGCATTTCGTTGGAATAAATTAGCTATGAATTAATGGATTTGTTCCTGTTGTATTCAAGAAGTAGTGGGAGGCTTATAAGCTCAAGAAAGGGACGATATGGACAGAGTAGAGAGACATATATGGGGGGATTGAGATGTTTGTTGTGTGTTTGACAATAAGCAGATAACTTGCATTAAAATCCATGTATCCAGAGTACTATTTGTTTTTCTGCGTAGCTTCTGTAGATCATTTCTGATTATCTTTATTCATTTTATTAATCATTTTATCAATCATTAGTGTTGAATAAAAAGTTCTGAAGTCATGCCTTAGGCTTGTCATGGCCCGCGTCCATGCTCAGCAACAGACATAATAGAGCACACTGTTTGTATAAGCGTGAGTATGAGGAGAATAACAGCTGCAATGACAGAGATAGCTGCCCAAGGAGTGTTGAAATAATTTTGCCTCAAATTTGTCATCATTTTGGGCCACGTCAAACTGCAGTACTTGTTCATGCCTTCACCAAGACCATGAAACGTGAAGTTTGCAGATGGATAAACCCCAATGCCAATGTTGCTAAACAGAGTAACCACCTGGCTGCTGTCACCTAGAATATTTTCAACAATTTTATGTTCAACAAGCAAATCCACGTCCTTTGGGCTCTTCACTAAACAGCTCATGACGTTCATAAAATCACCTACACAACAGGACTTAAGCATGCAATGACATTGTTCAAAGGCAGTAATATTTCTAAATGAAATCTCTGTGTCATCACATATTATCATTTTTGAAATTTCCAGAATCCCATTACTGAATCGTATGTCAAATCCGTTTTCACTTGACATCACCTGAAGCTTCACTCCCGCATCCAATAGGTCTGTAATGCTGGGTATGGTAAAAGCAGGTCCACGTACAAGTACATCTGATTTCGTGAGTGGTTGGCATACCAATCTTATAAGATCCAGAAAATGTTCTGCTTTATAAGGAGAAGAACTTATTCTCTTCCTATTGACCTCTAGATCTTTGGCCACTAGACTCGATGAACAAGTTAATAATGCGAGAAAACGATCAGTTATTGAAAGCCTAGTCTCAGAATCAGAAGAGAGTGTAGTTTCTTGTAGGTCAAAAAGATCCTCAAGAATGAAGAATGGCAGTTGATTTTCAAGCAAAAGCAGGTCAGGCAATAGATCCAGAACAATCGTTGGTTTTCCAAATATGCGGTCTTTTTCAAAGTTCAGTATCTTCTTGACACCGTCGAACCTCAACAAGAGCTCAATGATGAACGTGGCATCCACTAGAATGATTCTTACAAATTCATCACTGCTGAACTTAATGGTTTCTGGATAACAACTTCTTAATCTTGCTTCCTGGTCCCTTATTTTCGTTATGTAATCCTCCAAGCTTACCTTGGTCCAACACAGAAAATCTTGTAGGTACCTCTTTTTGTGCTCTTCCATGGCTTCTAAGGCTTTCTCACCATGGTGGAGTGGACCTATAGAGACTAGTTTTGGTGTGTATGCGTTTTCATTTACACGTCTTAGTCGCTCAGGAACTCTGTACATACAACCTGAAGAGGATAGAGGAGATAAGCTACCCAGTTCCTTTCTCATGGAACTTTCTAATGGAATGTATTGGTTTTCTATGTCAGCTGGAACAGCATGATTGCTTCCTGCCATTTTCCTGTTGTGATTGTATTAGATGATCGTTATATAATTCTGGCAGAAGAATCAACAAATCTTTCAACATTAAAACTCCAAGATGCATGCTCCCACTAAATTAAATTTTTTGTTTAAAAAAAAAAAAGCTAATAATGAAACCTCTATGCATGATGACTTTGTTCTTTTACAAAAAAACCAACAAAATCTAATTACAATTGTTTAGTCATGTACTTCTTGTATGCTAATTAAATAGATGAAAAATCATTATGATAGTCATATGGTTAAACTATTTCGACTTTGACAGAACCTTTTCATCTATTCTTGTTTTGCATGGATGTTTTGTTAAATTAGACAGTTTGGATCAATATATATTGTGGATGTCTTGAGAATATAGTGGGAATTCTAAGTCTTGCAAGAAAAATTTTATGTGTCAAGCTCAGTCCCGCACCTCTTGATGAGGACTTCTAAGAGCATTTCCAGCAACTAGTTTTGGACTCGGGCTGGGGGGTTTTTGGGCAAAAAACGGGCTCCAGCAGCTAAGTCTGGCCCAAGTTCAATGTGGGGGCCACAAAGAAGGGCTGGCCCAAGGGCAGGTTCAGCCCCAGATCCAAAACAATGGGGGCTGACGTCAGCAACAAAAAAAATTTAAAAAAAATCGAAAAAAAGACAAAAAAATTCAGATTTTTTTTAAATAAATACTTAGTCATATTTTTCACTTCCCACACCAAAAATCTTTAAAAAAAATATTGTCCAAATTAATTGTTTAGGTAAACAAATATGTGGAAAAAACAAAAAAATAAATAGTGTTTGCCCTAAATTAGGGCAACTAATGGAAACCAACATTGCTTTTTGCAAGGGCAGCCACTATTCCACTATTCACATGAATAGTGGCTGCCCTAGGCCCTCCCCTTGCCATGGCAAGAGGCAACTGCTGGAAATGCTCTAAGAGGATCCAAACAAGGTGATCTTTGCTTCAAATTATTTAGATCTTATGCTTCCAATCAAACATTAAGAGAAAGACCAAATTTCCATTAAAGAGAGAGAAGAAAATTACAATATCCCATAACCTTTGTTTAATTCCAATTCCCCCACTACCATGAACATATGTAATTAACAACCTAATTTGAATTGAAAAAGAAAAGAGATGGAAGTGATTGAAACACACCTCTAAGCTTGTTTTGCCTTGGGTAGCTGACCAGAGAAAAGCTCAACGCAGATAGTTTGAGGTAGAAATTTTCTCCTATTTGTAGAAGAATGATGAACTATATGCAAGAAGAAGTAGATTTAATTTCTTCCATAATGACAATTTAAGAAAGTGTGAATCATTGAATATTTGCGGGGTTCATAAAGTATTAAGTCAACACGTCAAATTCCTTTTACACCATCAAATTCAAAAAGTTTTATTCAATCAGCACGACCTTTAATTTGGTGAAAGCTTCTGTCTACCTACCGTGCACCTATCACAATAATTTGGTGAAAGCTCGATCATTTTCCACAAGCAACCGTCCACTTACCCCAATAATTTAAAAGCCAAATACAAAAAATTTTATATTATAAATAACATATAAATAAATTGGAAAGTTTTAAAGGTACAATAAAATTGAAGAAAACAAATTAATAGGTAAGTAAAAGCAAAATAAATATTAAGTAAGAAGGTGAGCTTGTTACGGTGAAGCACGTCAAAGACATTGTCCTAAAGCCTTTGTAGCCTCCCTACGTGCAAATACTGACGGTCTACAAGTTTCCAAGATACAACCCCTTGTACACAAACTCAAGATCAACTATGAGCATGTTCATAGACGGATATAGGTATCCAAATTACAGAACCATTGCTCATAATAATAATATAAGTAGAGAAAGTATAAAAAGTAGAAGAGGAGAGAATCCAATTGTGGTGGTGATTGTGGTATGTGATATTCTGATGATGTTTGTGGTTGTTCAAATGTGAAGGAGGAATGACCTTTTAGAGGCACTCAATAACATGTAACCTTCACCACATTAAACTAGAAAATTAAGGCATTCAATATAGAAATAAAACCTGAAAATTAAATATTTATAACCACCACAATAATGAAATAAAACAACCAAAATAATTAAATAAATAAAAACAATTAAATTTGCGATAATTACATCCAAATTCATACAAAACTCTGTTGGTCCTGCATCACTTCTTAGAAAATTCTAAAGCAGTTTTGATTATAACATGAAAATTGTTATATGGAAAATTATTGTAGCTAGATTTAGCTATATTATTACTAAAATCCTAGATAGTACTAGATATTATCCTCCTTTCTAGATTTCTCATGCTTTTAGTCAAAACACACACAGACAAACCAAAAATAAAAATGAAAATAAATTCAGATACCAAAAATAATTTTTTTTTTGTTACAATCATTCTTTTGTACAACTCTTGATCAGTATGTACATATTTTACTAATTTGCAGTACAACCCACATGCTGTAAAAGAAACCATCTCAATACCAATACAACAAATATGGGTAAAACTTCCCTAGTGACTTGAGCTAGCCAAAAAGCTGAAATTATCTTGAGAGAATCAGTCTCAAAAATAACTATTCTATAACCCCTCAATTCACTACTACAAATAGGGCAAAAGACGACTAGGAAACAACGACGGTAGATCACTTTGGATTTCGAGAGAGTAGATCACTTTGAATGGGATGGGTGTTAGTATACTATTACGAGAATACGGATTTCACTTTGGTTTTGATTTAACTTTTTAGCATCGTTTTCCAAACCCCACCGTATATTATTTTCAAATATGAAATAAACTTTGTTTTTGTCCACTCAAAAGTTTTCTGTTTTGTGCCTCCCATGCAGTAGTTGAGTTGAGTTGAGCGGCCGAACCAAGATTTGTGCCATCGATCCCCGAACTCTTGTAGGATAACATTTATTCGTTTCCATTTCCGTTGAACTTTATATTTCGCTTGTAATCTGAATTTCCTTAGATATGCTCTGTTTTGCTCATGTTAGGGTTGATTGTAAGGCCGAAGGCCTAATATGTAAATTGCATGTTTTATATTGTGCTTGTTGTTGTTGGAACTATTCTATCGTATTTTGACAAGTTTAAAATTTGGAAAAGTCCATTTTTCAGGGGAGACTCTGTCGAAATTTCGGCAGAAAGTCTCATCCCTCTTTTCCCTTGTTTGGGTAGAGGGCATGATCAGTTGATGTCGAAAATACCACAGGATCCATCACAGATTCCGAGGATTTCGGGGTGGGTCCTGTCACTATGTCTCAAATCCTAATTAGTAAGGATTGTTATGTCTAATACCTAATTTTTCTTAAATTGTAATGAGAAATTTGCATAAATACCACCTGAACTATTGGTCATGTGCACTATTACCATATGAACTTTTAATTTTTATTTTTAACCACCTGAAATTTGTAAAGTGTTGAAATCTACCACTTACGTCTAACTCCATTAAAAGTTCCGGTAAATTTAAAGGCATTTGCGTCAATTCACTATAACTAAAAATAATTTTAAAATAATAATTAAAAAGAAAAAAAAGTTAACCACATTAGAGCATCTCCAAGGGAAGAGGCAAAACCGTAGGCAAACCTCATTTGGCTTGCCACATCAGCATTTTCATTATCAAAGATAAGAGGCAAATGAGTAGGCAAAATATACCTACTCTCCCCAACAAGGCAATATTGACCCTTTAAAGTGAATAGGTATATTTAACCCCACATATTTTTATTATTATAAAATACAAGTTTCTTTTGTTTTTTATGTTAGGTGAAATGAGGTAAATGTAAAAAACGAAAAATAAATAATATAATATTTCAATGCCTAGTTAATTTGCCTAGTCCATTGGAGTGAGCAATTTTTTTTCCAAGAGACAACTGAATAGACAACATGGCATTGGCACATCAATCTATTTAGTACACTTTTGCCTACTTCGTTTGCCTATACCATTGGAGATACTCTTATATCAAACTTCCCCTACCCCTTTACCAATGCATTGTCCCCCACTCTCTGCATACACCATACAATACTCCATATTTATCTTTTCTCTTGGCGTGGATTTTTTCTCTCTACTCTCTACTTCATTTCTCTCCTACAAAGCTAACTTGCGTTGCACTTGTTGAACCTCAAATTCCAGTGGTTGACTTAAGAACCTTGACCACCGCAAGGTGTGGGAGTATGGAAGATTGAGACTTCTAAAAATAAAGAACACGGACGTGAAAGGACAAGTGTATCTGAATATTCTCTTCATTGAAGGTTGATAGGGATATAATTACAAAGATGATGCTTCTAGCCTTTTCTGGCTAAGAAATGGTGCGTCCTTTATTTATGGGGATCCCCTCTATTTATAGGGTTTCTTTTACAAGATATTTATAAGTGGGAAATACGCGGCTTTGCCCCCGGCGCGTATGTTTTTTTCACTAATATCCCTTTTTTGAAACCTAATCACAAATATCCCCTATAAAAGTGCCATATTATGTCAATTTATAGTGAATGGATACTTGGTTGTGTCATTTGATATTTGGAATTCTATTAGATTTATTTTCTTATTTTTCCGTTTTTGTGTCATATCTTGAGTTCCTTTCGTTTGGACATCGCCATTTAACTTGTGCTGTGAACAAGTTAATACTACATTGTTTTGTGTCACTGTGAAATTGAGAAATAAAGTTCATGTTATGGCAAAAAAGTATGTGAGCAAACAAAAGAAACATAGAGAGGGTCTGCTGCTGCTGCTGCTTCCTCTCTCTCATTTACCTAAAAGAAAGGGTCTATATCTCTAGCATTTGCATCCAAATGTCCCTTGCCATGCCCTGCCCTACCCTGGCCTGCAGTACTAGCTAGCACTAGTGCCTCTGTTGTACGTAGTCCCCTGATTTGGTTTCTTTGAGCCATGTGATGCTTTCAGCTCCCTAGATCCAACTCCAATGGCTATTTTTTTTATTAAGTCATAATTTACTGCCTATAATTAGGACCTACGGTTTGAAGTTTTTAATTTGGAACAATTCATGTATACTATTAAAACATAAATGGTGCAAAGCCAATGCCAAGAATAGAAAAAAATAAGCAATATGATCATACGGGGGTTAGCGTCCACATAGATGTGCGCTGATCAAACTTGAGCAGTGAGGAGGTCTTTCGTCTTGTGGTTAGTAGGTTTGCTTTTCCTCGTCCATTAGATGTTTTCCAATTCTTAGGTGATATGATACTCTTCCTCTTGGCATTATTCTCATGGCTGTGAAATTTCAGTTTGCAATGAATGGCTATATCAATCTAAAAGATTATTTTTGTGTAGAAATTGAATGAAAGTAAATTGTACTGCATACCTCTGTGGTGTCTATGTTCTGGAGTTAATATTGTTGATCAATGATCAGCCTCTTTCATAATTCTTTCATTGATCAATATTGTTGTTTTCTCATTGTTCTGGATTTAACTTGATTGAGTTGTCATGCACTGCTTGAAATTTTGGATACCATGTGAGTTATAAGTTGCAAATGAAATTGAGACGAAAAACAATGAACTCTATTTTTATAAGAAACTTAGTCTGCTTTGAGTTTAAGTTTGTCTTTTCTTGATACGTAAGTAGGAGATTTTAAATTGGGCTTGTTAGTGCCTTTGCACATCTGCATAAAAGGAAAGTGATGGTTCCAATAGAGCAGATCAAAGATGTACCTCATTAATACCAATTTGTCTTTTGTATTATTATGTATATTCATATTTATATATGTGCATATTGACATTGCTTTATTTTGTTTCTGTTGTATAGGAAGATGATGGATGAATTGGAGAAGGTGAAGCAACAATTGGTAGAGTATGAGATCATGTCACGGCCCATATCCCACAAGCTTAGTCTCTAGTGATTTGAAACCCTAACTCTAAGTCTTGAGATAATTGACCCTTTTTTTCATGACAGTTGGACCTAGATTTTTTGCTTCTAGAAGATTGTTGGCATTGAGAACCTTCATCAATTTGGCGTGGGACAACATTCCATTCAGTTGCAGGAAGTGTACTGTAGTTATAAGGAAAAAAACACATGTAATTGAGGAACTATTTGTGTATCAGACTGACCATGTAATTATTTAGTCCTCATGGAATGAAATTGAGTTCAATTTACTTGAGAAATTTCAGTCTTGAATCTGTTGTTTTTATATATTCGCAAGTGTATGCAATGGAAAAATACTTTTATTTATATTATACATTGAAGAGTGTATTGCTCGCATATAACCTTTTTTTTTTTTTTCAAGTCTCGTATTGGAATGAAATTAATGGGGGAGTATGGAGTTTTTGTATTGCCATTGTATATCCCTTTATTGCTTGTGTATTGCTATTATATTGCCCCCGTATATCCAATTTTTTAAAGTCTGTGTTGGAATAAAATTATAGTGGGATTATGGAGTTTTTGTATTGCCATTGTATAGCCCTTAATTGCTTAGGTATTGCTATTGTATTGCTCACATATAGCAATAAAGGGCTATACAATGGCAATACTCAAACTCCATATTCCCTCCCCCTTATAAGTTTATTCCAACACAGACTTGAAAAAAGGATATACAGGAGCAATACAGTAGCAATACACAAGCAATACAAGGCTATACAATGACAATACACAAACTCCATACCCCCCTATAAATTTATTCCAACACAGACTTGAAAAAAAAGGATATGCAGGTGCAATATAATAGCAATACACAAGCAATAAAGGGCTATACAATGGCAATACGAAAACCCCATAATCCCACTATAATTTTATTCCAACACAGAATTGAAAAAAGTGGATATATGGGGGCAATATAATAGCAATACACAAGCAATAAAGGGATATACAATGGCAATCCAAGAACTCCTTACTCCCCCATTAATTTCATTCCAACACAGACTTGAAAAAAAAAGGTTATACACGAGCAATACAGTTGCTCTCTTCAATGTATAATATAAATAAAAGATTTTTTCCATTGCATATGCTTGCGAATATATAAAAACAACATATTCAAGCAATAAAGGGCTATAAAAACAACATATTCAAGCAATAAAGGGCTATACATGTTCAATACATATTCAATACAATCTGTCATGGCATTTGCCAATTAAATCACTAATTTGGTTACATTTGTATTTTTTTTCTTCTTTGCAAGGGGAAACGATAAAACCATGGAAACTAGAGATTGACAAATTTCCTTCTAACTTGACTTTCATGAATTGATGAACTAACAATGTTATCTCATTACATCTTAAGATATACATAAAAAAGTGGCCAAAAAAAAAATCAACCCGTAGGCTACCCCATCATCAACCTTGAGCTGAAAAACCTGCAAAACCAAAATCCATCAATCTCCACCGATCTTTAACATTTCTCATTCACAAGTAAAAAGGTGTTTCTTCAATTTCTTTTGGTCAGAATAAAAACCTAACTGAGTAATAAAATTCAATAAGCAAAAGAAAAACTTCAAAAGAACCTGGCCATGTGAAGTATGTGAGGGGGATGACATTGGCAAATTGGCAAATTGACATGTTTATAGCAGGGAGGACAGGATTATTAATTTGAACAAACAAAAGAATTAACCGTAATAATACTAAAACATATTAGTTTTGGTTTTTTTTTAAATCTAACTATACAATTTCACTATTGTCTGCACAACTGAGAGATTATGTTCCAAACCAAAGGGGCATCAACAAGACTATATCTGATCGCTCTAAAATAAAAAGAAAAAAAACATTTATATTGCAGACCGAAGGGGCATCAGCAACATGGATATATCTAATTGCTCCCAAAAAAAAAAATATGTTAAGGGTTCAAGTTTCAATCGATATTTGCAGATTGATTATCCTTCCCCATACCCAAATGGACAGCAACAAAGTAAAATGAAAACAAGCTGCAGCATCCATCAACCTCTTATTGTTATTGTTGCATAAACTAACATCTCTCTTACTCATCATCCAGCACATTTACATGTGGATAACGGTTAAAAAAAAATTAGGGCAATGCCTACCTTCAAGCACTTCAATAATTTCGTCGCATTTTCAGATCAAAACATTATACATATAGATAGTAGCAAACAATTTCAAGTGGATAATGGTAACAAGATTTTGAAGCAAATATACCTCTTAACCAAAAAGCAACAGTTTTAGCTATTCATACCTCTTGACAGAATGTAGCCTCTTAAGCAAGTATTTCAAACTGAAACCTGAGGCAAAATATAAAACAAACTCTGTTAGACACCATAAAATTTCAAAAAACAGCAAAAATAGTAGAGAACAATTAATTTTCCTAATCTTTGCCAATAACATTGTCTGCTGCTAACCAAATCCCTAAGAAGACCCATTAGTTTCTCATAATCCTTGAGACTCAAAATTAATCAATAATTTCTCCAAGAATATTACTTAACAAACATTATTTTCTATAATTGCAGAAACTAGCAAAGAAAGAGGTGAGAGACTCAGAATTTATATAGATTTGGGATTTGAAGACGAAGCCCAGAGAATGAGTGTGGATTGAGATTTGGGGGGGAGGGGGTGGGGTGGGTTTACTGGCTCTGAAAGTCGAGAGAAAACCAGATTATACAGAGAGGCTTTGAGTTGGAGGATTCGCACCATCGTGGAGATCGAGGATGGAGGTCGCTGGTCACGACTGTGGCTTGTCTGTGGAGCTCGCGAGTCGGATGGCGACGTTGGCCTCTCTGCGGAGGTCAACGACGGAGGGCGTGAGTCGAAGAAAGACTAGAGACAGAAGATGATTAGTGAGAGAGCAAAGACTTAGAAGAAAAAACAAGTGATAGAGGGGCGATACACTCTCAATTGGGAGTTTTATGAGGGGCATTTGTGATTAGGTTTCAAAATGGGGATATTATTGAGAAAATTAGGTGCGCCGGGGGCAAAGCTGCCAATTTCCCTTTATAAGTTGTGTGATACGGCTTGGCGCCGAGCCGACCATGTCATGCCTGAGTGTACGTCCCATCATGTGGGTGGACTAATTAGAGATTGCCACATTTGAATGAAAAATGCAAACCACCATATGTTAAGATATTTCCTTTAAACAATTGTCTGGATATAAAATTTACCAACCGCATTATTAAATGGATATAGGAAAAGAAAAATATCATGTAAGTGAATGTCATCTAATTCTACAAAAACCTTTGTGGAACATTATTTCAGGATCATGATTCACGACATAGGAGCCATTGTCATGTTACTAACCAAACAAGGGAGATAGGAAACCAACAACCATGATTGAAAACGACTGATGTTGAACCTTTTCCTTATTGATCCACTCTTTAACTCTAATATTTTTTTTTAGTAAACTCTAAAATATAGTTTAATTATAAAGACATCTATGTACAGATAGACATTTAGTAATAAGACATTCTGGCTTGCTACTAATAAGATCCCATATGGACTAAAAGATGAGTCCCAAATCAATGTCCAACATCCTCTCTATGAAATCGACATTAACAGGGCAGCTCTGTCACTCCGGTAAATCCTTCCATTGTTGAGTCACAGTCTTGATCTGGGTGTAAAATTGAAGTCCAGCTTTGCCTGAGGTTCAAAAATCTCTAGCTTGAATAAATTTTTAAAACTTCCCAATCTAATTTACTCAACATAATTGCCTTGAGCAAGTAAGGGCGTATAATTTACCATCAAAGCTAAGATCACCAGCAAAAGATGGCCTGGAGCTAGTAAACAAGGAAAAGGGCAATGGAACTGATATAGGAACATTTATGCCAACCTGAACCAAATCCAGTTCAAATCAAATCAAATTAAAAAGAAGTTACATTCAATCAAATGTATCACGGCCAATAATTAATAGCAACTTTCATTACCTGGCCAACTTCAATCTCAGTCTGGAATTTTCTTGCAGCCACACCAGATGTCGTAAAAATTGAAGCTCCATTGCCATATCTACGAGACAAGGAGATATAAGTTTTAAAGGTTCTGGTACCACTATGGAAATCAAGAGAGTTTCTCTGTTTGGAAATACTTATTTTTGTTGATGATGTTTATAGCCTCTTCGATGCTGTCAGCCTGGCAATCAGAAAAATTAAAATTTTAATCCGTTCTGATATGACTACACAACCAATTTGTCAATTAAGGAACAAGAGCTACGAATATCAACCTGCATACAAAGAAGAACCGGGCCAAAAATTTCCTCCTGCACAACATAAGGTGTTAACATTGGACTAGGAGATCAAGACTAATTGAAAGTTCAAGTCTTCAACTGAAAAATCAGCAGGTATCTTCCGTTTTTTTTAAAACAAATAATATGAAGACACCTTATAACACTCCATGTCAGTGGTAACATCAGATAAGATGGTGGGACCAATGAAGTTTCCACGCTCATACCCTGGAACCTATTTTTTTACAAATCAATAATTCAAAATTAGAACAGCTAGAGCCCCTAAAATACATTGCAAACAACCAATTCTTAACCATAATAGAAAATTAGCAATGTAAATGCAAATGCCAAAACAAAAATAGAAAAGAAAGAAAGAAATGGTCATATATTTAACCACTGATATTTTGCAAAACTTGAGACAAAATTAGTGATATAGCATTGACCAAAAGAGCTACACCCATGGCAAGAAATAATATAAAACTGAATTCAAGTTATATTAAAAAATGGTATAATCAACCCTTAAATGGAAACCCCCACCCCAAAGTTTGGTTGTGCCACAATTATTCAATGCATACTAAAACTACTTTACATTCTGTTAAGAAAAAATGAATTCGTATTTCAGATAAAATATCCATGTCCTGCCATGTATGACAAAGTGGATTCGTCAGATTTGATTTTCTATAATATATAGCATTTATATTTACCATTATATGTAGGTGGCATGTCATACAACCATCCACAAACACAATATACCATCTTATCCACAGTTCTACGGGAATCAGGTGGAATCAGCCTTTCAAGCGGCGATCATGTATGACATACTCTTTTTCATCTGTCTTTATTCTTTTCCTAGGTGTGATCGATACTTTTTAACGACTGGTTATAAAAATATTATACATTTTTTTAATTGATTACTGTGCTTGAATAATGATCAGTGGCTCTTTTCAACTATTTTATACTATTTAATTATAAAAAATCAATTCTAGAAGGTTTAAGCCTTATCTCACCAATAATAAACTGCCTCACATTACTCTTTCTCCTTTGGAGCACTGAGCACAATAAAATCACACTAAACATGGTGTAATATAAGAGAGAATAAAAAAAACTTTACCACACTGTTTCTACCATCAAGCACCAGTTTTGCACCACTTTCAACACCTGTTTGAATCAATCTGCATATCTGTTCCTTCGCCTGTAAATAATGAAGAATACAGGTAAATAGGAACTGATAATAAGCCAGACGCAACACTACAAGCATCCGATCTTTCCAAAAAATTCTCAATCATGCTGTAAAGAAATGACTCAAAATTTGTTTCACTTATATAGTACAACACGTATATAGGGTATGAATTATGTAATCTGTGAAAGGTATGAATCATCTAAACCTGCTTGCTAATCACTGGACCAAGGTCTACATCTGGTTCTGTTCCAGCATTAACCTTAAGTGCTTTGGCACGCTCCACTAGTTTATCTTCCCTGGAAAGGTCATAACAATAACAAAACCCTCTTTACCGAATTATTTGATATTTAACAACCAAATTAGTTCTGACATGCTAATCACACATGCACAGGGACATTATGCACAATAAACAGACTCACATATTTCTTATACATTAATTCAACAAAGTCACATACCTAAGAAACTCAAATATAACCTTTCTTTATTTTAAATTTTGATTCGCACACCTTCAGAAGAGTATCAATAGGAATTTGACATGCACTAAAAATTAGATCCACTATTCTTTTCATGTTTATTCTTTTCTTTTTGTTCTCCAGATACTTCCACCCTAAGTATGGGCATTGGGAGATCCCATCACAGTTGAAAACTGGCCTAGTTCTACCACCACAAACCTATGTTTAGTAGCCCCTGAGGTTAAGGAAATCAAACTCTTAGAGGTCAACCATATACAGTACTTTCAAACTAGATTTCGGTCAAGCACACTAATCTCTGACTAAATTTATTAATGAGATATGGAATATCATCAAAATTGGGTTGCATAAAGAATAGTTAGTCCATTTGGCATTTCAAATTAAAACAATCAATTAAGTATACAAAAATTACAATGAGGCATAACTCCTTTTTTCAACCAAGTAGTAGAGTTGAACTACGTTATTTTTAGAAATTTACACAGCAAACATTTATATAAAAACAAATGTAATCATTAATGTATATCAGAAATGGGATTGCAACAAAAGCAATTTTTTAAAAAAAGAGTACTGAAGTTGGCTTCCAACAGACTATTCAGTAATGCTGTTACTAGGAAATACACTAATTTGACACAAATTAAATGCAGGCAGTCTCATTTACATTAATAGGGAATAACTGTAGCTCGGTAATACAAAACATAATTCTTTTTTTCGGAAATGAAATACTTTCAATAAATACTGCATATTGGCACATCCAATTCTAAATGGATTGTAGGAAACAAAACTAAATTTCTGAAATAGTTTTCTAAATTCAAGATTGTTTCCAATAAACACTGAAACGAATTCACAAATTTTCAGTAAAAGAGAATAGTTTCATCACTTATTAAAGGCAAGTAATGAATAAGACATGAACTCTCTTTTCAAAAAAATTATTAATAATAATAAGACATGCACCTACTTCATATGATCAATCCTACACTTCTTAATAGAATCATAACATCTCTTAAAAAGCAAAAACGATGACAATATTGAAGCAACATCCACACACTACCAGAATCCTGATCCCGATAAGGTTCTTCTACAGAAATGTTCAGTCTTGCTGATTTTTATCATTTCATGGCATGCAAACACCTTGAATCTACAGTACAGGTAAAAAAAGTATAGTAGGTATTTGTGTGTTCTAAGTATGGGTTCCTTCTGACAAAAAAAAAAAAACCAAGTATGGGTTCCATCTGACTACCATATGTCGGAAACCCCATAAAACCATATTAGTCTATCATTCTATTCTTCCCTCTGTATCCAAAGTGCACACAGAGGTGAAATAACTCATTCTCAGCGTTGCTATGTTTACAGTTTTTAACCTTCAATAGATATAACTCAAAAATACCAGGATTAAGGAAGTCTAAACATTGAATAAGGGGCAAAAATGCAATACCATAGACTTATGCCTCCAACAAAAACAACTGTACTGAGTGCCATACACTTTTGTCCCGCAGCACCAAAACCAGCAGCAATTAGAGCATTCAAAGTAGCATCCATGCTTGCATCAGGCAGAACAACTGCATGATTTTTGGCCCCAACATTGGACTGAAGACAATAGTCAACCAGCCAATTTACATTGACTTCAACTACTGCATTGGTAAAAGTGCAACCACATTGCTCATAGTAAGAATATTAGGTTTGTTACGAAAGAAATGCTTGAAATTACCTGAATGCGTTTCCCTGTAGCCAATGCTCGTGAATATATGTAAGCACCAGCCTTTCAAAATTTTGAAGAGGAAATGATCAAACATGAAAAGTAAGCCCAAGTGAAAATGCAATAAAAAGAGCAAAATAAGACATGAGAATTTTGAGATCACAAAGCTAAAAAACCGTATGTTTCTACTATAACGTGTATAGCATCAAAATACTATTCCGAACAGGAAACAAAGAAAACAAAGAGTATCTAAAGCTGAGATAAACAAAAAAAAGAATGAAACATTACAGTCAAAGGAATTATCATGTCAAAATCAAATATTCCTATAGGGGTTGCAAGATGTCAAGTTAGGATACATAATCAAAAAGAACCTGCATGAAGGTGTACTGTGCATGGTACATAATCTAAAGGACTTGCTTAAGTTAAGTTTCTGGAATTTCACGAAACGTAAGTGATGTAGAACAGCCCGTAGGTATTAAATTAATCACTTAACAATCGAACAGAGAAGAATATAAGAGATCAAGGAGAAGAAATATAGATCAAAAAGACGAGGCAAAGGGCAGAAGCAGTAGAACAAAGAAGAATATCGGAGCTCGAGGAGAAGAAAATATAGATCGAAGGGAAGAAATCAGAGAGTTCTAGGAAAAGGTTTACTCAACATTCAAATCTGAATTTTAAAGAACTACATGGGGGTATTTATAGCAAACTAAAACCTAGACATAATAGGATAAAAATCTCTTGCTTAAACAGAAATCATAACCCAAATAAAATAGGAAACTTAAAACTAGAAATCTGGAAATCTGGAAAAGTAGAAATCCTACTAGAATTTGGAAAACTAGAGTATCTAGGAAACTAACAAATACATTAGGAAACTAATAAATTTAGGTCCTACGCGTCCTACATCATTCTCCACCACTGAAAAGAACTCGACTCCGACGAGTAAAGAGCAATAAAAGCACAATCCCGAGTGTGAAGAGGCATGTTGCGTCCTTTAGTTCTTCAAGATCAGCATCATATTTGCCACCTTGAAACCATCGGTTCCGTAAGCATGGAACATTATGCCTGTTAAGAACATCAAATAGGGATCTCTGCCTAGATCCATGAGCAACAGGATCGGCCAATGAACACAAGCGTGTGTGTGGGTGTGAGAGACCCTCAATCCAGTGTGTTCTTAAGTCATCGCCGTAGTGCCGCTGTTTAGGAAAAACACCTGGCTGGGCATGGCGGTCTATGTCAAAATCCAAGTGTCGGTGCACAAAGTTCTTGTCATGTGGTTGGGGAGGCAAGTTAGGGATGGGAACTGTGTCGTCAACCAGATGAGAACCCATCGTATGTTGGGTATAGTTGGGCTGCAGCATAGAATCAAAAGAAAAGAAGGGCTCCAGTTGAGCAATGGGCATGCCAATCGATAGTCCCTTGGAATGTTTTGGCATACCTGGTTGCACGGCCTTCAGTTTGTGATCCACCAGTGGATTGGGAAAAAGGCCACCTTTTGGCAGCGGTGTAGACGAACTCGAGAGCACCGCTGAGGTAGAAGAAGGCTCAGCTGAGGTGGATTGGGAAAACGGCCACCTTCCAGGATGATGAACAATCCATGTTTTTAAAACATTGATCCATAGTGAAATGAAGCTCCTTATAGTACATCTCTATAAATTATTGGCTGTGACCTTAAAAGTTGGACACATATTACAATTCGAGCTTACCTTCATGTGGCTATAAATCCACCATGTTTAGCTACATCACCCCACTACAATTAAAGGGTCATTATTTTCTACCACTAGATTAAATGCAAACTTATAAACCAAATAGGAGAAGGCAAAAAGGACATATTAGTCACAGATGTTTAACAATTGTGATACTTTTCATATAAACATAAGAAAACTGCAACTTGTAACAGTAGTTCAATTGAGGAATAACTTACTGCATTCGGTCCAACAAATGAGATAGCTTTAATATCATCATCATCAGAAATAGCATTGAGAATATCCTGCTCCGAATCAAAGTTTAAATAATGTCAAATTTTACAGCGCAATAAGGACACACTAATTGCTAAGGAATGTTGAATCATTAAAACAGAATAAGTTCAACTCCAGTTAAAAGCTAAAACTTCTGGATTAAGACAAGAAGAAAAGTGAATAAAGCAAATGACATAGACCAAACAGAAGTGGATTTGTTTGTCAGACATTCAATTGAAAAAAACAACATGATTTACTAAATAGTTACAGCATCAAAAATTTGGTGCAATTTCAAATGGTTTAATGGACTCAACAAAAGCTGATAAATGATTGTTAAAGGCTTACATCAGTGCCATGGACAATATTTAGCACACCATTAGGTAAACCAGCCTCAGTTGCTAATTCTGCAAGCATCACAGAAGCCCCTGAAAAACACAACAGAATACGTCACTTCTTTTTAAGCACAACCATATGCACCTGTAGTGAACCAATAAGTAGTTGCCAAAAAGTCCTAGTGTTTAAAGGGAGAAAAAGGCATAAGAGGCAACCCATAATCCCAATTGTTTTAATTTGCAATACTTTACTTAAAGTGAATAAAACAAAAAGAAGAAAAAATGAGGGAAAAAATATAAACAAATTGAGGGAGATATGAGGAGGAAGAATACCAAAGTCCCCAACCTCCAATGATCACCAACATGCAATAATCATCTACAGTATAGACCAAAGAAAGACGATCCCTCGAGGGAAAAAAAATACACCCACAATAGACAATTAGGAGATACAAGAAGTAGCCAACTGTTGTCCTTTCCAAACTACCAACTAGACTGATCAGTCCAAGCGGATTAACCGATCTGACCAGAATAACTGAGAACCAGTAGGTTGGCCAGTTTTTATCATATCAGAACTGGCCAAAAATAATGAACCGGTTGGTTCAACAATGGACTGATAAACCTGATCATGGTACTGGCCAGTTCATATGAAGTGTGTGTCTTTATGTTCAGTTGAACTTGAACCAGCCAATACATATAAAGTAAGCGTTATTACGCAACAAAAAGCATTGTTACGTATCCTGGATACTATTATAGAGGATATGTCATGGAGTTAAATAAAAATACATATGTATATATACTGAAAGGATACAAATTTTAATGATCGTCTCAAAAAGTGCAAAACTGTGGATATGGAGTCCACATCAAAACTACAAAACAATTCTACAGACAAAATTAAATCACAACCAGACCAAAGCTAAACAACATGAAGGTATATTATATATAAAATATATATATATAATGTATTCACAAGCTCTCCCATGTCATTGGGGTTTTAGGTTAATTCTTGAATCGGCTTCTGCTTGGAATTTCACTATGGGATGTAAAATTGGCTGAAGAGTACTGATATAAGAATAATTAACCTCACGAGTTTTGAATATGTTCAGTAGGTTTTTAGGAAAAATCCATGTCCCTATTATCTCTAGTTTGAAAATTGACCCAAAATCCCTACCAATATCATTTAAAACCCCCAAAAAAAATACAAATTACAGATTAAGAAAGAAAAAAGAGTTAAATTTAATGCATTATAATTCTAAGGAGCAAAAGCTGTAAAATTCAAATCACATTACTAGGATGGTTTTGGCAATCACCTGGATCCTTCTCTGATGGCTTTAGAATAAATGTATTGCCACAAGTGACTGCGATAGGGAACATCTGCATATAAAAGGTGCATAAGAAAATACTTTTTAAAATTAAATCAAACTTTTCTCTTTCTTTTATTTTTGCAACAAAAAGTCTTTCTTGCACTATGTAAGATCCTAACCTTTGCATGAACATGATTAAAATACAAAACTTAACAATAACAATTAATTTAATGGAAAATTGGAAATAGCTCAAATAAGTTTCCAACTTATCACAGCAGGAACTGTTTGAGTGCATTTGCCCACACAGGTTTTTTGTTCAACATCTATGCAACATGCATCTGTGCTCTGTGTTCTGCAAGCTCATAATTGTTGCACCATAATGTGTAAGCTTTTTAATTTCTGCGTGTTTGCATTCCTTGTACTCTTGTGTTTAAATACAAGTAACCAACACTGTAGGTCGAAAGTAAGGGAATATATATCCCAAAACAAAGGGTATGGTGTACCCTACAACATCAAATTGGGGCTGAACTGTGAGCATAAAAAGACTTTATAAAATTAATTGAGGGCTGAATCAATGGGAGGTTTGACATGATGGCATCAAGCATATCATGAAGTTAAAAGAAGTGTATTGAGTACCAGAGATCGAACTAAAGCATGCATGCAGTAGAATAAGAGAATTCTTTAGAAAAACGGAGCCATATTTTTACTCAATCTGTTGTGTAATCACCATCCTGACAACAATTCGTTGTCTCATTTAAAAGCTAATGAGAAAAATCAGCACCATTACTAATCACCTAATTAAGCATGACCCTAGATCAAAACGATAGCCCAAAACTAACCAGAAAAGAAAAAACAAATTAAAGTTTAGCAAGCTTACCCATAAGGGAATCATGGCTGGAAAGTCAAAAGGGCAAATCCCAGCACAAACACCGAGTGGCTCTCTAATGCTATAGCTATCAACTCCATTGGTTACATTGGAAACAAATTCCCCCATCTGCAGCGTTGCCAGTCCACAAGCATGTTCCACCACCTCTGCAAAAGGATATTAAAAAACTTACAGGAGGTAACCATGACCAAGTAAGGGTTTTATAATTCAAACCACTGACCTAGCCCACGTAAGACATCACCGTATGCATCCTTCAATGCTTTTCCATGTTCACTTGTAATGCACATAGCAAGCTTATCCTAGGACAAAAATTGTTATAGCCCCCATTAATAGAAACTTTTTTTAACCTAAATATTTCAACTTAAATTATGTAATCATAACATAAATTTTACAATGTCTCTCCGAATTAGCTCTTGGAACTTAAACATAATGCGCTGACGAGTAGTAATAGGAGTATTTCGCCACAATGGAAAAGCACGTTTTGCTGAAAACACTGCAGCTTTGAACTCCTCATTTGTTGTTAAAGGAACTTGTGAAACAACTTGCTGCGTTGCCTGCCAAATAAAAGACATAGTTACCGAAAAGTTAACTTCACATAGACAAAATGAATAGGAAGTGTTCGTGTTTTCGCACTTACAGGGTTTACAACATCGATGGAGGTAAATGACTGTGAATCAACAAATCTGCCTCCTATGAGATTGGGAACTCTCTGTTTTACATCAAAGAAATTTCAAGTGGAATCATATAGCACCCATTGACAAGATATATTTATACACAGAGAGAGAGAGAGAGAGAGAGAGAGAGAGAGAGAGAGATAACAACACCAATAATTCCTTATGCATTTATCACCATGTATCAGTCACAGAAGTAGTTGAAATAATAAGACTTTGAAACGAAAAGTTAACTATGTTGAGTGGCCCTTTGTTGAATAACATCTAGGTTACCTGGGGGTTGCACTGCCTCCAAGATGGTTCCGTAACCGCAGAGTAATTGTTTCTTACAAAAGATTTCTGCGTGCTCAAAGACTTGAAGTTTCTAACTGCAACACAACACGCAATCACCCACTGTAAGGAAACCGAATCATTACTTTTTGTTGAAAAGAAAATTTAAGAAAGGGAGAAGAGGAGATCTTATTTATCAATCATCCAAATCAACCAAATCAGCTCAATACATAACGAAAAGTCAATGAAAATTCCTACAGATTAGCCCCGAAAATATCTAAATCTGCTCAATCAAATCAACTAATTTAGATCATCAGTAACCCTAAATTAGCTAAACCATATCAGCAAGTTAGCTCAATCATCTCTAAACATAAGACTGTTCATAGCCTTCATCGACACTCCCCTTCAAGCTGGACAATAGTTCTTGGTGGCTGAGTATATAGAAGCTCCAAAATTTTGAATAAATCTTGGCTAGTCGTACCAAAACTAAAAAACAACCAAATCATATGCAACCCATATGATATCAACAACAAACTCATGAACCTACAACCCAAAGAGATATGCCTGATCTGATTGTAAACTATGAAGGACATCGTGGCTGATGGTTCACTAATAATAATTAGGTGGTTTTTCTTTTATTTTTCCTTTTACCTTTGAGGAAGTGAGAGCAGATTAAAGCTTAGAAGTCAATTAAAGACTCTTTATATACTTCCTCAAATAAAAGTCTCTACCTGCCACGTTTCCTTGTCGAAGCTTTGCTTTAACATTATAAACATGCTTCGGAGTTGATAAAAGATCCGGATTGCTTTGTCTTAATCTCTTTAGAATTTGGCGAGGTTTTAATCCAGATTCTGTCATCTCTTTAATTAGTAAAACTTCTCTCTCGGAGAAACGACGAGCAGAGGGATGTTCTGAAATGTCCTTCAAGGGTTCATGGTTGTGTGTTCCATTTTTTATGGTAAGTACCCACAAGCCATCATCCTTTTTACCTACAGCCTCAAAAGGACAATTTGTCAGCCGAGAACCTGTTTTTTTCCTGCGGCTATGTTCACTGGAGGACTCATCAATATGTTTCTGCCTGTTACGATAAACACCTCCTCTGTCACAGCCAAGGATAACGACTCTATCCCTCTTAGACTGCTTGATAGTTACAACATATCCCTGTGATACAGCGAAGTCCCCAACATGTTGAATGAGTTCGTCACGATCCACGAAAGTTCCAGATGGAGGTGGAAGCATCTGCAGTGGATCATCTAACTCTGTGCATATCTGAAGGTCCATCTTTAATAACCAGAAGACAAAACCTGCATCGAAACATCCTTATCATCATCACTCATGTATCATATTATCCCCAAATCCAATGTTTCTTGCTTCTTCTTTTTTTTCCTATAAGAAACAAAATTTTATTACTATCAAAATTCAGTGTCCCATATCCATTGCGATATGGCTCCTTCATAAAAAAACAGAGAGGCTTTCTTTTTAAAAGTAAATTCGGATTTTGAATTTCCATACTGACCATCCATGCCTCTCTAATGTCAGATTGTCATAAAAGTAATGTCAGATGCATAACTACAGAAAAAGTAAGAGGATATTCACCTCATAAAATAGCCTGAATATTCCCCTCAAACATTTCATTTCCTGCAAGAAAAAAGCAAAAAAGAAAGAAAGAAAGAAAGAAAGAAAGAGCACAGCGTCAAATTACTCAGGTTCTACTTTTCAATCAGCTCATTCCCAGACTGTTTATGACTAGCTACACTTGATTCAAAGGTATTAAACGAATCTACTTCAACCAATTATAAAGGTTGATCTAATGTAATAAACAAAGGATGCTATATTAGCTCTCGTGCTTCAATCACAATTTACCATTTAGAAATTATGTTCTTTTAGGGGAAACTGAAAAGTAAATTATTGATACAGACGTATATTTACATTGAAGGTGAACAAGGAGTCCACATAAACAAAAACAAGCAAATAAAATCAACTCAGAACTCAATATCTGGAGACGTCCTGAATTTTATTTATACGTATAGAAACATCTTGCTCTTTTATTTAAGGGAAGGAGTGACTTTATTAAGTAAGCCCAAAAAGTACAAATGAAAGTTGAAACATCCATCAGTAGGCTGTCCACTGATGAATGTTCCATTTTTACATTTATGTGGACAAGAAGCGCACAAATTTACAGAGACAACATAACAAACATAAATATCATCTAAAGCCCCTACTAATGTGATTGACCTTCCTACTAAGAAATCTTTCTTCTTTCTTTTCACCAGTGATTTCAGGTTTTAAGCTTCCACCTTTCTACATATAATGATTGCTAATACTAACAACACATCTGAAATTTATAAGATTTACTTGATTTAATCTCAAATTAGAAAATCAATTCTTTTTTATCAATGAGAGAGGGGGAAACTGAAGCTTGGAGCTCTTCCAACATTGTGAAGAGAAAACCCACTAGACCAAGAACTAGTTGTTAGAACATCAATTTTAAGATATCAAATAATTTACTTGCAGCTTATATTACACAACATTTAAATTTTTATCATTTAATCTTTACAGGACTATTTCTACTTGCAGTTTCCTAGTTATGCATTTCCATTGTCAAACTGATCTATTGTACCAAAAATGCATTTAGCCACACCTTATACCAGATGTGGCACACACTAAAAGCTTCAACAGCCCTGGGCAGAGTCCCTTCAATTTTTATTTTTATTTTTTTAATAGAAACGAAATTTATTGAAAGAAACGAAAAGGAACACACAAGTGGATAAGGCATCCACAAGCCAAACGAACAACAACAGAAAAAACAAGGGAAATTGGCATAAATACCACCTGAACTTTTAATTTCTACTATTAACCAGTGTTTTCAAAGGCATGCCTTCGCGCGCGTCGGCAGGAAATCGCCCGACGCGGTCGGTTGTTTCGCGAGTTGCACGTTTAGCCCGGGGAAGGGGTGAGGATGCGTTGCAAGGCGTGGCCAGAAGGAGCAAGGCGAGCCAGAGCTGGACACTTCTGAACCGGAAGAAATTTTGCGAGTCTGCAAATTGGCTGCGACTCTGCGAGGAAGACGACTCGCGTGTTTTTTTTAATAGCTTTATTGTAATGAAACGACGTCGTTTCGATTGCAGTGTTTTAAAAAAAATTAAATGAAACGACGTCGTTTCACTTGGAGTGTTTTGAGAAAAAAAAACGCAAGTTTCTGTTTTTATTTTTTGACCTTTATTGTAATAAACTCCACCATAGCTTTATTCTACTTACCTTTTTTTTTTCTTTTTCTTTTCTAAATTAATATATTAACACATTGATATATATATATTATAAAACTAAAGAGATTGTAGAGAGAATTGAGATATAGTGAAAGCATAGAAGTCTGATGTTTTCATTGAGTCATTTTCTATGTCTTCTTCGTTGGTATCTATTTACAAGTAGAAAATTATGCCTCTTTATAGGCGAGGCAAATGGCTCCCGTGAGTCATAAGGGAGACATCATGATTCTCCTATCCAACATCATTATTTCATCTTTTGACTAATACATCCTCTTTTACTCATGTGGGCTTCATCTCTCACTTTACAACACTCCCCCTTGGAGACCACATGTATGGAATATGCCTTGTTAAAAACCTTGCCAGTAAAACTCAATGAAACAAAACCTGGTCGAAGGGAAAAAGAGTACATAACCATATGTAACATAAAATTCTATGTATATTGACACGCGTGCGACACTGCCTCGTTAAAACCTTATCAGGAAAAACCCAGTAGGATAAAAACATAGACGAAGGAAAAAGAGTACAGTGTGTGAAGATCTTTGTTGACAGCACGCTCCCCTTGATGCTTGACAAAATATCTTCAAGCCATACTGTTGATCATCTTTATGAATATCATAGTTGGCACTGATTCTAGGAGTCAATCTTGTAATATTGTTGGATGCTCCCCCTGATATATTCATGACTATCTTTCTGGAGGGAAGATCTTTTGGGTTGAGTGAATGATGTAGCCATCAACAAGTCATGTAGTTGAGTAAGTAAATATATTTCCAGTGAGCTATTTCTATGTAAATCACAGAAATTCCCAGAGTCCGCGTATCTAACAAAACCTGGGCTATTTGTAAGTTCACTTTAAAAGGATATGCTCGTATATGGTGTTATGCGGAGATAGCATCAAATATGCCTCACATCATCCCAAAGTGGTGGTGATGGAGCTGAGCTCTATCTAGAAAATACAATGTCTGGTCCAGTATACTTCCGGAAAATCATTTAAGCGCCCAACGGATAATCCACATAAAAATGCTTCAATACTTTCTTAGTATAAGGAAGAATATCGTTGGCATAATGCTCGATCTTCAGGCCGAGACAAATATTTCTTGAACTCTTCAGGAGTTTTAACCAAGTATTAACTCTTCAGGAGTTTTGATCAATTATCAACTCTTCAGGAGCTGTAATGTGTTGCAACCATATCATAATTAGTGTACTCACTGAGGCAATTTATACATATTAGTGTTTGAGTACTAAATTTGTGCTTCAAGCACACGTCCTTCAGGGACTTACTTCATGCAATTTCAATCCTTCAGGGATTTTGTTTACACTTCATGACACATTATATAGCTTTAAATCCATCTATTAGTTCTGTTTGTACATCTTTAGGGAATCGCATCTGGCGATACGCTCTGTTCATTTAATAACCCTTAAAGATAATATGTTGGTCTCCGTAAATGTGCAATAAGAAGGCACGATTGCATCTGTAAATATGGAGAAACCCAAGATTTCTTGTTTCTGCCAGAAACATTGTGTCATATAAAATGGGTATATTCCCTTTTATTCCGAACACCCAAGTATAACTTTCAGTATTAATATCTTTTGGGGTTCGTACTATGGGTTTATACTTTCACGTTCATTCTCATCTGTAATGGAATTGCCTCTTTTCATTTTGGCCAATGATATTGTCGACATTTAATAATTGAACATGGTTCCAATCAACAAAGCCCATTGATAATTTGAGTAGCTACTCCAAAACCAAAAATTATTATTTATCAATTCATGATCCCACCATTTTCATGTGCATGCGCATGCATCAATTATAAGCATTTCTTTACTTTTGGGTACCCAAGCCACTTCAGGGGGCTTTTATTATGTGAGAATGTGGATTATAACCTCCAATGGAGCGTTGTTTTATAGTAGGGCGTGGATAATCTCCATTTAGGGAGTTGGAACATTTAGAACCCATATATCTGTCATCCTGCAGGCGTGCTACAGATTAATACATACATGTCTATCAATTGTCCTTCTGGGACTTTAAATCATATAATTTGTTACGCATTAGGCATGCACCGTATGGATATTGACATGTTAAAGGATTGTCCTTCCGGGACTTCAATCTATATCATTTGCTACGCAACAGGCGTGCATCATATCGATCACTGCTATACCCACGTTCTATTCTTATGGGACTTTAATCTATACAGTGTATCATTAATGTATTCATCTTGCAATCTGTGAAATTTTCATTAATAATTCATGAATACATATCAGAATAATACAAGCCATTCTTCTAGAATGGTCATAATACAAGTCGTTCTTCCGGAACGATCTATAATGCGAGTCATTCTTCTAGAATGGTCCTTTGCATGATGTTCTTCTGGAACGGCCTTATCTCCTCATTTGGTTACCTTTAAGGATGTAATACAAAATATCAAAATAAGAGTACAAGCATGAAATAACACAAATATTGCTTACATCCTTAGGTGGGAGAAACTTTTCTCAAGTATCATTCAAGCTCGTATCGGCTCCGCAAATATAATGTAATGCTTGATGATCTAGTTATATCCTGCAAGAGCAAAAATCACAATTCTTCTGTCTCTGTCAAAAAATAACCCTAAGTGTTAGGATCACTACATGGATTCTTTCTTCGGATGTTCGTTCTAAGGAAATAAAATCCCTTATGAATAGAGAGTTATCAAAAGAAAGAAAAAACACAAAGAATTGTGATATTGATTGCAAGGTAAGGTAAGCAATCAAGGAAGGAAGCTGGTGGGAACAGACAACAAACTCTCATTTCTCCTAGCCTAGAAGAACTCCAGGAGATCAGAGCATGTGGTCATTCTTACAGTTCCCTGATGTAGCGGAAACGTGATCAGGAATAGTCTCGCCTCTCAAGCACATCGAGTATTCACTGATAGGAAAAACAAGTGGATATTGCATCATTGGATATGGAGAAAATTGGAGGAAAGTGGGTGTATTCTGCAAAGAAAATTTCGTTAGTAACATACTTATACACAAATAAGAGGAATAAGTAAATCCGGTGAATTTCAAATTAACCACAAAAATTTGCGAGGTTCTCGGGGTGCTTTTGAAAAAGTAACTCCGTGAAATCCGCAAAGCAAATCGGCTTTGACGAAAATAATCCTGAAAACGCCGAAAGTGCCGACAGACATTAATAGAGGCCGCGTGAAGTTTTGGAATCAGGGAAAGAAAAGAAGAATATGGGGATCCGGGGAAATATTGGGATCCTGGAAACGGTGCCACATTTCCGCCTATAGATATTGCCTTTGCAAGATCTGATTGGAGTAACTGCGTTTCAACTCAACTCCCTTTCATTTTCTGAAAGTTCAGCTTTTCTAAGACTTTCCCCAAAACCTTCTTAAAATGGCTTCCTCTTCTTCTCGCCCAAAACATTTCGATTTAAATGTTGATCCCAAAACAACCCGTGACGCCAAAGTCTGGCCACCATCCTTTGTATCCCAAAACCGTCATCTCACAGTTAATGATTATGTGATGATGAATGATTCGACTGCTATCACAGTAGCTAGGAATTTCCTTATTCCTATGGATGACATGTTGTTAACATGGAGGTCTGAAGAAGAGGCCATTGATGACTCACTGGCTTTTAGCATTCAAAGTGCTACTTCTGTTTCTAACATGGCTAGTCGTTTGCGTGCTAGAGCAAACGAGATTCAAGAGCTGAACACTAAAAATTTGTCTCTTCAGAGAAAGCTTCATGAGTCTCAACAGGAGGTTGAGAAACTTAAAGAAGAAAATAATGCATTGTTGAAACTGGTGAGTTCATACTCCGTTGATACACAGACAAGGCTTGACATGCTCCAGATTTCCAATGAAAAGATTATGGGAGACCATGAGAGGCTCATGGCTAAGCTTAAGAGGCGTCGTCCTCTTCCTGCAGAGGCTTCCAGAACATAATGGAATTTTATAGATTTTACAGAGCCTACTCCTTTCTTGCAGGTGAAGAGAATCTATCTGTTGTATGCTCCTTTTTTTTTGTTATAATAATTGGGCAAATTCTTAAACTTGCACCTGTGATTTTCACGTTTTTTCAAAATGACGGTTTGGAACCTTGTGCCTTATAGGTTCAAATAACCACCACAAATCTCTCAAATTACATATTTCAATGCATGTGAGTCCGGAACTTCTGGCCTGGGCTAAAACATGACCTCAGAATTTATTTGCCCTTTTCAAATGGGAATGAAATATGAATTGAGTAAAAGCCATGATAATATTGCAATATAGTAGTGAAGAGCATTAATTACTATATACCCAAAACTTCAGGTTCGGGATCTCTCATATATTTGGATCCATTGGCTTCTGGCCCAAATCATATAATATAACAAAATATGTGGGGAGCCTCAATTCATTCTTTGAGGTTTATCCTGATGTTACCCATTTCACGGTGTATTCTTAACAATCGGAATTCACAAAATATATGTCTTCCTTAAGGTGTCGATTGTAACAGAATTGAACTTTATTAAATTCATCATTTTTGGTTTCCCAGGGTATCCCCCGCGCGACTGCGGAGACTAAATCCCTCGAGGTACGGTCAGGCGCAAAGCGGGGATCTCTCCCAACAAAGTTTGCTCTATTCGCAAGTGCCTGAGAAATTCATCATTTTCTTATGCCAAAGAAATATGTGGTGTACCACAATTTGCAATAATACCTCAAGGGTTGTCCATTTAACTGTTAGAACTTCAGGTTCTCAATATTGCCAGATCTTGAACTTCAGGCCAAAATCACATATTCTCATGGTATGGACATTTTTATAATTTCTTGTACATATTTTGGGACATCAGGTCCTTACATAATTGTCCATGTTTTGAGGAACTTCTGGCATCTAATTTAATTGCTCAACCATGAGTTTAAGGGACTGCAGGTTCCCTTTTGTATATAGTGACGGTTTACCCAAAATGGTTAATATTTATGCATATGTCACTATTCATGTATACGGTACTATTCATCAGGTCATGAATACGTTTCTATTCATGTGTAATGTACATTTGCCAGTACATTTACTATTCATGTGTACGGCACTATTAACCAATACGGTACTGTTACATTATCAAGGAACTCCAAGTCCTTATTTACATGTCAAGGATCGAGGATCTTCAGGTCCGATCTCTTGTTTACAAATATAGTACCGGAGAGATTGCCAGCTCTCATATCATTATCATCATCAAGGATCTTCAGGTCCTGATGTAGTTGTATGATGAGGATCAAGGAACTTCTGGTCCTGATCTCTGTATGCGGTAAAAACTCATCATACCACACAATTAATTCATAAAATAAATAGCTTGTAAATAAATAGTTGGTAAATAAATTGATGGTATGGATGATAAACCCGCACCATACTTTAAATAAATGTAAGTGTGCAATAAAGTAAATTGCTTGTTGTACGGGGGTTAATTCCGCACCAATAAATGTGCTTGTATAGGCACTAATTCTACTCCATACTTTTAAATAAAAGTAAAGGCAGTTGTGTGGACGATAAACCCGCACCACACTTTTAAATAAATATTGTCGTATGGGTAATAAACCTACACCATACAGTAATAAAATAAATGTGGGGATAAAACCACCACTAAAAATATAGGAGGTGAAACCGTCCATTTTTACTAGAGTAAATGTGGGGATAAAACCATCACTAAAAATATAGGAGGTGAAACCATCCATAGAATTACTATATATATATATATATATATATATATATATATATATATATATATATATATATATATATATATATGAATAGTTTATATAATATATAAGGTAATCATATAAAAGTAAATGAATGACAAGGGTATGTTCTTTGTGCTTATGCATGCTCCCAATTGCATATGTTCTTTTCTTTTTATCATTATAATATATTAAGTCAAAAACTGCTTTTCAACATATCTTGTCGTATTAAAGCGTATACTAGTGATTTGCCCCCTAAACTTGTACCTAATTTTCAATTAGCCCCCTATCCTTTTTTTTTTAGAAAATTAAGGAACCGAACTAATTTTTTTCACCAATGTACCCCCCAACGTCAAAATCTGACACTTTCCATCCATTCTGCCGTGAAGTTGAAGGTTAATTTGGTCATTTCACGTCTCCACTGAACTGAACCCATGCTTCACCTATTAGTTCCTTCGTTTTGGCTCTATTTTTCCCCTAAAGAATTTCCCTCCATTTTCCCAACCTCTATTTTCGTACCCTAAACCAGAAGGGGATTTAGGGTTTAGGAGAAAACCCAAAATATTAGGAAATGAGGAGGTCCTTACCTGGCAGAGGTCATGGAGGTCATGGGTCACAGAGGTGGAATGCCGAAGGTGAAGAGAGTAGTTCATGGATGGTGCCTTCAGTCGTCTGCTATTGTGGTAAGACTGCGAAAATCCAAACATCTTGGACTGCTGCACATCCAGGGAGGAGGTTTTATATCTGTGGGAGGGTAAGCTTATATTTGAAATTTGGTTTGCAAATTTGAAATTTGGGTTGCTTAGTAGAAATTTGGACTGATGCACTTTTTTTCTTCTGTTTTTTATGTATCAATTTGTTGGGAGAAATGTGTAGAATAGATGTAGATATTGGGAATGGGGTGACCCACAAATGTGTGAGAGGTCGAAGCAAATTATACCTGGGCTGCTACGGAAAATAAACATGATGGAAGATGCAAAAAAGTCTCGGCTAGAGAACCTGAAAAAAAAAAACCCTTGGTTTTGGGTGTCTTGTTTGTTGTTTATGATAGTTTTGTGGTTGATGTATGGGAAAGGCAAAGACAATGAAGGATATTTGCCAGAGAGGCCTATATAATCTATCCTATAAATAAAGGGTAGAGAGAAAGGCAAAGACAATGTGACCTGCCGTGTATCAATTGTATTGCAGAGGTGTAAAACATGGACTTTTGGTCTTTTTGTTGAATGTAATGGCATGTATGAGTTGTGTTTTGACAATTTTGTTTCCAATTGGCAAATAGGTCATATAAGCAAGCAAGCAAACATAAGTGTTGCAACACTATTAAACGAAAACATATCCATTACAAAACATCTGTTCCAACACAAATCCAAGCAACACATGTGTTCTAACTGTAATCCAACCAAAACATTTGTGTTCCAATACTAATCCATTGAAATCAGTCTGAGAATCCTAGGACCATATCAGCTAGAAATTCATCAAAATAAAATGTTCAAAAACATATCCATTACATAAGCAGTCCTAATGTTTTAGTGTTCCAAAAAACCAAAATCAGCAAATCTCAACTACACTCTCCATGGCCTTGGTCTTTTCGGTAGAGGTACATTTTCTGAGTTTGGTTGAGAAGCATGCCCAATTTGAATTCCTTGTAAGGTAGCACCAGTTTGAGCAAGCTGCCTTGTTAGTTTAGACATTTGCCCCCTCTTCTCACTTAATTGAATGACAAAAATCAGCAAATCAGTCCAAATTTGGTTTAAACATTGAATGTAAGTATTGAAAGCAAATAAGTACATATGCTATTACCTCAAGCTTTGTTCTTCTAAAAGGTCTATCTTGGATTGAAGTCTCAGCTTGATCTAGTTGTCTGACATGAACACTTGGCATACTTGTTCCCCTTCCCCTGCCTCGAACTCTTATTGTCCTTCCCCTGCCTCTAGCTTGTTCCTTGAACAAAAAATAAAAAAAAAGTTTATAACAAATAAAGGACCAACTTGCACCTTCAACAAAGTTCATATCAACAGAAATAATCACAAACTTCATACCTATCTTCCGCCTCTTTCTCCATTATGACCTTCAGCTCCACAAGTTGCAGAATTGTGACCTTCACCTCCACAAGTTTTACAACAAATGACAATCCCATATCTCTTCAGCTTTGTTGCATTTTTGGTATCTCATCAGGTTCCTTTTGCCTACTTTTTCTAGGCCTTCCCGGTTGTTTGTGGTAAAGAGGTGGCTTGATGGGTCCATGGCCTGTTTTTCTCTAGTATTCTTGACTAGGCATTGGAGATATATAACTCTCATAAGCCCTGTCATATGCACCTCATTTGTAAAGTGAATGCAGAAAGTCATAAGGGCTCTTCTCTGTTTTGGCAATTGCAGCCATAGAATGTGAACAAGGGATTCCACATAAGTCCCACTTTCTGAAAGTGCAGGTGTGCCTCTCCAAATCCACTACATACATTCCACGATGGATGTTAATAACTTGATATTTCCCCCCACCAGCATATGATGCTATGCATTGAGCACTCTCAGTTGTTAGCTTCTCAACAATTCCAAAAATCCTAGGACCGACATCATGTGTCCAAACAGTTTCTCTAAGTCTAGCCATTCTTAGCATCAAATAACTTCGAATTCTCTCTAGTAGGGTCAGAATTGGCTTATCCCTTGCTTCAATAATAGCTGAGTTAAAAGACTCACACAAGTTGTTAAGAAGCATATCACACTTACAATGAGTACTGAAGTGTGACCTACTCCAATGATTTGCTGGCCTTTCCTGAAGCCATCTGTAAGTTGCATTTGATTGAGATAACATCTTCTCCATTTTAGCTTCAAATGTGGGTATTGTAGTTGATCTAGCTACTGCCCACAATCTTTGCTTCAATGCTAGTCCACTGTGACCACCAATCTTGAAATTATTGTGGAGGTGCCTAACACAATGCCTGTGTTCAGTAGAGGGCATCAAATCCCTAATGGCTTACCCAAACCCTTTTGCTTATCTAATATGAACACCCAATCATTACCATTTTCACACCCAACATCAGAGAAGAAAATCTCCATAAACCATGTCCAAGTCTCGGTATTTTTTACTTCAACCACAGCAAATGCGATAGGGTACATCCCATTATTCGCATCAATACCAACTGCAGATAAAATCTGTCCTAAATGAGTTCCCTTCACATAACAACCATCGAAACCCACAACTGGCCTGCATCCTGCAATAAAGCCCTTCTTCAATGCACCAAAACATATATATATTCTTTTAAATACTAGGTTATCCCCACGCAAATCAGTCTTGATTAATACAGTTCTGCCTGGATTGTTTGTCTTCAACTCTTCACAGTAATCCCACAATTTTGCGTACTGTTCTTCAATACTTCCATGTATCCTCTCTTTAGCTATGCTCTTGGCTTTGTAAAACTGGTTTGCAGTGATATCTATGCCATAATTCTTCCTCACGATCTTCATGAAATCCGTCACAGACATATTAGGATTATCTCTCAAATCCTCATCAAACCTTTGAGTAAGCCAAGAAGAAGTGGCAAACTTGGTCTTCTGCATCCTTCCACATGAATGCTTTGGTTGATATGTCTTGATCCTAGTAGTAGGCCATTTGCCCACATAAGATGCATATAGCAACCAATCACACTTGACATCCCTCTCTTTTTTACCTTTTTCTCCACCATTTTCTCCATTTTCTTCTCCACCATCATCTTCAGCATTCTGTACACATTTTTATTTATTTTTTTTCTGCATTTCTTTTTCCTAAACCCTTTTTTTCAGCCTTTCCTCCACTTCCACACACCACCCTAACCCTGTGAGGGTCATTCTCCACCCATCTCAGTGGCCTAGCACTTGAAACTGCATAGAATCTTATGGCCTCCCTACATTGTTCCATGTTAGCAAACTCCATGCCAATATGAAATACTGGATTAAATAAATTAGTATCCCTTTTGAATTGCTTGAACCTAGGAGCTTTTCTTCTACGACTAACCTTTTTCACACCTGGTTTTTCATCAACTTCATCTTCCTCTTCTGAAACACTTAGAAGGTCCTCTTGTTTGTGCCTAATAAATCACGGCCATGAATTGGCCGGGGGAACTTCTCTTCTCGGCCTCAAGCTGAAACGCAGCGTTTTGTCAGGGTGTTTGGCTTTCCAGAGAAACAAGAAAAAATCACCAAGGCATGGTTATCTCGGCCAAGGTTATAGGCCGAGGCCGAGATCGAACGAGATCACGGCCAAAAGCATTAAGGTCAGATCATCACGTGACAGCAGGGTCCCACGCTTCATTTAATGAAGCAAGGTCTCTGTTTATTGCAGCAAACCCACTGGCCAAGAATGAGCATTTAATGCGCGAGGGAAGGTGGGAAGTGATTGGAGTCAGGATTTGGTGACAGAGATCAGAGTGATTAGACGCCAACATTCTCACAAAGCTCTTTGCAGCTTGAGAGATTAGGTAATTGGCTATCAGAACAATAAATGCGTCTCCACGGCCAGAAGCGCAGAACCCACGATCAGGGCGGCGGCCGAGATTCACCGGGATTCATGGAGTCACACCACCATACTTCACGATCCCAAATGTCGATTAGACTACCCACTTGGCGTAATCAGGCTCCACCATGCAGATTTTCAGCCTCGATTACCCCTCCAGGAGCTCTGCCTATAAATACAAGACTCAGGACTACTTTCAAAGGGTTCAAACACCAAACAAAAGCCTCCCACGGAGCAACTTATATTTTCCTGTAATGCACTTTCAATATCTTTACTTGCTTTTCTAGGAGTAGTGTTAGTTTGTAAGGAAAATCCATTCATCAATATATCAAACGACCCTTGATTTTCAAGGCGCCGAAGCACCACCTTTGTTATTTCGCTCACTCACCCCATATATCATACGACCGCCGCTCATTGAGTAGCGCGCCGGAGCACCGCCCTAAAACCCACCAAACACCACCACTCAACGGCCTTGTAGTTCAGGCCGTGAACCTTACAGCCGAGACTAGTTCCTCTCTCGGCTACAATCGTTTGATTAGAAGACGAGTTCAGACAGGCGCACTATCTAAACACTATCGCCCACTTCAAACATCTCGATGCACGGTAGACCGTGCTGGCACGCCCGCGCACAAAACGCGCCCCGTCCAAAAGCAGGAAACTGCGTGTTAACGCAAATCCCCTCGGCCCGGAACCCCAGGCCGTGAGATTTGCGCGGCAGACACCTCTGAATTGTAGTCATCACTTGGAACTTCACTAGGTTCTCTCTGTGGTTCTTCAGCAGCTTCCTCCACCACATGCGTATCAAACCACTTGTCATCTTCTGCTCCTTTTTGTCTCTCTTGTTCTTCATCTGTTTGCTCATAGTCACTATCTATGAACCGCTCTTCGTCATCATCCTCTGCATCAACATTTTCAGCTTCTACCTCATCTACCTGTTGCTCCTCATCTTCCTCTTCAGCTTCATCATCGGCATCATCAGCAATGTTCACATCATCTTGTACATCTACATGTATCAATTGTGGTTGAAGCAAATTCTAAAAGTTAAATACAGCTGTAGAGGCTTCATTATCTCTCTGTGGTTCTGGCTTTTCTGTGATGTACAAACCGTGAACCCTTGATGTAGGTATCTCACGCACAAACTCAAGCACATAGTCTCCTCGAATTGCCACATAACCCAATGTTATGGACCTATAGCGATAATCAACTTTTATGTGGTTGTATCCTAGTGATTCAGCAACGTCATATAAATCCAGCATTGACAACTGATCTATATTACAGTTGTTTGCCCATTGGACAGTACCTCCCACATACTTTCCCTTTTTAAAATACCCCCCATGGTGAATTTCAATTGTAAATAACTCTGGATCACCTACAAACAACAAATAATTAACTCAGCAACTTCAATTTACTACAACAAACCTACCAATCAGCACTAGCCTTTACTAACATCAGCCACACACAAACAAACCAACGCACATGCTTTACTTTGGGACCACACTTTTCAATTCAAAAAGGAATCTTACAGCAAGGCAAGAAGATGGAAAAATCCAATTCTACCGACAACCTATGGACCACAACCACTTAAACGATGAAAAGAAAGGGAAAGTTGAAGACTTACTATACTTGGGAGGCTGCCCACTACTCCGTACTTCGACAAGCATCTTTCTTGGTAAATACATGTGTGTTGCTTCAAGATAAACTCACCGATTTGTCAACGTCAGCCACTATGTAGGTCGATTTCATGAAATCCCCAATTACCTCAAACTTTCGAATGCTCTGATCTCAACTTCTTTTTTTGTTTTTTTTTTTGTTTTTGTTTCTGAAAGTGACCTAGCCTCCTTCGACTTTTGGATTTACACTGGGTTGACTTGCGTGGACACGCGAAAGGACTAAAGTGACCTCCATCTTCACAGCAGAATGGATGGAAAGTGCCAAATTCTAACGTCGAGGGGGCACATTGGCCAAAAAAAATAGATCGGGTCATTAATTTTCAAAAAAAAAAAAGGATAGAGGGCTAATTGAAAGCGAGGTACAAGTTCAGGGGTTATTTCACCAGTATACCCAAAAACAAAGAAACTAGCCAAACTATATAGCGACTGCTACACCAGAAAAACCCAAAGAAAAAATGATGCAAAAAAACACTTTACATCACAGCATCAACCATATCCCTCAGTATAGTGGAGTAAGAATAGTCTTTGAAATCTGAAGTGACAGAAGCCCATAGAGTTGCCCAGAATTTAACTCTATCCCATAATTCACCAATACCCAATCCCTAATACTCATAAAAAATTCTCCGATTATGCTCTAGCCAAATTTTCCATAATACAAGCTGCACCAAGCAACCCCATAAGGTTGAAGCACGCTTCCCCTTGCCCCAAATGACAAAATGGGAACAAAGAAGATCAAAACAACCTTTTGGAATAACCCAAATAGTCTTAACCTCCCTTAACAAGGTCCACCAAAGACTTCAAGGGCAATGTAAAAAAAGGTGATCCACATTTTCCTCACTCATTTTGCATAAAACACACTAGTGTGGAGACACATACATGTACGGTCTTCATCATTGGACAAGATCAGATGTGTTTACTTTCCCAAAGGCCACCAACCAGACTAGAACTTTAACCTTAGGAGGAGATTTAGCCTTCCAAATTAGAGAATAAGGAAGAAAGCCATCCGCCATCCCATTGTTGAGAAGAAAAGAACGAAAAGATTTGCACGAAAAAGACCCTAAACCCTCGAGCTCCAACCATCTCCTATCCAATCTAATTCTGTCAAGGATGTCCAGCATCTTGATCACCTCAGCTAACACCCTCTCATTCATATTCCTCCTAAAGCCAAAGTCCCAATTATATAGGAACACCTGAATGTCCACGAAACAAGAAATGCATTAAAAGTGCTTCGAAGACAACACAAACAATCTGGGAAAAAGATCCTTCAAAACCCCTTCCCTCGCCCAATTGTCCTCCCAAAATCTCACCCTGTCCCCATTTCCACCTCAAACCTACAACACTGTAAAAATGAGTGGTAATCAGAAGAAATATCCTTCCAAGGATTACGAAAGGAGCCCGTAGTAGCAGGATTGGCAACCTACCCATTCCTAGCAACCCCGTATTTACTACTAATCACCAACTACCACAAGGAATTAGATTCCAAAGGAAAACGCCACAACCATTCAACACGCAAAACTTCATTCTTTTTCTTCATAGAACCCACTCCAAGTCCACCTTCACTCCTAAATTTGGCCACCAAATCCCATCTAACCAAATGGTCCTTAGCAACCCCGTACCTTCAATTAGGAGAAGCTAAACACACTAGAGTGCTCTTGTTCACATAGTGGAAGTCGTAAAAAAGAATTCTCATTCACACCTTCAACTAGCTAATTATTCCCACATGTCGATATGATTTTCTTAAAGTTCAGCTTTGTAGCATTACATACTTTCCATGGATACTCACATTTTGCACTTAGGACCTCAGACAACTTGAAACTTTACTCCTTTGCAAAACACCGAGAATTTAGAACACTCAAAACTATATTGAACACAGGCATTCATCAATTCATCTTTCACAAATTTTGTTATATTTTTTGACCTCCAAACAATTCTATGGATTTTTTTAAACTGAACTAGAAGAATATCCGTAATCAAACAAGAATTACTTCCCTCTTTCAAGACAATGAACGCATAAACGATGCCTTTTGTACACCCAAATTAAAGTTAAATGCATCAAACCCTTATTGAATGCTTATCAAGAACAAAAGGAAAATCAAAAAGCTTGAAGATAAAAATAATCAAATAAAAGAGTTGCTTATAGCGTGCAAAGAAGAATTAAATTTCTACCAACTTAAGTCGTCTGTTATTAAAAATCAAACTAACACTCAACTTAACAATTTACTTTCCTTGTTTTTTTGAGTTTCTTGGGAACCAACTAGAATATAGAGCTACAAAGAAGGAAAAGAGGCTCACCGGTGACAAAGGCTGGCCGGTGAATAGACGGCGTCGAACGTTCGGCGAAGCTTATGGCGTTTGGTTCAACCCGTTTGCGTATAAAATGAACTCAACCCATTTGCAACATGATGTTTCTGCTTAGCGCCATGAAAATGAGACGTCCATGAAGGCCTTTTTGGCCAAAAATATTTGGTGTAAAAATAATTAAATGGAAATTCTGGATCAACCATAAAAATTACTCACTAGACCCTACAAAAAGAATTTATCTTCTATATTTTTTGTTAGCGAGATCCTAACTTAATTAGGAGATTTATTTCCTAGTTTATTAGGACTATATTTCTTTCCTTTTTACAGATATTGTGTAATTAGGATTTTATCTTGTTCCCTAGTTTGACCCTACTAGGGTTACATCCTTGTATTATAAATATCTCCTTTTGGAGAATGAAATACAACCTGAAAATATTCTACCCATATTGTTTGACTTGGCATCAGAGCCAACTTTAATAGTGACCTGTGTGTTGTGTCCACTCGTATTCTAGTCTCATATTTTTTTTCTACATGTGCCATGTGTGCCCTCCTAGGTTTGTGTGTTATGTTGTAGTGTTTGTGCATCTACTATATTCGTGCCATTCTTGTCTTTGTGCATCTACCGTATCTGTGCCTTTGTTGTGTTCCATTGTATACTCTAACGTGTTCCTCTACTGTCTTCGTGCCTGCCTTCGTGCATCTATGGTATTTGTGCCCCTGCTGTGTTCCGTTGTATACTCTGCCATGATCTGTTGAGTTTATGCTGCAATCATGGGTGATAACTCCATTGTTGGTGCTATTGTTGCTTCTTCTGCAAATTTGTGTGTTTCTGACTCTATTACAGGTACTGCCTCCAATACTTGGATAATTGACAATGGTGCTTCTGATCATATGACTTATAATGCTGAATTTTTTGATGAGTTGTCTAGTAACACCCGTGACCCATACATAACTAGTGCTAATGGCTTGCCCTCTCCAATTACTGGCGAGGGCACAATCTCTCTCACTCCTACTCTATCCTTGTCTCGTGCGTTATTAGTTCCCAATATCTATTGTAACTTGTTATCTGTTGGTCGATTACTTGATACACTTCATGCTTCTGCTACTTTCTATCCTACACATTGCTCTTTTCAGGATCTCAAGACTCATGAGACGATTGGGTATGGTGAAAGGATAGTGGGATTATATTATTTGACATTGTCTTCTGCACCAATTCGTGATCGTGTCATTAATACTGTTCAAAGTTTCAGTGTCAAAGACATACAACAAATTTGGTTATGGCATTGTCACTTAGGACACCCATCATTTGGCTACCTTAAGCGTCTGTTTCCATCTTTATTCCGCTCGTGTGATGAGTCAAATTTTATGTGTGAAACATGTATTTTGGCCAAGAGTCATCGAACTGTGTTTCCTTTGAGTGACAGTAAAGCTGCAAAGCCTTTTGATTTAGTGCATTCTGATGTGTGGGTTTCGATTCGCGTTACTTCGAACGGATTTCATTGATTCGTCACATTTATTGATGATTGTGCCCAACTCACTTGGGTTTTCTTGTTGAAAAATAAACATGATGTTGCTTCCATCCTTTCAGAGTTTTGTATTGTGGTGTCTACTCAGTTTCATGCTCGGGTCAAAGTATTTCGGACTGATAACGAAGGTGAATATGTGAATAATACTTTGGCGTCTTTCTTCCGTGCTCAAGGTATTATTCACCAAACGAAAACCCCTTTTACCCCTCAACAAAATGGTGTGTCTGAAAGAAAGAACCGACAATTGCTTGAAGTTGCCCGCTCACTCATATTGGATATGTCTGTTCCCCATCATCTTTGGGGACATGATGTTCTGTCTGCTGCCTATTTGATTAATCGTACTCCTAGTCGGGTTCTTGATTTCAAGACTCCGCATGATATGTTTGATGACCATGTTTCCCCTGTCTCTGTCTCCAAGTTGCCCCCTAAAGTTTTTAGGTGTGTTGCCTATGTTTATGTTTACTCTCATCAACGGAGTAAACTTAATCATTGTGCTTTGGAATGTGTCTTTATTGGTTACTCTTCTACTCATAAGGGTTATAAGTGCTAACATTCACCTACCCAAAAGGTGCATGTTACTTTGGACGTGACTTTCCATAAAGAATTGCCATATTATGTCTCTCCCTCATCTCCAATTCAGGGAGAGAGGGGGAGTGAATTTGAGAGTCTTGGATTGGAGAATCTTGGACTTGAATTGGAGAATGATGTGTTTGAAGATATTTCTCTCAGGAAGGAAACGATTGGTTGCACTAAAGCAAGTGACTGGTCGCCCATATATGAAGATGAAACATGTGGTCTTTGTGAAGAAATGACCGGTCGCCCTTTGGAACTCGACCGATCGCCCATATCTGGAGATAAAGTAGATGTTCTCGATGTTGAAACGATTGGTCGCATTGAAGCAAGCAACCAGTCGCATGTATCTAAAAATAGTGACAGTGATTCTTGTATGGATGAGTTCAATGCAATATCCCCATTTGCCCTGCTAGTGCCCCAATCTACTCGTGATAGTGAATCAAGTGAGGTAATTTCTAATGATCTATCTGTGTCAACTTATCAGTTACCCCCACGAACTACTCGTGGGAAACCTAAAGTACAATAATCTCCTGATATACATGACAAGTCTAAATATCCCATTAGCCATTATGTGTCAACTCATCGTTTGTCTAAGTTATATGCATCATATTTGTGTCAATTATCTAGTGTATGTGTGCCAACTAAGCTGTAGGATGCTTTATCTAACCCCAAATGAATGGATGCCATGAATGTTGAAATGGATGCCTTGAACAAGAATAAAACATGAGATTTAGTTCATTTGCCACAAGGGAAGAAAGCTGTTGAATGCATATGGGTGTTTACTTTGAAGCATAAGGCTGATAGTTCCATTGACCGTTACAAGGCTAGATTGGTAGCAAATAGTTATACTCAGATCTATGAAGTGAATTATTTGGAGACCTTTGCTCCAGTGGCAAAGTGCAATACTGTGTGTGTACTATTGTCCCTGGCTGCTAACCACGATTGCCCCTCATTGCAATTTGATGTCAAAAATGCGTTTCTACATGGTGACCTCAAGTAAGAGATTTACATGGATCTCCCTCCTGGTATTCCTATAACCTCTAAGGACGGTGTTGTGTGTAAGCTGCGAAAGTCCTTATATAGATTGAAGTAGTCTCCAAGAGCGTGGTTTGGGAGATTTGCAGCATCTATGAAGAAATTTGGGTATGTGCAGAGCTACTCAGACCATACTTTGTTTCTAAAGCGTCATAAAGATAAATTGACAGCTTTAATTATTTATGTTGATGATATGATTGTGACTGGAGATGATCATGTAGCAATGCAAATCTTCAGAAGTATATGGCTTCCGAGTTTGAGATGAAATCATTGGGTGATTTGAAGTACTTTCTTGGGATTGAAGTTGCCAGATCTAAACATGGCATCTTTTTGTCTCAAAGAAAGTATATTTTGGATTTACTTGCAGAGATTAGAATGTTGGATTGTAAACCAATTGATACCCCTAGTTAACAGAATCATAAGTTGGGGTTGTATCCTGATCAAGTCCCTACAGATAAAGAACGTTATTAACGACTTGTGGGGAAATTGATTTATTTAGCTCATACACATCCTGATATTGCAAATGCAGTGAGTGTAGTGAGTCAATTTATGCATTCTCCTAGTGAAGATCATATGGGTGCTGTGATGTGCATTTTGAGGTATCTGAAAGTAACTCCTGTAAAGGGGTTAATGTTTTGCAAGTATGGTCATACATATGTGAAAGGGTATACGGATGCTGATTGGGCTGGTTCAGTCATTGATAGACGTTCTACATATGGGTATTTCACATTTGTTGGTGGTAATCTTGTTACTTGGAGGAGTAAAAAGCAAAAAGTGGTGTCTAGGTCTAGTGTCGAGGCCGAGTACCATGGAATGGCTCAAGGTGTGTGTGAGTTACTATGGTTGAGAAGATTGTTGAGAAATCTTGGGTTTGGACCTCAGAAACCCATGGATTTGTATTGTGATAATAAAGCTGCAATTGCAATTACGCATAACCCTGTGCAACACGATCACACAAAGAACGTGGAGGTTGATCGACATTTTGTTAAAGAGAAGTTGGATGCTAAAATTATTTATTTTCCGTTTATATCATCCGAGTATCAACTGGCAGATGTTCTTACGAAAGCTGTGTCTACTACGGTCTTTCTCAACTCGCTTGACAAGTTGGGCATGTGTGACATCTTTGCTCCAACTTGAGGGGGAGTGTTAGCGAGATCCTAGCTTAATTAGGAGATTTATTTCCTAGTTTATTATGACTATATTTCTTTCCTTTTGTACAGATATTTTGTAATTAAGATTTTATCTTATTTCCAAGTTTGACCCTACTAGGGTTACATCCTTGTATTATAAATACCTCATTTTGGAGAATGAAATACAACCTGAAAATCTTCTACCCATATTGTTTGACTTTTTCAATTAGGTCCTGAAAGCAATTTAAAAAAAAATTATTAGCATTAATATTTCAATTTCATCAATTTGAGATCCAATGTTTCTAAATCTAACCAATTCACGTTCTTCGATTGAAAACTTAAAAGCTGATGTGATAATCACAATAGTGAGTTTTTATAGCTGCTTGTACAATATGTGGATTTGATTATTTTTTTTTTTGGACCTGAGATTGGTCTTATTTCATGTAGTAATAAATCTTGGCCAAAATATGTTGTCTCGGTAGTTTTCCCAAAATTCTACATTCATTCCCGTATTTTCAATTGCATTGAATGTGGTCCCATAGTTTGCAAATTGTCCTAATCCAACAAACATCCCTCAACTCCCTTTAATTTTTTGTACAAAACCATTACGCGTGTAGCACCCGAGAGAGTAAAATTGACAAATTTTGTACAAGAAATTAATGGAAAATACAGCAATCAAAGTGGAATTTTATGAAAACTACATGGATTAAAAATGTACTTTAATTTTTTATTGAAATTATTTACATTGGATTTGATATGATCAGTTTGTATGAAAATATGATAATCACAAAGATAATCGTATAGAATTCAATCCGATAGAAAATACCATTAAGTATGTACTAAATAAAAATAAATAAATTTTAGAAAACAACACTACAACACGAAGTTCGACACAAAAAAAATTAGAAATCTAGACATAAATATGCATAAATAAATTTTAGAAAATACCATGTTATAGACATAAATAAATTTTAGAGTTCAAGTTACATCCATTCCTTAAAAAAGATGTTGACACTAAAACTGAACAGATAGAGATGAGTGCAACTTACAAGAGATGTGGACGATCTAGTAGATCGATTGAGTGATAGATGGAGATTCTTCCTGTCCTCGGATGCTGATCCTGAATAGAAGGAAGCTAAGACTCGTAAGGTCTATGGAACCGGTGTGGAACCAGCCTAAGACCCTCCGATGCCGAAGTAAGATTGTTTTTCTAAGAGCTTTTACTTGTTGACAAGATATGAGTATATAAAGTCAAGCTGAAAAGTTTTACCCCTGTATTGTAGTGAAGGGGCCTATTTATAAAGGGAGTTTTGGATGCTCTTAGTACTCACTTTCGATGTGGGACTCGTGGGAGGGCCTTATGAGGTTGACACGAGTCCTTAGATATTTCGGGCGGGTGCTTCGAGGTTGATTATGCAGAATCGGTATGGGATACCGATTGCATACTGTGTTGGACTTGTGGCGTCCGTTTGCAGTTTGATACAATGCCATCGGTAGCAGATGCCGATTGTTCGAGGCCTTGGGTACTTGAGTGAGTTCCTCAGATCCACGTGTCGTTCGTATGAGTGGAGGGTCAGATATGGTACAAACAGTAGTCCCCCAAGTTACCGATTGAGAAGCTTCTCGGTTGGGGACTTGAATATGTCCTCGGCATTCTGACCCGAACTCGACGGTCTCATTGTTGTCGATGGTGGTATGTAGTCCCCCAAGTGCCCGAGCGAGTGAGTTTGGAAAAGAGACGGCATCAGGTACCGAATGATTGGTGGGGTCAGTGTAGGGCAGGGTTCTGGAACGAGAGGTGATTGAGAAATCAGCCAATGTGCGCCTGCCGTTCGGCACGAGGGGTGATTGAGAAATCAGCCAATGTGCGCCTGCCGTTCGGCACGAGAGGTGATTGAGAAATCAGCCAATGTGCGCCTGCCGTTCGGCACGAGAGGTGATTGAGAAATCAGCCAATGTGCGCCTGCCGTTCGGCACGAGGGGTGATTGAGAAATCAGCCAATGTGCGCCTACCGTTCGGCACGAGGGGTGATTGAAAATCGTCCAATGTGCACCTATCGTTCGGCACGAGGGGTGATTGAGAAATCATCCAATGTGCGCCTATCGTTCGGTACGAGGGGTGATTGAAAATTGTCCAATGTGCACCTTTCGTTCGACACGAGAGGTGATTGAGAAATCAGCCAATGTGCGCCTATCGTTCGGTACGAGAGGTGATTGAGAAATCAGCCAATTTGCGCCTATCGTTCGCTAGTGGAGTTGTGCTCGAAGGTGGCTAGATGTGCCACGTTCAGGAAGTTGAAGCGTCTCTGAGGATTTGAAACGTTTCAACTGACAACGTCTGGGCGTCTTCATGCATGCGTGACACGTGTCGGCATGGCTGTGAAGGGTCGCGTCGTTTCGTATCCCGATGCGTCGCGTCGTTTCCCGATGCTAGATCGGCTTTATAAATATGAGGAGTGGACGAGGGTTTGAATACTTGGAGTTTTTGAGAGCAAAGAGAGCTTGTGAGAGGCGATTTCCGGCAACCGTGCAAAGGCTGAGCAGGCGATTTCCGGCGAGCGTGAACAAGGCGGAGGCGATTCCTGGCAAATTTGAACCACCGTGCAAACAAGGTACGTTGCTATGTTTTTGTATTTTTCTGAATCAAAGTGTTGAATTCGAAAATTTTGGTTTGAATAAAGTATGAACAAGCATGAGCAAGTATGAACAAGCATGAACAAGCATGAACATAGGTGTTTGGGTGGTAGAATAGGATTTTGATTCTAGCACAGCACTTAGTGTCCCTTCGTTTGTGTTTGTAGATGTCAGATACCGAATCCGAGGGTAGGCGTAGTCCGAGGGCTTTTGAGGACGAATCGTCGTCGGGGAGTTCGTCCAAGGGGAGTGAGAGTGCCGATTCTGGGAGCTCTTCAAGCTGTGAAATAGTGGAGGGGCAAGGAGTGCGCACCGAAGCTGGGGGCACTTCAACGAGAGTGCCTGGGGGTGGTGAGCCTTCGACTTCGGGTCGTGAGGCCGAAGAGGGTGCTGTGTCCGTTGCTGCCCCAGGCCAGGGGGTGTTGAGGGTTGTCAGTGGTAAGCAACGGATACCGGTTGCGAAGCCGACGGAACTGGTTTTTGGGGTAGATAATTTAGAGCCGAACACCCTGACCGAATCTGAATTGGCTAAGATTCGGGCGGAGTATAATATTCCGGAATCGGTAGGGATACGGATTCCGGAGCCCTTGGAGTCGCTTAGTGACAATGACAAGGGAGTTGTCTTCTTCACCGATGTGTTTAAGCATGGGCTTCGACTGCCGTTGAGGCATTCAGTGCAGAAGATCTTGGCGGCGATCGGCTATGCACCAGGGCAGTATAATCCAAACTTTTGGATTACGCTACTGGGGACGATCACAGCGTTCAGCTTGGCTGGTGAGGGGGAGCCAAGCTACGAACAGTTCGCCCAACTGTACAGTGTGACGAGGGCAAAGAGTGTCGATCACGGAGGGTGGGTTCAGTCTAACTATCTCTCGGCAGGGCAGCGTGGGCACTTTGTGGTTGGGGTGCCGAGCTCCCAAAAGACATGGCGTAAGCCCGGTGTGATTGTCTCCGGCGATTGGGAATCAGCACTAGGAGTAATCGTTGAGAGGCGAATCCCTACGACCTTCCAGACAGTCGGTAGGATAGGACCTGCCGTTCGGCAAGGGTATTTGTGGGTTTTTTTTTTTTTTTTTTTTTTTGACCGTTTGCAATTTGGTTTCAGTGTCCTTGAAACGGCCGGCCACACAGATCCGAGAGGTAGAAGCGATAGAGCGGGTGCGAGCAAAGATTGCCGAAGAAGATCGCTTTTTTAAGGAGCTGCTCTACTTCAGGAATCTGTTCAAGGCAGGGCTGATCGGTAGGGCCGAACATGACCGAAGGGTCAAGGAGGAAGAGGAAGAAGAAAAAAGGCAGAGTAAGAGATGCCGTTCGGCAGCCAGTTTTCTTTTCTTCTGTCTTCCTTTTTTGAAATACCGTTGCTAATATGACTTGTGTTTTTGCAGTGGCAGGTGGGCGCCCAATGAGCGAGGCGACTCGGAGGCGACTAGAGGGGCATGGGGCGCCGAAGCCGAAGAAAGGGCAATCCCCCAGGCCGAAGAAGAAGAAGGCAGCTTCGGCGGATGACCAGACGGTGGCTGATCGCCGCCGGGAGAAGCAGGCGGCCGAAACCGAAGCCATCCGGGAGGTCCATCTCCAGGTGACGGGCAAAAGAATGATCGAAGGTGCCCTTGATGGAACGCCGTTGCCGAAAAGGCCTAAGGGTTTGAATGAGGGCACATCAGTGCCGATCCCTGATGATGATGAAGAGGGAGAGGAGGGGCCGGTCAACATAGCTTGCCCTCGGAAGGCGGTGCCGTTCATCAATTGCATGATTGATGGCGCTCAGATGGAGCTTTCTGAGTTGGAGCAACTGTCGACGAAGACGTTGCGTGAACAAACCGGTCGGGCTTTCCGGCTCCAAGCAGAGGTAAGTGTAGAAACCTGAATTTGGGTCCAAGTGTGTGTGGATTCGGCATGTACTAAATTTTGAATGTGCGCAGGCTGACATGGAGATGTGGCTTTGCGCCAAGCGGGCTGTGAACGCTGCCGAACGGTACCAAAAGAAGTTCGATGAGGGCCGTTCGAAGATCGCTGATGCCGGAAAGATGCTGCAGGAGGCTGATCGGCGTGCCGAGGAAAATGCAGCCAAGATTGCTGAGCTATCTTCGAAAGTGGCGGCAACGGAGTTGGAGCTGGTTGCGGCGCGGGAGGCGAAGTCTGCGGTGGAGGTGGTGTTGGATGCGGCAGAACGGTCGCATGCCAGGGAGCTGGAAGAGGCGAGGGCGAAGGCCGTTGCTGAATACTGTTCCACGGAGGAGTTCACGCTGATGCTGGACAAAGAGGTCATGGAGCAGTGTGATGACCTGGTGTACCGATTCAAGCGGTACAACGCAGATAAGAAGCTGAACATGAACTTCCTCCGGGATCCGCCGCCATTGCCGGAAGGAGTGACCGAAGAGATGGTGGAGGCGTACAAGGGTGAGGATGCCGAGCCCGAGGAAGCCGATGACACCGAATCTAGCAGCGAGGAGGATGAGGGCCATCCTGTACCGAACGTAACAAGCGCGCCGATCGCCGAAGCGTCGACCGTTGCCGAATCTGCGTCTGCCGTTCCGGATGCTGAAGAAACAGCGGCCGATCCGCCAGTAGCTTAGATCTGTTTACTTCTAGTTGGATATTTTGGGAATGTAAAAACAATTTTTTTGAAATATGCCGAACGGCATTTTGTTGATACAGTTTGCCCCTTCGTGGCAATTTTATATATGTTAATTTTGCTTTGGTTTAATTTGCTTATCTCCGTTATTCTATATGTGTGCATACCGTATGTAGAATATTGTTGGTATAATATTGCTGTATGGTGATGCCGTATGTATAGAATAGGGAGTGTATTGAAATAAACCGGTTACAAATATAACGACCGAAGACGACAACCGAAGGGTCCATCACTTGTACGAAGGTGATGACCGAAGGTGAAGACCGAAGGTGCGATCACTTGTAGTAGTATTTGAGATGCTCTATGTTCCAGGGGTCGCCGAGGGTTTGACCATCGGTACCACGCAGTCGGTAAGTTCCGGGTCGGCAACGACCTCGTAAGGGCCTTCCCAAGAAGGGCCAAGGGTGCCTTCGTTGGGGTTCTTGGTAGCGAGAGAGACTTTGCGTAAGACCCAGTCCCCCACCTTCAGCGATCGGCGTCTGACGCGCGAGTCGTAGTAGCGAGAGGTCCTCTGTTTGTAAGCAGCGTTCCGAAGTTGAGCCTGGAAACGGTGTTCATCGATGAGGTCCAGGTTGAGCGTGAGCAAGGTTTCGTTTCGCTCTGGCTTGTAAGATGCCGTTCGGCACGAGGGTGCGTTGATCTCGACTGGGACAACAGCTTCGGCACCGAAAGCAAGGGAAAAGGGGGTTTCGCCAGTCGACCGTCGGTAGGAGGTGTTGATGGCCCATAACGCTTCTGGGAGTAAATCGGGCCAGGCTCCCTTTGCTACCCCGAGTTTCTTCTTCAGTGTCTTCTTGATGATCTTGTTGATGGCTTCAACTTGGCCGTTCGATTGTGGATGTGCTGGAGATGCGAAGAACAAGTTGATGCCGAATCGGTGGCAGAAGTGCCGGAACTGAGAGGAGTCGAACTGTTTTCCGTTGTCGGTGATGATTGCGTTCGGGAGACTGAATCGACAAATGATGTTCTTCCAAACGAAATGCTCAACTCTTGCTGCAGTGATGGTTGCCAAGGCTTCGGCTTCGGTCCATTTTGTAAAATAGTCGACAGCGACAATGGCGTACTTGAGCTGTCCCGTTGCTTGGGGCATGGGGCCGATGAGATCTAGACCCCATTGAGCGAAGGGCCATGGGCTAACAATCGGAGTGAGTGGTTCGGCAGGTAGTTTTGGAACAGAGCCGAAACGTTGGCATTGATCACACTTCTGGACGAGTGTGGTGGCATCGGTATGGAGGGTCGGCCAGTAATACCCTGCCGAATGGTCTTGAAGGCTAGAGATCGAGCACCATAATGGTCTCCGCAAGCTCCTTCGTGAATCTCTCGTAAGACGTAGTTTCCCTGCTGCGGGGTCATGCACTGAAGCAATGGCAAGGAATGGCCACGCCGATAGAGGATTTGATTTAAGATTAAGTAGCGTGCCGATCGGCAGCGGAGAGTCTTGGCCTCAGTTTTGTCGTCTGGCAACGTTCCGCTTGAGAGGTAAGCATATATTGGATCCATCCAGCTTGGGTCCTGCCGAACGGCATGTACCTCGCTCTCGGCGGTGCTACGCCGAGCGAGGATTTCGATCGGCACGTGGCGACCGACGTTGTCGTCAATTGCTGATGCCAATCGTGATAAGGTATCGGCATGGCTGTTCTCGGACCTGGGGATCTGCTGAACTTGATACGCAGCAAAACGGTGAAGCAATCGGCGAGCGTGTGTCAAGTAGGCAGCCATCGAGGTATCCTTGGCTTCGAATTCGGTCAGTATTTGATTGACGACGAGTTGCGAATCGCTGCATATCCTGAGTTGTTGGGCACCCATTTCCTTGGCGAGCCGAAGGCCTGCCAAGAGAGCTTCATACTCGGCTTCATTGTTGGAAGCTTGGAATTGGAATCGAATGACATATTCGATGGTTGTCTGATCGGGGGCCTTTAGTACTAGGCCGGCTCCACTGCCTTGGCGGTTAGACGAGCCATCCACATAGAGAGTCCAGACGGGAATCGACGGACGAAAGGGCCCCTCGGTCGGATGAGCAACTGTGGATGCCGAAGCCGATGTTTGGGCGACGTCTTCCGGACATTCCTCTTCGGACGTAGTCATTTCGGAGATGAAGTCAGCTACGGCTTGGCCCTTCTCGGCAGGCCGAGGATGATAGCGGATGTCGAATTCGCCGAGTTCAATGGCCCACTTCACTAGCCGACCGGATGTCTCTGGTTTTTGTAGTATTTGGCGCAGAGGCTGGTTGGTGAGTACAATAATACTGTGAGCTTGGAAATACGGCCGAAGCTTGCGAGCGGAGAGGACGAGAGCGTAGGCGAGTTTTTCCAGCTCAGGGTACCGAATCTCGGCGTCCTGCAGGGCGTGGCTAGTATAGAAAATTGGAAGCTCGATGCCGTTCGGCTTGCGAATGAGTACAGAACTTAATGCCGTTGCCGATACTGATAAGTAGAGAATTAATTCTTCGCCGGGAAGAGGAGTGGATAATAAGGGCGCTCTGCTCATGTAGACCTTGAGGTCTTGGAAGGCTCGATCACATTCGACAGTCCAGATAATTTGCCGTTTGCTTCCTTTGAGGGCTTTGAAGAAAGGGGCACACCGATCGGTAGCCCTGGAAATGAATCGGGCCAGAGCGGCGACATGCCCTGTGAGGCTTTGAATATCCTTCTGCGTCTTCGGTGTCTGCATGTCGAGCAATGCCTTGATTTTTTCAGGGTTGGCCTAAATTCCCCGTTGGCTGATCATGAAGCCAAGAAATTTACCCGAGGAGACGTCGAAGGCGCACTTGCTTGGGTTCAGACGCATATTGTATTTCTTTAAGACACCGAACATGAGGGAGAGGTTATGGAGATGAGAATCGGCCGTTTTGCTCTTGAACAGCATGTCGTCCACATAAACCTCCATCGAGGTGCCGATGAGTTCGGAGAAGATTTGATTGACCAAGCGCTGGTAGGTTGCCCCAGTGTTCTTCAGGCCGAACGGCATGACGTTGTAACAGTAGAGTCCTTTGTCGGTGATGAATGCCGTATGTTCGCGATCGGCAGGGCCCATAAATATCTGGTTGTACCCTGAGTACGCGTCCATGAAGCTGAGAAGTTCATGGCCTGCCGTTGCGTCTACCATCTGATCAATCCTTGGCAAAGGAAAACTGTCTTTGGGGCAAGCCTTGTTTAGATCGGTATAGTCCTGACACATTCGCCAGGCGCCGCTTGATTTCTTGACCAGGACCGAATTCGCTAACCAAATTGGGTAGGTGACCTCCCGGATGAAGCCGATTGTCCGTAGTTTCTCCACTTCGATTCGCATAGCCTCGTTCCGTTCAGCATCATAGGCCCGCCGTTTCTGCCTGATGGGTTTGAAAGTGGGACAGATGCTGAGTTTGTGGCTGATGACGCTTGGGTCGATGCCAGGCATGTCATCGTATGACCAGGCGAAGACTTCTGTGTTGGCGCGCAAGAAGGCTATGAAATCGGTACGCAGGGCCGAAGTCAAGGTGGTGCCGATTCGGACCTGGCGGTCGGGCTGTGCTTCGGAGAGAGCGACCGATTCCAAATCCTCGACGGGTTGTGCCTGTGGGGTGACGGCCTCATCCCTGGGATCATCCGGTTTGTCCATCCCCCTGCCGTTCGGCATAGGTATCCTGGTAGAAACAGAGTACGCTTCGCGAAGCGTAGCTCTTGCCGATTCCTTTGTTGCCGAAACGTAACATGTCCTTGCACTCAATTGATCCCCTCGCACTTGGCCGACGCCAGCGTGTGTGGGGAACTTGAGGAGGAGCATGTGTGGTGACAGCATGGCCTTCATCCTTGTGAGCGCAGTCCTACCGATGATGGCGTTATATGCCGTTGGGCAGTCGACCACCAGGAAATGAGTGTAGATGATCGTTCGTCTGGGGATGGTGCCGATGGCGAACGGGAGCTGGATACTGCCGATTGGCTGAATGACGTCGCCCGAGAAGCTTAGGAGAGGGGTGATCTCTCTGTTCAGATGTTGAGGGTCTATACCGAGGGCGGTAAAAGCATCGGCAAAGAGCACATTGACCGAACTGCCAGTGTCGATGAGGATTCGGCCCACGTCAAAGTCTGAAATATCGGCCCGTATGATCATGGGATCGGAGTGAGGGAAGATGATGCCTCGTTCTTCCTCCTCGGAGAAGGTGATAGGTTCCCAACCGTTTCGCTGAAACTTGTCGTTACGTCCTCCCGCTACACTGAGGATCTGGGGATGCTGAACGGCACGAACGTAATTCTTGACGGATCGGTTGCTGGCTTCGGCAATGGGTGCCCCTCCACTGATCATATTGATCTGCCGATTCGCCGATTTGTCCGATGCCGGTTTGGTGCTTAAATACTGATCCAGCTTGCCTTCGTTGATGAGGCGTTCAACAATTTTTCGAAGGGTGATACAGGATTCTGTGTCGTGGCCGTTGTACTGATGGTATCGGCAGAAGACGCCAGTGTCCTTCTCGTTCTGTCGAGGAAGCTTCCGGTTGTTCGGCTTCGGTATCATTTCACCTTCGGTCATGAGGACATGTTCGTAAGTCGTGTTGAGTAAAGTGAAAATTTCCTCTGGCCGGTTCTTCTTTGGATCCCCGAAGGCGTTTCGCCTGCCGGAGTCCGTTCCCTTCTTGTTGCTGTCCTACCGATCTCGGAAGTGGTCCTTTCGTTTGTTTCGGGGCTCATATGGAGCAGACTCAGGGAGTGCCGTTCGGTAGGGGGCTGGATTCGCAGTCCGATTCGCTGGGAACCGGTCATAGCATTGTGCCGAAGGCTTATCGGCCGTTGCCGCTGTGCCTTGTAGGGCTGAAGCCGATCCCTTGGAGTTGAAATGTTCGGCCTTGGCGTGGATAGCCGCTTGCTTCATCAGCTCGGAGTAAGAGGTCCAGTTGCTGCTGTGGACCAGATACCGAAATTGGGACGACCGAAGGCCGCTTTTGAAGGCACCGAAGGCTGCCCTATCATCAGTTTCGGGACATCGGGAATATTCATGGCTGAACCTAGCCGCGAACTCCCGTAGGGGCTCATCGTCTTGCCGCCGAATGGTGTAGAGGTCATCAGCCGAATACAGGCGATCGGTCTGAATCATAAAATGGTTGAGGAAGGTTTGCTTCAACTGATCGAAAGAGTCGACCGTGCCTGGTTCCATTCGGTAAAACCAATTCAGTGCAGCTCCGGTCAGGGTGGAGGGGAATAGTAAGCACTGGCCTTCATCTGTCAGTCCTTTGCAACCCAAAGCTGATTGGAAGGTATGAATGTGAGTGACGGGATCTTCCACCCCTGAGTAGAACGATATTCGGAGGGCCTGAACCTCCTTTTCGTGTCTAAAAGTTCGGATGCGATTGGTGAACGGCCCTGGCTGTACCGTCCCCCAAGTTGGTGTCCGAGCTTGATTCTGTTCTTCCTCAATGCGGTTCATCTTCTGGAGGAGGAGACGGATGGTAGGATCGGTGGAGGGGAGATCGTTACCGAAAGGCTCCCTTGTTTCTTTCTCCGTACGCCAACCAGTGTGGTGGCCCTGAGTCTCCTGACCTGCCGTTCGGCTTGGGCTCCTCCTATAACCTCCAGCATGCTGATCGTTTTCTCTGTTCGATCTATGGCTGTGGTGCCCCTTTGAGGGTCCTGGCGATCGGTAGGAGCTAGTGGTTCCTGGTGAAGTTAGGACGTAGTCTGATTCATCTGTTTCCTCCAGGCCAACTGCGCCATACCGTTGGCGTAAGGGGGACTTTGTTCCAAGCGCCTCTAACTGCCGATCGCGGAGTTTTGCTCGGATCTGGATGGGTGAGGGCTGCCGTTCCTTGCGTTGTTCGTTGATCCTATCGCGACAATCGGAGTAGACTCGATATTCTGGATGGCGCTCCTTGGGGGAGGGCACGAACAGTCTTCGGGAGGCAGTTGGTTTGTCTGCGGCTTGCTGTTTCCCTTTATCTTGAGCGCTAGGTTTCCGTACGCTCTTAACTGACTTTTCCTGCCGAAGATGCATGGTTCGTTCCAGACTGTGCTGCAGTTGGGTTGACTGCGTTTGCTGATCATGCAGTTGCTTCTGGGTGTCATCAAGTTTAGAGGCGAGGATGTTGTTGTGCTCCTGCATCCTTGCCATTTCCTGCTGAAGGGTCTCCATGCGAGCTTCCAGAGTGGTTGGCCGAGCAGGCGCCTCTGGCCGTGGTGTCCGAAGTAAGGGAGCCAAACTTGGCTCACCGCCGAGGCCGATGATGGGGCCATCGGCAGGGAGGGCCGAAGATGGATTCATTTTTTGGTCTCAGAGTTTTTGAGATATGGGTTAATCGATAAGCGATTCCCACAGACGGCGCCAATCTGTTGACACTAAAACTGAACAGATAGAGATGAGTGCAACTTACAAGAGATGTGGACGATCTAGTAGATCGATTGAGTGATAGATGGAGATTCTTCCTGTCCTCGGATGCTGATCCTGAATAGAAGGAAGCTAAGACTCGTAAGGTCTATGGAACCGGTGTGGAACCAGCCTAAGACCCTCCGATGCCGAAGTAAGATTGTTTTTCTAAGAGCTTTTACTTGTTGACAAGATATGAGTATATAAAGTCAAGCTGAAAAGTCTTACCCCTGTATTGTAGTGAAGGGGCCTATTTATAAAGGGAGTTTTGGATGCTCTTAATACTCACTTTCGATGTGGGACTCGTGGGAGGGCCTTATGAGGTTGACACGAGTCCTTAGATATTTCGGGCGGGTGCTTCGAGGTTGATTCTACAGAATCGGTATGGGATACCGATTGCATACTGTGTTGGACTTGTGGCGGCCGTTTGCAGTTTGAGACAATGCCATCGGTAGCAGATGCCGATTGTTCGAGGCCTTGGGTACTTGAGTGAGTTCCTCAGATCCACGTGTCGTTCGTATGAGTGGAGGGTCAGATATGGTACAAACAAAAGAAAACGCTAAAGTCAACACAAAAAATTAGAAATCTAGAATGTTGATGCTATATTAATATATTTTTTTCGAAATAATATCAACGAAGTTGTGTTGGTGCATTGGTGTGAGTGAAACGTGAAATGTGGTTTAGGGTCCAACACTAGGAAAGGTAAATATTTGCATATTAGGGGAAAAAATTTGGATTGGATTAAATTGTTCGGTTTTACTAATATATATAAGACCTTGTCTGTGGTCCCGTTTTATACATTGGGACAATTCTAACAGACAAAGCTAAATCATAGAATGATGATTAATATTCGACATTCTTAAACATATTCGCTCATTACACCATTAGAACTGGGTGTGACCACAGGATCTTAATACCAATTACCATATAATTATCAACACAAATCAATATAAAAAGGAGTGCATTGTGTAGCAGGCACTTGACATAATTTATAGGATCACATGGATGCTCTGCAATTTCTTATCTCATACTCAAATCTTCAAATGAAGAGAGAAGCTTAAGCTATATAAATGCATAATTCAATACGTGCTTCAGAAAAATAAAAAGGAAAATTATTTGTACTACATTTACGAACCACATCGTAGATCATATTTATTCACTAGCTTAACATATATTCACATCGAGCGCATCATCCCGGTTATCCAGGACTTCCAAGTAGTAAGTTAGTCCTCTTTTTATTAAAGATTCGAATCTACAATGTGGTTCTGTGGTCTCTCCCATGAATCCACGTCAAACATGCCACCGTTCGCGCTTGGATCGCCTTCTTCGGGTTGACCCCTTTCATCAACCTCAGCATATTGTTGCAGCTTTTGGTTGCACAGCGTTAGTTGCTCTTGCAATAGACTCCTCTCGGATTCGTGCTTCATTATAATCCACTGTAACGATTGAATCACTTCTTCATCATACTGCTGCTTCTGTTCAGCCATCCGACGGTACTGATTGGCTTGGATTTCAATACAGCTTTTCTCATTCTGAAGACGCAAGATCATGGCCATTGTTTCCTCAGCTGCAGATGCAGCTGCCATCCTTTCCTTCTCGAGCTCGGCACGAGCCTCGTTCGTCTTTCGCCGCTCGATCTTCACTGACTTTCTCAATGCCAGAACATCAAATTCTCCATCCTCATTGCAACAAATACTTTCCTCCTCATCACCATCACCATCATCATCTTCATCAGCAGCAGCATCATCATCAACATCATCAGCTTCATCTTCTGCAGCAACTTTGGCCTTAATTTTTTTGCTGAAGGCCAAGCCATCTGCATTCAGTGGTTGTGAATTCTCCAACGATTTTGGAGCATGAACTTCATCAAAACCACGTTTTGAACAAAACCCATTTCTCACTTCACTTGCTTTCCCTCTAAAATCACATAAAAATTCCATCAAACACTTGGCATGACAGCCAACTTGCAAAACCTTTAACCCCAACACAAACACCAAGAACAGCCCCAACAGATTGAAAACTGGTGAGAAACGGCCAAACATAAAAAACCCACATCCAAAATCACTCCCCTGACTCAAAACCTTGATACATGAAGCACACTCCATGCCCAAAATCCCCAAGAAAATCTGCAAAACCCTCTCAAAAACAGAGCAAAACACAACCAACAAGCAAAACTGACCCAAAATCTGCATCTGCTTCTCCCAACTCACCCAAATCTAATCCAACCTTGATATTTATACTCATACATTCATTTTAAGCAAGAAATCCAGGGCCTTTATGAAATTCAGAGAGAATTTATACAAAACCCAACTGGATTTTACCTTTTCTTTGCTTCTTTGCTTATAAAAACGATTAAATTGATAGTCACTAAAATAACTTTCCAAATAAGAGTAAGCCTTACCACTCAAGAGAGAGCCAGAGAGTTTAGAGGCACTAAACAGTGAGGGGCTGAGTTGGGGATATTGGAAATCGAAAACAAACGGTGTAGAAAACGAGGAGGGCGACTCACCAATGTGGATATTGTGTGGGCTTGTGTATTTTTCGGGTGCCATTTATATATAATTTTGGTCACAAATGTCGCAATTATAACAATTATAGCAGTAAGATTCGGTAAAGTCATGAGAGAAGAGAGAGATGTCAGCAGAGACCTCACTCCCTCTTACTGCAGAGAGGACCGTTGGTACGTTACGGATGTTGTGGCATTTCTGTAAATGATGACAAGTCCAGGGACGTTTGTGTTAGATAGAGTGTCAGCTAATGGCCGGCTAACGGCTGTCTGTCTCAACCTAGAGATGTATAATCTAACGGACACTAACCAAAGGGGTTTTAGCACTTATTTTGGAATTTAATTTTGAGATCATGATATGATGTGTCTTACTCTTATGTGTGTGTGTGTATAGTATGGATAATTTTTTGGTGTGACTAGGGTCGGTTCTGAGATTTTGAGGGTCCTGTGCGAAACATAAACAAGAACTCTCAATCTAATTTTAAAATATTTATTAAAAAAATTTCCATGACTTGACACCATAAAATAATTTTTTTAATAACTAAAATTCATCATCTAATGCATGCATAGCAATCATAAATAACATTCATAAAAGTTTTAATGTTTCAATTTGAGAAAATGAAAGAGGAAGAAGACATGAACTATTTTTTGTTTCGTTTTGAGTGGATGAATACATACACTCCAAAAATAGTTTGTTTGATTGGAGGAAGCTTGTATATATTGCTTTCCTCTTCTTTGACGTGTTTAATTTTTCTTTTTCTTCTTTTTTTTTCCTGTTGTTAACAATAAAAAAGAGTAGAAATGTAAAAATACAACTTTTTTTTCGTTGAGAAAGGGGGGAAAACCCCAAACAAAACAAACTAAGCAACATCAGGTATCATGCGGGGTGTAGTGATCCCAAGGATATCATCAAGAAGGATATTTTCCAGCCAGCTTGGGGCCCCTAGCGCTAAGATACAATTTTTGAATGACACAGTATGGACTCAAATCCAACTTGGGTACTAAAATCAAGGGGATGAATTCCAACTCAATCAAATACACACTTGTGTTACTTTCCTGCACGCTCAAGTATATATATAATACCTATAATATTAGTACACATAATATACACGTAAAAAAAATTTTAGGACCCTGTGCGGTGGCACCACTTGCACACCCTCAAGGGCACCCGCCGTGCATATGTATACTAACGTGAAGTCATATGTAGATGATGTAATATGGTTCATCATTTTTGGCTCATCATTCTTTGAATTGTGATGAGACGATTGTATACCACTCGTGTACAATTTCATGATTCTTAATGTTTGGAGATTGAGCAGGAGGGAAAAAAAAAAAAAAAAAAAAAAACCCACCCCGATCTTTCACTATTAAGGTGCGGACGAATCTTTCACTATACCTCTTACCTTTATTCCCATGTACTAGTGTTTTTGTGTGTGGTTTTTTGCTAGTGTACACCTTTTAATCTTATTATGACAAGTCAACGTACAGCTCTTTTTTTTTTGGTTTTTTGTGTGTGGAAAAATACTTTATTCAAAACAAAATAAGCACTACAGTCCACAGATTTTAGCTAAGCAAGAGATCCTGGGTTCCACTCCTATAGTGAAATAAAAACTCGAACCTTTTGCTCCTAAAGCAAGAGTTCTGGGTTCCGGTCCTCGTAAAGTAAATAGTTGAATTTTTTGAAGAAGGTCGGCAGTTCAAGTTGTTAAGAGTGTTCACTTGTTTTTACTAAGATTATGTCTTCGATTTCTCACTTTTCCTAAAATATTCTTTACCATTAAATCGTGTCATATTGTTATTAGCTGAAGATGTATTCTATTTGCATATTATATTTATTATTTTTTAAAATTTATATATACAACGACAGTCTAATAACATAACGTGTCAATAAAAATGACGAAAGGCTTGCACAATTGAACTTTGATAGATTAACAGCAGACCAAAGGACAGACCCACCATCGTCTGTCATGTAAATCCCCATAATGTTTCTCCTTTTGAAAGCTTTTAATATCTTTCAGATTGTCACATGAATTAGAGGGCAACAAATTCTGTGCCATTACGAGAAGCAGGGAAATGTTTTTTGTTGTTGGAAAATGGTGCTAGCTGGCCGGAATCTGTACGTAAATACCAATTCAAATGAGCTTTACCTAGAAAGATTTTGTTGGCTTTGACCTATAAGAGGAAGGATTGACTCACCCCTAACGAGGAGAAATTAAGTATATGTGTTATGTTAATCCAATTGATATAATTGCTAAGATCTTGTTGGAATTCGCCTGGCTGGTGATGAAAGTCCCTAGGAAATGAATAATCCAATTGTCTTTCGTTATTAATACTAACATTTTCATCTATTTACATAGAGTTTTTTATATATATAAATATCAAGGATGTCCTTTAAAAAAAATCCTTTATAGGGCTACCCCATAAATGCAGTCGAACGATCGGAACCGTCTGTATTTGTTATCTTCATTCAAGGGTCATCCTGCAAATTCTATTTCGATTAAAAAAAAAACTATTTGGTTATCTAAAATGTGAAGAAAAAAAACCATAATTCGTTAAATAGAACTTAATGAAAAATGCTGCTAATCAAATGACTAACTTTCGATTTGGCCATGTTTTGCATCCATAATCCTTCAAAGAGAATGTAACAACTAATAGTTCCAACTATTAGATTACAACCCAGAAATTTAATGTCATTATTTTTCTTAAATAAGGACATTTTTACTAGAGAAAGGCTTTCTAATGTCACACTAATTATATTTAGCAGAAAAACTTGGAAAAAAAAAATGTCACAAACTTTATTTATGGACTGAAATACATTTCTTTAAAAAGCCCAAGAAGCTAGGAGCCCTACAGAACGCAGAACAAAAGGCCCATGTAGTAAAATTTAAAGCCCCATAGAACAACTAATTTACACCTAGTTGCTTGCAAACCTGTGTATTCAAATTGATTATTTTTTAGGGAAAAAAAAAACTTGCAGTGCAAGGTGATCTATAAATTCAGGTCAAATTAATCATTGCAAAGACATAATTTGTTGTTTTCAAATGCTCAGAGCTTTTAAAAAATATACATTTTGGTCAACTAAAAATGCTTAGAACTTGGAGGTCACGTTTCATGGGGAAAAAAAAAGAAAGGGAACTTGGAGGTTACATCTTCTAGTCTTTATTTTAAGGACCTCACTTGTAAGCTCTAAGCTAAGAACTCAAACCTCTCTCTCTCTCTCTCTCTCTCTCTCTCTCTCTCTCTCTCTCTCTCTCTCATATACACACACAGAGAAACTTCATGATGGCTGAAAAGGTGAGTGAGAAGAAGAAGAAGAAGCATGATTCAAGTAACAAAGAAGGCAGATTGACCAAGTCATGGCCAGATCTTCCACCACAGCTTGTCAACTTAATCCAAAAGGACTCAACTATAATGCAAAACATGAGTGTTCAAGGTGTGTCCAAGTCATGGAGGTCAGCACCAAGGCAATGCAATCCCTACCCTTCATCGCATCCGTGGTTAGCAATCTCCCAATCCAACGGTGATCATGACAAAAATCATGACCAGTATCATTTCAACAATATTCCAAACCCAACAATTCCATGCCTTAAAATCCCAAGAGCCATCTTAACCCCAGACTTCTACACTCACTTCCTCCAAAATTGGCAAACCACACCCTTCACAAATCACTTTTTCTGGGACCCAAGGAAGCAACCTCAGAATTTATCACACCACCTTGTAGGGTCCACAAATGGGTTACTCATTGCCAAGGCATCTCACAATCCTCTTCAGTATTGTGTGTGGGACCCAATTAACAGCCTCAAGTTGGACCTACCACAGTGGGATGCCAATGTTCCATTTAAATGTGCAGCCTTGTCCTCAGCAGAGGAAGATAAATGCCATGGTAAATCTCTAACAGTAATGGTCTTAACTGGTTTCAGCCATCCAGCTTTCTTGTTTTACAAGATACGAGGAGGCAGTGAATATGCTTGGGTAAAACAAGATTGCACAATTACTGACCCTCAACACCATTGGGACAAGTCAGAACGACACCGTTACATGCAGTTCACCAATGCCATTGGGTTTGAAGGTAAGTTTTATGCCTTGAGTTTGCAGGGGACACTTGCAGTCATAGAAGTTACTGACCCTTACCCTGAAATTACTGCTGTTAGTACAACAAGGGCAGTACCGTCAATATCTTCGAGGCATTTCCGAGAGTACTTGGTTGAAACAGGCGGTGAGATCCTCCTGGTGTTTCTCATTTCTAATAGAAGTTCAACTGATGTTGTGGACAGTGTGGAGGTTTTCAGGCTTCATCCCCTTCATGAACCACCCTTAGTTTATCCCAAGCCCTTTTAGCATTTGGGATGTGTTGTATAAGTGCAAACTGTGTGCTAGACAAGGCTGTAACTAAGGCATTTCTGGCCTTCTTGTTTGCATATACAGCAAACACCTCTGCTTCAGTCCATTCAGACCTAGGCTTGGGCACAACCTCACCCTCAACAGTCTTGACTGGAGCAATCCACTCTTTTGTGAGATACACACTTGCATACTCATCAAGAGCATCAAGAAATATCTCAAATTTTTCTCTCCATGCAGCATAGTTATTTCCGTCAAAATAAGGTGGTGAGTTGCAAGATCCAGCAACTCGATCCCTTTCCATAGTGAGTACACCTAAACACCAAAACAAATCCTAGGATCTCTCTATTTGTGTTAAGAGCTGAAGCTCTGATACCAATTGAAATTGATACTTAGGTAACGAAGGGTAAATTTAACTAACCAAACAAGACACAACAACTCAACAATCAAGAGAACACACAGAGTATGCCACAGAGTACCTGCAGTCCTAGAAGATTACTAGTGACAACCTAGGCACTCAGAAGGACCCATCAATCTAGGCATCCCCTGTGCTAGCAACAACTATGGTGAAAGTGTGTGAAGTCATCAATATCAAGTAAACAGCAAACAGCATATATAGATGACTAGTCAACCACCAAGAACACAAACCCAGAAAAATTTACAGATATGCAAAACAGATTTTGTTTACCCAGAAACCCACCATTGGGAAAAACTGGGAGTCATCAACCGACTAGGCAATCCACTAAGTAGAAAAAGATTCTTACAAAGGAATACAAGCAAGCTCAAGCAAAACCTAGATCTATTTAGGAAGATGAGCTTTACCTCCTTTGTGCAATCTTCTTCTCCAACTTAGCAAAGCTTGAAGCCTAGTTCTTCATGGCAATGGCAGCTCCTTCTCCAGCTCATTCATCCCATGGCACTAGCTTGCAAGTGTTCGGTTCATTTTTACACATGATTTGTCATGTTATTCACCTATTATTTTGAGTTAGTTCTTGACATTTTATAGCTTTTTACTTCCTTTTTGTGTTTTCTTAGATTTTACCTTGGTTAGAATGAAAATGAGCTAAAAGTGCATTATTGGTTATAAATTCTGTTTTTGTTCATTTTCGTAGGTCAACTTCTTGGCCTGGGATCAACATGCTCTGGTGCTTGGATGAGGTTATGATCTTCATGAAACTTGCTCCAATGGATGTTAACTACAACATATCCAAATTTGAGCTCCATTGGACAAGTATTGCCCATCCAACCAATACAACATGTTACCACAGTTCTGGAAATCCGGAATTGTCCAGCTTTTACCTCCATTGTGTCATCTTGATTATTCTTGTTACCATAACATTTGGTAACAAGAATTTACCTTAGTAGATGAGATATTTTCTGAAGCATTTGGCATCTTTGTGAGGACAAGGCTTCATCATTTGCAAGGGGACAAGAAGACAATGGGTGAAGACTTTGCATTAGAATACTAAAAGTAAAAGCTGGAAAGGAGGAGAGAGGGAAGCAAAAGGGAATTGCAATCTGAAGTTAGAGAGCTTTTGAACGTGGGAAAGAGGGAGGATTCTATCATTCTACAACTTAGGAGCAGATTTTGGAGAGCTGGGAGCTAGGAGAAAGCCAAGGTGCAGCCAAGCAAAGTGGAGAAGAAAGCTTCCACCATTGATGACCTTGAAGCTTTCACCATTTTCTCAAAATCTGTAAACTCTTTCTAATTTTATTTTGAATTTGTATTTGGAATAAGTATGAGCAACTAAACTCCATAGCTAGGGCTTAGGTTGAAGCCCTAAACATGATTACCTTATTGTTTTGATGCTTGAGTGTATGAATTTCTGAATATTGTTGATGAATTCCAATTCACCAAATTAATCTATCCTTGATGTGTGTTTTTCCTTGGTTGGCCATCTTTGAAAGCATGCTTCTTGAGATTGTTGGGATTATGTGTATATTCATGTTTTCCTAAGCAATAGATGGATGGAGTAAGAACCATCCATGTGAATTGGTTTCTTGAATACCTAATGTAAACACCATGCTATTAGGATTCTTGTGATGTTCATATTCTCTTTGAACTTAATGGGTTTTCCTTGTAATTGAATTGAAGTACGAACCATACCTAGGTTCGGTTATGAGGAGGGCACAAGTATTGTAGCACGAACCATGCACTTTACGTATATTAGAGAGAATCAATGCGTCTTGAGCCACGACCCATGGTCTTGATTGCGAACATCTTCATCAACACGTTTAGAGTTCACTACTTGAGTATTCATGAACATAGGTAGAATTGTTTAGGGTGGATTCCGAAACCCTAGTGTTTGTTACACTTTACTTTCACATTTTGATAATTCATCTCTGCCATTCTCATTTAAATTCAAAGTCCATTTACTTTCATGCATTAGAATTAGGTCACTTGAACCAAACCAAAACCCCCCCCAAATGTGTGTTGTGTGTGTGTATTTGAAACGTTGTGTGTTTTCTTTATTGAATTCTGTTTATTTCCATAACTGTTTTGGACTTTTGGTCCGCGTTGTGTTCTTGCATTTTCTGTGCTGATTCCAACCGTATAAAGAACGTGAATTTTGGATAAACGGTTGGAAAGTTATAGGTCAAAAACTGGACAGAGGTCGAAACTGAAAAACAGAGAAAACGACTCTGCCCAAAAACGAGATTTTTCACTGTTCACGGGTGATAAAGTGGTGATAAAATGGTGATAGAAAATGCTGTTTGTGTTTTTCTTTAGTTTTCTTGTTTTGTTTCTTTTCTTTTACCTTCCTTTATTCATTTTTAGTTTCCAATCTGTATTGTGTTTGTGTGTTGTGTAAAATTAGTATTCTTTACGTACTCAAGTTAGAACTTATAGGGAGCCGACAAGTTCTTCGTGGGATCGACCCCGTACTTACATAATCTATACTTCGATAGATTCGTGCACTTGCGGGTATTTTTAATTGGTTGTTTGCACATTAATTTGTGTCCTTTTAGGAATGCAACAATTTTTGGCGCCGTTGCCGGGGAACTGGCACGGTTGCTTATTTGTTTTGTTTGAGTATGTTTAGAGTACTTAGTTTTATTTTTGTTTATTGATTGTTGTTTCATTTTATCTTGATTTGTTTTTGTTTCTTTTTCTTACAGGAACATCCGACGAGTCACCTCCACCATCACCATTGGCAGCCACAACTGAAATTGTGGAACTTACTATGCAAGAATACTCCAATAAATTTGTGATGGAGGAAGCGAATGCGTTTGGCTCATTTCAGAATGAGTTGACTATGAATGAATATTTCCAACAAACATACAATCCGGAGTGGAGTAATCATTCGAATTTCTGGTGGACCTACAATCGAAATTTTCAACAAGGGCCATATCAACCATATCAAGGCCAACATAATACTTGTCCACCTTATGGTCAACCCCAACATTATAATCCACCACCACTTAGTCAATCTCACCAACCACCTCAAGGACCAACTTTGGAAGAAATTGTTGCTTCAATGGTTAGAAACACAGATAGTTTCATCATGCAGAGGAATGACACTCACATGCAGAGGAATGATACCCACATGCAGAAAATGGAAGAGGCCATTGCCAATCTAGAAAATCAAGTGGGGCAAATTGCTACAGCTTTGAGTCAAAGGGAAGTTGGGATGATGCCTAACCAAACAGTGATACCAACCGGGCATGAGCATGTTCAAGCAATTATCTTGAGAACTGGTAAGGTAATTTGTGAGGTTAATAGTTCTGAAAGTCTAATTCAAAATAATGATGAGATGCAGGTTGAGCAAGTGATTGGGCCTAAGGAAAAGGATGAAATCAACAATGGGGAAGATAAACAAGCAGCATCTTCACCTGAGTGGATCCCAAAGCATGAACTTGCAAGAAGGGCAAGAAGGGAGAAGGTATGTCGTGAACCTACTGATGAAGATATCTTACATGCTCCTTTTCCTCACAGGTTGATGAGTTCTAGGAAAAATCAACATGCCAAGGACATATTGGAAACTTTCAAGCAGGTGCAAGTCAACATTCCTCTCTTGGATGCAAACAAGCTCAAGGAATACGAAACTGTTGCATTAACGGAAGATGTTTCTGCTATTTTGCAAAAGAAGCTTCCTCCCAATTTACAAGATCCAGGAAGTTTCACAATTCCTTGTATAATTGGTGAAAAATTGTTTGAGAAACCTTTAATTGATTTAGGTGCTTCAATTAATCTAACGTCTTATTCTATTTTTGAAGTACTAGAGGAAGACAAGCTGAATATCCATGTTCCAAGTACCAATCATATGTTCAGTGTCATTCCTTCTACTCAAGTGAGAAGGCCACCCGATCCTAAATATGTGCCTCCTCCATCTAATCCACGTATTGAAGAGCGCCTAAAATTGGTTTTGAAATCTACTCATGCGCATAAAAAGAAAAGAATACGAAATGGGTTGATTAGATGGCAAAGAGATTTGAAGAAACTTCATGTTCGGCACAAGGAGGCGATTGAGCCAAAGCCCCCCAAGTGACCATAGTATGTTGGAAGTCCGGCAAAAGACTTTAAACTTAGCGCTTCTTGGGAGGCAACCCAAGGTGAATAGAAGAAGTTTGTTGTCGTCCTAATCGCTTCAAAGTGGAGTTTCTCTAGACTCAAACTTACTTTTATTTTACTTTATTTATTTATTTATTTTCCTCTTGAGTTAGGGTTTCAATCTCCAACCAAGGTAATTTCGAATTTCTTGTTGTTCTCTTTGTTTTTCTTACTCTTTTTCTTTCCTTTACTTGTTTGTGTTTCTAACTTGTTTTTTTTTTATTATTATTATTTTTTTTTTATTTATTTATTTTTTTTATTTTTTGTATTGTGGTTTGTGGTTGTTTATTTTCTTTTTGTTCATCCCCATTTTTATATATGGCATTGTTTAATCTTAAATCTCCATCAGTTATAAACAGTGTTTCATATAAGTTTGGGAAGTGTTTTCAATTCCTTATTGCACAATCAGAAATTGGACGTGAATGCTTATTTCATTTCTAAACATGTGATTACAAACACAATAGTGAAAATGCGTACATAAAATTCTTGAATCACATGTTTCTTTTGCATTCTGCGCCACCCGAGGCTTCTGCTAATTGCCTCTATCTATTCTTGCTTGTAGAACCTGCAACAGCTCTACATGATCGTCATTCCTCTTTTGCAGCATCTCTACATGCTGGCTGGCACTGTAGAGCCGCTTCTGCAGGTCCGCCACATGAGCTTTCAGAGCAGCCACCTCCTCGCTCAGTGCTCCGCACTCTCGTGTTCTCGCCAGTAGGCGCATGCCCAAATTGGTAGCCGAGACCGCATTGAGCACTGTTAGATTGTGGGACTCGTCCACTGCCATCGAGTCAGACCTCTGCGCCACATGCAGATGATCCGCCACTGTAAGTCTGCTGACAGTCATGCCTTGCGGCAGTACTGCCCTACACCGCACGACCTCAGAGAAATTCGAGGCCGAGCCATGATGGTATGAGGAGTTTGGGAAGATAGGGTTTGGAGGAGCCCTTATCTGGGCATTTGGTGGGGCAAGTGTTAACTCAAGGTTAAGATCATCAACAAGCATATCTGAGGATGCCATTGATATTTTTTTTTTGTCTGGACTATTTGATGGTTTTTTCTTGAGTTTGCAGGTTGAAATGCAGGGTACTTCTCCTTTCAGCCGAGAAGTGGTTTAAATAGGCATATGCTCATAAGGGAGCCGACACCACTTTGCATTTCCGGAGCAATTTGCGGTTGCGTCCAGTTAAACAGGGAAGCATTTTCACTTTCACTTTACTTTTCTTTTCCTCCCTGTTTTCTGGTGCATTGTGTTTTGATTTCTTTTTAGTTGTCGTCTTTGTTTTATTTCAATTGGGGATGTGTGCTTTGTTTTTTTTACTTTGTCGCATTCCCTTTATTCAAGTTTGGGAAGTGTGTTTTATTTTTCTTCTTTGTCTTTTGCAACTTTCTTTTATTTTATTTCCGAAAACGAAAGAAAAAAAAAACACGGAAAGGGCAAAGACAAACAGGCACACCAATAATACATTAGAATTCATTTTTTCCCAGTGCTCGGTGTCTCGACCATAGGACCTTTGAGTTTGCCCCTATGGCTATCCTCTTCCGGGGCTTCACGCACAGCCTCTTGGGGCTCATCACTCGAGCTCCCAAAGAGCGCACTCTTAGCTTGAGCGTAACCGCTCTCGCGATCTGTTTTCTTGCGTTTACCTGGTCGGTCTAGGTCCTCCAGCTGCTTTCTCATGTCATGAGCGTAAACACTTACCATCTTGGAGAGATTTTTGTTCTCTTCCCGCAACGCCTCCAGCTGGTGTCGATTCACCTCTAATATCCTTGCCCTTTCTGTTTTTAAACTTTTAATAATACTCTGGCACTCTTCAACCATACTTCGCTCTGCCGCCAACTGACCTCTTAGCACCTCCACCTCATGGGACTTCGCAATTAGGCGATGACCCATGCTTGCGACTGTTGCCGTGCTTTGCACGCTTAGCGCCAAACCATCGCTCACGACCTGGTTGTCATCCCTTGATCCCAGCACCCGTATATCCTTGGGAGTCACTAGATTTCTAGCAACTCCAAGGGCAACATCGTTGTCCAGCAGTATTGAGTCATTCACTGTTACGTGCCCTCGTGCAGAGGCGAAGTAGGGCATCCACACTGGTGCCACTGCTTGGCCCCGAGTCTGAGTCGGTGGAGCTAGGTTGAGATCCAACGAGAATGGGTAGGAAGAGGCCATTTGTTTTCTTACTTTGATTTCTCACTTTCTTTTCTCTTTGGTGTATTTCTGAGTTTTGTGTGTTTTTCCCCAACTCTTTCTCTTCTTTTTATAGAGTTAGTTTCTACGTAACCCTAGCCACTGCGCTTCTGGTTTGGCGCGGCCCTTGCGGCCTATCCCCTTCTATCGCCTCACCTATCCCCCCAACCCCTTTAATTGCTTTTCCGCCTTTCAGCGTTTTCAAGAGTCAAAAGTCGTCACGCCTTCCCAAGAAGCCAATAATTCTGGCTTGGGAATGTGAGAGGGGCCTCTGCACGAGACATGTCCCTCGCTTTGTTGCCCGTGACTCACAAGAGCCGAGACATCAGGGCCCACTTTTTTCTATTTTTCTGAGTTCTCGCTCTTTGTGCTTCTGACTTGGTTTCTTTGTTTTATATACTTCCTTCGCTTTTGGGCTTTCATTTTGGTTTGTGCGTTTCTTTGGGTTGGATTTCTGCGTGTCTGAGACTGTTGTTAGGGCTTACTGTTTGTTTGGTTTTGTTTGGTTCGGTTTTGTTTTGTTTTGTTTTGTTTTGTTTTGCAACCGTGTTGTAGTTTTAGTTCTTGTTTGTTTTTTTTATTTATTTAATTGCTTTATCCCTTTATTTCTTGTAATAACATTGTTGATGCCTAAGTTCTTTAACATTGAGGACAATGTTTATTTCTAAGTTTGGGAAGGGATAGCAAGTCTTTTTCGTTTCGCTTAAATTCTTGCTTTATTTTTGTTTTGTTTTGTTTTCTGTTTTGAGTCTTGTTGTTTTCAAGTCACTTTCCGGACATATATGATGAGATTGTGATGATTGTTTACATGACTTGATTGAAAATACTAAAAAAAAAAAAAAAAAAAAAAAAATTTGTTATTCACTAAATGGCATTGTTCTAGCATGATATGTTTGAAACCCTCTATGCACTTGCCATTTGTTTCATAATTCTCTAGTTGAGGGACTTGCATGATCCAAAGAATTGTATCAAGCATGAATTAGACTTGTATAACCATATAATGTGAGCTTTGAGCCTTGTGCTTCAATTCATGAGTGTTATACACATATTCTTATTTTCTTGTCATCCGAGTTGTTGTTTGATCTCATTATTCATTGACTTGGTTGAACACTTAAAAGACATTCATTCTTGTGCAATTTGATTACATGACATTTGAGAAATGATATTAAGGCCCTCTTTGGACCGTTTGTGCCTTTCAAGCTAACCCTATGCATGCTTAAGCATGATTTTCCATTGTTAACCACCTTGAGCCTATATGTAAGCCTTTTCTTTCAAGTAACCAATTATTACTTCTAGCCTTAGCCTGAAAAACAAGAATTTACCTTTCTAAGGAACTCATGAGCTTTAATTTAGATGTGTTTTTCATGCTAAGTTTGGGAAGTTTGTTATTACATTTCGAAAAAAAAAAAAAAAAAAGAGTACTTCACTCAAAGGGTGAAAGAAAAGAGAAAAGTTGTGGTTAAGTGGCAATGAATTCAAATTCAATTCCATGTTTCTTGGTTGGCCTCAAAAAAATAAATTGATGGTTGTTCAAATGGAAGAAAGGAGTGTGAATCATAATAAGTGGAGGTATAAGGCTTTGTGGTCTAATTGATCACACAAAAAAAAATGAATGAAAATCTCAAGCGTGATGTTTCAAAGTCTTTTAGTCAACGATTATATGCTCTTACATTGTGAGTTCCTTGGACTTTGTTGTATCCTTATCCTTCATTTCTTACTCACCTTACAACCTTAGCCCCATTACAACCTATAATAAAGACCTAAATTGATCCTAAATGTCATGTGGTTGAATTGTACACATTCTGCTTTTAAGTGTTTGGCATCCTTCTTGAGATCATATTCATGCATGTTTTTCATCTTGCCAATTGTGAGTTAAGTCCCGTATGGTTTAACTCTATTCTCATATTTACTATTGAGTGATGCATTGTACCCCTCTTTCGAGTGATTCATTTGTGAGAGGACAACTTTGGTGAGATTTGAAGTTACATTTGTGCTTGGTATGATTTTCGAAGTTGTGTGAAAACTGAAATTGGAGAATGAGTTCCATTTGGCCATCACACTACTACACTTGAGCATGTTGTGTTCTGAACTTTGCCGCCCTGTGACTAATGTCTAAACTGTGTTTTTTTTGTGAAAACTTTTGAGTCGTTTGCATGAGTCGCTCTCTCTTTGGAAAGTGTTCGGAAAGTTTGTTTCGAGTCTTGTTTTAATTTCTGTTTTGCTCGAGGACTAGCAAAAGATAAGTTTGGGAAGTTTGTTCGGTTCATTTTTACACATGATTTGTCATGTTATTCACCTATTATTTTGAGTTAGTTCTTGACATTTTATAGCTTTTTACTTCCTTTTTGTGTTTTCTTAGATTTTACCTTGGTTAGAATGAAAATGAGCTAAAAGTGCATTATTGGTTATAAATTCTGTTTTTGTTCATTTTCGTAGGTCAACTTCTTGGCCTGGGATCAACATGCTCTGGTGCTTGGATGAGGTTATGATCTTCATGAAACTTGCTCCAATGGATGTTAACTACAACATATCCAAATTTGAGCTCCATTGGACAAGTATTGCCCATCCAACCAATACAACATGTTACCACAGTTCTGGAAATCCGGAATTGTCCAGCTTTTACCTCCATTGTGTCATCTTGATTATTCTTGTTACCATAACATTTGGTAACAAGAATTTACCTTAGTAGATGAGATATTTTCTGAAGCATTTGGCATCTTTGTGAGGACAAGGCTTCATCATTTGCAAGGGGACAAGAAGACAATGGGTGAAGACTTTGCATTAGAATACTAAAAGTAAAAGCTGGAAAGGAGGAGAGAGGGAAGCAAAAGGGCATTGCAATCTGAAGTTAGAGAGCTTTTGAACGTGGGAAAGAGGGAGGATTCTATCATTCTACAACTTAGGAGCAGATTTTGGAGAGCTGGGAGCTAGGAGAAAGCCAAGGTGCAGCCAAGCAAAGTGGAGAAGAAAGCTTCCACCATTGATGACCTTGAAGCTTTCACCATTTTCTCAAAATCTGTAAACTCTTTCTAATTTTATTTTGAATTTGTATTTGGAATAAGTATGAGCAACTAAACTCCATAGCTAGGGCTTAGGTTGAAGCCCTAAACATGATTACCTTATTGTTTTGATGCTTGAGTGTATGAATTTCTGAATATTGTTGATGAATTCCAATTCACCAAATTAATCTATCCTTGATGTGTGTTTTTCCTTGGTTGGCCATCTTTGAAAGCATGCTTCTTGAGATTGTTGGGATTATGTGTATATTCATGTTTTCCTAAGCAATAGATGGATGGAGTAAGAACCATCCATGTGAATTGGTTTCTTGAATACCTAATGTAAACACCATGCTATTAGGATTCTTGTGATGTTCATATTCTCTTTGAACTTAATGGGTTTTCCTTGTAATTGAATTGAAGTACGAACCATACCTAGGTTCGGTTATGAGGAGGGCACAAGTATTGTAGCACGAACCATGCACTTTACGTATATTAGAGAGAATCAATGCGTCTTGAGCCACGACCCATGGTCTTGATTGCGAACATCTTCATCAACACGTTTAGAGTTCACTACTTGAGTATTCATGAACATAGGTAGAATTGTTTAGGGTGGATTCCGAAACCCTAGTGTTTGTTACACTTTACTTTCACATTTTGATAATTCATCTCTGCCATTCTCATTTAAATTCAAAGTCCATTTACTTTCATGCATTAGAATTAGGTCACTTGAACCAAACCAAAACCCCCCCCAAATGTGTGTTGTGTGTGTGTATTTGAAACGTTGTGTGTTTTCTTTATTGAATTCTGTTTATTTCCATAACTGTTTTGGACTTTTGGTCCGCGTTGTGTTCTTGCATTTTCTGTGCTGATTCCAACCGTATAAAGAACGTGAATTTTGGATAAACGGTTGGAAAGTTATAGGTCAAAAACTGGACAGAGGTCGAAACTGAAAAACAGAGAAAACGACTCTGCCCAAAAACGAGATTTTTCACTGTTCACGGGTGATAAAGTGGTGATAAAATGGTGATAGAAAATGCTGTTTGTGTTTTTCTTTAGTTTTCTTGTTTTGTTTCTTTTCTTTTACCTTCCTTTATTCATTTTTAGTTTCCAATCTGTATTGTGTTTGTGTGTTGTGTAAAATTAGTATTCTTTACGTACTCAAGTTAGAACTTATAGGGAGCCGACAAGTTCTTCGTGGGATCGACCCCGTACTTACATAATCTATACTTCGATAGATTCGTGCACTTGCGGGTATTTTTAATTGGTTGTTTGCACATTAATTTGTGTCCTTTTAGGAATGCAACAGCAAGCTCCAACTCAAACCGAAACTAAACTTTGGATTCAAGGGAGAATGACCAAATTTCTTCAAGAAACCATACTCTTGAAGAAATCAGTCGTGAATCCGATCTAGATCTAAATGAGAGAATGATTTAAAAGGCTAGATGCAGATTCATATTTCAAAAGCAGTTTTTCAAAAAGAAATCAATTAGAAAAACTCATAGATGAAATATATGGTTTACTCTTGAGGAAGAAGAAGAGAAAGATGGCAAGCCAATCTTTCCAAAACTTCCACACAAAAGAGACGGGTTCCAAATGAGGAATCCACTTGCTTTTACAGACAAAAGAATCCCTTAGGTCAGACTGACACATGGCAGCAGAGAGAGAAAATAGAATAGGACAAAACAGATGGTTAACCAGCTGGAAATCCTACAGAGCAAGGATGACTAGTCATAATTTATGAAAACAGTTTTAATGCATGATATGCAATGCATGATTTTTCCTTTGTCAAATTGCTTGAACCTCCATAGGATAGATGAGAGTTAAGAACACTTAGAGATGCTAATCTTAATCTAACCTTGAGCTTGATAAATACATATAAAAGTCCTATTACAAAATTGTCAAGGGAAGCCAAAAGAATTAATCAAAATTCATACATTAACAAAGATCATCTCTACAAAAATAAAAAAAAATCACTTGAATCCGATATCATTTGACTATTCAATTGAATTATTGAAATTTTAGTACTTTCTTGAAGCACCGTATCCATTGATTTTGGAAGACACAATTAGATGTCGAAACGGTTTTCGATTTGTATAATTTTTTGCATGGATGATTTATGAATGTAGACTTAAGAAATAGATGGTTTGGATTGTTGAAAAAAAATCGTAGGGGACCCTAAAGAGTGTCCCTCAATAAATGAGCTGGTAGTAAGCTGACAATGACAGATGACGGATGAATTACATGTGCAATTACAAAGTTGTCAAAGGAAAACTACAAAACTTAGCTAAACATAACCTAACAACAGTTCTTGGATTTCCTTTTCCCTCGGATCCAAGCAGAGAGAGATGCGAGGAGAATCTTAAGTTAAAGAGATATGGGAAAGGAAATGGCGAGCAAAAGAGAGTGTATGAGAGTGTCACCAGAGTGTATTTGATGTTTTTGATGGTATTTTCAGTTTGACCTAGAACAGTGAGGTTAGTTTTGGGCGATTATGGATCCAATGCAGCTCACCGAATGGCCCCACTAGGGTTAAGAAATGGTTATTAACTCCGATGGCCCCGAGTTTTTTCTTGTGTTAATTCACATCTTTCTAAATCTGATAAGTATTTGGAATAGTGAAACTTTAATTCAATGGATCCATGTCGTGAGTAGCTCTGATAACGACCTTGGTGTGCACGTTCTTCATGCGCTCCAAGGGTGCCAAGGCAAAGTTACTCTCTAACACTCATCAAATTGGTCACGCCCAACAAAGTAATTCACTCATAAAACTGGTCACATCCGGCAAAGTTATTCTCTCAAACACTCATAAAACTTGTCAAGTCCAATGTCACTAATCACTAATTAGAAAAAGGACAATTGTGGCTAAGCCATATTATGGAACAATAAATAGAATATTGGCCACATGCTCCACGTTTGTTGGGAGGAATCAATGAATAGTAAATACTAACACAAGCCTCCGTGGCCAGGGTTTTTGTGTCGCTTTATTTAGCAATCACAGGTCAATCAAAGCGGCGATCTTAGAATTGTTGACTGTGAACTATGTGTTTTTTGTCACATATGTATATAATAATTGTCTCATATATAATGGACGTTGCTTCTGCACTATGGCTAGGAATGGCTTTTGTTCATTTTTAGTGCTAGGAGGACCAATAAGTTGGCTTAAGATGATCAGGACGAGAGTCCTCGGTCTTCATTTGCCCAAACCCATCCTTGGTCCTCCATCCACTCTATGTATGCACCACAACCATCCTTGGTGGAAGAGGACCAGTCAGTTGGTGGAAAGGTAATTAACTGGGATGTAAACCATACATCTTAATGATGGTGGAAAAAATTGCACTAAATTTTTTTTAATCAAAAAAATTGGGCTATAATTTGTTGTATATCATTGGCCTCTCCACCTAGACTTATTTATTTCACTCATATGAGGGGAGGCTACCTCATCCCAGAACTAGGGAATACCAAGGTCTTTTTTGAGGACTTACAAAGGAGTTCTTAGCCCCTTTCTTGGTTTTTGCATAAATTCTTTTTTCTATTTACAGATAATAATAAAAAGTTATTTCTCAAAGTGAAAATGCCATACCATCTTGTGCCAGATTTATAAAAAAATAAAAATAAAAAAGGAAAAAGAAACTTTCTGTGATTCCACATTCCAAATCCAAATCACATCTCAGACCAAAATAAATAAATAAATTGGAAATCACAACTGCCCACAACATTTTAAACTTTTAAATGTTATGATATGACAGTGTAGAAGTGACAATTTGATTCTTGGGATTATAAGCTACTTAAAATATTTTTTGAGGAGCCAATTGTATGTACTGGCATTTTTCTTGGATCATCGACACTTGGCCGATTGAGCTTATGATTTGCAGATTAAGGCATAAATTAATTAATTAAGCTTAAACTGTTTATTTAAATATATCCTTTGTGTTTATCAGAAATTTTATCTCCTAGGATTCCATTACTTGGAAGTTAATTAATAAAGGAAACATCGTATCTCTGATCTCTTGGATAATGTAATCACGCACATGGCTTTTAACCAATCAAACACAGGATTCAGAAACTGCGACCCTCATTTCTAAATAAACAATATCTTTAGGTTTCCTAAGAGATATTTTTAAAAAACAATTTCTTGAATATTAAATCTTTTTTAACAGCTCGTGATTCATGAAACCCTAGAAAACAAGTCCATGGCGTAGCAGGGTTTAAGGTGCAACTGCAAAGAAGAAGGGGGGAGGAGAAAGAAGAGTGAGTGAGAGAGAGAGAGAGAGAAATGATCAGAAAGAGTGAGAGAAAAAAGTATTTGAGAGAGCACGCCTCGCGTGGTGTGTGTGTGCTTTATATTCCCTATCAAATTAATAACACAATTTTATGTTTTATATGCAAGAAGCATTTTAATTAGCCTATTGTTTCTCACACACTCACTCACAGACGATTGAATCGACCTTTCTTTTATAGTTATGAATGCATTTGGGCAAAACTTTAGTTAAATTTGGTCATGTGACCAACTTTAAAGGGGTATTTTCATCAAAATATAGCTCATATTAGTCATCAAACTCATGTTTTTACTTAATAAGGACATCTTATCTCAATATAGGATTTTGCATTCCATCAAGAAGCAATGGCGGATCCAGAATTCTTATGCAGTAGAGTCGTAGTGTAAAGTTCCAAAAATTTTTATAGATGAAAATAACATTGAATAATGAACTGATGTCACTCTCATTCCTAATCAACTAATGTAAACACAAAACCATAATCCATTAATCAAAACACAAATAAAAAGGACTAATAATTTAATGAAAACACAAACCCTAATCAAATATAAAAGAATACCCTAATAAATTAATATCAAAACACAAGCTGTAATCAATTAATAAAAATACTATCAATAAACCATTAATCAAAACACAAATCTCATCCAATAAACCATAATTTCAATTTCAATTGAATTAAACTTCATATATTATCATCAATTGGCTCTTTGCTTTCTTCTTGTATTGGTCGTCCTCATGAGTCATGACTTCATCATATAATTTTATTTTCCTTATAAAAAAGAAAAGAAAAAAAGTTCAACAATATAATTTATCTTTTATGTCACTAAGCACAACTCTAGGACCCACTTGGAAATCATTTTTAATTTCAAGAAATAAGTAGGATATCAAATTAAAAAATATACTAAATAAGAGAAGAAAATAGAGGAGATGTTGACGTTGGACAGCTACCTGTGTCGACATAATTTAACTAGAATCGCACTCTCAGAAGCCAACCCAACCCAAGGAACCAAGGATAAGATAGAGAGAGAGCGAGAGAACATAAGAGCTGAGTTTTACTTAGAATATATTTTTTCAGCGCCAGGACCAAAACGACGTCGTTTTAGCCAAGCGTTAAAAAAAATAATAAAAAATAAAAACCACATCGCGTGCGCTGCGCACAGTAGCAGCGCAAAGTTCTTTCAAACCTTTCGTCAAACAGGTGGTGTGCACCTTGAGGTCGCACACCAGCCAGCTATAGGGTCGCTTAAGGACCTCCACATCCATTTTTCCGACAGCTATGGGGTCGCCTGACCCCTCTTGTCCCTCTGTGCGCCCGCCACTGTCAAGAAGAGCAGATAGCCTTGCTGAGGAAAACACATGACATTTACTATTTTTCATGGGTGGACATGTTGTATTTTGACAAAAATACCACTTTGAAGTTGGTATGCCATCACATGACCAATTTTAACAAATATGTTGATGGAAAATGGAAGATCAAGGATAAAACCAAAAGATTAAGGACTATTCGAAACTATCATGTTCAAATACTTCCCAAAAAAAAAAAAATTCATTTGAACATGAAAAATGTCACATTAATCATCTTTGAATTTGTTTTTCTTATTGCATCACTTAATACTTTCACTAATCGATCGAAAGAAATGGTTTTGGATTTATTTCGTCATCGTTAGAGATATAGTTTCTCACATATACTATAAAGTTAAATTTAAATATTTAAAAACTGCCTTCCTAATACAATAGTAGTACATGGGAGAACCATATATAAACTAAAACAAATCAAGAATTTGCTGCAATTGTAGATCCTCTTGTTTTCTGTACACTTAACCACATGGCATCGATAACAGTATTTAAGCAGGTTAGGGTTACAGTTGGAAAAAGGAGAACGCGAAGGGGGAAGGCTAGAGCCAGGACAGGTAGATTATTATTTTCTAAAATTTAAAAAGTAAGGTGAGTAGCTTAGGCTACAAGATAGGAAATGGAAGGCAACAATTATGTACCCAACGTACTCGTTCGCTCACTCTATCAACACTGGCCCTTGGCAGCCCTTTCCTTCCTTATATTATGCCCATACATAACACCAATCATCTTTCCTTTTCCTTTTTTATGTTATGCCCATACATAACACCGATCATCTTAATCCAGCACTATAGGTTGCCCCTTTCGGGAAATTGAGCCCAATTGCGTGGTGAAACTAGGCTTTGATACCAATTTGTTAAGCACCCATGGGTACGTAGAACTTACCCCTAAAAATTGGCTTGTAAGGGAAGCGTGCCCACAAACTCTTAAACCATTCTCATAACAATCAGCTATACATACATTTTGTTTTTGGCCGCGATTTCTGATAGTTAAAACTGCTTGTATGTGAACAAACTGCTGAATTAAATGTTGCATTTAATTAGGCAGCCCTTGCCATTTGACAACTCAATGTTGTGTAATTCTTTTTAAAAAAGTTCTTTGACCCATTATCATAGGTAAGATTCGTAGAATTAGTTAACTTGGAGGCTTCCAACTAAAAGATGTAGTTATCCCTATTCAATCACACCCAAGGTCTAAAATATCAATGGTTTCAAAAATATTGATAGTCCAAAAATACGGAAATTTCGATGGAAATATCGGGATATTATTGATATCAATAAAAATTGAATAAAAACCACGGAAATTGTAAGAAAAACTTCAAAATTTTACTTTGAAGGATGTTTATTTAGTCAATTATCTATTACTTTATCTCAAAAAATTGGAAGGAAATGCATTGCATGATGGGTTTAACTGATTTAAGTTGATTATATAGCGAGCTGACAAACACTACGAGTGTAGAAAATATGAAGATTTTATACATTGCATGGTAATATACATGAGTGGCTTAGTACCACATAGAGTTCCTATATAAGGTTCAAATATGAGTTATTTACACTAACACCTCATGAGGTTTTCAGTTTTTTCACAAAAGTCCTTGAGGTTTTAGAAATTACAAGAACACCCCCCTGAGGTTTTAAATTGTTTAAACAAAACTCATTTTCATTGATTTTTCATCCAAAAATTGATGATTTTGTATATAAAAAATTCTCCAAATGACAAAGTTGGCCTTTGAGATTAGATTGCATATATTTCATTTAGGTTAATTTTTTCATTTGCACAAAGTGTTTTTTGTAGTAGTGAATCAACGAAAATGGGTTTTGTGAAAACAAATTGAAACATCAGGAGGTGTTTGTGTAATTTTGAGACATGAGGGGGTTTTGTGAAAACACAAGAAACCTCAGGGGGTGTTAGTGTAAATAACTCTTTAAATTTTTCATTGTCTTCATCATCTCGATATTATCAATATTATTGATATTATAGCGATATATATTATATCAATATTTGGCCAAATATTGCTGAAGTGTGAGAGAAATTATCAACATCGATATTTTCCGATTTATCGATATTTATACGATATGTGTATGGATACGTTTTAAAATATCATTGACCCGAAAAAACGATAATATTCTCAATATCTCGTCAATATTTTAGACTATGATTCGCACCCACATATGGAGTGTCCTCTCCAATATGAAAACACTTCACTTGGATAATAAAGAAACCCTAAAAAAGAATCTCCTCTGCAGCTTTTTTACCTAATTTTGTTATTTTCTTAAACTATTCAAATTAATTAATGTTGTTTATTACAAAAATAGTACCACAACATAAACAAGTGGGGGTCTATTTTATTTCCACTCAAAAGGAAGTGCATAAAATAGTACGATGATTAATCAGTGAGTGAAGGTTAAGGTACTGAATTCTTATATATTGTTTCTCTTTCACGACGTTACCTTTTGTTCTGTTTTTTTTTTTGTTTTTCTTTCCTTTTTCCTTGTTTTGGTGGATTGGTGAGGTGGATAGGTGACAGGTGCAACTTCCAACCAACTGCCTTTTGTATGCTCGACGGTCTCTGTGCCCAATCCTCAGTATACCTATTTAGGAAACCTTTCCAAAACAGAATTTCTAATCAAACTTGAACATTACAACTTCCTCGTATTCTTTGCCTTGCACTTCTCAACTTAATTGGAACTTGGTCATTACAAGTACTATCGATCTCCGCCAATGTATAATTATATAGCCACTTGCTCACACCCCACATTGATCAGTATCCAACTTGGTTCCCCAGCTACAGAAATTTGAGGCCACAGAAAATGCTCTGGCAAATTAACAGTAAAGTTGTTTAGTCAAGGTCTTTGAAATAGAAAAATTATTGTATGCGACCGTAATATATGTGTACAACTACTGATATCTGAATTCTAAACTCTAAAAAGTGTGAACTCTATACTTACTACACAATATTATAATTTTATATGGATCCTAATTTTACGTGGGGCGGTCGACCTACCACGTAGTATTGTACTGTTACACACAATAATTTCTGTTTCAGACGCATTCGAGCAATTATGATTCCCACTTCGTTTGCTTTATTTTTTGAGGGTATTGAATTACATATTTTAAGGTGCGATCAAATCCATCTACTTGACTCATTAGGGATTATTTCAAATATATATATATATATATATATATATATATATATATATATATATATATATTTTTCACATGCTTCACCTGACTACATAAGTGTGTGGCTCCATGGATAACTTTTTTTTTTACATTGAAAGTAGCTCCATGGAATTTCACAAATTGTACGGTATCACATGCAAACCCTATAGCTTTAAAAGTTGCAAAAGCAAGTGCTCGATCCTTGGTAATTGGACTGGTAGAGAAAATTAAGATGGAGGGAAAATAATATTATAGAAGATGTGTCCTTCGATTTAGAAGAAGTCAAATCCTAGGTTTGTAACAAATCATTCTCGAAGAGTCGACAAAACCTCGTCTGAGGATGGGAAAGTTTTTACTCTATTGGATGCACATATATCAACTGCACATGGAACAAATAGTTTTGTCAAAGTGTGCTTGAACTGTACAGACAAAGTGTGAACACTTTTTTTTTTAATAGGGCAAAGTGTGAACACTTGCGATAAGATTCTTAGGTTCTGTCTTCCCCTCCTATTATTCTTGTTTTAAAAATGAATTGATAAATGATCTTGACAGCCTTTTATGTTCAAATTCATTATTAGTGAGTATCGCATTAAGTAACTAATATTAACTCGAATGGAAGTGCATTTCGAGCTTCAACCGTACATAAGTTATGGTTCCTCATGAGCAAGTGGGAGCCAACTGTCAGTCGTTGATACATGTGAATCTCATTGTGTAAAATGTTTGGTGATAATCATTCAAACCACGCGCGCACGACGCGCGTATACAGATGGTTGTTGGTATTTTTAAACTTATCTCTTTCTCTCTTTAGATTTTTAATTTAAAAACTATCTCAATAATCTGGAGACAGCCTGTATCTTCATACTTAATGAGCTTCTAAATAAATCGTTGAATTGTTACCAAAAAAATAAGTAAATCGTTGAATTAACTCGAATCAATAGATACACGACTCTTTCTCGAATCGTTGATAAGCTAGACAAATCAAAGTTAATTGAACGCATAATATCTAACACATTGATGTCGGCAACCACAACATACGACTTAGTTATAATCAAACAAATTGAATCACATGTAGATGTAACTTTCATCACTTAAAAATAGTTATAAAGAAAAACTATTTCACGTTCCAAATTAGTTAACTTGCACTAGCTTTTGCTTTATTCAAGATAAAAGAAAGTTCTTTTCGTTTAGCTACTTTAAACTGTCGGTCACGCGTCAGATGATTATCAACCGTTCACTTATTTTAACTTAACATACATCAACAGTTAATAATCATAACACAGTGGTACCATGTATGAACACCAGTCATTATACCAATGAACAGATATAAAACATCCCGTCAACAACCCTATAAAATTACACACGATCCAATTTTTTTATGAGAAATAGGGTACAAGAACAGCTGGGTGTAGACTATAGTAACAGGCAAACCAATCAGAATTAAGAAACCCAACCCCCTCCCAAAAAAGGAAGAGACCGCCCTCGGTTTCCAATACCAAAACGTGTCAATCATCTATACGTCACCCCCTCCCATCATTTGTGCACTCTTACAAACCACGAATCCAGGGTCAAAGAAAACGAATCCAGGGCCTACTCTGAGTCTCCGAGGATGCCAGCTTCCCCACGCTCTAAAGTCCACTTTCTGCACCCGCTCTCTCCTGCTTACACGTGCCCCTTCCATTCCCTCTCTCGTAACCTTAACTATTCCCCCGATCCTCTCACGCTGGTCAACAGGCGTGAGTTTGATTCACCTGACAAAGTGTAGGCCTCAAAAGGCGAGTAGCGTGATTTTAATGTACTCGAGCGAGTGGGCTATGTGGTCCAGAGCTTTATACCACCAAGTGGTTTTAGGTGCACTGCCTGGTCGATATTTCCTTAAATAAAAGGGTTCTTTTTCTTAATAGAGAATTGATGACTTTCCATATAAAGCATTAGGTACATCTGGGAATTAAGGAGAGAGAAGGGAGGCTCTACTGGTTTTAGCTCATTTGCAAGTAAGCTATACTCATAAAAACCTTGCTATTTGGAGGAAAAAAGTTATTTAAAAAAAAAAAAGTTCTTGTTTTGGGAAAATTATGATCTTTGTTCTTTTGGGTTTTCTTGCTTCTTCTTGATCTCTTATTTGGTTCAGGTTATTGTTGTGCTATTTCTGGCTTGTTTTGGTCAGGTAATTTGGTTATATCCATTTAGGGAAAAATTGGAAAGTTTTGTTCAAGTTTTGTGAGTAATTTAAAGTCTATATCTCTCTACGAATCTAGGGGAGAAATTGAAGAGGGGAGATTGTTTGAAGAAGAGGTGATGGGGAGAGGCAAGATTGTGATTCGGAGGATTGACAACTCCACGAGTAGGCAAGTGACGTTTTCAAAGCGGAGGAATGGGTTGCTTAAGAAGGCTAAGGAGCTATCAATCCTTTGTGATGCTGAGGTTGGACTGATCATCTTCTCCAGCACCGGCAGGCTTTACGATTATGCAAGCACTAGGTTAGATCTCTCTCTCTCTCTTTTTCTCTCTCTCTCTCTCCCTCTCTCTCTCTCTCTCTCTCTCTCTCTCAAATAATATTGCATATTTATTTTTTGATTGGATTGATTTTCCATGGAACTGCAGCTACTGCTTTCTATGTGGGTTTAATTTGTCTATCTCATCTTAATTTTTCTAGCTACTAATGCAAGTTTAGTAGGTGAATTTCTAGCATGGGATCTGAGGTCAGTAGTGGACTTGTTATGGGATTATTTTTGACAACATAGATCATTCTTGCTTCCTTTTAAGCTCTTTTCGAGGGAATTTTATTGTTGGCATGCGAAATTTTTCGGTTCTAGTCTCAGTAAACCCGAAGGTGTTGGATAAATGGAATATTTTATGCAGGTTTACATATGCATGTGGTTGTTTATTCTTGAAGATGATACATATGCATGTGGTTGTTTATTCTTGTCTGTAGGCATAGGCACTTAGAAGGTAAGTTATATCTGTGGGGAGGAATTACAGATAGAAATATTTATGAATGCTTCTCACAGTGTGCTCTATATATAAGCTTCAATTGTGTGAATCTCAGAAGCTGATTTTTCGAACTGATAATAGGGAAATGATTGATTTTATGTGAAAAACAAAAATAAATTAAATGTAGTTAATTAGTAATGTCCAACGAAGAGGGGGTCCTGAGGTGTATATATGCATATCCCTCTTAACTACGAGTCCTTTCCTCACCATCAATTTGGATCATATTCTTCTCTTTACATTTTATATTTAGAGAGAGAGAGAGAGAGAGAGTTCCTTTTTCCTGTGTTGAATTACTAGGGGAAAAAACAGTGTCCATGCAAGCCCATGCATGCATATTTTGACGTCCATATAATGACTGTGTTGGATGTCCTTATTGTCTTTCTTTAGCCTTAACGGATTATATATTCAACTAAAATGAAGTTTTCTTGATCATCAATCAATTTATAAGTGAGGACTTTGTAGTTTGTCGAGTCGAGTTCTCACGAAACAGATGGATGAAGATCGTAGAGATTCAAGATTGCTTAGGCCTTAAATTAAGAAAGAGGGTGAGCAGACTCAAGCTTTAGGAAGAAGTCATAATTCAACAATATATTTTCTTGGTACAAACTTTGGACTTAGATTTTAGGGTAAATACTTTCTACCAGTGGAAACTACAAATTGTCATATCAAGAAATGAACTTGAATAAAAGTTTGAGGATTGGGATGGGCAATGGCCAATGGGGCATGGTCATTAGTGCTAATTATCCCACTAATAAATCATAATTATGTTGATAAAAATTTCCCCAAGATCTTTTGTTTAGACGAACATATATCTTGTGATTTGATGGAGACAATCACACATGAACGAAAGAGAAAAACAAAAAATGATGCAAAAGATTAATTGAAGAATCACCATCATCGATAAAGCCACTATTACTTTATAAGTGACCTCATTTTGACAACCTGGTCGACAACAACCATGTGGGGAGATCATTCACACAGTTCAAAATATTCGTAATCTCCAATTTTAGAATCATGAATTCTATTCTCTCACCAAAGATGAGTGCTTAATCTTCAATGAGACTCTATTGTTCTAGCCGTTTGAATGCTTACTTCTCAATAGAATCTTAAGAAATTCAATGCCTCAATCAAGTGTAGGAAAAAGTATCATTGGATATTAAAAATGCCTATATACTGTCTGCTTTCACTCATCATGATGATCTATTTTTCACTCCCACTAAACTGTGGATACTGCCTGCTTGGGAAAGTATAAACACTTCTCCCTATTATTAAAATCACATGATTAGCACTTTGCAGTGCTTTTCCAGAAAGTGCTAAAAAGTTCTTTTATAATCTAGAAGTACTCTATTTAGCGCTTCTCCAGAAAGCACTAAAGAGTGCTTTTATAATCCAGAAGCACTTTTAGGTTGCCTACAGAGTTAGAAGTGCTTTTAGTTATGTGGAAGTGCTTTTGGTTATGTGAAAGTGCTTCTATCCCTTCCAAAAGCATTGTCAAATATGCATGCCCTTATAACTGCTAGAAGAGAACACTTAATTTATTATCCTCATGACTCCATTTGGCTTCACATCAACCTAATTTATCATGACTGCCTGTAGATATCAGATTTTGCTATCTTCATATATTTTCTTCTTATTTAGACTTGCCCCTTTCAAAGAGTGTATAACCAAATACATAACACACGGGAGCAATTTTTGGGTGTTCCAGGTACACCATGTGGCTGGTGTACCATCCAATAGATGTAGGATATGTGGAATATTTCCAATGTAGCCAGCCACAAGTCATAAAAAGTAATGTAGTAAGTTGGAGAATAATTTCACATGTCCTATATGTATTGGATGGTATGCCAGCCACGTGGTGCACGAGTAACATATTAAAGGTAAGGCAATCAAGCGATGATCTTAGAACATGAAAGATTAGAATCCACCAGAAAGTTGAGAGAAACCTCAAAGTTTATTGATATTGATTTAATATGAATAACAACCATAATCACATAGCTAAAGTTGGTTTAATACTACTTCAAACCATAGATTACTAGGAAGCCTAATTGGAAACAAAATACCAAAATAAGTAAATTCCAAAATTACCCCTTAGCACGTCAAATGTTTTTAAACTAGTCTTGCTGTTCCCTTCGAAATGACAAGTTATGAGCTCAAATCGGAGATTGGAGCCCAAACCTTGGTCATGTTTTTGTTTTTTCTTGGCTTATGTCGGTCAAGCTGCTACTCAATCATCTATGTCATCTGTTCTAGATACTTATGTATCAATTCACAACATAGGTTGTTGCAGATAGTATACAAGCCATTGTCTTGTGAGACTGATTAAGGGAAATTTTTTTTTGAAGACTTTCTCTACTAGTAAGAAAGAGCATGGTGTCCACATGTGCTATGGGAAAAAGCTTATTTATGTACATGCCCCCTGTGCTTTCAAAGTTGTCTCAGATTATCACATGTGCTTTGAAACGTCTCAAAATACCCCCTACACTTTTAAAAACTGTCTCACGTTACCCATTCCGTCAGTATTAAGAGATGTTCCGTTACGTGGTGTGGGCCCCACTTCTTTTAAATCGCTTAACAATGGAGAGTAAGAGTTATTCAGTTTCAGAAAAGGGGAAATTGGGTGAGAAGGGGAAATTGGGAAGGCTAGTGAAAAAGCCCAAAACAACAAGCAATCAAAACCTTTCCAAATTGCAGAAAAATTTTCAATCCTAAACCCACTGATTGCTTCACATTTCCTAATTATATTAACAGATTTTCAACATTTTTTAAACCTAACTTTAATACCCTTCTTCTGGATCTGTTATATGTAAACATTGCATCTAAACAAAAACAGATCAAAAAATAAAAGCATGCTTCTTTTTGAAAATGGAAAACCCTAGTTACCAACTTTTACGAACTCATAAACTTTCATAAAAACTTAAGGCAAGAAAACCAAGATTCCCACAAAGACAAAATCAAGAACTAGAAATTCGCCAACCCACCACATGCTACCGCGATACTTGAGCGTGTAGGGACCGCTATCCAAGGTTCCCCCTTTCCCAAAATCGAACCCCACCTCAGATTTTCATAAACCCTAGCCCTCTTCTCCCAATTTTCCCTTTTCTGAAAATGAATACCCTTATTCTCCATCGTTAAGAGATTTAAAAGAAGTGGGGCCCACACCACGTAACTGAACGTCTCTTAATACTAACGGAACAGAATGGGTAACGTGAGACAATTTTTAAAAGTGTAGGGGATATTTTGAGACGTTTCAAAGCACATGTGGTCATCTAAGACAATTTTGAAAGCATAAGGGTCATGTACATAAATAAGCCATTGGAAAATTTGGATTTGTCACTAGATACATTGGTGGAAGTTCTAAAGCAAATGGCTTTTTGTCTCACATTATAAAACCTATCTTTCCTCTAGGCTTTATAAGCAAAACTGTTTTATCATACGTTAGAGTAGAGGGACTGAGTCCCACATCAGTTATGTCTTGCGGAGATCTCAAGTAATAATTCAGTATGACCTCAGAACCCTAAATGTTAACTAGGGCTAGCACTTTAGAGCATGTAAAAACTCGGATTTATGCGTTTTCACCCCTTTGTGTGATGTGGAGTGCCTGGCTTTGTGTTCCAGATCCAGAAAAGGCTCCCCAACTGGTATATATATGATAAGTGTGAATCCCCTTAGTGAAGTTATTAAAGGCATGAAGAATAGGAGATTATGATTCTCCTAAATCCCAGTTGTGCTATGCATTGGAGAGACCTAGGGTACTTAGAAAGGCCTAAGAGTTCAAATGCCAACCCGAGCTGATAATTTTGGAAAGAGACCTAGGGTTGTTACATAATGTTTCCATAGCTAGTTTGTTGGTCGTCTCCTCCCTCAAGGGTTAGAGTCTTAATTCTGCAGAAACTGGAGTAATGTTTAACGGGAAGTGGATTTTTCAGGAGTCAGAAGTATTGTAGGCTTTGGTTATTGGAAATGAGTAGAAGGAAGGTTGCATGCATTTCCTAAATCCAACTGCATACTTTGAGGAAAAGCTCATTTTCTTTTTCACCAATAAAGAAAAAAAAACCTATGCAACTTGATCTTAAGAATTATACATGGCTATTTTGGTACCTACGTCGTATTTCTTTCCAGGTTTTCTGTCATTACATAGGCCGACAGAAACGTGATCCTTGGGCTAGGTGTTGAGTTTGTCATGCTATGAGAGTATTGTGTCTTCGCGGTCGGGCGGTTGGACATTGCCTCCAACCGTGATGGATGCAGCCCGTGTGAGCAGACTGACCGAGCTCTTGATCTCTAATTATATATAGACCTCTGATCCTTTCTTGTGAATGTCTGTCGGATCAAATGGAACTTGAAGAAGCCATTTATGCGTTGAGAGTATTGTGTCTGGTCGGGCGGTTGGACATTGCCACCAACCTTGATGGATGCAGGCCCGTGTGAGCCGACTGACCCAGCTCTTGATCTCTAATTATATATAGACCTCTGATACTTTCTTGTGAATGTCGGTTGGATCAAATGGAATTTGAAGAAGCCATTTATGTGTTGAGAGTATTTGTCTCATCTTAAAAAGCTAAGTGACTTGATAATATGAGCTGATAAGGAGTTGTACGATTCTTACATTGCCAATTGGTTTTCCTCAACTTTCTTTGACTTTCTTCATGGTATCAAAGGCTAGCTAGAAACTATGGAAAGACGTGTTGAGGCTCAAGCATTCGCTAAGAAACCATGGAAGAGAGTTAGTAAGGTATTGAAACTGAGGATAAATACCAAGACATGTCATTGTGTTCGTGCTGATTAAGTACTATTCAACCCTAACCCGATATTTTGTAAACATTTTGTAATATTTAGGGGATTTCTAAAATCTTCAGGCCGGAACCATGCACCGGTAGAAAGATCACATTGGAGGCCAAGTAGCTTATAAACCTGTAAAAACAAAAAGGATAAAATCAGCATAAAGGAGAATGCCAATAGATATTATCCTTCAAGCATGAGGAAGTATTAGCACTGAATTTCTTCATTAAATTGTTGAATTCAAATTGAAATGGCAACAAAGATTATGGGGAGGGATTCTCATATTTATTCCAATAAGAATGCAGAAGTTTCTATGTTTTAAGTTTACCATTGTTCTTAATGGATGAGGGTACAAACCAATTGCACTTTTTTTGGTGGCTAGTAGAAATAAATAGCACTTTCTTGCATTTGTTTTCTGCCTTTCACATTGTCCGTCAATTGTAGTTTAGTTGAAAAATTAATCAGAGATCAAATCAACAATTTTTTTTTTTATACAAAAAACTCCGTGGTATTTACCGTCTACATCTCTGTCGTGTATTTGTATAGTATTACAATCACTACTATAACACAAATCCAACTGAGAAATAGAGTAGAAATCATTACTATTACATTAACTATAATCTGCATTGCATCGACTGACCATAATGCCATGACTCTTCTTATCAGCATGAAATCAGTAATCGATCGTTTTAACAAACTGAAGGAGGAACATCATCAGCTGTTGAATCCTGCTTCAGAAGTCAAGGTAAATATCCCTAACCAACAAATACTCCAATTTTGTTCTGTTGAGAACCTGCATAAATAGAGGCATAATACCCATGTTATACTGTCAAACATTTGGCCATATGCTTTCGCTTCATCAAAAGTGGATACCACTATTTTCAGAGTAGATAAAATTTTTTATGCTGGCCTGTGCAATCACATCAGTTCTTTAATTACAGAGATATATAGTTTTGCCTATTTATAGTAGCAAACATAAACCACCTCAACAATGTTGCATTAAGTACTTTATAGAGAGATTATGGAAAACTAAACATAGGAACGGCTGAAGCCGATTCTCCAAGAGCAGGTGGTATTTCTTTGTCAAGAATTAAATTTTCTGGAAAAAAAAACCTGCAGGATTAGTTTTAGATAGTTTGAAATGCTGAATTTTCAAATGAATTAACATTATGGAAGTAGGATCACACGTTACTAAAAATTTCCATTGCAAGTTTCTGAGAGACGAATGCACAAACTTTAAAACATTACAAAAATCATAAAGCTCTATCTTCTGGTTTGCGCAACATTCTTTGTGGAATTTATTTTGCCACTTGAAACACGGGGAAGAGAGGCTTAAAAGGCAATAGAGAAAGAAGCTAAATAAATCAATAAATCATTAAAGTTGCAGGAGAAATCAAACAAGTGCACCACCTTCCAAAGGTCTAAAATACGTAAAATTGAAAGCCTGAACACAATTATATATCAAAAAGTGAAAAAACTCGGGTTGGAAGAGCGGTGGATATATAAGGTCATTCAGGATAGAAAAGACACTGTAAGGTCATTCAGGATTCAAAAAGCGCTGCGAAGCAAGTGAACAGCAAAGCAAAAAGACAGGTGCATGCTATTGCAATGCGACTATAATCAACTGTGAATCCCAGGTAGGAAAAGGAACATGGAAGAGAAGGGATTTACCGAGTTGACCTTGTCCTTTTGACAGAATCAGGTGAAGTAAAGTGTTAGTACACTTACAACTGCATCTTCTGAACAAGTTCGCAAATAATCAAAACCTTGTGTTTGGTTAAGATACTTGGAACATTAAAATCATAGTCCAATCTGATTTCATGACGCTGTCTTTGCAGTTAGGTTCTGATATAGAGGTTAAAATAGCAAAAAGAAGTGGAGATCTAGAAAGTGTTATTTGAACTTGGATTGTCATGCTCCCACACTACAATGCAACGGGGAGGGAAAATGAAAAAGTAGTGATGCAATGCTTTCAAATAAAGGAACAATATATAAAGTGTTCATCTCTGTGTTTTTTGAATCTATTCGTCAGCTATTTTCTGGTGGTGTGATTAAGATAGGGTTGTAGTATCCAAGAATTCCATCTGGCCAACTACCACCTTAGTAAATTGCATCAACTAAAGACCAGTGCTGAACGACGGAATGCCCTACATAGTGATGAACGACTGAAGTCAAATGGTAATCTTTTGAGCAGAGTGGGATGTTGAGTTCAAATTCAATCCAGGAGACAATTCATGAACTTCAGTTTATTGAAAATCATAATCTTTTCTCCATTCTTGCATTCTTATATGAAAACTCACTGACTAATTTTATGCCAAATGTAACATCTGAGACCTAATACCAATTTTCTTTCACTCTTTTCATAGAACCTAGCACCCAATCCTGTTGGACACAATCTTTCGAAGATGTTGGTAGCCTTGTTGCGCAGTGAGAAACCTCATATGAAAGTAGTTCAAAAAGCTTTGTGCAGAAGAGGTGTAGAGGGAGATAAGTTTACCTAATGATTTCGAGATCAATAGACTGCTTCGACAAAGCTTCTTTCACATCTAGTTTACATAATTTAAGTTCAAAGTAAATGAAGGAGTTTCAAACAACTTGTTCAAGCTTAATTGAAGTTCTAGAAATGGCAGCAATTACAGCACTATGTTGAAATTGCAATTCTAAACTTCCATCAGAAGCAAAAATTTGGTACTGGTAATAATTCAAGGGGTTTTCTACTTAAAAAATGCCTTAGCGATCAAGCCTACATTTTTTTCCTTATCAGAAGAGAACTATCCATATCTCAACCACTCTTCAAAAGAACGTAGCCAGAATGACAAGGTTCAATCTTTATCTAAAATAGCCTCAGGACCTGAACCATTTAACAGTCTTGCTCTAGGTCAAACATGCACCAGTATGAAGTCATGGTGGAATCAATACAAACATGAACGCGTGAAGTTAAAGACGCAGCCGGTCTTCTAGGGATAGTAGATAACGGGAAAATTTAGATGCTACACCAAGAGGAGCGTAAACTGATCTTCTGTACAATATTCCATTTGCAATAAGGCAACAACTTGAGCTAATGCCTATTTGTTTGCATTTGCAGAAGAAAAGAACAAAAGTTTACGAGAAAGTATGTTGGTGCTGAAGCTTTGATGGCACCATGAATTCCAAGCACAAGCTTCAGCATAATTCCATTGAATAATAGTTCGTTTGTCTGGAATAACAAGCAATTCCAGACTATTCCAACTTAATGCCAATTGGAGGGCCTTTTATTCCTAAGATGATAGATAGTGCAGTACTACCAGCCTGAAATTTTATTAACCAAAGGTTTCCGGGAGTCAGAATTCTGAAACAAGAAGAAAGAAGTTCATATATTGATCCAACGAGAAACTTTAGGCTAGAACTGCAGTACGGTGGAAGGCATAATTTCGAGTCGTGGCCAACATATGGATTCTGGAAATGTAAAGAAACACCTCCCAAGAGAATTTCTTAAGTGATGCGCAACCAAATTGAAGAAACAAGTGAAGAATGAAAAATCTTTTTATGCTGGAACCAAATGGTGACAGACATGACGTGGGCAAGCGATTTCCGTATGTCATGAATATTCTGGGATTAAAATGAAGAGAAAAAGGTGAGAGCTATTAGATTTCAGCAAAGAGAGTGAGTAATTGGAATTTACTAAACAACATTGTGGCACTTCTGAAAAACTTACCAAACAGTGAAATGTTGTTATCAATTGCTCTATGCGTGGCAGGTAACATCCTTGAATTTCAGCTAGGAGTGAGCCATTGGTTAGCGTTCTTGCTGTTCCATCAGTAGAATGATACAGTCACCTGCTCTTAACAACTCTAACCAAACAGTAGTCACCATTAGGGCCCGCAGAAGATGTACATGTGAGATCAAACTAGAAATTAAAAACATTCACGTGCTAAATATAAGAGGCCATAGCTAGAAATATGAGATGCACCTGAATGGCGCCCAAAACAATTCATATTGTGCACACATGCATGTAAATTTAATTTCAAGTCATGGCCATAAGCTAGAGAATTTTGAAGAATTACTCCAATCTTTGCATGTACACATTTGTGTGTGTGTTTGCAGGCATGCGATCATGCACATGTGTATGTAACATAAGGAAGATACAAATTTTTTTATAATGAGTGGGTAAAAGAAAAGAATTTTTTTATCTCTAAGCATATCATCTTATAATTGATGCCCTACAAGTCTTATTTGCACTTGCTCTTGCTTACTTTTTTTATTTTCAAATATACGCAACAAATCTATATTAGAAATGATACAAGTAGGACGAATGAGATGCCCATCAAATCCAAGTATCACAAGAAAACAGAGATGAGTCAGAATAAGTACAACTTACTCAATGGGACAGAACATTTTCTGATGCAATGTTAGGCCAGCAGTTAGAGTACATTAACAAAGGTCAATAAGATCCTTATTTTATACTTGGTTCTTCCTCTAGGTGCTGATAGGAAACATCTATGACCAGATTACAGAGCTTTTCAATGAGAATTCAAATGGACGTAGATGACACAATTCTTCACAGCCAAACAAAGACAAGATATCCCTAATAACTATCACTTTGTCACTAGTTAGGCAGAGTATATCAATGACATCATAATCTTTACAACAATTTGAATCCTGCAAGTGTGCACTCACCCAACCAAATAACTCAACAAAACCTATGCCTGAAGCCTCCTATAATTTACGAGAAACTGATGAGATACAATTCCTCAACTAGTCATGAAGCTTATCCAAATGGCTCATTAGAAATCAATTGCAATCCTTTCTATATGTGAAGGGACGAACCCCAAATGCTTTATCTGTTTTCTGCCATCATTAAGCTAAAAGAGACACCACTCTTCCTACTTTCTGCTTACATTCAAGTGCTATTCTGTTAATTGTTGTTCAAGTCAGCTGCTGAACAACTGAATGCAATGTCTTACAAGCTACTTGCCTAGTTTTAAGCTTCCTTCACACAATTTCTGTGTAACTGTAGGCTCATGCACTTACATTAACATGCATCTAAAAAAGCTTAGCCTCCTAGGTTTCCCTGCAAAAATATTCTATACAACTGAATCTAAACTAAAGTAACGTAACATTGTAGGCATAAACCAAATGTTCCCTCAACCGGTAACCATGTTCAATTACAAGGTTATTCTTGATGCCATTCTGCAGGTTCTCCACGGTCCACAGATACTTGTTCTCCTCAACTTCCACTTTCCATTAAATCAATTAAACAGTGACCAGTCACCAACAGCTCTTTTCTTTAATTCAATATTCCATGATCTGCTGTTAGATATCCAAACCCCCATTCAGTACATAATATAGTGAGCGTCTAACTCTCTATACCATTGCTCATTCAAAAATCATCATTTATAGTCAGACCTTGAACTTGAGAAGGCATCACATGTCTACATATCTGCAGATGCATCAGCATGCTGTGTCAATCAAAAGTTTGTTCATTGAGTACTCCGAATGTCATCATTTCAACTATGATGATGAAATATTGCAATTGTTTCTTGATAGGAAACAAGGTATTCATTGAATAGGAAAGAAAATAACAACATAGGGACAAGGTGATCCCTAATTAGACCCAACTAAAACATCAAAACAAAAACCAAAGCATGGTTTGAAGTATCCCATATATCTGTCCACAACCACAATTCAAGACCAACCAGAAGTTACGATACTGTTAAGAAACCTCCACTGTGAGAACCAAAGAACAATAAGTAACTGAAAAACTTAAACTTGGTACTTGGTACAATTATAAAAACTGATTCAGAAAATTACTAAAAATATTTAAACTTAAATTAGTTACAGGGCAAGTTGATAGCAACTAAAAGATATGCTCAAATCCACACCCAACAGTGTAAGTTCCAGGCAGTTAGGAAATCCAATTCAGGAATTGATACACATGGTTCGGCTCAGGACCAATAGATCATTACAAACTTTCAGCGATCAAGTGGTGTCCAGATCATGTTGTCAAGGTTTCTCTGCTTGTGAGTTTGACACGGGCATAAGTCATTACAAACTTTCAGCGATCAACCAATGGTATCAGAGTCTATAGTTCAATGAGGATAGCTATTCATGGACAAGAGTGTACCATGGGATCCTGAGACCACAGTTAGTTTGGATTCTTTAGTTTCCCCACATGACCCCTCGTTGAGTGACAACTAGTTGTGAGCTAGGATTCATTGTGAAGATGTGAACATAAGTGGTAACTGGTAATTGATGTTGGGTAACCACACTTTCCCGGTTACGAAGTTCATATGTGGATGGGGCTCTTACTTGGTCATGGATGTTTTTCAGAATGTTATATATTGCTGATGCCGATCAACAATAACATAGCTTCCAGGACAGGAACTTAATGAATCTTTTCACTTACTTGGAATGGCCGAGTAGGGTAGCCTAGAAAACCTTGCAAGAGTAAAAGAAACAATAGGAGTGACACCAACTTGTGTAGGCTAAAGACCCTCTGATGTACAACTTAAGAAATTGTACTAACAAGAAACTAACAGGGTTTCAGTATATTTAATCACATACATAGGGGCACTAGCCTAGTAGCCTTTTTATAGAGGTGAGGGACTGTTTGCTATTAGGAATCAATCTCCTTTTATGGCACGCATACTTACCAGGAATGGGGGAAGCCATGAATCAAGGAACTTAGATCAAGGAATTGGAATCGGATCAACTACTCCTCCCTAGTTGATCTCATTCCTGATTTTAAGGGTATTTATTGTGATACACAACAATAAAGTTACAATCCGCCTAACTGTCAAGTTTACAGTTATTTAGTCCATGTCTTTCCTGATTTCAAGTTAACTGTCAATTTATAAAGCACACGCAACCAAAATGAGCCCAAAACAAGGATGAATTTTTTTGTTGTGATACAATGTTACAAGTTATAACAACCCACCCAAAATCAATTAGGGATGAGTGAAGATGGCCAAGATATTAAATTTTAGTGCATGCTTCAAATTCCTGATGTGGGATATTGTATTGTCTAACATTTTGCACTACGTTCTGCTACTCATTTCATGCTCGTCTAAAAATAATTTTTGGTTTTGTACTTGCTAGTTTTGGCAAAGGGAGGCAGCAAGCTTGAGGCAACAATTGCAGTACTTGCAAGAATGCCACAGGTACAGTCATTGCTCTATAATGATCTTCCACATAGCTTAGCAATTTGATGGGAAGTACCAAAATGTTGAAATGCATAATAAAATTGCCTAGCAGGTTGCTCATTCAAAAGGTTATCATCCTAATTTAGGCTTCATCCAACTATCAAAGATAAAGCCCACAAAACCTATTGGCATTGAAGAAGAGGTAAAGAAAATAGGTTTTTCTTTTTTCCTCTTTATAAGAAACAGAACAATCAAATTAGCATTACTTAAGGAAATACACTAGCAGTGCACAAGAAGTCCATTCAAGCTACAAAAATATCAAACATTGAGCTACCTACTCATCACTAACATGCAGCCCCCCAATCTGCATAAAAGAAAAAATGAAATGTCACTAAACTCTTTAGAAACCAAAGTCCACAATGACACCCAATAACGCATTCTATCCCACAAGAAATCTACCCCCTTTCTACATTTTTACTTCAAAAATCCTAACATTCCTTTTCTACACTTTCAGAATCCTAGAGACACGGATTTAAGAATATCTTCTTTTTTTCACATATAAGACTGCTCAGGATGGTAATTGGGAATTTAATCTTTTACTTCTCCTAAGTCACATAACAGTCAAACAGCATATTAGAAAATACTTCGAAATTGAAGATCTGTATCTATGGCTTGGAAATTAGTCATTGGAGATCAAATGAAAGATTGGCTGGATGTTTCTGCATAAACTTGCAGGCAGTTAATGGGTGAAGAACTTTCTGGTTTGAGTGCCAAAGATCTACAGAACCTGGAAAACCAACTGGAGACAAGTTTGAAAGGTGTCCGGATGAAAAAGGTACGCCCTAGTCCTGATTATACAGTCTCAGTTAATACTGTCATGATCCCTTCTTTATGTAGCTCATGCATGACACTCAGTCATTTTTCTGCAGGACCAGAGATTAAATGATGAAATAAAAGAACTGAACCAGAAGGTTACCAAAGAAAACTGGCTCAGTTTCTCCTAGTCCATTTACTTTAATTCATGTTCTTGGGGCCTAATTTATACCTATTTTATATCTTTCTTTTTACTTTATTTCAGGGAAATCTCATACATCAAGAGAATATGGAACTGTATAAGAAGCTAGACCTCATAGGTAAAGAGAATGCGGAACTGCAACAGAAGGTATTGTCTAAAAGACTCTATATAATATTAATAAAATATATCCCTTAAGCTCTACTCTTCTATTTAACACATATTATACTTCACTAAAGGGAGGAGAGAGAGAGAGGAGCTAAATGAGATATCACTAAGCCAAAAACATAAGGCCATTATGTTAATTATAATATAAGCAAATGTGAAGGTTTCTTCTCTGGAAAAGGCTAAAACAGAAGTTTTTAATCTCAGGTTTATGGAGCAAGGGGTGTGAATAAAGAAAACAAAAGTTCCCAACCTCCATATACCATCACTAATGGATATGATTTGCAAACACCCATCCATCTGCAGCTAAGCCAGCCACAGAATCAAACTCAGCCTCGGTCTCAGAACAATGAAATACCAGCAAAAGGAATCAAATTAGGGTATGTCCTAAAAATGCTAACAATATGTATTCCCCACTAATGTATAATATAGCATACTATATTGATTCTTATGCCCTAAAAAATGAAAGAATAAGCAAAGCTTACTATTTTATTTAAACTATTAAAATATCTTCAAATTCTGCAACAGATTACAACTGCATTAGCACAAAGTTGTTTCACAGCTGTGGGTGGCTATCTGTCATTATGCAGTCAACTTGCACCACAATGAAAAGCAATCTTCTAGGAGTGAGATGTCATACTTACAGTAAATGCATCCAGCAGAGGTACCAGCAGCTTTGGTATGAAATGTTCCGTGAAACAAACTTTAGAATTTCTGTGACAGAAATAGACAAACCAATTAGGTGTGTAAATTTATGCAATAAGGGGAAAGCATTGTGTTTCAGACGTATTTTTATCTGTATTAAAAATGTGTTGTGATCAATCAGAGAACAATTGTCAATTGTTGTAACTATTTCCTGAATAATAATCATCAACTCGAACAGGAGAACTCTCAAAAAATTTGTTGCTTTATGAATAGTTCAATGAAGAGTCTGTTGGAAAAATAGTTCCATCAGAAATATGGAGCACGGCATTTATCATGGAAGATACTTTTAAGAATATAACGAGAATTCTGTTTTCAAGAACCTGCAATGCTTGTTACAGTTTATGTGCCCCTCTATCCCTATCTTTTTATTTATTTTTTCTTCTAGCTGATGATTTCACATATGTATGGAAAAACAAATATTTTTCATTAACAATAAGTAGTTAACAACCCAATTATTTGTTTTAACTATTTCAGATGATCATCTACTCAAAGGATTTGATAAGTACAGATAACAATCTGCTGAAACTAGTAAACCACAGGTTCACACTAAGAGAGTAACATGCAGAACGGATGAGAAAGCAGCATGTATCTATAAACAGGAAGAAAAGATTTAAGTTTTCCTTTCATTCTTGTATCTAGGACACACTGATATACCAACTATATTTTCTAAAAATGATTTGTGAGAATTATTCACAAATTATTATTATTATATAGTTAAGTTAATTACAGAGACAGATCTGGTGAGATTAACAGTAAATGATGATCATTCATATAAACTTTGTATTCATTCTGAAAAATGGACAGAAGAACACAAAAGGATTTCCTCTCTGTTCTAGCACATTCAAAAGTGCGGTGACAGAAAGCCAGAATTTCTGGCTCTTGGACCCCCGAGAAGTTGAACACCCAAAACTACACAAAATTGGTCTGTACGTATTAGGAGATAACCCAATGAGAATGCGTGGGCTAAATGCACATTTTGTATGATGACCACACAGACATAGTACAAAAGACCACATGTAGGCATGTTTGGTTGACACAATGTCCAGCACATGTAGCAGACAAATTTAACTTTGATTTATATTATCACTAATTAGGCACAGAATGGAAAAGAAAAAAAAAACCAACAGAATCCTGTAGATGTGAGATCTTAAATGCATTAACAGTGCCTGAAGGCTTCTATAATGCACTCTCTCATAACTCCCAATGTATAGTGCGTTGTGTGCATATGCAATGAAAATTGATAAGAGGAAAGACCTTTTCACGGACATTCCAAACATCATGGAAGATTCCTATCTCCTGCAGCAATATGTTCAGTATCAGGTACCATAGCTAACAAATAGGATAATTCACTGCTTTCGTGAAAGCTGCTATATTTGCTTTCATTCCAGAAAGCAAATCTCCAAATAGTAGTTTGTTGGCTCAATGAATTTTTCCACAATAAAACCATTCCTAGTATTCGTCACTATACTAGTAAAGGATCTAAAACAGGACTACCAAAAGTTTTAATGAGATTTTTTACTACAAAATCTTCAACTAATACTTGTAAATAATCAGTGCATATTTAATGACTTAGAAGGCAATCATGCTAATACTTTAAATGGTAAAATTCTCTTCTCAAGATTTTTGCTACTACTAAGATTCACTTTTTCAGAGGCCCAGGATTTCAAAGAGGAATACCCCTCGCTGCAACCAGTCCGTCATGTGTGAATGACCAAAAGTTGCAATGAAAAAACAACAGCAGCAAGCATCAGAAAACGAGCTAGTAATTGTTCGACATATGCTGGTAAAATTGACTTAGCTTAGCAAGTACAGTTCTGATTCGAAAAGGCAATGCTTTATGGTCTTTTCGTTTTTTTCTTTCTTGGCAAAATGCTCGATGGTCAGTTAAGCAGCCATTTGTTATCCTAAATATCAAAGAGGGGGTTTTATATGCTTACATTGTGGTCTTATAAACACCCTCTCAAATCAGCCACAACCACTGATTCTAATTTAAAAAACCAAACAAACAATGCACAAACATCTACTATAAGCTAACCCAAGATTCTCAACTGTGCTGAAACTTTAATCAATGTTGTAGCACTAAATTTTTACCATATACACTCACTTAAGCCCAACACTCGCAAAGACTAGTGCATTCCACAGTTCTATTAAATTGCTTGAAAATTCCAAATATACCCCTAATAAGTCATAGCATAGTCATTCATACTTTTTTATGAGAATCCCAGCTTTCTTAACAAAAATGGAAGAAAAATACAAGAATGATGGACGAGAAGTACATATCCAATATATGCTCTCAAACAAAAACAACTCTAATCCAGATGAACTACACTAAAAGGAATGACAAAACCTCTGTTAACTCCAATATACCCTTCAAAACACTTAGTATACGATAAAATAGTGATTTCCCTCAACTTGATATAAATTTAAAGACATGTAGAGCCATATGACACAGGATCATAAAGATATATTTAGAAATCTCTAAAACGAGGAAAACTTGTAAACCCAAAAAAAAATAATGAGGCAAATAAAGCAAATTGACAAGCATAACAGACTACCTGAATCAGAATGTGATTATTGAAAGGGGCTAAACTTAAGGTAAAAGAAACTATTTTAATATTTACAAATCAGCAAACCCTTTCTACTCAAATTCATGATTTGCCTTCTCAAAGTAATAGCATCTCATAAATTTGTTGGGATAAAAAAGCTTCATAATGACTAACATTAGAACAAGGGGTAAATTGTACCTATAGTCCTTGAACTATTACCCGGTTTTCACTTTGGTCTCCCAATTCAGTTTTTGAACTTTATAGTCCTCAAACGTTTAACGCTGTATCACTTTGGCCCTTCTGTAAAAGTCTGTTAGTTTTTGTCATTTTAAAGGGCTAAAATGTCTCCTCCCACCATATATATAGTTACCCAACCTTTCACCCTCCAATTTTCTTCTATTTTATCCAAAATTGAAGTTGAAGTTTCAATTTGGGATGAAGTGAATTACAACTTCAATTTGGATTCAAATAGGAGAACAAAATGAGAGCTGAGAAATTAAGAAATTATATACAATGTGGGTGGACAAATTTTACCCCGAAATTTTGAAAGCAAAGCAAACGGACTTTGATTTAAGGACCAAAGTGACCCAAGCAAATGCCAGAAGACTTAAGAATTCAAAAGCTTAATTGAGAGACCAAAATGAGAATCGGGTAATAGTTGAGGGACAATAGCCACAATTTCCTCTTAGAAAAATATATTCCCTGGGTAAATCATCTTGTTATGTATTGTTAATATATAGTATTTCTTTTTATGAATGATAATGTATGGTATTCATCATTGTTGTTCCTTGATAAATCTTTTAGATTTAAGAAGCGATGCAAACCAATTTCCAGTCCCTCCATTTCTTTTGAAAAATGAATAAGCATTTCCATCAAAATCTCCCAGTTGGGATGGCTGCATTCCTTCTTTAAATTCACTTTACATGCTATGCCTGAACATTCTAAGGAAATTAACCACTTACAGTGGTCATTACTTCTAAACACCCTTCTTCGAAACTTAGTCCATACTTATGCATTTGAGAAATTGTAACTAATATGCTAATTAGGTATGCATATGCATACATATACATACACACATGTATATAAATGTAAAGGGTCATATTAGTGAATTCATAATTTGCTTTACTTATACATGTATACTTATGTAAAGCAAGATCTATGATCATATTCTTACATAAAAAGTGCAACATCACATTATTACTTCTACATTTGATACACTGAACACACAAGGATGAGTTATTGCCTTAACTAAGTGCAGATGTTGGTGAGTAATTTGATACCAGAGCCTGGACAATCTGTCATCCAATCTATTAATCCAGAAACATAATTTTCAATAGGTAGATGCAACACATACCAATGATCCTAAATTCTTCACAGAGATTAGTTGCGCATAGACATTTTACTAGGCAACACCACAATGTACTTTCTTTTTCAGCTTTTCCCTGGGAATTTTGTAGGCATAAACTAATACTTCCAAATATTTTCTGTAAGATACGCAAACTCCTATTACAAATAAAGAAAGAAACCACAACAACCGTGGACAGTACATCCATAAAAAAGTTACATTCAAATCAAAACGACATCCCTCGCCTCTCCCTCTGTGAATATAAATTATACTGTCCACGGTAAAGATTAATCTAATCCACTAATTGAAGGTTTAGTGTATCCTTTCCAATGGAACATATGTTTTAAAATAACACAAACCCACAAGAAATCCAGTGGCTCATCATTATAATCAACACATTAATATGTTTTATCAAAATTTAAATCATGGCCAACTTCTAAAGTTGAAATTTTATGGGCAATCTAAAACTTAGAAGCTCCATACCTATCTATATGTCCCTTGGAAGAAGATATGATAAGTCCAAACAATAGCACCTCTATTCTAGACTAGCTAGTACCGATGCCAGAGATGCGAGGCCAGTTGGTTGCATCTTAACTGTCTATAGATGCTCTTACTTAACCACTTAACTTGCCCATTATTACATAGTCATTGATTATCATCTGAATGTGTGATCATTGGTGGTCACTATCTTAGTCTAGCAACATAACATTAGCATACATACAAATACAAATATACATACAACCTTTACTCTACCGAAAATTACGACCCAAAAACATTATAATCCTCCAAATAAATATCAATCAAATGCATAATAAAGCAACCTATGGGCAACATAATAGTTGATTGGCAGCCAATTAAACGTATTAGTGCTTAGCAGTAATTCATTACCTGTCATACTAATTATAATCCAATGCAGCCCATCAACCTCACTGATCGAACAAAAACCATTAACGCCAAATACTCATCCCAGCCAGAAACTCTACTGTCAATCAACAAAAAAGAAAAGAAATATATAAATTTTGAAAAACGATCACCAAACCAGAGGAAATACTTTCAGTATATACAGAAACAGCACCATACCATATTCAGATAAGCAATGCCCCTTATATAACTAAATGTATTTATATGTATATATATATACATATATATATATATATATATATATGTACGTATGTATAGGTGTAGAGAAGTGTGGTTGTTCATCGTCTTCGGTACCTGTGAGCGTGGAAACGAAGCCATGGAAATTTCATTTGCTGCTCTCTGAGACATCGCAGTAGCAAGAACGAAGAGTGAATAATCAAAAACCTCAATTCAAGTTAAGGAGAAGACGACGATCTGGTTTATCAGGAAGAACTCGAATCCGGAAGAAACCAGAAGGAGCGAAAGCAAGCGTTGTAAATTTTTGTACATAAAAATAATGATTTTTTTGGTTCGTGTCGTGGAGAGAGCAGAAAATATCTCAGGAGCTGTGGGGTCGTGAGGAGGTAGATTAATTGTGTGCAGCCGATTCCATAGGGTTTCTGGTGTACCCGGGAGTTGATTAGTTGGGTTGGGAGATGAGGGTGGTATTTTCGTCATTGCAGGTTACGCGTCAGTATACGTATGGAAACTGCTGATTGGGTTGGGGATGCGTAATGTAAGACGGTGGGTCCACGAAGCTTGGGCCCCAAACGGTTACAAGTTACACATCGGTTTTCGAGTCCACATCTACTGTAGTGCAGCTACTGCCGCATTGGCCGCCTGTGATATATTCAGTTTTTTTGCCCTTTTTGTTGGTAAGTAGATTATAGATACCTGAAACTTGAAACGGTAGAGAGCTTTTCTGTTAACCGTACTAAAACTTCGGTAGATTAATTTCTCTTTCTTTAACTAACCATTAAGCCCTTTAACCATTCAGTTGGTTAATCATAAGTTCGAATCGAGTTGGTTCGGTAGGCTGGTAGCATAGTCTAAAATATCGATAATATTGACAAAATATTAAGGATATTATCGTTTTTTCGAGTCACGGATATTTCAGAACGTATCCATACACATATTGTATAAGTATCGATAATATCGATAATAATATCGAAATATATCGATGTCAATAATTTCACTCACATTTCAGCAATATTTTGTCAAAATATCGCTATGGTATCGCTATAATATCGAAAATATCAATGTAATGGAAAAAAGGAAAGAAAAAAACACAAAGCACACATGCAAATGGAATTCGAACCCCTGCTGATTCACTCCTCCAACACCTTAACTACCATGGTGCTTATGTTTTTGTGATAATATGCAAATGGGAACTCTATGTGGTACTAAGTCACTCATGTATTTTACCATGCAATGTATAAAGTGTAAAATATTGTAGTAAATCATTACATATAAATGATTAATCTTCTTTCATTAATTACTACATATTTTCTACACTCATAGTGTTTGTCAGATGGCTATATAATCAACTTAAATCAGTTAACCCATCATGCAATGCATTTCTTTCCAATTTCTTGTAATAAACTAATAGATAATTGACTAAATAACATCCTCCAAAGTTTCAATAAAAAATTCCAAGTTTTTCTTACAATTTCCAGGGTTTTTATTTAATTTTTATCTATATCGATAATGATCAGTTCATAATTGTATATCATTTTGTACCTCTCTAGCTTATGATTTGGTTATGTTATTGAGTTAAACTTGTGCTTTTAATCCCTTTTCTGTTTTTCATTCAGTTCATTGGGCCTTAGGTAGCAATGGTGGCTTTGGATAAGAAGAGTTGCAAAGGGGTGCAAAAACGAGCAGACTGAGTTAGCAATTCATTTCGGACTTATCTTTTTCATATGAGCTTGGATTGGGCCAAATCACTTGTGGTTGGAAAGAAGAGATTCTGAACTGCAGGATGGACTACTCAAACATATCAATTGATGAAGCCAAGCCCAATCCGTGGTCCCATCAAGTTGCACCATGCTCAGGATTGCAGCTGCCAGCTGATGAGCTTGTCACCTCCTTTAAGCCATGTGCCTCACCCCAGCTGTAACTGACTTTGGCAGCAAAAGAAGACCACATGGGTTGGCAGCCAAAAGAAGACCACATGGGTTGGCAGCCAAAAGAAGACCACATGGGTTGGCAGCCAAAAGAAGATCACATGGTTTGGCAGCACTGCCACAACTGATCAGCTTTGAACCCATGTGAAGAAGGCTTGAGGTGCAGCAGCAAAGGATGAAGGATGGTGTGGGAATATCATCATGATGTTCCTCCCTCTTAGCCCTATAAATAGAGAGGTCTTCAAGCTTCAAAGGAACACACATCCACCCCATACACTCTAGGTACACAGCCAGATACTCTAAACTGCCCCAAAACACCAAAACAGCTCCAGAAAACCTCCCTTCTATTTCCTACGAATTTCCTCTCTCTCAACCATCACCACTCACTCAAACTCATCCCAAATCACCTCCATATCCTTCATACATCCTTCCAGACGTGGAGAAGCTCTTGAAGAAGCATTGGACACCATAAGAACTTCATAAAAGGGTTTTTCTACTCTTATGACATTCATTATGTTTTCCCAATTCTGTTTTAGTTTCTTTTCCATTATGAGTAGCTAAATCCATAACTAGGGTTTCGATGTAACCTAACATGAATATTCTGGGTTTATAAGTTTGAAGTTTGGAGTTTCAAGTTTGATTCATGATTCATGTTTTTATTCATTTTGCCTACTTGCCTATATGCTGATCGGAATGCTTAGCTACCATTTTGATTTGTATATCTTGGTTTGAATTAAGAGTAGACACCATGCTTTAATTCGAATTGAACTATGAATAGAAAGAGTATGTATGGACATTCGACAACAGGGATTAGATACATGCTTGGTTGTTTAAATTGTTCTTCTATGCTTAATGGGTTCCTAATGCTTAATTTTAGGTTAGACAACAAATGATCAAATTAGGGAATTAGGAACACAAGGTTAGGACCAGACACCATGGCCTATTCATACTTTAGCTAGAATCAATCTTTGAATCTGAATTAGACTTGTTACTTGACTCCTTATAACCCAGAATTGAATTGTTATGGTGAATCGAATGCCCTAGTCTCCAAATCCGTTTTCCAGCCCTTCAAAATCACTCTTTGTTACACTTGTTTATTTGCTTTCATTTGCAATTTCAGTTTGCTCACTTCTTTTCACAATCACAATCACTCTCACTCTAAATTCTGTTTTAGACTAGACTTCCTAACTTCTTGAATTTGGTAATCTAAGTACATAACTAATTTGAACTTCTCAGTCTTCGTGGGTACGACCTCGTACTTGTCTTGCTATACTACTAATTGCCCCGTACAATTGCGAGTTAACATAATATTAACAACAAATTTTGGCGCCGTTGCCGGGGACTGAACGAAAGTTCTTCCCTGGTTATGTGCCCAAGGTTACCCTTTTCTTTTTAGTGTTTCTAATTAACTCAAGTTATTTTCTGTTTCAGGTAGTTTATGTCTAGAAATCCATTCCTTGAACAAGTGAGGTCTTCGTTCCAACGTTCCAAATCCTTGAACGCAGGACCATCGTTGCAACCCAACCGGGTGATCTCTGGAGTTCAGAATCGTCTAGAAAGGGAGTTGTCAACTGCAAAAGACCAAGCTCTGGCCACATTTTCAAGTCTTGCTCTCCACACTGAACTTCCTGGTTCTTCACCTTCAAATTCGGAAGCAAGTTCAGACCAAGAAGAAGAAGAAGAGATGGCTGCCAATGAGTTCATGGGAGAACTTGATATCCCAACAATTCCAGCATCTCCTTCAAGCATTTTGCTGCCCACTGTAGCTCGAAATTATGAGCTTAAATCTTCTCATCTTAATATGTTACCTTCCTTTTATGGTTTACCTAATGAAGATCCATTAACTCATATAAAGGATATTTTTAATGTTGTGAGTTCTTTTCCCTTGACAGGTGTGACGGAAGATGAACTTCGAATGAGAGTGTTTCCATACACTTTGAAGGATAAGGCAAAATATTGGTTGAATTCTTTGAAGCCTGGTTCACTCACTACATGGGCTGCCATTCAAAAGAAGTTCCTGGAAAAATACTTCTCCACGCAAAAGACCGACACGCTCAGGGACAAGATCTTATTATTTGCACAGCAAGATGATGAATCGTTTTGTGAAGCATGGGAGAGATTCAATGGGCTGCTCAACCAATGTCCTCATCATGGGATTCCATTGAAGCTTCAAATGCGTATGTTTTATAAAGGACTAACCTCTTCTAGTCATAATATAGTCACCAATTTTGCAGGTGGTTCTTTTAAAACCAAGACTCCCGAAGAAACGTATGAACTCTTTGAAGAGATAGCAGTGGAGACCCAACATACGGATACAAGAGGTAAACGTGTTGTTAGTGGTTCTAATGATTCTTCTAGTGTGCAGATTTTAAAACTGGAACAAAAGCTAGATGCTCTTCTTGCATTAAACTCAAGAAGCCCTCCGAAGGAAGTGTGTAGTATTTGCGAAACTCATGACCATGCTACCATAGCTTGTCCACTTGGGGCTGGATATCCAGAATTTGTGTAAGAGCAAGCTAAGGTGGTAAATTCCTACAACCAAGGTCCAAGAAATGATCCATACTCTCAAAGTTATAATCCAGGTTGGAGGAATCATCCAAACTTTTCATGGAGGAATACTCAGAATCAAGCCAATCCTCCTTCATTCCAAAAGCCACAACAAACATCATCATTGGAGGATATAGTTAAGCAGATGGCAATCAACCAATCCAATTTCCAGCAAACTACACAAGCTGCCATTACCAAATTGGAAGTCCAATTAGGCCAAATAGCTGCTGAAATAACTCAAAGAGAGCTTGGGAAATGGCCAAGCCAAACTGAGATCAATCCAAAGAACCATGAAGTCAAGGCCATTCATGTGCTCAGATCAGGTAAGATCATTAATAATAAAGTTGATTCTAATCTTTCAAATGATGTTGTGATTATAGAAGATGAAGAGGAAGAGACCATGGCTATGGAAGGAGAACAACCCAAAACTTCTCAATCTGCTCCTAATACCAAATCAGATTCTCAGGAACCCAATCCATTCCAATTGCATAAAAGGGATGACAAATTCGTGCCATCACATCTTCAAGAAGATAGATACGTGCCACCTGCTCTATATGTTCCACCTATTCCATTTCCAGGCCGTCTTCAGAAAACAAAGCAAGATAAGGCTTTTAAAGAGATTTATGATATTTTGAGTATAGTTAATATCAATTTGCCTTTTCTTGATCTTATTGAACAGATTCCTGCATATGGAAAATTCATCAAGGACTTGAAAACTCACAAGCTCAATTTCGCTCCAAATGAAGGAGTAAAACTCGACCAGAATGTAAGTGCTGTGTTGCAAAGGAAGCTTCCACCAAAACTAGATGATCCTGGCAGCTTTGACATTCCCATTAACATTGGAGGCAAGAAGGTTGGAAGAGCCATGTTGGACTTGGGAGCAAGCATCAATGTTATGCCATATTCAGTTTATCAAGAGCTTGGCTTAGAAGGGATGAAGAAGACTTCAATTCGTCTTGAACTAGCTGATCATTCTATCAAATATCCAAAAGGTATTGTAGAAGATATTCTAGTTCAAGTTAATACACTAATTCTCCCTGTTGATTTTGTAGTGATGGATATGGAGGACAACCCAAATGGAGATCGTGTTGATCCCATTCTCTTAGGACGACCATTCATGGCCACTGCAGATACAATCATCAAAGTGAAAGATAGCACCCTCTCCATGACTGTTTTGGGTGAAACTGTTGAATTTAAAATGCTTAATGCTCTATCTCAACCTTCTATCTCTCTTGATTCTTGCTTTTCAATTGATGTTGCGGAATATGAGGTATCTTCCAAAATTTTGCAGAGAAAGTCTAATGATGCTCTAGAAGCTGTCTTAACACAAGAAGAGGAAGATCTTTATGAACCGGAGTTCCAAGAAGCGGTAGCTGCCCTAGAAGTGTCCCAGCCATTCCTACCATTTTCTGGGCTACCACTTGAGCCTTTTGAACCATTCTCTACGAAATTGGAACCATCCAATGTCACCCCAATGTTCAATGTGACACTCATTACTGACATGAAGAAAAAGAAAAGAAAAAGACAAAGGAAGCAAAGGAAGAGGAGAAGGAGCTGGGTGAACCATCTTGCATATAAGGAGTCCATTGATCCAAAACCTCCCAATTCATCAACTTAGCTGATTGCATAATGTCTTGCCAAGACAGTAACTAAGGCGCTTCTTGGGAGGCAACCCATGTGTTCAAGAAGACGGTGCTTGGTAGGGGTCAACCTAATCGCATCAAGGGGGAGTTTCTCTAAACCTTCTTCTTAACTTTTCCCTTTATCATTTGCATGTTCTCAATCATCTTTTCTATGCTTTAACATTGAGGATAATGTTCAATCCAGGTCTGGGGGGAAGGTTTTCAATTTTAATTCATTTGTGGTTTAAATTTTTGTTCTTTTGTCACTTTTTTTTTTTTTTAGAATGTCATACAATCAATGCTATGGAGCTGCCATTGAGGTTTTCATATCAGAATTTTTGCACTTCACAAAGCTTTTGCTCTTAGAATTCTGGTGGCTAAAGTACCATGCTCAAATTCTTGAAGGAGAAAAGTGGAGACTACCCGAGTGAGCTACATTGAGCCTAATTGCTTTCCTGAGAGGGTTTAAAGTGTTTCTACTTCTCATCTCTACTCATTTTCTTCATTTCACTCTAAATGATCTCATTGTTCCATTTTGATTGAATTCTAAGGATGATTCTCTTTTGCAGATATCATGTGCTTGCTCTCATTCATGAATGAACTCATTGAAGTGATGCTAGGCTATGTGTGCGTAACCATTCTGTGTGCTTCCTTTTCACCCTACCCATTTGTGTGTTCCATCAGCCCTTTTGAAGCCAAACACTTCAAGCCCTTTTTCTTCTATCATTTCCCTACCTTTGTATCTCAATCTGAGATGTTTAACCTATTGTAGTCATACCCTATAACTTAGAAATATACCAAGGTTTGCCAAGATAAAGTTTGAAGCAAGGAAGTTGCTGCCATGTACCTAAATGAAAAATCGTGTGAATCTGTGCAATGAAGCTAAGGAAGATGTAGATCAAATCAGCAAAAATGAAAGATGAAAGTGTTTCGATTTGATCTAAGTATGAAATATAAGGTCTATACCATGTGATACCATGAAGTTTGCAGCCCTGCCAATCTAAATCAATGATACCTTGCAGATCAAAGAAGAATGCAACCTTGGTATGTTCTTAAGTTACTTGTTTTTCCTTCCAATTCTTCCATTTCCCCTAACCTTAGCCTTTCATTACAACCTTGTAAAAGACCTAGCTGATCTTTGAGGATGTATTCATGGTTGCTGTAAGTATGTGGGTATCTCTATTCTTAGTATTTGATTCCTTTCTTGAGATCTAACCAAAACTCGTGCTTCTATTTCTTACACTCACTTATGCTTTCTTGAGAGAATTAAACCATAGGTTCTGAGTGATTGAGTGTTATCTGTGAGAAATAGAGTCGAAGCATGTTCTCCATTCAAGGTTTGAGTGTGCTTGCTTTGAAGCCGTGTGCCTTTGAGCTATAGCTTCCACTTTGCACATTGATTGATCACCTATCTTGGCAACTCTATGGTGTTGGAGGTATGACCGAAGTTTTCTTTCATTTTCATTAGTTGATTTCAAAGTTTTACTAATCAATGTGTTTTGTAGAGTCAGTAAAGCGTTTGTGGGTATCGTTTCTGTTAAACCCTCAGGAGACACAACTCCTCCTACTAGGGATGCCTAGAGGTTTAAAGGCTTGTTGCATATGCTCAATGCAATCGAGTTACCTGCAGAAGTGGTTTAGTTAACTTCTTGTTTTGTTTTTAACTTTCTTTTGTGTTGTTTTGCTCGAGGACTAGCAAAATCTAGGTCTGGGGGTATTTGATCAGTTCATAATTGTATATCATTTTGTACCTCTCTAGCTTATGATTTGGTTATGTTATTGAGTTAAACTTGTGCTTTTAATCCCTTTTCTGTTTTTCATTCAGTTCATTGGGCCTTAGGTAGCAATGGTGGCTTTGGATAAGAAGGGTTGCAAAGGGGTGCAAAAACGAGCAGACTGAGTTAGCAATTCATTTCGGACTTATCTTTTTCATATGAGCTTGGATTGGGCCAAATCACTTGTGGTTGGAAAGAAGAGATTCTGAACTGCAGGATGGACTACTCAAACATATCAATTGATGAAGCCAAGCCCAATCCGTGGTCCCATCAAGTTGCACCATGCTCAGGATTGCAGCTGCCAGCTGATGAGCTTGTCACCTCCTTTAAGCCATGTGCCTCACCCCAGCTGTAACTGACTTTGGCAGCAAAAGAAGACCACATGGGTTGGCAGCCAAAAGAAGACCACATGGGTTGGCAGCCAAAAGAAGATCACATGGTTTGGCAGCACTGCCACAACTGATCAGCTTTGAACCCATGTGAAGAAGGCTTGAGGTGCAGCAGCAAAGGATGAAGGATGGTGTGGGAATATCATCATGATGTTCCTCCCTCTTAGCCCTATAAATAGAGAGGTCTTCAAGCTTCAAAGGAACACACATCCACCCCATACACTCTAGGTACACAGCCAGATACTCTAAACTGCCCCAAAACACCAAAACAGCTCCAGAAAACCTCCCTTCTATTTCCTACGAATTTCCTCTCTCTCAACCATCACCACTCACTCAAACTCATCCCAAATCACCTCCATATCCTTCATACATCCTTCCAGACGTGGAGAAGCTCTTGAAGAAGCATTGGACACCATAAGAACTTCATAAAAGGGTTTTTCTACTCTTATGACATTCATTATGTTTTCCCAATTCTGTTTTAGTTTCTTTTCCATTATGAGTAGCTAAATCCATAACTAGGGTTTCGATGTAACCTAACATGAATATTCTGGGTTTATAAGTTTGAAGTTTGGAGTTTCAAGTTTGATTCATGATTCATGTTTTTATTCATTTTGCCTACTTGCCTATATGCTGATCGGAATGCTTAGCTACCATTTTGATTTGTATATCTTGGTTTGAATTAAGAGTAGACACCATGCTTTAATTCGAATTGAACTATGAATAGGAAGAGTATGTATGGACATTCGACAACAGGGATTAGATACATGCTTGGTTGTTTAAATTGTTCTTCTATGCTTAATGGGTTCCTAATGCTTAATTTTAGGTTAGACAACAAATGATCAAATTAGGGAATTAGGAACACAAGGTTAGGACCAGACACCATGGCCTATTCATACTTTAGCTAGAATCAATCTTTGAATCTGAATTAGACTTGTTACTTGACTCCTTATAACCCAGAATTGAATTGTTATGGTGAATCGAATGCCCTAGTCTCCAAATCCGTTTTCCAGCCCTTCAAAATCACTCTTTGTTACACTTGTTTATTTGCTTTCATTTGCAATTTCAGTTTGCTCACTTCTTTTCACAATCACAATCACTCTCACTCTAAATTCTGTTTTAGACTAGACTTCCTAACTTCTTGAATTTGGTAATCTAAGTACATAACTAATTTGAACTTCTCAGTCTTCGTGGGTACGACCTCGTACTTGTCTTGCTATACTACTAATTGCCCCGTACAATTGCGAGTTAACGTAATATTAACAACAGATAATATCTCGATATTTCTATCAAAATTTCCGTGTTTTTGGACTATCGATATTTTAGACCTTGACTGGTAGTACCATTTAACAAAAACCTTTTGAGAATAAAAATAATATTTATTACTAATGCAAGTTGAAAAACTCCAACTCAAGTCCAAGAAAAAACTACTCATTCAAGCTTGTAGAACAATAAAATTCGTTTCGACCAAAAAAATAAGAACAATATGGTAGGATGGAGCTTTTACAGAGGATGAAAAAGTGAATGTTTCCTTAAGAAACCGGTGTGGGAGTTTTGTATCTACACAAATAGTTAGCCCTGCATTTAAAAAAAAATAAAAATACAAGTGGCCTTATTATCTTTGTTTTCCTCTTGGTGGCTAAGGAAGAATAAGTTGACACATGTTAATTAGTAGGGTCTGTTTGTGTTTCCAGTATCCTACATTGCTATTTCCTATTTTTGGTTTGGTACTACATCTTTATAATTATCTGTAGATGTTTTATGGTGTCATGTTACGTGTATTTATATTTAAATAAGAATTTATTTTTATTGTTCAATTTGGTACGAATTTCCACGGTATGAGATATCGTTAACCGTTAACCGTTAACCAAACCAAACTTTCGGATCGGATTGATATAGAAGAATTTAAAAAAAACAAAAATTAATAATCAAACCAAACCAAACCTTCAGTACACTGATTTTTCGGTTGAAATGCCGACCCCTACATGAAACTTGAAATTTGGACATACTTAACATTGTATAAAAAATAAAAAAAACATGGAAAATTGAAACAATGCTTGTTATAAAACACACAGGGGAAAATTGATAGGATATGCCTGGATTCCCTTTTGGATTCCATGACGAACCTTGTGCATGTCTGACATGACGCAGAAGTTAGGGCCACTTTATTATAGTGCCCTTTAGCCCAAAATTCCACCCAATCGGGGTCTTGACTCCAGCCAAAAATTTGGCAAAGTCTCCCCTCTAATTGGCTCAAAACCAAACTTTCACCTGTAAGGAAAGACACAATATAGTACCCCAAACATTCAACACACACAAAAATAAGTCACACGAGCCACAAAAACCAAATATCTAGGGCCTCAAGCCTTACAAAAACCTACCAAGGGAAGTACTAATAGAATTTAGATCACAACATCCGAATAAGTTCAAAGGAACACAAAAGAGAATCCTACAAGATAACAAGTTAGTGGGCTGCATAAGAGAAAAAGCCTCACGTGGTGGATTCGACCTCATCTATCTACTTAATGGGGCGCAAAATAGGAAAAGTGTGATTGGGCAAAAAGAAAGTTTTCGAAATTAATTAAGATGAATATACCAACCCCTCCGTTTTCGCAAACCATTTTTAAAAATCACCTGAAAACCATTATATTGTACAAAAAGATATATATATATATATATATATATATGCTCATAATCTACTGAAATGCAAGATAAAGTGATAAAATTGCAATTCAAATCAGAAAGTAAAACCCAAAAATCAAGTGATGAACAATGGAAACCATAAATTAAATGAAATTTAAATCAAGTACAAAACGAACCGGGTGGCATGAGAAGAATCATGGTCGTATACTTGTATACTTAATACAGGTTTAGGCAAAACATTCGAAGACAACCGGGGAAGGGGAAAACTGGTCAACCACCTGTGCAAACAAAATTGAAGCAGGTTGGGGGGGAATCCTGGGCAGACACATGTATACACAATATAGATACACAAAAACACTGGCAAGACACCTATATAGTAAGATGAATGCAAGTACAGGAAAAATCATAGGCGGACACATGTATACACAATACAGGGACACGAAAAACACTGGCAAAACCACGCATCAAAGCTGTCAAATGAAAGCATACTCAAGTTCACCAGCAAATACCAAGATCTTACTTTAAACCGAGGTTGAAACTAATAATAACCATTTATCAATATGCGAGAATCCGTATTCTTAAAGGTTATTTAAGAAGGTTAAACATTTTATTACTTTAATAAGTATTAAATTATAGTAATTATATATAAAAATAATATTAGTTGCTTTCTTGGTTCACCTAGTTTACATTCAAATATACATATATATTGGAGATTAAATATTCTATTACTTATATATTTTAAATGACTATATAGTTTTAGTCGTTACAGTAGTGGAATGGGCTTTGTTGGTTATTCTTAATATTTAGTTTATATACATCTATATAAATATATGTGTTCTAGATGGGGGAGTTGGCGTAAATCTCATGCATTTGTTTACCTTGAGATGGAACACTTGCAACTAATGGAATTATCTCAAGGGTTGAGGTGTTGTAATATTAACAGGCCACTTTAATCAAACCGAAGGAGGAGTGGATGGGTGAAGGTGTTGTCTCTTAATCAATTGTTTGGGTGTCATTGCACTAAGGCTTGTTATTTTTAGGTGTCATCACTTTAAGGCTCATCCTTGCTTTAGTATGAGGTGGTGCTGTGAAGGAATTAATTACCAAAACTTGGAGCCCAAGGTTTTTAGTTGGACAACACCTTTCCACCAATTGGTTGCCGTCTTAGTATTACTATAAATAGGGACCTTTTCCTTTGTTGTTTAAAGTACCCGACCTTGCATTATAGCAGTGCAAGTCAAACAAAGTAGGGAAAATATTCAATTATGCTCATATTATTATTCTTCTCTAATTTGGAAGTATTTATAGTATACAAGTATAAAGATATTTTAATTCTAAATAAAATAGAAAATATATCTAAATTATAATAGGAAATAAATCTCTATTACAATAGGACTAAATAATAATTGGTAAGTAATCAAAATTCTAACTAAATAACGAACCAAAATCCTAACTAAGGGGGGTGTATTCAATTAAGATTTTAAAAGAGTTAAATGCAGTTATAAAGTTTATAGAGTTCAATGTAGTTCAATTGATTTCTATCAACTCCACATAGAGTTTGATTGAATTCATAGATTGATTTTAATGGTGTTTGTTAGAGTTTTATCGTAGATTTTAAAAGAGTTGATTAGAGTTCTAAAATATATTTTTTCTTTTTTTTTTTGTGCTGTTTATCGTTTTTTTAGATTTTCAAAAGAAAAAAGTACATTTACAAAAACATTTTGTAAAGAACTTCCAAATCAATACATCCAAAGAAAATTAAAAAAAGGGCATCTAATTTGTTCAAATGTGCAACCAAATAAGGATTTATGTCTGCATGTTTATGAAAAATGCGCAAAAGTAAAGGTGTTGGAGGTGGTGGTGGTGGAGATGGAGGAGGAGGAGGAGGGGGTTCTGGTGGTGGCGGCGATAGTGGCGGTGGTGGTAGATGTTGTAGTAGAGGTGTCAAACGGGCCGTGCCGGGCCGGCCCGTCCCATTTAAACTCGTGCTTTTAATATTTTCGTGCCGTGTCGGGCCGGCCCATTTAATTTATCGGGCCGTGCCGTGTCGGCCCATTTAATAAAATCATTGATCCCGGCCCGGCCCAAAGCCCATGTCCATATTCAAACGGGCCGGGCCGAGCTCGTGCCGTGCCCGTGCTCGTGCTCGTGCCTTACTCGGGCCGAAGAACCAACCCATTTAATTTGAATTTTTTTCACTTAATTTTTTTTTTCCACTAGATAATTCAAATTATAAACATTAAAAATATAATTAGAGGCAAGAAATTATGAACTATTTGAAAACATTAATCAATCAAACATCCAAACAATATGAAGGGGCGGAGGGCAAAAAGTGTCCAACTCCACAAAGTCCACTTGAACTTTTCATTTTTAAACAACTTATTATTTTATATGTGAAGAAATGTTTTGCTTTGATTATAGGAGAAGCGTATATGTCATATGTATTGATTAGATATCAAGTCCAATGTTGTTTAATTAATTTGTAGTTGATATGTTTAATTAGATGTAATTTGTAGTTGATATGTATTGATATTTTTTTATAAAAAAAACATATAAACAATGACATTAGATGTTAAATTATTGCATTTTGACTTTTTGAGAAGAAAAAAATGCTAAATGGGCCATGCTTGGGCCGTGCTTGGGCTCGTGCCGTGCTTGAAGCGGGCTCAGGCCAAGCCCGGCCCATGTCGGGCCATGGGCCGGCCCGGTCCGTTGGACCTATTTCTTGATCCCAGCTTGGCCCAAGTTTTCGTGCCGTGCCGAGCACGGCCCATTAATATTCGTGCTCGTGCCGTGCCGTGCCTCATTTAAACGGGCTGGGCTCGTGCCGTGCTGGGCCGGCCCGTCCCGTTTGACACCTCTATGTTGTAGTGTTGGATGTGGAGGTGGTGTCATTTTAAAAAATGAAATATGGTATTTAAAAATTCATTAAAAACTTATCTCTACTACTTTTGGCGAAAAAAACCAATCCAACTTAATATTGTTAATATTAGATGTCACTCAACTTTGCAAGGTTTAGACAGGAGATCTCTTCCCTTGTAGAAGTCCCGCCAGAGCACTCTGTCGCTCAGAGTGTCGCTGAACTCTTAACAGTTAACTCTCTCCTCTGAAACGACGCCGTCAAATGCCTCTTTCCCCTCCTGGAAGATGGAGAACCTGCATCTTTGCCTCAATGGCTCCGCTACTGCAAGCCCGAAGCTTCAGATCAGACGCAGCGTTAGAAGCTCTGGCCAAAGCCTCTCAAGACAAAGTCCCCAACTTGCTTCTCTACAACTACCCCTCATTCTCTGGAGCTTTCTCCGCCCTCTTCGCTCACCTCTTTCACTCTCGCCTCAACCTCCCTTGTCTCTCTCTGCCTTTCTCTTCCGTCGAACCCTTCAGGTCCAATCTCTCTCTCTCTCTCTCTCTCTCTCATTTTCTTAGCATCCAAACATGCCCTTAACATAATTTTTTGTTTGTTTTGCTTTTACAGGGTTGATGATTTGTGTATTGAAGGGCTGGAGAGATGCTATCTTTTTGATTTTCTTGGCCCAAAGGGATTTGCAGTTGAGTTTGCGCGAAGAGCTTTGTGCGAGTAAGTTTCGATTTTGCACCGCAGTGATCAATTTGTTTTAAATGCAAGTAAATTTGTGTTAGTGATTGAGTTGTAGTTGCTGCCTAGTGGTTTTGTTTATGATTGGAAATTATTGGTTTTGAAATTTGATTAGGGTAATTTCCTTTGATCATCGGAAAAGGGTACTTCCACAGATACCCTCCGAAGAAGATTGTCCAAAGAACCTCACATTTCATGTGAATCTTGAAAAGAGTAGCTCTACTGCTGTGTATGACTACTTCTCCACTATACTGGCCGGCAGTGAGTATCATAAAGTAAGTTGGATTACGAGTCCTTTTCATTTGCAAATTAGGTATGTATAAATGGTATATTAAGATTCATTTTTATTTTGCTTTTGTTGACATTAGGGAATGGATGTAAGTTTATTAGAACCCGAGGACAGAGATCGTGTAGAAATGGTACTTAAGTACATCGAGGATGGCGATCTTCGGCGGTGGAGCTTACCGGATATTAGGGCGTTTAATATTGGACTTAGTGAATGGCGTTCCAAGTTGAATTGCGTTACTAATCCATACATGTATGAACAGGTTTGGCAATCTAGTTCATTTAGTTATTTTATTTTGAAAAACAATGCACATGTCCATCCCCTGAAATACTTATAGGTTCATTTGCAGTTTCTGTGTCCAGTTGTGAGGTAACTTGTTTAAAATCATCATTGTTGCAGTTACTGGATATAAGTGCTGTGGATGCTATCACTAAGGGAAACGCTTATAATTCTATTCGTCAGAAAGCTGCAAATAAGTTACTGGATAATGTTTTGAAAGTAAGGTTGGGGAGAGGATTTTATGGGGAGTGTCTGGTAAATTATTGATCTCTCCCTTTCAAATGATATTTCCTATGTGCTATTTTATTATAACTATTTACATCGGTGATAATGGTTTTGTAGGATTGTCCGCTTGACATGGAAGTATTTCATGCCATTTATTATGTGATGTGATTAGGAACTTTGCTTTCTTGATTCGTCTGCATCTAGGTTTTTTTCCCTAGTTTAATCTGTTGGAAATATCTAAGTGGATATTTAATTCTGACATTTTCATTGCAGGGAGTTCGAGCTCACGTGAATTCTGAGCTAAGTGATGAAATCGGCAAGCAGCTTTGTGTAAAAAGTGCTGCTGCTGGTCTACGGTAAGTTAACTGCAAAAAGTGCTTCTCTATTTACAATTTCACATTTTCATAGAGAATTTGTTCTTTTAATATAAAATGATTTCTTCATTTGCATGCAGATTCCTATCCATATAATTAAATGTGAAAATTGTTTATGGATCTTCCATGCAGTTGTATTATATTATATGATGCTCCAGCTCCAAATTAGTTCACATTACTAGTTGACTGGATCTTTTTAATTGCATGAACCTCAATTATGCAAGGTTCTTAGAGCCATAGAACTGTTTTGATCTTTACATTTATGCCAAGATAAGAGTTGCCATAATGACTTTCAATAAGATGCTTCAAGGTTTTGGTTCAGGCTTAGAGTAAGAGTTTCCCTACTGATGCCAGTACTATGTTGTTGAAGAGTAATATGATCATAGAGCAAGACATGCATGGAGGTTGTAGCAACAGTTTTCTTAGAAGAGACATATGCTCTTGTACAACACAAGACAAAGCCTATTGGCCATCTAATAAGAAGGCCTTTGTGGTCCAAAGAGAAATACCCATGGTGGTGTAAGACTCAGTCAATGAAAAATACTAGTAATAAGTAAATAACTCAAAGAGTAAATCCAAGAGTTAATGTTAAGTTTCATTAAGAGTCGTATCTTGGGCCTTAGAAAAACACAATGTCTTTCTAAGTTCTCTAAGAGTATTTTATTATTTAATGAGTCTTTTATATGTCTAGGAGGTTTTGGAAGTTATATTTGAAGTCTATAAGTAAGGGTATATTTTGTAAAGAAAATTAGATTTCCATGAACAAAAAAAGTGTTGTTTAAAGCTTGTTCCTTAATATATCTCGTTTACTTACTTCTCTCTCTCTCTTATCTCCACCATTCTTATATATTTCAGTAATTTCTTTAAAATTTGTCCTAAGTCTTATGTTTCCCTGTACCTTTTTTAATTACTGCTACCATCTAAAGTCCACCACAATCAAGGCAACAGCCCACTTAGTTTTGTTTTACATCATATTGTTGTAAGAACTAAAACGTCCGCTTCTTTCATCATTCCAAGTTCCCCTTATTTCTTCAAGTACAATGGTTAAACTTGAAACTTTCATTTAGAGTTGGAGCTTTTTCTCAATATTTTGAAGGCAATAAGAAGGCACTCAATTTGTGGATTGAAAAATTGAAGGAGCGACATTTTTCACCATGGAAAGGGAACACACAGAGGAAACTTAGTGAAGGAGCGACATTTTTCAGAAAAACTAATTTTCTTAGTAAGAGTCAACGTGTTTGGGTCTTACAAAAGCTCATTTTCTTTTAAGTTCTCTGAGATCTATTACCGAAGGAGATTTTTATTATTTACTGAGTCTTTTAGTATTATTTATAGGAGTTTTTGGGATTTGGTAGTTCTGTTTGAGCCTATAAATAAGGCTATATCATTTATAGTAAGTCAAATTTTGATGAATGAAAATAAAGTGTAGTTCAACGACAGTGGTGGTAGTGGAGATGGAGTTTTCTTCTTATCATGCTAGTATGTAATTTTTATTCAGGTATTGCTAACGAACTTTTAGCAAATTATCTAACTTATGAGATGAAAAGCAAGCATTAGCAAGATTTTCTATCTTGAAACTTGTCATATGTATATTGGTTAGTTGCATATTTCATTTACAAATCTAAAACTGACAGAAAGCTTGTATTCTTAAGGTCCTGGCTTAGGATTTGGGTAGTGGGATTATGGTTCCATTTGAAATGTTTTCCTTGACTCGGATATGCCATTTCCTGGAAGTCTGATTACTCTTTGTTTTTCTTTTCATTTACCGATGATAGTTTACAAGTTATAAAATGTTGGTGGAGGAACTTGAACCAAGTATCTTTTGTTGGATTAAGTTTGTAATTGTCTTAAGAGTGTTTACATTCATGATGCCAGGCCTATAGGAGCTGTTATATTCATGCAGCGGAAAAACCTAAAAATGTGCTTAAGGAGTACTGATTGTTCCACTGATACCTCTGAAGTTGCGAAGGTGTGGCTTCAGTAATAATGTGATACCTTTTTGTACTACTTTAACTTCTTTTTTCTACTTTTCATAGACTATTGAGTTTTATTGTTTTTTTTTTCTTCATCATTATCATTATTAATATTTATAATAACGCAACATGACATGTGAAGGCATATGGAGGAGGAGGCTCACCAAGTTCTAGTTCCTTTATTATAAGGATGGACGAGTACAATCAGTGGATCTTGGAAAATTAAAGATGAACATGTCAAGGTGTGAAACATTATTTTATTCCACAAAGTCATTGAATTACCTGACCACCTCTCTCTTTGACATTTCTATTTGTGCTATAAATACTGAGATTACATTCAAGTATTCTTCCTGTGTCATTTTCATATTGGCAATTTGATATTTGCATGCACCCACTTTTTAAAATAATCACATAAATGTATTTTAATTCTGCCAATATCTGTGCAGGTTTTCTCTTTGTTATTGATTGAGGATAACTTATCCTCTTGATTACTAATACAAAAGTTTCCATTAAAAAAAAATAAATAAAAAAAAAAAAAAATCACATAAATGCAAAATTGGATAGTTGAAAACATTACATCACTGATTATCACAGGGTTCTACCATATCCGTTCTAGTGTGCATTGTTGCAGTTAGTCTTGGTCAAGCCCAGTGAGTGAGTCTAGTAGGTTCTGGAAAATAGTTTGAAGTTTGAACTTCCAATTGGTTGTCAATGATTCAGAACAGGATTTGGTGAGTGCCCTGTTAGTTTGTATGTGGGCTAGATCAACAAATTAGTGGATGATAAGATTAGTCTGAAATTATTCATACACCATGAGTAAGAATAAGTTCTATATGACTTTGAGGGCTCGAAGTAATAGGTTTTTCCCTTGCAAAGAGATATGGGGTCTGCAAATTCCTCTGAAGTAGCCATTTTCAATTTGATTGCTAATCAACAGATGTATTTGATACAGTGTTTATGTATATTGTTTCTGCATTTGTATAAAAAATAGCAAGTTAATGAATCATGTTTTATCTCATTATGAGACAACTAAAACCACTTCTGCTTTGTCAGATTCAGTTCTAATACTTGCTAATTCTGAACTTTGCAATTTTAAAAATGAAATCACATGTAACTGGAGATACGGGTATATTAGTTCACTGGACAACCATCAACCACGATGCCCTTGGCGGTTGGACAAGTTGCCAAGTCACAGTGTTCACCGTTTGTACCCCACCAGGCTACACTTTTATTTTCCATGCCTACTGAAAGGTACAATAAAACTGCCATGAAAGCCAACCCAGCATCCAGTGCCGCTGAAAGGACATAATTGTACCTCTGCCACCACTTCTTCCTGTAACGGAAGACAAAAAAATTGAAAATTGTTCCGACTATAATCCAGGAATTGTAGTTCAATGCTGTAGCTGGAGGCATCAATCCTGTTGCTCCCAGAAGGACTGGAAGATTGATCAGGCGTATCCAATTTTGCTTTGGGTATGCCTTATGCAGTACCCAAACAATAACTGGTCCGACTGCACCTCCGAGGAAGAACCAGTTCATGGCTCCATAGATTCCAAGAGTTCCAAATATACGTTTAGGTCCCGCCAAACCCCAAATCACAGAAGCATCAAAGAAAACTCGGTCATTTGGGCATGTCCAAGGACTATCTGAATGAGGATCATCCACACATATATTCGTGATAGAGTTCAGCAACCAATGTGCTACTGCAAGGTTGACGGTTCCAGCAAGAATCGTTCCGATGAACTAGGCATGCATGTAAGAAAATACATCAGATATATTCTAAAAAGTAACGTGATGATATACTGGAATATGTCGCTCCAGGTTGTCCTTTACTCCAGCTCTCTGCTATATGTTAAGAGGCACCATTTCCAGTAAAATCTCAATTCTTTCACAAGAATATTTAAGAAGTTTTCAACTATGCCTTTAGCAAACCTGAACTAAAAACAATCTATTCAATCTATCTCTTTGTATGTTGATATTATGAAATTTTAACATACCTGAACTAAAAACATTGATCTTGGAGGGATCTTCATGTAATGTCCGAGCTTGAAATCATTCAGAAAGGAGACTGCCTGAGCCATGCTCATGTAGCCATAAGTTTTGAAGCATACATTGGCTATTGGTCTTCCTGGTAATATGATTCCCATGATGTACTCTGTTATTATGTTTAGCCCTGGTGTCTGTAGATGGGGGATCAGAACATAAGTGAGTTTTACAGAGTTCTAAAAAAGGGTTTGCAGTGATGTTCCCTGCGATATATAGATATGAAAGTAGCAATTTCTGTTCATTCATAATGCAGGAAAGTCATGTAATGGGCCATCTAGTTATAGCTGGATTAATTTGGAACCTGCTGATTACATCTATCTACGGTTGTGTACTACTAAAATATAGTTTTGTATCATGCAAGTTATTTTTATAGACCACATGAAATGAGAATCTGGTACTCTGGTATAGGCTAGCTTGCATGGAAAACTCCACTTGACTACTTGGGATAAGTTGTTATGTGAAAGCATGGATATGTTGATAAGTTTAACTTTTATATATCTTTTGCTGCAAATTAAATACAAAACAGCAAATGTCTGACTCACCTGGTTTGTTGTTGCTGTTATGATGCTGATAGGAAGGGTGAATGCAAAGGCCATGGCAGCAGCAAATAGGAGTCCCCACCATGGCATCTGAACCTGATCATTCAAGAAAATACAGAGTGCAAGAGAAACTGCAACTGTAATGATGAGCAACATGTAAAACCACCAGGAAGGTATGTCCTTGTATCTTCTCATCAATCTTGTATGGATATCTTCCTTTCCTTTGTAAGAAGCACGATAGCGATCAAGTATCTCTCTGCCCATTTAGTTGTACATCAAAATGTAAATGAGTTTTAATATTTCAAAATAAGAACCAGATATGGGAGAATAGTGCTTTTGTGAATTGATTTAAAAGGTCATATATGTATCTCTTTTAATCTGTATACCTGTGATAAGAGATTGAGAAAAACTGGTGGAAAAAAAGTAAAGTTCTCTTGAATTTTATACGATAAAGGTTTCTCCAAAATCTTGGTTGTATGTCAAAAAATTTACATGTGAGAACATAAAGAAGTTTTGCATCTCTCTAAGTTATAAGAAGTATTTTACCTTCCATAGAATAAGGCTACATGTGTGAGGGTGGAGGCAATGGTTGCAAAACCAAAGCCATAAGTAAGAGCAAAAAACATGCTCAAGTGAATCCGTCCTTGCTCCTCATACTTTGGAATATCTAACTCAAACTTGTCATTGACTATAGCTGTTATGTTGTAATCTTGACCTTGTGCTGTAAACAAGTGTGAGGAAAAAATTGGAAACCTTTGTGCAGTGTACAAGTCCAGTCCCCAGTATGCTATAGGGATTGCGAAGTAGAGTATCAATGCATAGCCCGCAAAAATATTGACGATGACAAAAAAAGGGGAGATGAGGGGGCTGAACAAGAAGGATGCCACTACTGACCAGTCAAGTGTCAGGGCTCCAACTCCAAGGCCTCTCATGCCTGAGCCAATCTGCTGGGCTGTAACTGACTTGGAGAATAGCCAGCAAACCCATGATATGTTTGTGAGTGTTGTGAAGAGATAACCTGGGAAAACATACCACGTAAAACTGCAAACTAGAGCAATTAGGAAGAACTTTGCCCGTGACATGCGTTGGTCATCTTTCTCATGCAAGGCCCTGCAAGTTAAATATAAAAATGTAGTTAGCCATCTGATGAGAATGAACATTTGTAAATACTGATCCAATATTGGATGCTAGGAACTGAAGATTTTGAACTACATTATCGTGAATTTGGCATGTCTCAATTGGTTTGGGATGTTTAGATGGATGACTGCCTTTATAAGATAGTATTGAATACTAAGCAGATAATGACTTAGGTTGAAGTTAGCAGAAATGTCTGTTGAGACTGAAAGCATGGGAAATATGCGGAGGCTATGCATGTTTTGGTTAAGGTCTTGAGAAAACATATAAATATGATTTATCGCAGAAGTAAATTTGTGGAACGAAAAAAATGATTTGGCACATAAACACCAAGTAGTAGGAAATATTTTTTCTTCATTGTTCTGTATTTTGAATTTTGTATCAACTTTTCCCCAGCTTTTAGGTCTGCAGTTGACAACATGAATTCTGCTACTGCTGAAGTTTGAGGTTTTTAGCCCTAAGAAGTTAAAAATGAAAAAGGAATGAGGTATCCATGGCTGATCTGTTTATCGGCTAGAACCCTTCCACTACTCTCAGTCCTTCGTCGACAACACTAATTTTTGTTATTGCTACTTATAACCCCATGATAATACAGGAAAAGCAGAAAGTTTTAAGTTGTTTGAAGTGCATTTTGATTCTACACAGGAATGAGTTTTTCTGGTGTTTAAAACAGCTGGAAAAGAACATGTGGTGGTTGGGATATTTTTCCTTTCAATATCCATGCCTGTATCTATCGTTACCCGTTTTAATAATCAGCAGAAAACAATGGGAAGGAAAATGGAAAAACTTGTCCGGCTGGGCCCATTTACATTTAAGATTCCAATTGACTCATCCTAAATGACTTTGATTTCTACTCTACATGGGCAACTGAGTAAGAGGCAGCTGCATGTGATGCGTTGACTTACAATGGCTAAATAACAGCCAATACAAATTCGAGACTTACATCATCGATGCATGCTTCAATCTTCAATTGGAGGGACGCCAAATTTTTCAAGACCTAAAGCTTAGAAAAGTCTTAAATTTGAAATTATTACCTAGAGTTATGCATTTGTTTGCGTGTACAAAATGTGAGATACCCGTTTCATGGAACGCGTGTATGAGATCTTTTCTCGTTGTCATGAAGCATATACATTGTTGTCAAGGGCGGACGTATGGCTAGGCTGGAGTGGGCTCCAGCCTAGGGGAAATTTTTTAAATATTAAATATGGAAAGGGAAGTTTTTTAAATATTAAATATAGTTAAGTTTATTCCTACTCCAATAAATATTAGCCCACTACACTAAATAAATATAATAAACTAATAATAGCCCAATTTAAGTAAAGTAAATAATAGCTTTATTTAAAATAAGCCCACTCCTAAAGCATATAGGAAATAATAAACATCAATCCAAAACCTATATAAATTTGATTAGAAGTAGAACTCACGCTAAGGCTCTACCAACTTGACCTATTCTAATCGTATTGATATTGGGCTACACCCACAGAGAGCAAACATAAAAAAAATTCTTCTAGCCACCCAAAATGCCATATTTGAACCTTGAGAGCCTAGAGGAAATAGTTCTCCTCCTCTGAAAAATTGTACCAACCTATCTTCAGTGGGTTCTTCAATCTCAGTAAGTTTTTCTCTTGTTTTTTTTAAATTTTATTTTATATATTCAATTTCCAATTTTAATTTTGTTGTTAAGTTTTTATGATTTAGGGTTTGGGTGAAATTTTTTGGAGATTGTTGATATATGTTTCATTTTTGCAACTTGAATTATTAATTAGTATATATGATTTTCGGTGTCTAGTATTTCTTGTTAGGATATCATGTTACATGATGATAATAGACCGAGAAAGAGAAGAAAAACTATTCTTCAAAAAAAAGGGTAACAATAACAGTGATACACATTCTGCATCTGATGTTGATACTTCAATTCCTGAGGAACTTACTCAACTCAGATCTCAAGTAGTTGAACAATGTGTTTGATTTTATATTTATTTATATTTTGTACTTCTTTGTGTTATATTTGCTCGTAATGTGGCTTTGTTTGATTTATAAAAATTTTATTTACATTTTTGTTTCAAGAGAAAAAGGATTATAATATATCTTCTATAAATAAATAAAAATTTAGCCTACCCCTATAAAAATTTCTAGATCCGCCATTGATTGTTGTTATGGATGCATACATTATCTATCATGTGATAAGAGAGATAGAAATAAAGAATAAATTTTACGGGAGAAATTAACGAACAAGTGGTAAAGTTGACTAAAACAATACCGATAGCTAATTTCCTTAGACAGCACAGACAACATATGGGACTTACATATACACGCAACTTTAATTTTATTGGATTTATCATGGTTTGCTCATCTATTTGAAGAAAAAGGTTTAGTAAAACTCTTATGACATGTTTGGTAAAGGAAAAGGAGACATACCGGAAAAGTGAGACCTGAACGAGTGTGTTGGGCCACCACATATGGGCGGGCTCAACAACGTACTTCCTTAACAGCCCAGCCCAACCGTATCCCAACACCTGCAAGTCATGTTCTCAAATTACCACAAAGCATATCAAAGGGTAAAAGAATCTCGCAAAATTACCACAAAGCATATCGAAGGGTAAAAGAATCTCGCGCTAAAGAATAAAACTATTTGTACCATCTTAACTAATCATTTAGTTTATTGCGGTTAGAAAATAAAACTATTTGTCATCTAATTATTTAGTATTCTGTTTTTGTAATGAATTTTAAAGGTGAGATACTCCAAAATACCGTATTGACAGAGGGATTGCAAATGATTCCAGGCCCACCCTTATACAGACCTCCCACCATCATATGTGGAAGATGTCCATAATAATCTTATCTCATCACTCAAACAAAAAAGTAAACGAAAAGAAAAAAGAAAAAAGTGTTTTCAAAACTTCTTTTCGTTTTCAAAAACAAAAGCAAAACCAAGATATTGGTGAAGTTCATTTTGTAAGGAAAAGGAAAAGTTATCTCTCACCTGCCAACGGGCAGCGAATGATACAGATTACTAACCCACCATCTAATTTTTTATTGGCCATGTTGGGCAGCTCCAAAGAAACCCACTTTTTATGAACTTGTGCTTCCCAAAAACAAAGAAAACAGAAGAAACAAAAATTTCAAAGAAAGTTAATTAAAAATAATATACCTGGGTAGTGATGATAAGGAGCCAACTAGCCAGAAGAGAGATTTTCCGGCCATAAAACGCTTTGGTTATGTTGACAATCCCAACAGCATAAGCTGTGCCAATTCCAAAAGCACTTCCAGCATTAGCAAATATGGTAATGAGGACGTGCTCTTTTATGTTGAAAGGACCCGGGTTGAGAGAAAAGGACCGGGACCCGAACCCAGGTATGTGGAATTTGTTTGTTGGGAGCACTTTGGCCATGAAGTGGCCAATGGGGAGGGTTGAGACTTGGACAGTGATTTGGGTGATGATGAGAGGCTCAGTTCTGTAGGAGAAGAATTGGTTGAGAAATGAGAGGAGGGCACATGAGAGAAGACCCAGGAACCACATCCGGAAGGTCCATACGGGTAGGGTCGGGTCGTCGGTGTTGGTCACGGTTAGACGGACTTGTTCGATGGGAGACACGTCATCGTCTTCGGCGTCGGAGTATAGGGGCTTGGGGCTGGTGTTAGAGTTGGATGGTTCTAGCTCTAGAGTGCCCATTGAGGATATGGATCAAGGGAAAGAGGGAAGAAAAGAGAGTATAATGATTTTGAGTCAAGTTTGGAGTCTATTGTAAAGCTTGCATACTTATTTATTCAATGATGGATGTCAGTAAGTGCTTTAATATATCTTGTGGTAATTGAAGGTGCTCATCACTTTAATTTAAAGTGTACTTTTATTATCATTCTCAATATTTGATATGTGTCCATAAGTATAAGCATAGTTCTATTAAATAGAAAGCAAAGAATTAACCAAGAATTAACTATGGTTAATTCTTAATATGTTCTAAAAAATATTTCCTAACATGACAGATTTTTTCTTCAAACTTCAGACTTCAATATTAATAAGAGAAATATCACTAAACTAAGGCCCAGTTTGGGATTGCTGTTACTTTTAAAAAAAGTTGCTTCTGCTGTGCTTTGAAAATAATTATCTGTAAAATAAAGCAGCTCTATATTTGGTAAACAATATTTTTAAAGTTCTGTTAGTACAAAAAATAGTGTCAAAACCGTTTGAAAATTTTAATATAAAACTGTTGTAACTGTGAATAATGACTAAAATGGACTTGATGTTGAAAGTGTTATGTGCTAATCATGTGGTGGTAGTGGTGGTGGTGAAAGAGATAGAGGTGAATGTGGTGGTGGTGATGAAGGTGGAGTTGGTGGTTGTGGTAGTGGTGGTGATGAAGGGGATGGCGGTTGTGGAGGTGGCGGTGATAGCGTCTTGGTGGTGGTGGTGTTAGTTGTGGAGGTGCTGATGGATGTGGAGGTGTTGGTTGTGGTGGTGGTGGTTGGTTGTGGTGGTGGTGGTGGCGGAGGATGAGGAGGAGGAGGAGGATGTGGTGGTGGTGGTGATTGTGGAGGTGGTGAATGTGGTAGTGGAGGTGGTGGAGTTGGATGTGGAAGTGAAGGTGGTGTCATTTTTTAAAATGAATGATGGTATTTTGGGAATTAAAAAAAATTCATTAAAAGCTCATCTCTACTTATTTTGAAAGCAGCTTTGAAAAGCAACTCAGAACATACTTTTAAAAGCTACTATCAAAAGGCCATTGTTTTTAAAATAATGGAAATATTTTATTTTTACCAAATACATTAAACTGCTTAACTTTAAAGTGAAACAGATTTTTGGCAAAAAAAAGCAATTTCAAATGGAGGCCCAGTTTGGGATTGCTGTCACTTTTAAAAAAAGTTGCTTCTGCTGTGCTTTGAAAATAATTAGCTGTAAAGTAAAGCAGCTCCATGTTTGGTAAACAATATTTTTAAAGTGCTGTTAGTACAAAAAGCAGTGTAAAAAACGTTTGGTAAATTTTAATATAAAATTGTTGTAACTGTGAATAATGACTAAAATAGACATGATGTTAAGTGTTATGTACTAATCACGTGAATTCTGAGCTAAGTGATGAAATCGGCAAGCAGCTTTGTGTAAAAAGTGCTGCTGCTGGTCTACGGTAAGTTAACTGCAAAAAGTGCTTCTCTATTTACAATTTCACATTTTCATAGAGAATTTGTTCTTTTAATATAAAATGATTTCTTCATTTGCATGCAGATTCCTATCCATATAATTAAATGTGAAAATTGTTTATGGATCTTCCATGCAGTTGTATTATATTATATGATGCTCCAGCTCCAAATTAGTTCACATTACTAGTTGACTGGATCTTTTTAATTGCATGAACCTCAATTATGCAAGGTTCTTAGAGCCATAGAACTGTTTTGATCTTTACATTTATGCCAAGATAAGAGTTGCCATAATGACTTTCAATAAGATGCTTCAAGGTTTTGGTTCAGGCTTAGAGTAAGAGTTTCCCTACTGATGCCAGTACTATGTTGTTGAAGAGTAATATGATCATAGAGCAAGACATGCATGGAGGTTGTAGCAACAGTTTTCTTAGAAGAGACATATGCTCTTGTACAACACAAGACAAAGCCTATTGGCCATCTAATAAGAAGGCCTTTGTGGTCCAAAGAGAAATACCCATGGTGGTGTAAGACTCAGTCAATGAAAAATACTAGTAATAAGTAAATAACTCAAAGAGTAAATCCAAGAGTTAATGTTAAGTTTCATTAAGAGTCGTATCTTGGGCCTTAGAAAAACACAATGTCTTTCTAAGTTCTCTAAGAGTATTTTATTATTTAATGAGTCTTTTATATGTCTAGGAGGTTTTGGAAGTTATATTTGAAGTCTATAAGTAAGGGTATATTTTGTAAAGAAAATTAGATTTCCATGAACAAAAAAAGTGTTGTTTAAAGCTTGTTCCTTAATATATCTCGTTTACTTACTTCTCTCTCTCTCTTATCTCCACCATTCTTATATATTTCAGTAATTTCTTTAAAATTTGTCCTAAGTCTTATGTTTCCCTGTACCTTTTTTAATTACTGCTACCATCTAAAGTCCACCACAATCAAGGCAACAGCCCACTTAGTTTTGTTTTACATCATATTGTTGTAAGAACTAAAACGTCCGCTTCTTTCATCATTCCAAGTTCCCCTTATTTCTTCAAGTACAATGGTTAAACTTGAAACTTTCATTTAGAGTTGGAGCTTTTTCTCAATATTTTGAAGGCAATAAGAAGGCACTCAATTTGTGGATTGAAAAATTGAAGGAGCGACATTTTTCACCATGGAAAGGGAACACACAGAGGAAACTTAGTGAAGGAGCGACATTTTTCAGAAAAACTAATTTTCTTAGTAAGAGTCAACGTGTTTGGGTCTTACAAAAGCTCATTTTCTTTTAAGTTCTCTGAGATCTATTACCGAAGGAGATTTTTATTATTTACTGAGTCTTTTAGTATTATTTATAGGAGTTTTTGGGATTTGGTAGTTCTGTTTGAGCCTATAAATAAGGCTATATCATTTATAGTAAGTCAAATTTTGATGAATGAAAATAAAGTGTAGTTCAACGACAGTGGTGGTAGTGGAGATGGAGTTTTCTTCTTATCATGCTAGTATGTAATTTTTATTCAGGTATTGCTAACGAACTTTTAGCAAATTATCTAACTTATGAGATGAAAAGCAAGCATTAGCAAGATTTTCTATCTTGAAACTTGTCATATGTATATTGGTTAGTTGCATATTTCATTTACAAATCTAAAACTGACAGAAAGCTTGTATTCTTAAGGTCCTGGCTTAGGATTTGGGTAGTGGGATTATGGTTCCATTTGAAATGTTTTCCTTGACTCGGATATGCCATTTCCTGGAAGTCTGATTACTCTTTGTTTTTCTTTTCATTTACCGATGATAGTTTACAAGTTATAAAATGTTGGTGGAGGAACTTGAACCAAGTATCTTTTGTTGGATTAAGTTTGTAATTGTCTTAAGAGTGTTTACATTCATGATGCCAGGCCTATAGGAGCTGTTATATTCATGCAGCGGAAAAACCTAAAAATGTGCTTAAGGAGTACTGATTGTTCCACTGATACCTCTGAAGTTGCGAAGGTGTGGCTTCAGTAATAATGTGATACCTTTTTGTACTACTTTAACTTCTTTTTTCTACTTTTCATAGACTATTGAGTTTTATTGTTTTTTTTTTCTTCATCATTATCATTATTAATATTTATAATAACGCAACATGACATGTGAAGGCATATGGAGGAGGAGGCTCACCAAGTTCTAGTTCCTTTATTATAAGGATGGACGAGTACAATCAGTGGATCTTGGAAAATTAAAGATGAACATGTCAAGGTGTGAAACATTATTTTATTCCACAAAGTCATTGAATTACCTGACCACCTCTCTCTTTGACATTTCTATTTGTGCTATAAATACTGAGATTACATTCAAGTATTCTTCCTGTGTCATTTTCATATTGGCAATTTGATATTTGCATGCACCCACTTTTTAAAATAATCACATAAATGTATTTTAATTCTGCCAATATCTGTGCAGGTTTTCTCTTTGTTATTGATTGAGGATAACTTATCCTCTTGATTACTAATACAAAAGTTTCCATTAAAAAAAAATAAATAAAAAAAAAAAAAAATCACATAAATGCAAAATTGGATAGTTGAAAACATTACATCACTGATTATCACAGGGTTCTACCATATCCGTTCTAGTGTGCATTGTTGCAGTTAGTCTTGGTCAAGCCCAGTGAGTGAGTCTAGTAGGTTCTGGAAAATAGTTTGAAGTTTGAACTTCCAATTGGTTGTCAATGATTCAGAACAGGATTTGGTGAGTGCCCTGTTAGTTTGTATGTGGGCTAGATCAACAAATTAGTGGATGATAAGATTAGTCTGAAATTATTCATACACCATGAGTAAGAATAAGTTCTATATGACTTTGAGGGCTCGAAGTAATAGGTTTTTCCCTTGCAAAGAGATATGGGGTCTGCAAATTCCTCTGAAGTAGCCATTTTCAATTTGATTGCTAATCAACAGATGTATTTGATACAGTGTTTATGTATATTGTTTCTGCATTTGTATAAAAAATAGCAAGTTAATGAATCATGTTTTATCTCATTATGAGACAACTAAAACCACTTCTGCTTTGTCAGATTCAGTTCTAATACTTGCTAATTCTGAACTTTGCAATTTTAAAAATGAAATCACATGTAACTGGAGATACGGGTATATTAGTTCACTGGACAACCATCAACCACGATGCCCTTGGCGGTTGGACAAGTTGCCAAGTCACAGTGTTCACCGTTTGTACCCCACCAGGCTACACTTTTATTTTCCATGCCTACTGAAAGGTACAATAAAACTGCCATGAAAGCCAACCCAGCATCCAGTGCCGCTGAAAGGACATAATTGTACCTCTGCCACCACTTCTTCCTGTAACGGAAGACAAAAAAATTGAAAATTGTTCCGACTATAATCCAGGAATTGTAGTTCAATGCTGTAGCTGGAGGCATCAATCCTGTTGCTCCCAGAAGGACTGGAAGATTGATCAGGCGTATCCAATTTTGCTTTGGGTATGCCTTATGCAGTACCCAAACAATAACTGGTCCGACTGCACCTCCGAGGAAGAACCAGTTCATGGCTCCATAGATTCCAAGAGTTCCAAATATACGTTTAGGTCCCGCCAAACCCCAAATCACAGAAGCATCAAAGAAAACTCGGTCATTTGGGCATGTCCAAGGACTATCTGAATGAGGATCATCCACACATATATTCGTGATAGAGTTCAGCAACCAATGTGCTACTGCAAGGTTGACGGTTCCAGCAAGAATCGTTCCGATGAACTAGGCATGCATGTAAGAAAATACATCAGATATATTCTAAAAAGTAACGTGATGATATACTGGAATATGTCGCTCCAGGTTGTCCTTTACTCCAGCTCTCTGCTATATGTTAAGAGGCACCATTTCCAGTAAAATCTCAATTCTTTCACAAGAATATTTAAGAAGTTTTCAACTATGCCTTTAGCAAACCTGAACTAAAAACAATCTATTCAATCTATCTCTTTGTATGTTGATATTATGAAATTTTAACATACCTGAACTAAAAACATTGATCTTGGAGGGATCTTCATGTAATGTCCGAGCTTGAAATCATTCAGAAAGGAGACTGCCTGAGCCATGCTCATGTAGCCATAAGTTTTGAAGCATACATTGGCTATTGGTCTTCCTGGTAATATGATTCCCATGATGTACTCTGTTATTATGTTTAGCCCTGGTGTCTGTAGATGGGGGATCAGAACATAAGTGAGTTTTACAGAGTTCTAAAAAAGGGTTTGCAGTGATGTTCCCTGCGATATATAGATATGAAAGTAGCAATTTCTGTTCATTCATAATGCAGGAAAGTCATGTAATGGGCCATCTAGTTATAGCTGGATTAATTTGGAACCTGCTGATTACATCTATCTACGGTTGTGTACTACTAAAATATAGTTTTGTATCATGCAAGTTATTTTTATAGACCACATGAAATGAGAATCTGGTACTCTGGTATAGGCTAGCTTGCATGGAAAACTCCACTTGACTACTTGGGATAAGTTGTTATGTGAAAGCATGGATATGTTGATAAGTTTAACTTTTATATATCTTTTGCTGCAAATTAAATACAAAACAGCAAATGTCTGACTCACCTGGTTTGTTGTTGCTGTTATGATGCTGATAGGAAGGGTGAATGCAAAGGCCATGGCAGCAGCAAATAGGAGTCCCCACCATGGCATCTGAACCTGATCATTCAAGAAAATACAGAGTGCAAGAGAAACTGCAACTGTAATGATGAGCAACATGTAAAACCACCAGGAAGGTATGTCCTTGTATCTTCTCATCAATCTTGTATGGATATCTTCCTTTCCTTTGTAAGAAGCACGATAGCGATCAAGTATCTCTCTGCCCATTTAGTTGTACATCAAAATGTAAATGAGTTTTAATATTTCAAAATAAGAACCAGATATGGGAGAATAGTGCTTTTGTGAATTGATTTAAAAGGTCATATATGTATCTCTTTTAATCTGTATACCTGTGATAAGAGATTGAGAAAAACTGGTGGAAAAAAAGTAAAGTTCTCTTGAATTTTATACGATAAAGGTTTCTCCAAAATCTTGGTTGTATGTCAAAAAATTTACATGTGAGAACATAAAGAAGTTTTGCATCTCTCTAAGTTATAAGAAGTATTTTACCTTCCATAGAATAAGGCTACATGTGTGAGGGTGGAGGCAATGGTTGCAAAACCAAAGCCATAAGTAAGAGCAAAAAACATGCTCAAGTGAATCCGTCCTTGCTCCTCATACTTTGGAATATCTAACTCAAACTTGTCATTGACTATAGCTGTTATGTTGTAATCTTGACCTTGTGCTGTAAACAAGTGTGAGGAAAAAATTGGAAACCTTTGTGCAGTGTACAAGTCCAGTCCCCAGTATGCTATAGGGATTGCGAAGTAGAGTATCAATGCATAGCCCGCAAAAATATTGACGATGACAAAAAAAGGGGAGATGAGGGGGCTGAACAAGAAGGATGCCACTACTGACCAGTCAAGTGTCAGGGCTCCAACTCCAAGGCCTCTCATGCCTGAGCCAATCTGCTGGGCTGTAACTGACTTGGAGAATAGCCAGCAAACCCATGATATGTTTGTGAGTGTTGTGAAGAGATAACCTGGGAAAACATACCACGTAAAACTGCAAACTAGAGCAATTAGGAAGAACTTTGCCCGTGACATGCGTTGGTCATCTTTCTCATGCAAGGCCCTGCAAGTTAAATATAAAAATGTAGTTAGCCATCTGATGAGAATGAACATTTGTAAATACTGATCCAATATTGGATGCTAGGAACTGAAGATTTTGAACTACATTATCGTGAATTTGGCATGTCTCAATTGGTTTGGGATGTTTAGATGGATGACTGCCTTTATAAGATAGTATTGAATACTAAGCAGATAATGACTTAGGTTGAAGTTAGCAGAAATGTCTGTTGAGACTGAAAGCATGGGAAATATGCGGAGGCTATGCATGTTTTGGTTAAGGTCTTGAGAAAACATATAAATATGATTTATCGCAGAAGTAAATTTGTGGAACGAAAAAAATGATTTGGCACATAAACACCAAGTAGTAGGAAATATTTTTTCTTCATTGTTCTGTATTTTGAATTTTGTATCAACTTTTCCCCAGCTTTTAGGTCTGCAGTTGACAACATGAATTCTGCTACTGCTGAAGTTTGAGGTTTTTAGCCCTAAGAAGTTAAAAATGAAAAAGGAATGAGGTATCCATGGCTGATCTGTTTATCGGCTAGAACCCTTCCACTACTCTCAGTCCTTCGTCGACAACACTAATTTTTGTTATTGCTACTTATAACCCCATGATAATACAGGAAAAGCAGAAAGTTTTAAGTTGTTTGAAGTGCATTTTGATTCTACACAGGAATGAGTTTTTCTGGTGTTTAAAACAGCTGGAAAAGAACAAAAAGGTTTAGTAAAACTCTTATGACATGTTTGGTAAAGGAAAAGGATACATACCGGAAAAGTGAGACCTGAACGAGTGTGTTGGGCCACCACATATGGGCGGGCTCAACAACGTACTTCCTTAACAGCCCAGCCCAACCGTATCCCAACACCTGCAAGTCATGTTCTCCAATTACCACAAAGCATATCAAAGGGTAAAAGAATCTCGCAAAATTACCACAAAGCATATAGAAGGGTAAAAGAATCTCGCGCTAAAGAATAAAACTATTTGTACCATCTTAACTAATCATTTAGTTTATATCGGTTAGAAAATAAAACTATTTGTCATCTAATTATTTAGTATTCTGTTTTTGTAATGAATTTTAAAGGTGAGATACTCCAAAATACCGTATTGACAGGGATTGCAAATGATTCCAGGCCCACCCTTATACAGACCTCCCACCATCATATGTGGAAGATGTCCATAATAATCTTATCTCATCACGCAAACGAAAAAGTAAACAAAAAGAAAAAAGAAAAAAGTGTTTTCAAAACTTCTTTTCGTTTTCAAAAACAAAAGCAAAACCAAGATATTGATGAAGTTCATTTTGTAAGGAAAAGGAAAAGGAAAAGTTATCTCTCACCAGCCAACTGGCAGCTAATGACACAGATTACTAACCCACCATCTAATTTTTTATTGGCCATGTTGGGCAGCTCCAAAGAAACCCACTTTTTATGAACTTGTGCTTCCAAAAAACAAAGAAAACAGAAGAAACAAAAATTTCAAAAAAAGTTAATTAAAAATAATATACCTGGGTAGTGATGATAAGGAGCCAACTAGCCAGAAGAGAGATTTTCCGGCCATAAAACGCTTTGATTATGTTGACAATCCCAACAGCATAAGCTGTGCCAATTCCAAAAGCACTTCCAGCATTAGCAAATATGGTAATGAGGACGTGCTCTTTTATGTTGAAAGGACCCGGGTTGAGAGAAAAGGACCGGGACCCGAACCCAGGTATGTGGAATTTGTTTGTTGGGAGCACTTTGGCCATGAAGTGGCCAATGGGGAGGGTTGAGACTTGGACAGTGATTTGGGTGATGATGAGAGGCTCAGTTCTGTAGGAGAAGAATTGGTTGAGAAATGAGAGGAGGGCACATGAGAGAAGACCCAGGAACCACATCCGGAAGGTCCATACGGGTAGGGTCGGGTCGTCGGTGTTGGTCACGGTTAGACGGACTTGTTCGATGGGAGACACGTCATCATCTTCGGCGTCGGAGTATAGGGGCTTGGGGGTGGTGTTAGAGTTGGATGGTTCTAGCTCTAGAGTGCCCATTGAGGATATGGATCAAGGGAAAGATGGAAGAAAAGAGAGTATAATGATTTTGAGTCAAGTTTGGAGTCTATTGTAAAGCTTGCATACTTATTTATTCAATGATGGATGTCAGTAAGTGCTTTAATATATCTTGTGGTAATTGAAGGTGCTAATCACTTTAATTTAAAGTGTACTTTTATTATCATTCAATATTTGATATGTGTCCATAAGTATAACCATAGTTCTATTAAATAGAAAGCAAAGATTTAACCAAGAATTAACTATGGTTAATTCTTAATATGTTCTCAAAAATATTTCCTAACATGACAGATTTTTTCTTCAAACTTCAGACTTCAATATTAATAAGAGAAATATCACTAAACTAAGGCCCAGTTTGGGATTGCTGTTACTTTTAAAAAAAGTTGCTTTTGCTGTGCTTTGAAAATAATTATCTGTAAAATAAAGCAGCTCTATATTTGGTAAACAATATTTTTAAAGTTCTGTTAGTACAAAAAATAGTGTCAAAACCGTTTGAAAATTTTAATATAAAACTGTTGTAACTGTGAATAATGACTAAAATGGACATGATGTTGAAAGTGTTATGTGCTAATCATGTGGTGGTAGTGGTGGTGGTGGAGTGGAGGTGGTGGTGAAAGAGATAGAGGTGAATGTGGTGGTGGTGATGAAGGTGGAGTTGGTGGTTGTGGTAGTGGTGGTGATGAAGGGGATGGCGGTTGTGGAGGTGGCGGTGATAGCGTCGTGGTGGTGGTGGTGTTAGTTGTGGAGGTGCTGATGGATGTGGAGGTGTTGGTTGTGGTGGTGGTGGTGGCGGAGGATGAGGAGGAGGAGGAGGAGGAGGATGTGGTGGTGGTGGTGGTGGTGGCGGTGATTGTGGAGGTGGTGAATGTGGTAGTGGAGGTGGTGGAGTTGGATGTGGAAGTGAAGGTGGTGTCATTTTTTAAAATGAATGATGGTATTTTGGGAATTAAAAAAAATTCATTAAAAGCTCATCTCTACTTCTTTTGAAAGCAGCTTTGAAAAGCAACTCAGAACATACTTTTAAAAGCTACTATCAAAAGGCCATTGTTTTTAAAATAATGGAAATATTTTATTTTTACCAAATACATAAAACTGCTTAACTTTAAAGTGAAACAGATTTTTGGCAAAAAAAAGCAATTTCAAATGGAGGCCCAGTTTGGGATTGCTGTCACTTTTAAAAAAAATTGCTTCTGCTGTGCTTTGAAAATAATTAGCTGTAAAGTAAAGCAGCTCCATGTTTGGTAAACAATATTTTTAAAGTGCTGTTAGTACAAAAAGCAGTGTAAAAAACGTTTGGTAAATTTTAATATAAAATTGTTGTAACTGTGAATAATGACTAAAATAGACATGATGTTAAGTGTTATGTACTAATCATGTGGTGGTAGTTGTAGTGATGGAGTGGAGGTGGTGGTGGTGATGAAGGTGGAGTTGGTGGTGGTGGTGGGGATGGCGGTTGTGGAGGTGGTGTTGGTTGTGGAGGTGGTGGTGGATTTGGAGGATGTGGTGGTAGTGGTGGTGGTGGTGGTGGTAGAGGAGGAGTAGGAGGAGGAGGAGGAGGAGGAGGTGGTGGTGGAGGCGGTGGATGAGGAGAAGGAGGATGTGGTGGTGGTGGTGGTGGTTGTGGAGGTGGAGGTGGAGGTGAATGAGGAGGTGGTGGTGGAGGTGGTGGAGGAGGTGGAGGAGGTGGAGGAGGTGGTGGTTGTGGTGTTGGTGGAGGATGAGAAGGAGGAGGATGTGGTGGTGGTGGTGGTGGTCGTGGCGATGGCGGTGGTTGTGGAGGTAGTGAATGTGGTGGTGCAAGTGGTTGAGTTGGATGTGGAAGTGGAGGTGGTGTCATTTTTTAAAATGAATGATGGTATTTTGGGAATTAAAAAAATTCATTAAATGTTCATCTCTACTTTTTTTGAAAGCAGCTTTGAAAAGCAACCCAAAGCCTGCTTTTAAAAGCTGCTGTCAAAAAGCCATTGCTTTTAAAATAATCGGGATATTTTCTTTTTACCAAACACCTTAAACTACTTAACTTTAAAGTGAAGCAGGTTTTTGGCGAAAAAAAGCAATCCCAAACAGGGCCTAAGAGTTACTTGGAGACTTTTCTTGGTATGAAGCAAAATTTATTCATTATATATGATGCTAAATTTCGTGGATGATGTCATTGTCATTGAATCTTGACCGTATTGTAAATAAAATTTAAAAAAAAATAAGGATCGTCATTATTATGGTAGGAATTTTTGACTTATGCAATACATCATACTAAATCATTATTATTTTTGTTTCTCTCTCTCTGTTCAATGCCTCCTGATACAACTTGATAAACTTTATAGAACATAAAATAAATTAAAAATGCACAACATTATTGCTCCATCCAGAAGGGAGACCAATAGAGGGGATAATTCATAAAAGCAGAATCTCCAACAAGATTCTAATGTGAAAGCTTGCTTTTGTCAACCATCCATTTTTTAAGGTTTTCTTTTGTTTCTAGTCGTCTTTTGTTTTGTTTTGCCGTAGATGGCGGCCTAAATCAGCACTATTAATCGAAAGGAGCACCTCTTTTTCTCCACTCTGAAGCAACCAAAGGCGGAATTGTGTTTAGGCTCCCCTGGGCTTTCGCACAGTGCAGGTTTCGGCCCAAGTCATTTTTGCCACGTATAATTATTGGGTTTTGTCATTAATAGCCCATCAAAACTAGCTTTAAAAAATTCAGCATGAGTATTTTTGTTCACCCCTTTAATCAATGTGTACTCTCACCACCCTTTTTAGTGCCCGTTTGGTATTGCTTATTTGGGGTGATAAGTGATTTTTAAAAATTTTGTGAAACCCAACCTGTTTGGTAAACTATGAGAAAATCACTTATTGTTAAAAATTGCTGCGGGAGAAAGCTATAAGGGAAAGCAGCTAATAAGATGCTTTCATTTTCTCATTATGCAGGAATCAGTTTCGAAGAGGCGCTGAGTTTAATGATTATGCGGCAATCATTTTTTGATTATATGGGAATCCGTACCAACAACACTTTTAACAAAAAGTTTACCAAACGCCAAACTGCTTTCTCTCACATCAAATCTGATAGCGATTATTTTCACAGCACAGCAATGCCAAACTGGCCCTTAATACTTGACATATGTCTATTGAAATAACCATGATTCCATCAATACAAAGCAAAGAGTTAACTATGGGTACGCCAATAGACACGTGTCAAGTGTTAAGAATGGTGGTGAGGATATATATTGATTAAAGTGGTGAGCAAAATTATTTCCAAAATCCAGACCAGCTCTAATTACAACAACTGAGTCATTCTATAGTGACGACCTTATCTAAAGCATTGATCCAACGATTAAGATATAGGGCTTCATTTAAGGGCTTTAGATAAAACCCCCACTCCTTTTAAATAAATAAATAAATAAATAAGATCAGGCCCTCGCTATAAACCCAATGCAACTGAATAATAAACATTCCCAAGTACAACTAGGCCCATGATACTAGCCTACCCATCTTATTTTTTTTTAATTATCTTCTCTCTTGTATTTTTTTTTCTTGCTAGAGCCCCATTTTTAAGTTATTACATTGTGGTTATTGATTTGGATTTTCTCCTTTTCCCCGCCTTTTTTAACAATAAAATTTAGCCCACTCCTTTGATCTTGGTTCTGCCCTTGTTAATCTCACAGAGTATCCTGTTGTGACTGAGTAATAAAAGTCACAAAATTAGAGTGGATATTATTTCCCTTTGTTGAACTTTATGTCTTGTGTCCATGTATTATTAACATGTAATAAAAAGGTAAAAAATATATTAATATTTGAGTGCTGCTAAACGAACCCTAATATTAACTGAGTACATCCTATAATCTAAGTACACCCTAATATTTTAATTAAAATATAAAATTAACTAAATACACCCTATTTAACTACCAAAAATACTCCCGGTACACCTTAATACACTCTATTACACAACACCCTAATACTAATCCTAAACCAGGTTTCTCTTTTACATGAATTTATGCCCTCTTTTCAGATTTATAAATGTATTGAATTGAACTACAAACACAAACATTGAACTTATATGAAGGAATTTTCATTGGCCCTCAACATATTATTTGGATCTAAATGGGAAAAGCTATGAAGGCATTTCCGATGTTTGCAGCAAGTCTGCAGCATACCCACATGGTCATGGATCTCTTCAAATCATCAATGTTAAACAACCCAGAAACTGCTCCCTTTGAAGAAAAAATTAAAACCAATTTCTAGAGGAAGGTTACAAAATATTTTGGCCCATGAAGAACAAATCAAGATAGTATAACGCATTTGATAACAAAATCAAAGTGAGATTTACCAATACTAGATGACCACGATGCCAATATAATGGTACGACGACGACGTTGCTGTAATGGTGGAGAAGCGGATGGTATGACGACGGTTTAGTGTGACGGTGGAGGAGACGATTTTATGAAGGAGGCATTGCTATGTCCAGTGGAGGAGACAACGACGGTGTTTCACTATTCAATATATCCTTTTCGGTCATTTTATATTAGGGTAAATTAGTAATTCAATAAATAGTTTGGTAGTAGGGTGTACTCAGTTAATTTTAGGGGAATGCTAGCAACCTTCTCTCCAACCTTCTCTTTTGGACCTTCTTCATCTTCCTCATGACATGTGTCATTTTTCTTACACTTAAAACAATGTAATTAAAACATCAAACAAGCTAACCTTTGTTTCTAAATTTACCCTTATTAAATGTATTGATTTGAATGTTTCCTTAAGTTTATTATTCAAATTTTTTACAACTTTCTTATCACCTTGTTAAAGAATTAAATAAGAAAAAACTTTAGTTTTTTTTTCTTTTCTGAAAGACTCCAACAAATAAGACTTACCTAATTAATGGTTTAGAAAAAAAAAATTCAATAATATAACTTACCGAATTAATGGTTTGAAAATGCAATCAATGAACTTCCTTTGAAAACAAACTTCCTTAGAGCATCTCTAAGGGAGATGTCAAATGCAAAATGTTAAATTTAAATTTGATTGTTTATGTGGCAATTTGACACTTTGGAAAAATTTAACTCGACCCGACATGCCAAATATCATATTATTTTATTATATTTTTAAAAGCAAATGAGACCCATATGATGCATAAAGTTTTAAAAGAGAGTAAATGATAATGGGGTCTGTGACTAAAAAAATATTTAAAAAAATTTGACATCAAGCTTTTTGATATGTTATTTTTGACATATCTCTTCCAGCCTTCAAATCCATGTAGGATTTGACTACTTGGTTGGAGCAACATTAACCTTCAATTTTGCCATTTCATGTCTATGTGGCAATTTGACATATAGGTTGGAGATGCTCTTAGAAGGACTTCTTTGTCTGTATAAAAAAATGATATTTCTTTTGTGGATTTAGTTTTGAGGTCGCTCTTGTGTATTTTTTTTCCTCTAAAAAAATATACATTTTCTTTTTTTAAAAACTGAATTTTTTAAATTTTTAATTTTTTACATATGGTAAGAGAGTTGTAAAAAAAATTGGATAAATTGAAGGACAATACATCTAATAAGGGTAAACTTGGAAAACAAAAGGTGGGTTGTTTGATGTATTAATGTCATTGTTTTAAGTGTACATGGAGGGGAAGTGGTAGACCAAAAAAAGGGGAGCTTTCTCGCGGTGAGTCCACCAAGCCTAGTGCGAAGCGTGAAAGTCCAGTTGTGGCAGTTTCTCATGGCAATACCTTGGTGTCTGGGGTAGACTTCTTGGATCCTCAGCGCCTATGCACTATTGCTTCTTCTGACAAGACTATGGAGATCGGTCCAATTGGGTCTCTTGGTAGCCTTCCTTAATGTGTTGATGGAGCATTTGTGGGCATCCGACGAATGCTCTTTGACTTGGTATCTAGTTCTAGGTTAAGTTGCTGCATCTAGTTTGTCCCTTGTTGCGTGGTGTTTCTCACGGTTCTCCTTTGAACATATCTTTGATTCTACGTCTGTCTATAGGACTATGGCCCTATAAGAGTTTTCCTGTCTTTATGACTATGGTTTCATAGGAGGTTTCCTTGTCAATTTTGGGATGATACGGTATGGCTTCGAGGATCTTTTTGCTTTCTTCTTGTCTTGGCTTTCTCGTTATGTTTTGTCTTTTAATTGTGCTGCTCCCTGCAAACTACTCTATTCTCAGTGCCATTCAAAGCTCTATGTTTCTCTGATGGAGGCGACTAAAGCTGGTGTGTATCGTGAGCGTCTTCTCTCTTTTGGCTTTGGCGTGTTCTCCATAAGCGTGTTCTCCATCAGGTTTTCTCACCATCTAGTAGTTGTGTAAAGGACTATGATCTTTTAGTATGACTCTTTTTGTCACATCCCGGGATGGGCTCCGCCATAGCACGATATTGTCCACTTTGGGCACCTCATCTCTGCCCTCACGGTTTTGTTTCTGGGAACTCACGAGCAATTTCCCAGTGGGTCACCCATCTTGGGATTGCTCTAGCCCAAACTCGCTTAACTTCGGAGTCCCCATGACTCCGAAGCCAATGAGCTCCCAAAAGGCCTCGTGCTAGATGGAGGCGGGCATGTACATATAAGGCACATCACCCCCTCTCCGTTGGTCGATGTGGGATGTTACACTTTTGACAGTCGGATTGTGTAGTGTTCTCGTCGGAAGTCTCTATGTCAGTGTTTTTTGTTTTGATTAATGTCCTAGTCTTAAGTGTCTGTTTCGAACTTTCTTGTTAGTCCATGATATGTGTGGTACTCTTTCCTAGGGTTTGTTCCCTAAGAAGGTTTTAACGAGGCCAATGTATCAAGTCGTTTATGTACCTTGATTCTTTCAATGAATTCATTTTCTAAAAAAAAGTGTATGGGAAGTGACAGATGCCATGAGGAAAAGGGAGAATAAAGAGAAGGTTGGAGAGAAGGTTGCTAGCATTCCCCAAATATTTTTCTTATGTGAGTCTTTTGAATGTTATAGAGTAAAACGTACATTTGTGGAAGCCAAACTAATCTATATTGCTATCTTGTTTATGGGATTGGGGATTGGTAAGTTGTTGGTGATATTCTTAGAAGCTGAAGTTCATAATCAGTCCACACCCACAGGGGCAGCATATTCATCGTTGTCTCGAGTGTGCTACAGGAGTCACCCATTGGTGTCAAGCTTTTCTCTCAAAAAACCAAACACTGTGAGCTAATAGAGAAGATAATGTTTTGGCTGATACTTTGTCTAGATCTAGGGAATTTTTATTTTGATAGGCCTACTTGTTGTTGTGACAGTTTTGTTCTTGAAGATCAACGTGGGATGCCCAGGCCTAGACTTATTGAGTTTTGCTTTGACTTAAATTAAAATTAATAATGGAAATTCAAAATGCTCAAAGTTATGGATGGAGTTCTCCTATAAATTGTTATAAAATTAATTTTGATGGCACAGTTCTTACTAAGGGTAATGCTACTTCATGTTTTTTTATCTGAAATTCTTATGGCATTGCTATATATTTTCCCTGATACCTTTCCTATTGGTATAACATCTGTTTTGCACGCTGACCCATTTGCTCTAGCTACAACAAGCTATTCAATGGGCTATTCGACTTCAATTTTTTTTTTTTTTAAAATATGGAGATTGAAGGAGATTCTAAGCTACTCATCCAAATGATAAGAGGAAATGTAGTATACATTGGAAGAAGATATCCATTAGAGGAGATATTTCACAATTGCTTTCTCAACTATCAAGTTACACTCTACATCATATTTGTGGGAGCGATTTTCGTCCCACAAGAATATTCGTATAAGATTCTGTCTTCCTCTTCGCTTCTCTTTCTCCCTGCAAAATAATATGGAGTAAAAGACCACACCCGGGGGTGTTGGCCAAAGGCCCTTCGATGCCTAAGTTAGGTCGAGTGTTTGTAGGAAAACAATAGCTAAAAATAGGATGAAGATTTCTCTATGGTGGGAACCGGGTGGCCGGAGCCTTGTGTGAGATAGAGAAAGAGTATGGCGGCTAGGGTTTGGGAGAGAATTTCTCCAGAGTTTTAGACAGAAGTTTAGACGTACCTCAACCCTTCGTGTGGCCATGTATTTATAGGAGCCTTGGAGGCTAGGGTTTCCGAAGAATAATTTCATAGATGGAAATGAATTATTCTTCCCTGATTTGAAGAGATTGATGTAATTAGGGATTTGATATCAAATCCCTAGTTAAGGCAAGAATCAGATAATTCCCAATTAAATCAAATAACTCCCGATTAGATCAAATAATTCCCAAATTGATTGGCTTAATTATTTTACCTAGGATATGAGATATTTTGCTTCCACAATATCTATCGAGATAAACAAATCTGGTAACTAATAATTTATTTAGGACATAATTATGATCACGTATTTGGTTTTGTAATTTTTCTTCTTGGGTTCTTATTTTAGACTAAAATTTGACATATTTGGAAATAGGATCCGTGGAGGTAACATGTTTATGTATATTATTGTTTCTGCATTTGTATAAAAAATAGCAAGTTAATGAATCATGTTTTATCTCATTATGAGACACCTAAAACCTCTTCTGCTCTGTCAGATTCAGTTCTAATACTTGCTAATTCTTTACTATGCAATTTTAAAAATGAAATCACTTGTAACGTTGGACAACCGTCAACCACGATGCCCTTTTGCGGTTGGACAAGTTGCCAAGTCACAGTGTTCACCCTTTGTACTCCCACCAGGCCACACTTTTATTTTCCATGCCTCCTGAAAGGTACAAATAAAACTGCCATGAAAGCCACCCCCAGCATCCAGTGCCACTGAGAAAGAGAGAATGAAAAGACAAGAGATGTTTTCTGCATGTGGGGTAGGTTTGTTAACGAGATTTTATTGGCTGGGATGAGGATGGTTACGGGCGCTGTGGTATTATTAGGCTACAAAAACTAAGTCACCTGGAACTCTCTCGGGACCATTAAATTAATGTTGTGCAAATTGTCGGACAGCAACAGCTTTTGGCAAGTTGTTGTTTGCTGGGTTTGAAATATCTCAACTATTTTCCCTGATACCTTTCCTATTGGTATAACATCTGTTTTGCACGCCGACACATTTGCTCTAGCTACAACAAGCTATTCAATGGGCTATTCGACTTCAACTTTTTTATTTGGAGATTGAAGGAGATTCTAAGCTACTTATCCAAATGATATGAGGAAATGTAGTATACATTGGAAGAAGATATCTATAAGAGGAGACATTTCGCAGTTGCTTTCTCAACTATCAAGTTACACTCTACATTATATCTATCGAGTATTTGGTTTTATAATTTTTCTTCCTCGGTTCTTATTTTAGACTAAAATTTGACATATTTGGAAGTAGGATCCGTGGAGGTAACATGTTCATGTATATTATTTCTGCATTTGTATAAAAAAAATAGCAAGTTAATGAATCATGTTTTATCTCATTATGAGACAACTAAAACCCCTTCTGCTTTGTCAGATTCAGTTCTAATACTTGATAATTCTGTACTATGCAATTTAAAAAATGAAATCACTTGTAACGTTGGACAACCGTCAACCACGATGCCCTTTTGCGGAGATTCTAAGCTACTTATCCAAAGCGGACAATATCGTGCTAGGGGAGTCGGGTCGTGACAAAGGATCCGTAGAGGAACCTTCTTTTAGTTGTACAAAGTTGTTATTAGAAAAAAGAAACTCAAAAAAATTACCCGGCCAAAGTTTTTTTGCAAGTTGTTTGCTGGGTTTGAAATTTTTTTTTTCTTGAAATATCTCATCACCTGCTGCTTGAGAAATTAAATGCTATATGTATGTGTTAGTTAGAAATTAAATTCCTCGTACATATGAAATAATGTCTTGTTGGTAGCTGAAAAATTTATTATGTTCAATTTGTAATCATAGGAGGACTTGTCGGTGTTTTTTAAATGTGTATATCAGTTCTCCTGAGAGGTGTTCAATTTGTAATTATAGGAGGACTTGTCAAGTGTTGAGAAGGGTGGTGAGCATACACCTTGGGTTAAAGTGGTGAGCAAAAATGCTTCTTCTAACACTGTAAGTCCCAATTACTACAATATAGCTGTGGTGGATCCATCATCCACCTAATGCTCCGCACACACCATAAATAATTGGCGGGTGGTCTCAAGTTTAGTTGTATCTTTTGGGTTCTCTCTAAGAATCAATTCTTATTTTGTGAGAGGGCCCCGACACATGAAATCCTGGCTTCGCCACTACCCACGTCATCACCCTTCTCAACACTTGACATGTGTCCATTGACATAACCATAGTTCCATAAACACAAAGCAAAGAGTTAACTTTGATTATGTCAATGGACACGTGTCAAGTGTTGAGAATGGTGGTGATGATATACACCTTAGGTTAAAGTGGTGAGCAAATATATTTCCAAAATAATCTAGCCCAGCTCTAATTACAACAACTGAGAGTCTTTCTATAGTGAGGACCTTATCTAAAGCATTGATCCAACGGTTAAGATATAGGTTTGATCTTGGTTATGCCCTTGTTAATGTCACAAAGTATCCTGTTGTAACTGAGTAATAAAAGTCACAAAATTAGAGTGGATATTATTTTTCTTTATTGAACTTGATGTCTTGTGTCCATGTATTATTAACATGTAATAAAAAGGCAAAACATATATTAATATTTTTCTTATGTGAGTTTTTTGAATGTTATAGAGTAAATCACATTTGTGTAAGCTAATTTAATCTATATTGCTATCTTGTCTTTGGGATTGGGGATTGGTAAGTTGCTGGTGATATTCTTACAATCTGAAGTTCATAATCAGTCCTCACCCGCAGGGGCAGAAAATCCATTGCTGTCTTGGCTGTGCTACCAGAGACTCTGGGGAAGTCAGAATGGAAATCCATTGCTGTCTTGGCTGTGCTACCAGAGACTTTGGGGAAGTCGGAATAGTCACCCATTGGGTCTCTTGTTTTTTCATGTCGTTCATGTCAAGCTTTTCTCTCAACAACCCAACACTTTGAGCTAATAGAGAAGATAATTTTTTGGCTGATACTTTGGCAAGATCTAGGGAATTTTTATTTTGATAGGTCTCCTTCTTATAAAATGCTCAGGGTTATGGATATGGAGTTCTCCTACAAATTGTTATAAAATTAATTTTGATGGCACAGTTCTTACTAAGGGTAATGCTACTTCATGTTTTTTTATCTGAAATTCTTATGGCATTGCTATATATTTTCCCTGATACCTTTCCTATTGGTATAACATCTGTTTTGCACGCTGAACCATTTGCTCTAGCTACAACAAGCTATTCAACTTCAATTTTTTTTTTTAATCTGGAGATTGAAGGAGATTCTAAGCTACTCATCCAAATGATAAGAGGAAATGTAGTATACATTGGAAGAAGATATCCATTAGAGGAGATATTTCACAATTGCTTTCTCAACTATCAAGTTACACTCTACATCATATTTATGGGAGCGATTTTTGTCCCACAAGAATATTTGTCTAAGATTCCGTCTTCCTCTTCGCTTCTCTTTCTCCCTGCAAAATAATATGGAGTAAAAGACCACACCCGGGAGTGTTGGCCAAAGGCCCTTCGATGCCTAAGTTAATTAGGTCGAGTGTTTGTAGAAAAACAATAGCTAACAATAGGATGAAAATTTCTCTAGGGTGGGAACTGGGTGGCCGGAGCCCTGTGTGAGATAGAGAAAGAGTATGGCGGCTAGGGTTTGGGAGAGAGAATTTCTCCAGAGTTTCAGACAGAAGTTTAGACGTACCTCAACCCTTGGTGTGGCCATGTATTTATAGGAGCCTTGGGAGGCTAGGGGTTTCCGAAGAATAATTTCATAGATGGAAAGGAATTATTCTTCCCTGATTTGAAGAGATTGATGTAACTAGGGATTTGAAATCAAATCCCTAGTTAAGGCAAGAATCAGATAATTCCCAATTAAATCAAATAACTCCCGATTAGGTCAAATAATTCCCAAATTGATTGGCTTAATTATTTTACCTAGGATCTATAATATTTTGCTTCCACAATATCTATCGAGATAAACAAATCTGGTAACTAATAATTTATTTAGGACATAATTATGATCACGTATTTGGTTTTGTAATTTTTCTTCTTGGGTTCTTATTTTAGACTAAAATTTGACATATTTGGAAATTGGATGCGTGGAGGTAACATGTTTATGTATTGTTTCTGCATTTGTATAAAAAAATAGCAAGTTAATGAATCATGTTTTATCTCATTATGAGACACCTAAAACCTCTTCAGCTTTGTCAGATTCAGTTCTAATACTTGATAATTCTGTACTACGCAATTTAAAAAATGAAATCACTTGTAACGTTGGACAACCGTCAACCACGATGCCCTTTTGCGGAGATTCTAAGCTACTTATCCAAATGATAAGAGGAAATGTAGTATATATACATTGGAAGATGATATCTATCAGAGGAGATATTTCGTAGTTACTTTCTCAACTATCTAGTTACACTCTACATCATATCTATCAAGATAAACAAATTTGATACTAATAATTTAGAACATTTAGGACATAATTATGATAACATATTTAGTTTTGTCATTTCCATCTTTGGTTATTATTTTAGACAAATTTGACATGTTTGGGAAAAGGATCCGTAGAGGAACCTCCTTTTAGTTGTACAAAGTTGTTATTAGAAAAAAGAAACACAAAAAAATTACCCGGCCAAAGTTTTTTTGCAAGTTGTTGTTTGCTGGGGTTGATTTTTTTTTTTTTTCTTGAAATATCTCATCACCTGCTGCTTGAGAAATTAAATGCTATATGTACGTGTTAGTTAGAAATTAAATTCCTCGTACATATGAAATAATGTCTTGTTGGAAGCTGAAAAATTTATTATGTTCAATTTGTAATCATAGGAGGACTTGTCGGTGTTTTTTAAATGTGTATATCAGTTCTCCTGAGAGGTGTTCAATTTGTAATTATAGGAGGACTTATCAAGTGTTGAGAAGGGTGGTGAGCATACACCTTGGGTTAAAGTGGTGAGCAAAAATGCTTCTTCTAACACTGTAAGTCCCAATTACTACAATATAGCTGTGGTGGATCCATCATCCTAATGCTCCGCACACACCATAAATAATTGGTGGGTGGTCTCAAGTTTAGCTGTATCTTTTGGGTTCTCTCTAAGAATCAATTCTTATTTTGTGAGAGGCCCCCGACACATGAAATCTTGGCTTCGCCACTACCCTCATAATCACCCTTCTCAACACTTGACACGTGTCTATTGACATAATCATAGTTCCATAAACACAAAGCAAAGAGTTAACTTTGATTATGTCAATGGACACGTGTAAAGTGTTGAGAAGGGTGGTGATGATATACACCTTAAGTTAAAGTGGTGAGCAAATATATTTCCAAAATAATCTAGCCCAGCTCTAATTACAACAACTGAGTCATTCTATAGTGAGGACCTTATCTAAAGCATTGATCTAACAGTTAAGATATAGGTTTGATCTTGGTTATGCCCTTGTTAATGTCACAAAGTATCCTGTTGTGACTGAGTAATAAAAGTCACAAAATTAGAGTGGATATTATTTTTCTTTATTGAACTTTATGTCTTGTGTCCATGTATTATTAACATGTAATAAAAAGGAAAAACATATATTAATATTTTTCTTATGTGAGATTTTTGAATGTTAGAGTAAATCACATTTGTGTAAGCTAAACTAATCTATATTGCTATCTTGTCTTTGGGATTGGGGATTGGTAAGTTGCTGGTGATATTCTTACAAGCTGAAGTTCATAATCAGTCCTCACCCGCAGGGGCAGAAAATCCATTGCTGTCTTGGCTGTGCTACCAGAGACTCTGGGGAAGTCGGAATAGTCACCCATTGGGTCTCTTGTTTTTTCATGTCATTCATGTCAAGCTTTTCTCTCAACAACCCAACACTTTGAGCTAATAGAGAAGATAATTTTTTGGCTGATACTTTGGCAAGATCTAGGGAATTTTTATTTTGATAGGCCTCCTTCTTATAAAATGCTCAGAGTTATGGATGGAGTTCTCCTACAAATTGTTATAAAATTAATTTTGATGGCACAGTTCTTACTAATGGCAATGCTACTACATGTTTTGTTATCTGAAATTCTTATGGTATTGCTATATATTTTCCCTGATACCTTTCCTATTGGTATAACATTTGTTTTGCACAATGCTCTAGCTACAACAAGATATTCAATGGGCTATTCGACTTCAACTTTTTTATTTGGAGATTGAAGGAGATTTTAAGCTACTTATCCAAATGATAAGAGGAAATGTAGTATACATTGGAAGAAGATATCTATTAGGGGAGACATTTCGCAGTTGCTTTCTCAACTATCAAGTTACACTCTACATCATATCTATTGAGATAAACAAATTTGGTAACTAATAATTATTTAGGACATAATTATGATCACGTATTTGGTTTTGTAATTTTTCTTCTTGGGTTCTTATTTTAGACTAAAATTTGACATGTTTGGAAATATGATCTCCACAGGTAACATGTTTATGTATATTGTTTCTGCATTTGTATAAAAAATAGCAAGTTAATGAATCACGTTTTTATCTCATTATGAGACAACTAAAACCTCTTCTGCTTTGTCATATTCCGTTCTAATACTTGATAATTCTGTACTATGCAATTTAAAAAATGAAATCACTTGTAACGTTGGACAAGTTGCCAAGTCACAGTGTTCACCCTTTGTAGCCCACCAGGCCACGCTTTTATTTTCCATGCCTACTGAAAGGTACAATAAATCTGCCATGAAAGCCACCCCAGCATTCAATGCCACTGAGCAAGAGATAATGAAAAAAACAAGAGATAATGAGTTTTATTCGTGTGTGGGGTTAGTCTTTATTTTTTATTTTATGGGATGAGGATGGTTACGTGCGCTGTGGTATTATTTTAGGCTACAAAAACTAAGTCACCTAGAACTGTCTCTCGGGACCATTAAATTAATGTTTGTGCAAATTGTTGGACAGCCACAGCTTTTTGCAAGTTGATGTTTGCTGGGTTTGAAATATCTCAACTGTTAGTCAGAGTTTGGATTTCATACTCTCCCTTCCTCAGTTTCGACGTTCTCTTTTGCAAAATGTTGTAATCACAAGAAAGAAGTCGTAACTTTCTTCTTTGGTTCTTATTACAACAAAAAAGAACGTACGTAGAGAAACAAATCTAGTACTAATAATTTAGGACATAATTATGAACACATATTTAGTTTTGTAATTTCCTTCTTTGGTTCTTATTTTGGACTAAAATTTGACATGTTTGAAACAAATTTGTTATTAGAAATTGGATCCAAAGTTTTTTTTGCAAGTTGTTGTTTGCTGGGTTTGAAATATCACCCAGTGCTTGAGAAATTAAATGCTACGTATGTGTTAGTTATAAATTAAATTCCCTTCGTACATATGAAATAATGTCTTGTTGGTAGCTGAAAATTTATTATGTTCAATGTGTAAATATACGAGGATAAAGAGTGGATGGCCTGCAGTCCTGTTAACCCGCTTTTCTCTGCGTGAATCAGTCGATTGCATGCAGAAAACGGACTTGCGCTTGGTCTCTTTCCACTGTAAGTCCCAATTACCACAATATAGCTGTGGTGGATCCATCATCCACCGAATACTCCACACACCATAAATAGTTGGCGGGTGGTCTCAAGTTTAGCTGTATCTTTTGGGGTCTCTCTAAGAATCAATTCTTCTCTTGATTTGAATTTCTTTTCCTCAATTTCGATTTCAACGTTCACTTTGGTCCATGTAGTTCTAGTTCTACTCGTGGGTTCGCGTTGTAAGTTGTAATCACAAGAAAGAAGTTGTAATTTTCTTTTCCTATCACAACAGAAAAGAACGTACGTGTGTTCTTGAAAACCAAAAAAGAAAGAACAGAAGAAGAAGAAAAGATGGCGGAGAAGGTGACAGTAAGCATAAAAGAGTCCACGATGGTGAAGCCAGCAGAGGAGTCGACGCCCCGAGGCTCGCTGTGGCTCTCCAACTTGGACCTAGAATATTCGCGCTATCACACTTCAAATGTTTACTTTTATAGATCAAGCGGTGACGAGAACTTCTTTGACCCAGTAGTGCTCAAGCAAGCCCTCAGCAAGGCCCTTGTGCCCTTCTACCCCATGGCCGGTCGCTACAAGCTCAACGACCAGAATGGCCGTGTGGAGATTGATTGCAATGCGGAGGGAGTGCTCTTTCTTGTAGCGGAGAGCATCTCTGCTGTTGATGATTTTGGTGATTTTGTGCCCACCCCGGATTTTCATGAGCTCATCCCCGGTGTTGATTACGCCGGTGATATATCCTCATATCCCATTTTTGCGTTACAGGTATTTAATAATTATCATCCAAGGTCTCATTTTATATATTTTGTCACACAATAATGAAAAATTCCATGAGTAGAATTATTTAATATTGAAGGCATGGCATTTATACCCGTTCAGAATGAATGGCAAGCTGTTTGTGGACGGTGCATATTGAGTTTGGAAACGATTTGTAAGATGATAACAATGTTTTAGAGAGTTTTCACCTTCAAACCTTAAACCACATAAAACATTGAATATTCAACAGAAAGTTTGAATGGAAACTCAAAAATTTCGATTTCTTTTAGGACTTATATATTACTAATTATATTATTGTTCATCCCATCATAATTGATGGCCGCCTTAAGTATACGATATTATAAAACTTGAAGGATAGCATCTGCCCTTTACCTCAGATCTGCTTACCAGATTTTGAGGTACGGTGTGCTACTTAGTATTTATAGAACTCATATAAGGATATCAATTAATTTTGGTGGGACACTCTTGTGGATCTACTCCGCATTGTATTTCAGCAATCTGAACCGTCTATCCTTTATGTATTAATTCAAAGATCATCTATGCGAAAAATCACGTAAACCAATTGACCACTCAACTAATGATTGTCACTTTAGTGTTTTTTTGAAGTATCATATTGGTCTATTAAATTGGTCATAACTAGATGTCTTAATGGTTTTCAATTGTCTATGAATGAAAACTTGATAAAATACACGGTTTGGATCGTTAAAATAAAATTAGTTGAGGACCCTACAAGTTTGTCTACCAAATAAAATTATTTGAGGGATCCTGAATATATATATTATAATATATATGATTCTGGATTTTACTGTCTACATATATATATATATATATATACAGGTCACGTACTTCAAATGTGGTGGAGTGTCAATTGGTGTTTCCATGGACCACCGCGTAGCAGATGGATTTGCTGCTCTCCACTTCGTGAATACATGGTCTGCTATTGCTCGTGGTGATGTCACAAAGATTAATCCACCCTTCATGGACAGGACCATACTTCGTGCCCGAAACCCACCTCAGCCTGCATTCTACCACATCGAATACGAAACTTGTGCAGAAAAGGAATTAGTTTATGATCTGCAAAAAACTACAAATATTACTGCGTCCACGTTTAGATTGACGCGGGAGCAACTCAACATCTTGAAATCCAAGTCTAAGGAAGATGCTGGGAACAATAGTAATCCAATCAACTATACCACATTTGAGATGTTGGCAGGTCACATTTGGAGATGTGTTTGCAAGGCACGTAAACTTCCTGATGATCAAAAGACCAAACTACGCATTCCCACTGATGGACGGTCCAGATTGCAACCCCCACTCCCCGCTGGTTTCTTCGGCAATGTCACTTTTAGAACTGCGCACATTGCTGCAGCAAGGGATATCCAGTCGAAACCAACGTGGTATGCTGCAAGTTGTATTCACAATGCTTTGGCGCGGATGGACAACGATTATCTTAGATCAGCCCTTGACCATCTTGAGCTTCAAACTCCTTGTCTTTCCCAACCTCCTGTCGGGCCTCCTCCGATTTGGTGCCCGCATCTTCAAATAAACGCTTGGATCAGGCTGCCGATTCATGATGCTGATTTTGGTTGGGGTCGACCCATTTTCATGGGGCCTGGTCGTGCGTATCCATTGGATGGGATGTCATTGTTATTACCAAGTGCAACTAATGATGGGAGTTTATCACTGATCATTACTCTGCAATCTGAGCACATGAAATCATTTTCTGAGTTGTTGTATGACATATAAGACGGTGAGTCGGAGAAATTTGGTCCTGTCCAGTTTGAATCGCTGTCATTCTCTTCATCTTTAAGGTAGTTCGAATTTGAAGTTGTGTATTGGTTTTTTTATGTTGCTTGATTGAGTATTGTAAGCTTTGTTTCCAAGGTAATAAATGTACTCGTGCTTGTGGTGGACTTATTGGTCTTTTTCTTTAAGAAATAGCATATTTACTTATTAGGAATGAGTACGAGAGGAAAGTGAATAATTCCAATTTCTGATTTTCCTTTTTATTTTTTTAAACATTAAAAAAAATGTGGGTTTCACTTTAAAATATGTAATTCAATATCTTCAAAACTAGGAATTAGATCAATTAAGGGAGGATAGTTGATACAATTTTTATTCCTTACTTCCCCTATTTCTAAGTTTCCTAATTTCTTAATTCGCTCATTCCAAACAAGTAAGCATGTTATCCATTAGAATAAGATGCCTATGAAATGGAGGAATGGGAAAATCCTTTGAGGTCCCTTACAAAAACTATTACCGTGAAATGGTTTTTTATTTTTTATTTTTATTATTTAATAATTATTATAAAAGAGATATTGTAAACTATTCTAATATACGAACAGGGAGATCAAACTCAAGTGCAAGGGGGAAGGCACATTGCCCAAAATTATTTTAAATAAACTTAAATACATTGTTTTTTAATTTTTAAAAGGAAGCCTCAACAGTCATATAATCAATTAACATAGCCTCGACAGTCATATATATTATATATATATATTTTGCCTCCTTTGCTAATTTATTTGTTAATTTCCTTGGATTAAATTGGTTGTTTTAATTGGTTTTGTGAGATTTGTGAAGGAATTGTGAAATATGAGAAATTAAAGTGAAAAGGAAGATGAAGATTGGAGATTAATTAAAAAGAAGCCAAGTCATTCCTTTTGTCGCAAGGAGTGTTGTCAAATTTCCTAGTTCAAGACGGGCTCACAGAGCATATATAAGAGGATTGTACAATCATTGGTTGCTACTATAAACTGGCCTTTTAAAAAAAATTATATATTGCCATATCAGTGATGAATGGGTTCGACTAAGCCAATATGTTTCCTCAAATCAAGTGGGTTCCTGAAATTGGTACTTAGGTGGAATGGGTAAATTTAAACTCTAATCAAGTAGACTTGTGACAACAATACCACTCAAATAATCCAACAACATATATGACTAGTCAACTACTAGTCATAGACCTATGAACAAGCAATCCAGAACCTAGATTCACAACAAATCAATTATCAGCACCTGCAAACCTAGAAGATAACTATGTGACAACCTAGGCACTCAGAAGGACCTGTCAATCTAGGCATTCCTTGTGCTAAAAACAACTAAAGCTGGAAGTGTGTGAACATTCATCAAATCCATGCATAGAGAAAATACAAGTTATGACTAGTCATGTAATCAAGAATACCACACTAGAGAATTGTTCATTAGAAATCCAGCATTCATCAAGCATCAACAAAGAAGACATGGTGACTTAGAAACTTACCACTGGGAAAAACTGAGAGTCATCAATTCAACCAGGCAATCCATTAAGTTAAGAAGGTTCTTACAGAAAAAGTAATCACAAGCTCAAGCAATCCTAAGTCTATTTAGGAAATGAGCACTAACTCCCTGTGCAACCTTCTTCTCCAACTTAGTTTTCATGTAAGTGGCAGCTCCATTAACTTCTTCACTCCATGGCACTGGTGACTCAACTCCATATCTAACATACATGATGAAATAAAAATTCTGAGATGAAAGGGTCAATTCATTCAAGAAACCATACTTTTGAAGAAATCAACCAAGAATTTGATCTAAACTAAAAAAGATGACTAGTCATAATGAACCCAGATGCAAATTGTAGAAGATGACTAGTCATAAATGAATCCAAATGCAGATTTTAAAAGACACAGCATATTTGAAAGAATAATTTTCAAAATCTCATAATGAAAACTTAGACCTCACCAAGTAGCACTACTACAAAAAACGAAATAGACGACGGGGATCCACCGTCGTTGTCATGCTTTGAAAACCGTCGTTAAATCGACCGCCGTCTTTTTGGGTGTCAAATTACGACGGCTTTTCACCGTCGTTGTTTATCTGTAAAGACGACGGTTTTTAAAGAAAATCGTCGTTGTTTGGAGGTAAAGATCGTTAATTATAGGAGGAAAGACGACGGTTTTTAATAAAACCGTCGTGTATTGTAGGTTAAGATGACGGTTTTTTATGAAAACCGTCATCTTTACATATAATAGACGACCCTTTTTTTTAAAAACCGTCATATTTACTTTACAATAGACGACCATTTTTTTAAAAAAAACCGTCATCTTTACATATAATAGACGACCTTTTTTAAAAAAATCGTCATCTTTACATATAATAGACGACCCTTTTTATAAAAACCGTCGTTAATTATCTGTAAAGACCATGATTTATAATGAAAACCGTCGTCTAATAAGTTCCCAAACTGCTACATTTTAGTTCTTTTTTATTTCATATGATGCTATACAACAATTTTAACTGGAAAACCAACCATAATGCTTTATTAATGAATATATACACTCAAAAATAGTTTCTTTCATAAAACTTGAAGATTCAAACATAAGTCCTACCAATTAAGTAGTACAATCTTTTCCTAACAAGACCTACGTACTCCTAATCCAAGCCTTCGTCATCCAAACAGACAAATGATGCACAACTGAAGTCTCCTCCATCATCCCTGTAAATAAATCAAAATGACAAAGAGAGAAAAAAAGCTAAGATTATAAACATATAAAATTAGGTGGAAGAGAAATTTTACCATTGGACCATATTTCCATAGAAAACTTGTAAAATGAGCATAAAAAAGACCATCGAGAACCTGCAAAAGGAAAAATATATAAAGAAAATGATGGTGAAAAGAGAAGGTAACAAATTTTGAACAACAAAAAAACATATGACTCGCATAGAAAACCTGCAAAAGAAAAAGTTATAAATCTGCAAGCTTCCTCCTCATCTCCTGAGAACCAAATCAGAAAATCTAAAAAGAAACCATAAATAAAAAAAAATATGTAAACAAACCAGACAAATCAAGAGAGACAGAAAATCTGAAATCAGGGAGACGAAGAACATACCAGAAACGCAAAGAGACTAATCCAGAATTCACTAGCAAAATATAGAAGGATATTGAGAGATTAGGTCACTTTCAAATCAAACCTTTCATGAGAGTGTTTTAGAGAGCTCAAGAGGGTTTCAAGGAGGAAGAGGTTTTCAGAGACGGGGGAAGATCTGAAAATTTGTCGAGTGCGAATTCACTTAAGCGGCCTTTTTTTAGCGTGTTTTAAAAGACGACGCTTGTTAATGAGATATAAGGTTTTCAAAGACGGGGGAAAATTTGAAAATTTGTCGAGCGCGAATTCACTTAAGCGGCCTTTTTTTAGCGTGTTTTAAAAGACGACGCTTTTTAAAAAAAACCGTCATCTTTACATATAATAGACGACCCTTTTTTTAAAAAAACCGTCATCTTTACATATAATAGACGACCCTTTTTTAAAAAAAACCGTCATCTTTACATATAATAGACGACCCTTTTTTAAAAAAAACCGTCATCTTTACTTCACAATAGACGACCATTTTTTACAAAAAAGGGTCATCTTTACATATAATAGACGACCCTTTTTTAAAAAAAACCGTCATCTTTACTTCACAATAGACGACCATTTTTTACAAAAAAGGGTCATCTTTACATATAATAGACGACCCTTTTTTAAAAAAAACCGTCGTCTTTACATATAATAGATGACCATTTTTAAAGAAAAACCGTCATCTTTACATATAATAGACGACAGTTTTTTCAAAACAACCATGTCTTTACTAAAAAAAGGACACTTGATTTTTAAAAGACGACGCTTGTCATATCTGCTATCGTCGTTTTTTGGTCAGATTTTAACTCTGAAGAAAACCTTTTTAATAAGACGACGCTTTTTTATTTGTGTGCGTCGTTATAAAAAAATATTCAATAGTACCTCCGTTTTTTAGTTGTTTAAGTCACTTATCCACGACGGTTTTTTTTGTTACCGTCGTCTTTTTAAACACGACGACGGTTTTTTCTTCTACCGTCGTCTTTTTCTGGTCGTCTTTTTCACTTTTTGTAGTAGTGTAGAGAATGCAAAGTAGAAGTTTTACTCTGAAATATTCACAATGGGTGGAGTAAGTTTCAAAGATATGAAATATAGATTCAATCAAGGAAAAGATCCATTTCTTCAAGAAACCATTCTTGAATAAATTAATCTAAGAATCTAATCTATATCTAAAAGATGTAGTATATGAAACTCCTAGATGCATATTTCAAAATTCAAAGCATATTTCAAAAATTATTTGAAAATCTCATTTTGGAAACCTTACCTCACACATCTTGAAAATGCAAGCTCTCAGAGCAAGAGATAATGAAAAAACAAGAGATAATGAGATTTTATTCGTGTGTGGGGTTATTCTTTATTTTTTACTTTATGGGATGAGGATGGTTACGTGCGCTGTGGTATTATTTTAGGCTAGAACTGTCTCTCGGGACCATTAAATTAATGTTGTGCAAATTGTTGGACAACCACAGCTTTTTGCAAGTTGTTGTTTGCTGGGTTTGAAATATCTCAACTGTTTGAGAAATTAAATGCTACGTGTTAGTCAGAAATTCTTCTAAGACTTGGATTTCATACTCTCCCTTCCTCAGTTTCAACGTTGACTTTTGCTCCATGTAGTTCTAGTTGTACTCGTGGGTTTGCATTGTAAGTTGTAATCACAAGAAAGAAGTTGGGTTTAGGGTTCAGTTCTAGTTGTTGTTTGATGGGCATGGTTCAGTTTGGACCTGTTTTAGCCTTAAATTAGAACCAATTCGGTACTATTCATCCGGTTCGATTCAGTTCAATTTTAATAAAAAAATTTCAAAAACTGTCCAGTTTGGTTTTGAAACGGATTATAAAAATTATTTTTAAAGACAATTTTCAACTGAAATTTTATTTTTTTGACTTGAAAATTAACAAGTTATTCAATTTCATATAAAAATAAATATTAAAGCTAGAAAAGAGAGATATTTTGAAATTGAACTTGGATAAATATTCGTTATGAGATTAAAAATATAGCATTGAATATAAATAAATATTGAAATTATATATTTTTTAATTTGACCGGTTCGGTTCGACTCAATCTAGTTTTTGAAGACATAGAACTGGAACCAAAATCGGTCCAAACCGGTCCAGTTCGGTTTTTAATTGGTTGTTGACTTTTTGGTCAACTCGGTTTTTTTGGGGTTTGGTTCGGTAAGGTTTGGCTTGAATTTCCAGTTCTCCGGTTTGAATGCCCTCCCCTATTTAGGACATAATTATGATCAAATATTTAGTTTTGTAATTTCCTTCTTTGGTTCTTATTTTAGACTAACATTTGACATGTTTGTAAATAGGATCCGTAGAGGAACCTCCTTTCAGTTGTACAAATTTGTTATTAGAAAACAGAAACACAAAAAAATTGCCCAGCCAAAGTTTTTTTCCAAGTTGTTGTTTGCTGGGTTTGAATTTTTTTTTTTTGGGACAAAGGTTTGAAATATCTCATCACCCGCTGCTTGAGAAATTAAACTATACGTACGTGTTAGTTAGAAATTAAATTCCTCCTCCTACATATGAAATAATGTCTTGTTGGTAGCTGAAAAATTTATTATGTTCAATTTGTAATCATAGGAGGACTTGTCGGTGTTTTTTAAACGTGTATTTCAGTTCTCCTGGGAGGTGTTTAATTTGTAATTATAAGAGGACCTGTTAAATGTTGAGAAGGACGGTGAGCATACACCTTGAGTTAAAGTAGTGAGCAAAAATGCTTCACCTAAGACTGTAAGTCTCAAAACTACAACATAGCTGTGGTGGATCCATCATCCACCTAATGCTCCACACACCATAAATAATTGGTGGGTGGTCTCAAGTTTGGCTGTATCTTTTGGGTTATCTCTAAGAATCAATTCTTCTCTTGATTTGGATTTCTTTTCCTCAATTTCGATTTCACTTTTGGTCCATGTAGTTCTAGTTCTACTTGTGGGTTTGCGTTGTAAGTTGTAATCACAAGAAGTTGTAATTTTCTTTTCTTATTACAACAAAAAAAGAGCGTACTTGTGTTCTTGAAAACCAAAAAAGAAAGAACAGAAGAAGAAGAAAAGATGGCGGAGAAGGTGACAGTGAGCATAAAAGAGTCCACGATGGTGAAGCCAGCAGAGGAGTCGACGCCCCGAGGCTCGCTGTGGCTCTCCAACTTGGACCTACAATATTCACCCTACCACACGTCAAATGTTTACTTTTACAGATCAAGTAGTGATGAGAACTTCTTTGACCTAGTAGTGCTCAAGCAAGCCCTCAGCAAGGCCCTTGTGCTCTTCTACCCCATGGCCGGTCGCTACAAGCTCAACGACCAGAATGGCCGTATGGAGATTGATTGCAATGCGGAGGGAGTGCTCTTTGTTGTAGCGGAGAGCATCTCTGCCATAGATGATTTTGGTGATTTTGTGCTCAACCCCAATCTTCGTGAGCTCATCCCTGGTGTTGGTTACGCTGGTGGGATATCCTCATTTCCCATTTTTGCGTTACAGGTATTTAATAATTATCATCCGAGGTCTCATTTATATATTTGGTCACGCAATAATGAAAAATTCCATGAGTAGAATTATTTAATGTTGAAGGCATGGCATTTATCATTGTTCAGAATGAATGGCAAGCTGTTTGTGGACGGTTCATATTGAGTTTGGAAACGATTTGTAAGATGATAACAATGTTTTAGAGAGTTTTCACCTTCAAACCTTAAACCACATAAAACATTGAATATTCAACAGAAAGTTTGAATGGAAACTCAAAATTTTCGATTTCTTTTAGGACTTCTATATTACTAAGGTAATGTTTGAGAGTGCTCCTAGAAGGGCAAAAAGCTCTTTTGACAGCGTTTGGCAGAAACGTTTAGAAGCGCTTCCTGGAGAAGCACTTGCTATGTGTTTCTTCAGGAAGCACTCCCAAGTGCTTTTCCACGAAGCACTTTAATTTTTTATTATGAAAATTCAAGATTTTTATAATAAAAGCGCTTTTGTTAGAAGCGCTTATGAGCAAAAGTACTTTATAGAGAAGCAACCCCAAACGAGCCCTAATTATATTATTGTTCATTCCATCATAATTGATGGCCCCTTAAGTATACGATATTATAAAACTTGAAGGATAGCATCTGCCCTTTACCTCAGATCTGTTTACCAGATTTTGAGGTACGGTGTGCAACTTAGTATATATAGAACTCATATAAGGATCAATTAAAATTTTGAGGGATACTCTTGTGGATCGCATTGTATTTCAGTAATCCAAGCCGTCTATCTTTTATGTATTAATTGAAAGATCATCTATGCGAAAAATCACATAAATCATTTGACCACTCAATTAATGGGTGTCACTTTAGTGTTTTTTTTGAAGTATCATATTCGTCATAAGTTCATAACTAGATGTCTTAATGGTTTCAATTGTCTATGAATGAAAACTTGATAAAATACACGGTTTGGATATTGTTAAAATAAAATTAGTCGAGGACCCTACAAGTTGTCTACCAAATAAAATTATTTGAGAGATCCTGAATAGAAACAAACTATATATATTATAATCTATATGATTCTGGATTTTAATGTCTACATATATATGCAGGTGACGTACTTCAAATGTGGTGGAGTGTCACTTGGTGTTTCCATGGACCACCGCGTAGCAGATGGATTTTCTGCTCTCCACTTTGTGAATACATGGTCTGCTATTGCTCGTGGTGATGTAACAAAGATTAATCCACCCTTCATGGACAGGACCATACTTCGTGCCCGAAACCCACCTCAGCCTGCATTCCACCACATCGAATTCGAAACTAGTGCAGAAAAGGAATTAGTTTATGATCTGCAAAAAACTACTAATGTTACTGCGTCCACTTTTAGATTGACGCGGGAGCAGCTCAACATCTTGAAATCCAAGTCTAAGGAAGATGCTGGGAACAATAGTAATCCAATCAACTATACGACATTTGAGATGTTGGCAGGCCACATTTGGAGATGTGTTTGCAAGGCACGTAAACTTCCTGATGATCAAAACACCAAACTACGCATTCCCACTGATGGACGGTCCAGATTGAAACCCCCACTCCCCGCTGGTTTCTTCGGCAATGTCAGTTTTAGAACTGCGCACATTGCTGCAGCAAGGGATATCCAGTCGAAACCAACGTGGTATGCTGCAAGTTGTATTCACAATGCTTTGGCGCGGATGGACAACGATTATCTTAGATCAGCCCTTGACTATCTTGATCTTGAGCTTCAAACTCCTTGTCTTTCCCAACCTCCTGTCGGGCCTCGTCCGATTTGGAGCCCGCATCTTCAAATAAACACTTGGATGAGGCTGCCGATTTATGATGCTGATTTTGGTTGGGGTCGACCCATTTTCATGGGGCCTGGTCGTGCATATCCATGGGATGGGATGGCATTGTTATTGCCAAGTGCAACTAATGATGGGAGTTTATCGCTGATTATTAGTCTGCAATCTGAGCACATGAAATCATTTCCTGAGTTGTTGTACGACATATAAGGAGGCGAGTCGAAGAAATTTGGTCCTGTCCAGTTTGAATCGCTGTCATTCTCTTCATCTTTAAGGTAGTCGAATTTGAAGTTGTGTATTGGTTTTTTTATGTTGCTTGATTGAGTATTGTAAGCTTTGTTTCCAAGGTAATAAATGTACTCGTGCTTTGATTGAGTACTGTAAGCTTTGTTTCCAAGAATGATTACTCATTTACTATAACAACTAAACACCACACACCCACACCCGCCCGCCCCGCCCGCGCCACCCCCCTTTCCTTTCTCTCTATAGTCCTTGAAAAACCCCAACGAGATGGAAATCTTTTCAAAAGAAAAATAGTACACAACAGAAACACACAATTTAACTAACAAATAAAAATGAATAAATGAGATTTAAAAAAAATATATAATAAATACATAAATGGAATTTGGATTGTGTCCCTAAGTCTAAAAGATATTGTAACAAGAACCTTCCATTCCATTCTTTTTTATGTCTTTGTTGTTCATCCAACAACCCTTTTTTTACTTTTACTTTTTCTTCTTTTGTGTTTTTTTCAATCATGGGTGAACTTATTAGAAGAACTTTCACCTGCATGAAAACTAGTTCTAGAATTTGGTTTTTAACTAGGTCTTCTTCTCAGACCCAGAACTGCATTTCTTTTTTACTGGTTTCTGGTTAATTTTAAAAAATTAAATTAAATTAAATTAAAAACTCCCCACCTCCATGGTTTCAACTATAGTAACTAACTAGTAATTATTAGAACAAAGGAGAAGACACAAGGGGGAAAATGATAGTAAAAAAAAAAAAAAATTACAAACGGAAGTAAGAAGGGTTGAAAAGGGACAACAAAACCCAACAACTAAATACCTATCTGGTTCTCTACTCTGTATTTTTTTTTTTTTTTTGCAACAAGTTCTTTTTTTATGTTGCTTGATTTACTTGTCCACAATACTTGCTGTGTTTTATTGTTAGTATTCTTAATTCTCTTTCTCATGCAAAAAAGAATATCGAATGAGGGGTTTCCAAGCCTAAGTAGATGACAATTGTGTTTTGGGAGAATTTCATTTAGACACCCTGAGGTTTGGCATAATTACAGTCAGACCCCACAGGTTTGATTTATTACAGTCAACCCCTTTAATCTGGGGAAGAGGGAGAGAGAGAGGTGTTGGTGGCTCTGTTCGTTGGGTTGGTGGCTTGGGATGAGGGGAAGGGATGATTGGGATTTAATTTTTGTTCTTTAACTTTAATCTTATATTTATGTTTTTAAGATTCAAATGACAATCTTGCCCTTTGACTGCAACTAGTGTAAGTCAACGTCTGTTAAAACAAATTTATTTTGAGTGTAGGCTAGGGAATTAATGGTGGCAAGGGTGTGAGCAGTGACGGATCCAGAAATTTTTCAGGAGAAGTGCAATATTTAAAAGGGTGAAAGCTCTTAAAAAATTATTTCAAATGCTCTTAATCTAACCAAAATCAATACCAATTAATCTAATCAAAATCAATCTCTATTAATCTAACAAAAATCAATCTCAATTAATCTAATCAAAATGCATATCATTTAAATAAATGAATCATAATTGATCATCCCTCGAGTCGGGCACAGCCACTTTTTGCTTAAGTTTTCTACTGATCATACAAATATAGAGAGCTAAATCAAAAAAATAAAAATAAAAATAACATTTAGAAAAACTCTGAAGACCATTTAAAGACTACAGTGTGCCCCTTGTAGACTTAAAAGAAATATCCGAAAAGCCTTAAATTAAATTAATAAATAAATCCGAAGAGCCTTTTGCTACTGAAGAAGAAAAACAAAACCAGACCTTGTTGTTGGGTTTGCTTTGCCTTTGCTGAACAAGAAAAGTAAAAACAAGATATTTGTATTTTTTATTTAGAAATTTGTTTGATATCAGCACATTAGTGCAGAGATTGCTGCGAGTACACCGAGCCCTCTCAAGCCAAAATTCTAATTCCTGGTTGATTAATTAGTAATTACATTTGAACAGTGGATGGCAGTAAGGGTTTAAGGCTTCTAAACTTGGATTGGACTATCGTCTTCCATAGAAGGTAAGGCTTTTTATTCACTATGCTGTTTCTTTTTGGTTTTTTTTTTACCCTGATCCAAAACGATGTCGTTTTGGCTAGGGCTTTTTATAAAAAAAATTAGGTTGCGCAGTGAGCTGTTGGCGTAGCAAACTGAAAAAACCTCTTTGAGGCATTAGGATGAGCACATGGCAAGCACACTAACCAAGGGGCAGTTTCCAACTTATTCCATGGCTTTTTCGGCAAGGGAGGTGCAGTTGCACCTCCTTGCTCTTCTGTGGGTCAACCATTGGGTGTGAGATACCTAACATGAAGATAACTAGGCTAGGTGGAATTTTATTTTGAGTGTAGTTGTCATACCTGAATTTGTGCTTTAGTTTATTTTATTTTGGTTATGGTTGTTTGTGCACGGATGAGTTTTTCCTATTTTATTTTAATTCTATAAATTAAATATTGTTCATCCAAAAAAATTTTGGTTTCAACCAAAGACTAATAATCTGTCCAAATTGGAATCAAGCATATCTTCACAAAACCACCCTTTGCCATAAAAGATCAATGCTATGAAAACCTTGTTTGTGCAAAAATCCTCATGAGGAGAATATTCGCTTTGTGATTCTTCAACCTTTGATCTTCCTTCTCTCTCTTCCTCGATTCCTATAAAAAGACTAGAGTAAATAGGCCACACCCGAGGGGTGTTGCCCAAAGGCCCTCCGATGTCTAAGTTAGTTTGATTGAACCTAGGTGAAACTATAGCTAAAAAGGGTACGAAGATTTCTCTAGGTGAGAACCGTGTGGCTGGAGCCGTACGGAGAGTGGAGAGTGGAGAGTGGAGAGGTCGGTGGCAAGGGTGTTGCCATTGGCTAGGGAGAGAGAGGGAGAGAGGGAGAGAGCTTCAGGTATTTTTCTAGGGTTTTAGAAGTACTTTGAATGATAAATGAAGCCATCTATTTATAGGAGCCTCGGATGCTAGGGTTTCGTAGAGAATAAAACTCTTATTAGGAAGGAGTTTATTCTTTCCCCAAATTATAGAGATCGAGTCCATTTAGGGATCTGATTGGGATCCAAATCTCCTAATTTGATGATGATTATATCTCCTTATTAGGACAATATCTAAATTAATGATATTATCTTATTAAATAAAGATAATATCCTATAATTAAGATATTATCCCTATTAATTAATTGGCCAAATAAATTGGTTCAATTAATTAATTTAAGGGATATTCTTCTTTTCCACGTGGCGTGCTATGATTGGAGACGAAAATATTTGCTCCCAAAAACCTAATACCATATTAACACACAGATTCAGGCCTCTTGTTTGTAAAATACCACCCTATAATCTGCAGAAGCAAAATATCGAGCCATGGCAGCCACTTGTTTGGAATTAACTTGTTTGCGTTATATATGGCAAAATTTGGGGTTAAAACAAGACAAGCCAATTTCGTTACATTATTGTGACAATCAAGCTGCGCTCCACATAGTTGCAAATCCTGTTTTCCATGAACACACGAAGCATATTGAAACCTCTAATTAATAATTAAAGAAAAGATGGTCGACGTGTGCACTTATTTTTTTTTATGAACAAAAGTTTAAAGGGAGAGGAGGCTACCCCATAGTCGATGTGTACACTTAGTAACCAAGTCTCAAGTGCTTTTTATAAATGAAGTAGACAACTGCTTCTAAGTAAGGTTACCTCAGCTAGTGAATGAACTGACCCTAGGCCTGTACTAAGTACACAATATCAGGTCTCTTAATCTGCCCACTAATCTCCTATATCTTGTGGGATCATCTAATAAATCACCATTTGTGGGAGTGAGTTTCAAGTGTTGCTCCATAGGGAATTTATCAGGGCATGCCCAAAGACCTGCATCATGTTTAAAATCAAGTGCATATTTCCGTTGTGAAATAAAAATGCCCTTTTGTGATCTTGATACTTCTATGCCCAGAAAATATTTTAAGTCACCAAGATCTTTGATACGGAAATGCTTGAGTAGCAAGGCTTTGAGAAGTTGCATCTCTTGTAGATTATTGCCTGTAAGAAGTATGCCATCCACATAAATCAAAATTGCAGTAAAGGAATTACCACGAACCTTCGTAAATAGAGAATAGTCTGCTCCTGATTGCTGAAACCCAGCCTTTTGTATTGCAGTTGAAAATTTAGAAAACTATTGCTGAGAGGCTTGTTTCAAACCGTACAAAGATTTGTTGAGCCGACACACTATGTTCTCCCCCTGTCGACAAAGTCTAGGAAGAGGAACCATGTACACTTCTTGCTCCAAATCTCCATGAAGAAAGGTGTTTTGAACATCAAGTTGATGAATAAACCAATTGCAAGAGGCTGCTACGGATAAGATGCAACGAACAATGGTGAGTTTAGCAGTGGGTGAGGAAGGTCTCAAAATAGTCAACACTAGCCACTTAAGTGTACCCTTTCGCAACAAGGCGAGCTTTGTATCTTTCGATGGTCCCATCAGAGTGATACTTAATCTTGTAAACCCATTTACATCCAATGGGTTTTTGACTGACAGGTAAGGGAACAAGACTCTAAGTATTGTTGTGTTGCAAGGCATCTAATTCAACTTTCATTGCTTGCTGCCAAAGAGGATCTTGAGCACCTAGTGTAATCATCAACAATGGTGAGAAAGTAACGTGCCCCAGAATGAGATTTAATTTTGTGGGGATCCCAAATATCACGACGTAACAAGGCAAAAGGCACATTCTAGATATGGAACTTAATGGAAAAGGTAATCGTGTCTATTTTGCAATGGGACAAACATCACAATTATTCTCAAAACAAACAGTATGAGAAGGAAGCAGGGATGACCAAGACGTTGTTTACCCAAACCAATCATCCTTCCCGTAGCCAAGTCCTGCAACACAAAAAAGTCAGGAAAAAGAATGACACAACAATTTGAGGATTTGGTTACTTTGCTGCCAGACATCAAATTAAGGCGGAATGAAGGAACACTAAGAAAATTATCCAAAGTGATATTTTTGTCAAACAGTATTCAGTGGGTAAATTAACTGAGGCATGGAAGAAATATGTGTTTAAGTGAAAAGAGAAGAGTTGGATGTGATGTCATCCGTTGCACCACTATCCAAAATCTATGTATTAGAAGATACATAATTAATTGATGGGAACTCACAAAGAAACCGACCGGATGCACTTGCAAATTCATTGCCATTATCTGATTTTTTAAATTTTACCATGGATATAGCTGCTATAAGTTGTTGACATTGGGATCCCGAGCCTCTGTATTTAGAGTCTATGTATTTACCCGCATTTCGCTTAATCTTAGTCGTTGTAATAATCTAACGACCTATAACATGACACGTCAACTACTATGAATTTAGTTTTATTTTATGTGATCCATCATATTATTTGAACAGCTTAAAGTGCAGTTTTGCCCTTCTAGTAATATTAAAAACCCAACAATTGTAACTTCCCCCATCGACTACCCACCTCCCTCGGATCCCGAGCCTCTGCATTTAGAGTCTACGCATTTATCCGCATTTCGCTTAATCTTAGTCATCACACGTCAACTACTTTTTTTTTTTTTTTATACGAGAAAGAAAATTACAAGACAAATCCCCTTGGGCAAGAGTGCCCAAAGAGGTCGAAATAAAAGGGGGAGCAGACTGATAATGGCAAGCCAGACTCCCAGAAAATCTGAGAAGACAACCTCTGACCCATCTTTGCAACCGCATCGGCCGTGAAGTTAGCCTCCACAAAAACATGTTTATGAGATCCATCATATTATTTTAACAGCTTAAAGTGCAATTTTGCCCTTCTAGTAATATTTGAAATTTAAATAAAATAAAATTAAAAAACCAAATCCAGCAATTGTAACTTCCCCTATTTACCATCCACTTCCCTCAGATCCTGAGCCATCTTGGTGTCTTTGTTATGGTTGAACTTGAATTTCTCTAATCTGGACTATATTGGAAGTGGCTGTCTTGGTAGCTACCTGCCAGGAATTACACTTTAGTACGTGTTCTGCTTGACTGGGGGATCACCTGTAAGCTATTCTTATGAGCTTAAGACATCAAGGTGTCTCTGAGCATTTGTTGAGGTTTTCATATGATGAACAATCTGGGTTCTGCCTAGTTCAACTGTTCTGAATCGAATTTGTAACGACAGAAAGCTGAGTTCTGCTTTATTCTTCTGAGCTGAATCGCATTTGCAATGAGAGAAATCTCATTTTCTTGTTGGTGAGATGCTTCTTTGAGCTGGGTTGAAGTCAGAAGTCTGAGTTCTGCTTGTTTTCTTGGAGCTGGATTGCTCTTGCAAGCTTGCTAGCTTGATTACTTCTAAATTTGAAGGCTTTTGATATTGTGTGATCTTTGATTTTTGTCAGTTTGACTGAGAGTTTTTTGGTTGTTTGTTTTTGTTGGTTTGATATGGATGTCTCCTCTCCAGTTCATATCCTCTTATATTTATAGGAAATATGCATGATGATAAATATCTGAATAATATTTGTTGGAAAGTATTCGCTCAAGCAGATAAGGGAGTAGTAATTGTTTTGACAAAAGTAGCCAATATCAAGAGCCAGCTATGGTGATCAGTTTTGGCTATTTGTCAATTCCCTTGAATGCCTCCTGTTCGTCCCTTATAAATTGGGATTAAATGTCTTCCTGATGAAACCACATGGGTATTGACGAAAAAAACTCAGCCTGTTTTCCTAGAAGTCAATGGCTATAGAAAGTGATTTCTACTTTTACCTTTCTAGCTTCAAGGTTGCCAGTTTGGCTTTGAGTTAGTCACCAACGGTGGTGATCAATTCTCAAAAAAATGTAAACCGGAAATTGGGTAAAATCTAAACCAATTAATCTTGGGTCTTAGATTAAATCACCATTGGCGGTAATTAAAATCCATCATGTAAAAATTACTTTGGGTAATTGGTTAATTTATTGTACCCCTCCTACTTTGGGATTATGGGCTATTGTAAGTGTATACATTTTGTGATTTTCTTTTGGCTTCCCTTGACAATTTTGTAATAGGACAATTATTGTACTTTTCCAAGCTCTAATTTAGATTAGAATTTTTTCTCTAGGTGTTCTTATTTGGCTACAATCTGATGGATAATCAATGTGTTTGACAAAGGTAATTTATGCATTGCATCATATTGTATTCACTAAATTTCTTAAGATTATGACTAGTTATTTTTCTTTCGTATGACTAGTCATCATTTGCATCAGTAGGATTTCCAGCTCACTGGTTTCCAGCTGGATCCTAACCAACTTTTTTGTCATATTCTGCGAATTCTCTCTGCTGCCATGTGTACTTTCTGACCTATGAATTTTTGGGGAAAAGCCAAAGAATTCCTCATTTGGCAGCTGTCTCCTTTGCATAGGAAGTTTTGGGAAGTTTTCTTTGTAACTTTCTCTTCTTCTTCCTCAAGAGAAAACCATCACATTTTTTCATCTAAAAGTTTTCCAAATTTATTTTTCGAAAACTGCTTTTGAAATATGAAATCTGCATCTAGCTAGATCAAACACTCTCTCATATATATCTAGGTCAGATTCAAGATTGATTTCTTCAAGAGTATGGTTTCTTGAAGAAATTGGTCATTTTTCCTTTGAATCCAAATTTTGGTTTCTGTCTGAGTTTGAGCTGGCTAGCTGGTGCCATGGGATAAAGAGCTGAATAAGGAGCTGCCATTGCAATGAAGGACTAAGCTGATGGTTTTGCTAAGTTGGAGAAGAAGATTGCATAAAGGAGGTATAGCTCATCTTCCTAAATAGATATAGGATTTTTTGAGCTTGCTTGTGTTTCTTTGTAAGAATCTTTTTTGCTTAGTGGATTGCCTGGTTGGTTGATGGACCCAATTTTTCCCAGTGGTGGGTTTCTGGGTGAACAATTTCTGGTTTGCATCTCTGTAATTTTCTGGGTTTGTGTTCTTGATAGTTGACTAGTCATCACATGATGTTCATGTATTTCTAGGTTTGTGTTCGTGCGGTTGACTAGTCATCATTATATGTTGTTTGGTGTTTACTTGATTATGATGCCTTCACACACTTTTACCATAGTTGTTGCTAGAACAGGAGATGCCTAGATTGACGAGTCCTTATGAGTGCCTAGGTTGTCACTAGTAATCTTCTAGGCTTGCAGGTACAAATTGGTATGCTCTGTGTGTGTGTGTGTGTGTTCTTGGTTATGGTTATTTATTGTTGTGTTTTGTTTGAGTATCGAGTAATTTTACCCATCGTTACCTAAGTACCAATTTCAGCTATTCTCCATTTTTGGCAAATAGAGCCCATAATTCGTTGTGAAAATAGCCCAATAATTGACTTGGCTGGTGTTCAGAAATTAGGCCCAAACACCACGTATTTCAGATATGGGTCAGGATCTAGTGAGAACAACTATATGAGAACCTTATATGAGAACACCGTTGGATATAATCCAACGACTTTGTGAAAAGCAATTGTACGTGAAACGGTTGTACTAGAATGAGTCCCTCAACTTGTTCTCTCTCCTCTCTCCTTCCTAAATAGCTGTTCAACTTTTTCACGCTCCCTCCCAATTTTTTCACGCTCCCTCACTTTTTTTTCTTTTTTTTTTCCAGACCCCCTCTTGTTCCTCTCAATACCTTCTCCTATTTTCTTTGGTCATAATCGATACATTTCTCTCGAACTCCCCCTCTCCTCTTTCTCTGCCCTCTCAATTTCTCTCCTTTCAAACTCTTTCTCTGTGTTGCTCTCTCAGTTTCTCTGCGTCGTCGTCGTCGTCGTCGTCTTTCTCATGCTCTCTCTCTCTCTCTCTCTCTCTCTCTCTCTCTCTCTCTCTCTCTCACACAATTCAAAAATCGAGGTCCAAAAACCCTATTTACTGCTCTCATTTGATATCTCTTTCATTTTCCTCTTCGTTGTGTCCCTCTACCTGTGTCGTCCCTCCTACCGTTCTCTCGGTTGAAACGCCCAAAATCCCCATGTTGCTAGAACACCCAAGCCCTAATATCTGAGATCTCTTTAAGAGGGTAAAATATTTTCGTACTCTCATAATATATTTTGCATTTTCTATTGCATTCACTTAGTGTTGAGGATACAATCTTGGTAAACCAAAATAATTTATTTAATTTTTGGTTATTTTGACTTCTGTATTTGATGTTTTGCACATCTGATTTGGGCGTATGTGTGCGTGCTTACTTGATGTAAAATGGTTTGAAAATTGCTCTTTGGTTTGCGAGATGAATTTATACTAGTCTTTTACTGTATTTTTCGTAGTTTTCGCACCTTGCATGGGTCCAAACAGATAGGAAGTCAGGAGGACTTGGTGATTTGAACTATCCATTGATCTCTGATGTCACCAAATCAATTTCAAAATCCTACGGTGTGCTGATCCCAGATCAGGTATGAGATTTAATTATAGTTGGTTCTGAATTTAGTGAATAAGAAACTTGTGGGAGACTCAATGATGTTATAATCTGGATTACTTAGAAGTTTGGAACATGATTGTGTCTCCCTGCGAGATTGAGAGATTGAGTGATTGAAGTCTATATCTCTGTTATTTCATTTTGCTTTGCCATTTCTGGTTTTTTTTATTTTTTGTTAGTATGTGGATCAATGTGTTTGTCTTTTTTGTTTATTGTTATCTGGGTTCATTTTATAGAAGAAACAACATTGTCCTTTTACTTCATTTTTTGGAATATGCCATTGTTATTTAACTCTGCATTTGTTAGCTTTGAAATTTATATGTCTTTGATAGTTGGATTCATCCCAGTACACTTATTCTTGGCATTGGGGGTCCTTAATTCTCTGTTTTGGTCTTAATTCTTCATTTGGGTATGATCTAGTGGAATAATTCTGCAACTTGATCAACCCCATTGAATTATTTGACTTTCTGTTGGGTTTGACTTCTTTTTGCTGATGTATCTCGGCTTCATTGTGCTGAATTCGGGTTATTTTCTTGCCTTTTTATTCAGAAGGAGCATATGATTTAAGACTCTGCTCTTGTGTTGCTATTGGCAGAGTTTTATTTAACTTGGAGTTGGAACTCAAAGCATTAAGAATTTGTGATTTTGACACTTTTCTTCTCATCTTAATAAACAAAAACCAATCCGAGAATTTTGCAATGCAAATGTTTGAGTTTATTGTTTTTAAGATTGAAGTTCGTTAATTATGTTTATTTTGAGTTCAGCTCTTCTCTGGAATTTTAAGTTCTTGATTGCCTTGTTTCAGCTACTTGATGCATAAAAAAATTTGGAAAATTTTATTTTTATCCAAATTCTATTACTTGGAGGAGGTATACAATGTACGTACATGCTACTTGGTCCTCCAATATAATCTTGACATTTGTCTCAGTTTTCCTATGTTATTTCTACATCTTAATAAACCCTATTCTTTGTTTACTCATGAGTTCAGAGAAAATCCTCAATTTGGTCTACTTTCTTATTTTTGGCTTCAGGGTTTTACCAGAATTGGCTTCTTCATACTTTTCCTGCCTTAATTTCATTTTACTTTTATTAATGAAGTATTGCGGTATCGGTTTATCTATAATCACTTCCCAAGTTTACAAGAGGAGGTAATTAATTGCCACTAAAGTTCTTATTTAAGGTTTGATAGGATTGCTGTATAACTTAAATGTAATTTAAAAGGAGGTAATTACTGCCTTGCTTAAGTGGCACTCTGACACTAAACCACCTTAGCTATGTTTTGTTCTTTCTTCTTGCCAGCACATTATAGGAAGAACAGATGTTGATATTTTGACCGGGGTCGGCGTTAAGGAATCTCAAGACTTCAAGGAGGTTCTGGAAAAAAGGTTACATGCAAAAAGGGAGATTACATTTGAGACACCATTATTTGGGTCAAAAACATTTTTGATATATGTGGAGCCTGTCTTCAGCAAGGAAGGAGAGACATTTGGTAAAAATTACTTGGGGATGGATGTAACTGATCAGATGTTTGCATTTTGTATGTTTCAGAGTTCAATTCAAGACTTTTCTTTTGATCACTAAAGGGTATTTGTGTTTCTTCTGCACAAACAACAGGCGAGGAAAAGAGAAAAGATGGCAAAGCTTAGGGAGAAAATCGCCGTCCAAAAAGCGAAGGAACTTATAGTAATTTTATGTATATTTTTATAATTATAAATTATAAATTTTACAAATAATGCAATAAAATAATAGAGAAATGACACAAGTTAGAATCTCAATGCTGCAACATCACTTGTTTGCCACCAAAATATGTTCGTAAAAGCTTTAAAAGGATTCACTAGAGCTTCAACATCGCTTCATTTACCATTCAATAAAGCTTCATAATATAATTTTTATTTTTTTACTAAGAAGTCTTCATTAGTATTTTCATGAATTTTTTAAGATGAACTCAAAAGACGTAGAAAGTGTCACATTGAGTTTGTAGAATTTTTGTGTGTGTATTTTTATTCTATTTCATGAATTATTATGATTTTTGGAAGTTAAAGCATTCAAAAATAGTAATAAACGAAAGAGAATGACACATGGTAACGCTTGATGGGTGCATCGTCAGCTTTTCCAATGGGTGTCAGTATTTTGTAGCTTTACGTGTCATTAATGTTTTATTTTTGTGAGTTTATCTTAATAAAATCAAGAAAAATCATTAAAATATCAGGAAAATACACCGAAAATTTCTATGAATTCCTTGCGACATGATCTTCGACTCTTATGTGTGAAAATTGAAAATTGAAAGTGTTAAATTCGAAGTAATAATTAGAGGAAGAGTTATAGTTATGAAGATTAGTGATCTTTAACTTAGTGTTATTGTTAGTATGAAAGCAAATTTGAGTTTGAGAAATTATTTGAATTTTTCTCTAACTCAAATTTATATTTTACAATTGAAAATATGAAGAAAATATCGCAAGGACTTTGTGATATTTTTTGGTGAATTTTTCAGATTTTTTATGAATATATTATGATTTTTAGAAGTTAAAATATTGGAAAATTGAAATAAATGGAAGATAATGACACATGGCAGCAGATGATGGGTGCGTTGTCAGCTTTTCCAATGGATGTTAGTATCTCATAGCTCCACATGTCATTCATGTTTTATTTTTGTGAGTTTATCTTATAAAATTCAAGAAAAATCATTAAAAAAATCTGAAAAATACATCGAAAATTTCTACAAATTCCTTGCGACATTATCTTCGACTCTATTGCGTGAAAATCAAAATTTGACTTTGGAAAATTCGAAGTAATAATTGGAGGAAGAGTTACAGTTATGAAGACTAGTGATCTTTAACATAGTGTTATTGTTAGTATGGAAGCAAACTTGACTTTGAGAAATTATTTGAATTTTTCTCTTAGTTAAAATTATATTTTAAGTCTCAAAAGATGTAGGAAATGTCGCAAGGAGTCCGGGGTATTTTTTGGTGAATTTTTCAGATTTATTATGAATTTATTATGATTTTTGGAAGTCAAAATATTGGAAAATAGTAATAAATGGAAGAGAATGACACATGGCAGCGCCTGATGGGTGCGTCGTCAGCTTTTCCAACGGGTGTCAGTATCTTGTAGCGCCACGTGTTATTAATGTTCATCTTTGTGAGTTTATCTTAAAAAATTCACGAAAAATATTTAAAAAATCAGAAAAATACACCGAAAATTTCTACGAATTCCTTGCAACATTATCTTCAACTCTAATAAGTGAAAATCAAAATTTGACTTTCAAAAAATTGAAGTTATAATTGGAGGAAGTGTTGTAGTGAGGAAGAGTAATGATCTTCAACTTAGTGTTATAGGTAGTATATGAAAAAACTTAAGTTTGAGAAATTATTTGAATTTTTTATTTGTCAAATTTATATTTTACAACTGAAAAGATGAAGAAAATGTCGCAAGGAGTTTGTGGCATTTTTCGGTGAATGTTTCGGATTTTTTATGAATTAATTATGATTTTTGGAAGTCAAAACATTGTAAAAATAGTAATAAATGGAAGAGAATGACACATGGCAGCGTCTGATGGCTGGGTCATCAGCTTTTCCAACAGGTGTCAGTATCTCGTAGCGTCATGTGTCATTAATATTTCATTTTTGTGAGTTTATCTTAAAAAATTCACGAAAAATCATTAAAAAATCAGAAAAATACACCGAAAATTTCTACAAATTCCTTGTAACATTATTTTCGACTTTGATGCAAGAAAATCAAAATTTAACATTGGGAAATTTGAATTAATAATTGGGGGAAGAGTTATAGTCATGAAGACTAGTGATCTTCAACTTAATGTTATTGTTAGTAGGGAAGCACGCTTGACTTTGTGAAATTATTTGAATTTTTCTCTTAGTAAAAATTAAATTTTAAGTCTCAAAAGATGTTGGAAATGTCACAAGGAGTCCGGGGTATTTTTTGGTGAATTTTTCAGGTTTATTATGAATTTATTATGATTTTTGGAAGTCAAAATAATGGAAAATAGTAATAAATGGAAGATAGTGACACATGGCAGCAGCTGATGGGTGTGTCGTCAGCTTTTCCTGCAGGTGTCGGTATCTCATAGCACCACGTGTCATTAATGTTTCATTTTTGTGAGTTTATCTTTAAAAAATCACGAAAAATTATTAAAAAATCAGAAAAATACACCAAAAATTTCTACAAATTCCTTGCGACATTATCTTCGACTCTATTGCGTGAAAATCAAAATTTGACTTTGGGAAATTCAAAGTAATAATTGGAGAAAGAGTTATAGTTATGAAGACTAGTGATCTTTAACATAGTGTTATTGTTAGTATGGAAGCAAACTTGACTTTGTGAAATTGTTTGAATTTTTTTCTAAGTCAAAATTATATTTTAAGTCTTTAAAGATGTTGGAAATGTCGCAAGGAGTCCGGGGTATTTTTTGGTGAATTTTTCATATTTATTATGATTTTTGGAATTCCAAAATATTGGAAAATGGTAATAAATGGAAAAGAATGACACATGGCAGCGCCTGGTGGGTGCTTCATTAGCTTTTCCAACGGGTGTCAGTATCTCATAGCGCCACGTGTCATTAATGTTTCATTTTTCTTAGTTTATATTAAAAAAATCACGAAAAATCATTAAAAAATCAGAAAAATACACCGAAAATTTCTACAAATTCCTTGCAACATTATCCTCGACTCTAACATGTGAAAATCAAAATTTGACGTTGGGAAATTTGAAGTAATAATTGGAGGAAGAGTTGTAGTAATGAAGATTAATGATTTTCAACTTAGTGTTATTGTTAGTTTGGAAGCAAACTTGACTTTGTGAAATTGTTTGAATTTTTCTCTTAGTCAAAATTATATTTTAACTCTCAAAAGATGTTGGAAATGTCATAAGGAGTGCGGGGTCTTTTTTAGTGAAAATTTCAAATTTATTATGATTTTTGGAATTCAAAATATTGAAAAATAGTAATAAATAATAGAGAATGACACATGGCAGTGCCTGATGGGTGCATCGTCAGCTTTTTCAATGGGTGTTAATATCTCATAGCGCCACGTGTCATTAATATTTCATTTTTGTGAGTTTATCATAAAAAATTCAAGAAAATTCATTATAAAAATCAGAAAAATACACCAAACGTTTCTAAAAATTCCTTGTAACATTATCTTCGACTCTAATGCAAAAAAAAAAATCAAAATGTAACATTGGGGAATTTGAAGTAATAATTGGGGGAAGAGTTATAGTGATGAAGAGTGATCTTAACTTAGTGTTATTGTTATTAATGAAGCAAACTTGAATTAATTGTTTGGAATTTGTTTAAAATCAAACATTTAGCGCATCATAATCGAAGATAATGTCGCATGGAATTTGTAGAAATTAAGGATGGATTTTTTTGATTTTTTAATTAATAGTTTGTGAATTTTTAAAGATAAACATATATAATTTGAAACTCCGATGACATGTGGCGCTACGCAAAATGATGCTCGTTAGAAACACTGATGACGCACTCTTCCAAAAACCATAGTATTTCATTAAATAGCAGAAAAATACACACACCAAAAAATTCTACAAACTTAATGTGAAACTTTCTACGCCATTTGAGTTATCTTAAAACATTCATAAAAGTGCTAATGAAGACTTCTTAGTCAAAAAAATAAAAATAATATTATGAAGCTTTAGTGAATAATAAATGAAGCGATGTTGAAGCTCTAGTGAATCCTTTTGAAGTGTTTACGAAAGATATTTTGGTGGCAAACAAGTAATGATGTGGCATTGCAATTCTAACTTGTATCATTTCTCTATTATTTGTAAAATTTATAATTTTTAAAAATTATAAAAATATGATGTTGAAGCTCTAGTGAATCCTTTGGATTTGTTTACGACATATATTTTATTGTGAATTTTAATACTGACGTTTATCCATAGAAATTGATCGATTACAGGACTGTACTCGCCTCTGTGAAACATAATTCACACCCAAATTCCATTTTATACCTGCAACATACACCGTTTACATAAGATATACTGAAACCATTATGAAAACATTAAGATACAGACCTGATACCCATATCCATACCACTCACACTATCATCAACACATTAAGAAACATAAATGATATCTACTCACACTATTGTCAACACATTAAGATACAAATGAACATCTCATGACACAAATGATACATACTCAAACTATTAACAACACATTCAGATACATAAGTGATACCTACTCACACTATTATCAACACATTCAGATACATAAGTGATACCTACTCACACTATTATCAACACATTAAAGTACATAAATGATACCTACTAACACTATTGTGAACACATTAAGAACCAAAAATGATATCTACTAATATTATTGTCAACACATTAAGATACAGAAATGATACCTACTAACACTATTGTCAATACATTAAGATACATAAATTATACATACTTACACTATTATCAACACATTAAGGTACACAAATGATACCTACTCAAACTATTAACAACACATTCAGATACATAAGTGATACCTACTCACACTATTATCTACACATTAAAGGACATAAATGATACCTACTAACACTATTGTGAATACATTAAGATACATAAATGATATATACTCACACTATTATCAACACATTAAAGTACACAATACAAATAAAACCAAGCTGCTAAAATTCCAATATTAAACCCAAGAAAAAAAGTCACAATTTAACATTTAGAGGAATACTCAACAAAAAATGCAGAAGTGCCAAACGCATTAAAGCAATTTTTTTATAAAAAAAAAAATATTTGATTACTTTCACAGCAATCATGAAATCAATCCTCGTCCAATCGCAAAGGCAACCAAAGCTTTAAACCAAGGCTGCACAAATTAAACAAACACAATACAAATCAAACTAAGCTCCTAAAATTCCCAAATTAAATAGCTGAAATTAAAATATGCTGCACATATTAAATATATCTCCTTGCAAAATTCCCTTGTGCTTTAGCTTAGCTCTAGTTGTGAGAGGTGGAAATGGAATAATGGTTGCCCTTGTTTTGAATAAAAGGGGAGGCAGAGGGGTGAGGAACATGAAAAAAGAAAGAAAGATGAAGTAAAGTTACCCCATATACAGCTTGAAATGATACATAAATGACCCATTATCCCCATAGACAGCCTGAAATATGCAACAAACATGATACACAATGATGTCAGGATAGAAAAAAGTTTCTCACGTAAGAGGTGGTTTCTCAAGGTCCTGAATTTTAAACAAAATTGGAAGGGACATTGACATTCAAAAGTATCATTAACAGAGATGTGGCATATGTGTCGTAGGGTGCATAACCATATCCATGATGATACATAAATGACCCATTAACCCCATAGACAGCCTGAAATATGCCATAAGAATGACACACAATGATGCCAGGATAGAAAAAAGTTTCTCATGTAAGAGGTGGTTTATCAATGTCCTGAATTTTAAACCAAATTGGAAGGGGCATTAAAAAATACATACAAAGAACAAAGCTGATATTCAAAAGTAAATTCAAGATAGATGTTGCATATGTGTCGTAGGGTGCATGATGATCAATAAATGACCCATTATCCTCATAGATAGCCTGAAATACGCAACAAGCATGATACACTAAGTTGAAGATCATTACACTTCCTTTAATTATTACTTCAAATTTAGGTTTTCACGATCCCTAGTTGAAGATAATGTTGCAACGAGTTTGAAGAAATTCTCAGTGTATTTATGACTTTTTATAAAAAATTTGGGAAATTTTTAAGGTTAACACATAAAATTGAAACTCTAATGACACATGCCGCTCACAAGAATGACACATGTCGCTCACAAGAATGACACCTGTCAGAAGCACTAACAACACACCATTCAAGTGCTGCCACTTGTCATTCTCTTCCGTTTATTACTATTTTTGAATTATTTAACATCCAAAAATCATAATAATTCATTAAATAGCAGAAAAAGACATAAAAAAAGAAAAAAAAATCTAAAAGCTTCTTGTGACACTTGCTACATCTTTGGGGTTTATCTTTTTTAAAATTAATTGTAGAGAGGATATAACAATAGTGGGTTCACATATAATGTAGAATTGGTTAAGAAGTGGGAATTACCCCACATCTAAAGGCCACCAAGATTAATATCAATGGCTAGAGACATCATTCCTCCAGCTTTAAAAGAACAAACCTGATGTAGACAGCTTTGGCAACAACAAAAAAACCAAAACATAAGGCTCTTATCTTCATCAGGTATTTAATGCAACAGCGAAACAATTCTTTCCATACCTGTAATGGCACTTCACTCTTTGTCACATATCACACCTCAAGGAACCATTCCAACAAGCAGGGCAGCAGAAAATTTTCTCCATTTACACAAGGTTGGCCATCCATTCAACAGTTAAGAATGTAAACAATATAAACAATGAGCAAACACAAAGAACTAGGGATGCACTTTCCATAACTAAATTCTTTCATTGTGGAGAATTAAAAAGCACATATATAACCTTATAGTGAAGGATACATATGTTGTAACCCCAGCACCAAACTGATCCATCATTTGCCATCACACAAGTAAAGTCAGAACAGACATATAAAGCTGCAAATCTCCTGAGAAAATTGTCAATAGCTTAGCAAAATATAATGCATGGATTTTGAAGTGAAGCACATGCACCAGACCAGCAGCTACTGTAAAAGATATCCTTGCACTTGTAAGTCTAAGTTGTTTTTTCTGCATTGATTTGGAAACAAGATTGTAAGGTGGATCTTAGGGGAGAGTCACAACTATCTGCTTAGGATGGGAAAGGAGATTCTTCACTAGAAATCTAGAACAACAAAACATAAAAACTCAGAAGAAAGTAATTATTAAAAGAGATAAGAGAAATTGGAAAGTTAGAAATGGATAGAAAGCAAGAAAAAAAAAAAAGACTATCGCAAGGAGAAATGTTATGCTACCTCTTGCTCAACCCTCGAGGGATAGGTCCAAGCCACCTTTTAGCTTGGTTAGCCAAAGGATATGTTGTAGCAAGAGCAGCTTGCCACAAGCATTCTCCACGAAACATATTGGCCCACTGTTTTTTGACAGAAGATATTTGTGCCGACTCTGAGACAGTGACTCGAATGAAAATTTCTATTAGGAGATGATCAAGAAGCTTTCCAAATGAATTATCAACTGACATTAGAGTTCTGCGATTTGAGAACCAAAAACATGAAAAGTTACTTCAACAAGAAAATCAACAATAAAACAAGGTCATAGTTTATGGTTCTGAACAAATACAACATTTTCCAAAGCACTGAAATTTCCAAACACTAGAATAAATCCTTATCTTTGTGCAACACCAACATGCCATCTAAGAATCAAAGACTGAATAAACTCACAACAATCATTTGAACAATTCTAAATGCCCATTTCATAATGGAATTTTCACTTTTTTGAGAACCCAAATAGTAGTAAAAACATCAAAATTTGACTACAAGCTAAAACTCACAAACAAGAGCAAGACTGTGGTAAGCACCAACAGCATAATAACCCAAAAGCGATTAAGGTAGAAAAGACTATTTCCACGTCTTGTGTAGATCTGAACCCTTAAAGCCCCAAATTAACCCAAATCCACCATAAACACCATTGATTTGTAAGGATCCCATTAAAAGTCCCAAAATGGATTAATAAATAAATTTCAACAAATCTATACCCTAAACTATAAACCCATCATTCACCCATTTCAGCCCCAGAAATTTTTAGGTTGACAAAAACATGTTTAGATTTAAGGATGCTGACAATTAAATAAGAAGAGCTTGATCAGTGAGATATAGATGAACTTGCCGAAGACGACGTCATAGGAAGTGGGAAAACGGATGTGACCGTAGAGGTAGTCAGAACTGCTGGATGAGGCTGACGACGATGATCGGGACTTTGCAAACGAGCACTCTGTCTCTAAGACGGCCATTGACGATGGCTTTGAGAATTCCAAAGCTAGAGTTGTATTTGTATTTGGGCAGAGAGAGAAGAAGAAAGGGAAGTAAGAGAGAAAGGGGGTTTTATTTGTACAAGGTCTGCATCAAAATGAAAGATATACCAAAAGAGAAGCTGAGAGAGCAAGACAGTCAAGATAATTTTCATGTCAGAAAAAAAAAATGTAGGGGACAAGCCAACAAAAGAAACACGCCCAATTTAATTTAATTTAATTATAAAAAAAAAGATAAATACTGCACACGTTTCCTATTAGAAATAGAACTCTTCCCGAAGCTGGCAGAGCAAGAAAAATGGGAAAAGAGCTAGACTTTAAATTGAACTAGACTTCTATGAAGTGCTCTGAGACTATCGCGATTCATTTATATTTATTAAATTCTCTAGCTTTTGGACTTGTGAAAACAAACCCAAACCCGACATTATCCGCAACAACATAAGACTTGAAGTTCCTACCTTTTCTCGGCAACGAAATGGAATTTCTGCCTAAATTGACAGAAATGATGCGCACGGACGTTGAATTTGGGTTTTCTCCTTCGACGGGAAAGGCATATGAACGAGAAAGACGAGAGGGACAGATCGAGATTAGGGAAACTGAGAGGGCAGAGAAAGAGAGAGGGAGTTCTGAGGAGAAAGGTATCGATTCTAACCAAGGAAAATAGGAAATGGTATTGAGAGGAGAATTTGGGAACAAGAAACTCTGAAAAATAAAGGCGCGATTAGAAAGAAAGGCGCGATTGAGACACGCAGCAGGACACAAGGGCTAAGGGGAAGTGTAGCGTACCCATTTGTATTGTAAGCTTGCTTTTTCTCCTCAGCCGTTCAGATAATTTAGATGGCTGGGATTGATTCTCATATAAGATTCTCATTTTAGCGTTCTCACCTGATCCGAGTCGTTCAGATATTTGACAACTCCCAAAATGTTTCAAGCCTCGTTAAACAGGGTCGAGTTTGGATTTTCCCCAAGTAATTGGACCGGGGCACTGACACTGACTGGTTAGTCAAGTGCATGCAAGCGTTATGGGATAAGTCCTAAGTTTTGTGTAACTTTCTCGAAGAAGAAAAAAACGCACGACCACATTTTATAGCAGCTGAAGTGTGCATGCCCTCTCATTTAAAATAGCCAAATATGTTTATATTCCTTTAATTACCTTTTTTGAATATTAATTAACGTAAATTCATGAAAGATAATTTAAGCAATATAAACACAACTAACTATTTTTAATTACATGACATATACGCATCAGCTGCCACATAATGTAGTTAACTAAGAGGACCAATAAGCTACCATACTTTTTTTTTTTAGTACAAGTGATTAGGGGAGAGGGACTTACACATTAATATTCATTTGGCGCCTCAGGATTTCGAATCCCTACCCAAATGGGCAATGGAGGAGCCAGAAATATTTTACAGAGGGGGCACCTCATATATTAAAATTTATTTTCTTTATAGTGACATTTTAATTAATTTTTTACTTGACACAAAATTCATAAATTTAATTACTATACTCTATTATTTTACATATCACATTCACTATCTACTCATCATTGATATTAGCAAAAGATGTTGCATGGACTTAGTTAAATATACACACTAAAAAAATTCACTTTGTAGTTTATTACTACAATCAAAGTCAAAATAAGACAAAGAGAGTATGAGTAGTAATAATAGTGAAAAAGGGAGAGAAGAAAAACATAAAAGGCACTTTGAAGTTTGATAAAAGATGTGTAATTGTGTTAAGATACTCAAGGTCTCAAGAACGTTGAGAGGAGGCATAGGACCCCCAGGGCCTTAGCTCCTCCGCCCCTGCTCATGGGAAGAGATGTAAAAACACAACCAACTAAGCTACACCCCACTGACATAAGCTACCATAGTAAATGAGAGGAAATCAAATGCTGCATCTAATTGTGTTTGAAATATTAAATTAAAATTCCAACAACACTTATTCATGGAATTACACACTCCAAAAAAAACTTATATATTTTGTCTGTCCCCTTATGATGATAGTGTATCATGATCCGTCATACGGTTCGGCAGGAAATCAAATACTGCATCTAATTGTGTTTGAAATATTAAATTAAAATTCCAACAACACTTATTCATGGAATTACACACTCCAAAAAAAACTTATATATTTTGTCTGTCCCCTTATGATGATAGTGTATCATGATCCGTCATACGGTTCGGCTTGAGCATCCAAACTTAAGGAGCAAGCATTGCGTACACATTGGCTGCACAACAAAATAAAACCACTCATGTTTAAAATTTAATTTACAAAACAATCACCCTTTTTTTGTGAACAATCACAATTTTTATCTATATATACAAAGCAAAAGGCAGAGAATTGTGAAACATTCAAAATACCAGATAATGCCCTTGGTTAATGCAAACATTAAGAATTGAAATTATTAATTAAATGAGGATAATATGGTAAATTCAAATTTTTTCATATTTAAAAAAATTAAAATTAAAAGAAAAATCATATTATGGATCCTATTTTTATGGAACACAACTACTCATTACTTTTTTTAATTCTAAAATAAATTTTAAAATTTTTAAAAAAACCTCTTGCAGGCGCGGAAGCACGTTGTGCATGTGAACCAGTTATTGCTCAAGAATTTAAAAGATATTAGCCTCTTTGCACGTGCTTCCGCGCCTGTGAGAGGCTTTTTAATTTTATTTTAGAATTAAAAAAAGATAATGGGTAATTTTTTTCCATAAAAATAGGATTCATTATTTGATTTTTCTTTTAATTTTAATTTTTTTAAATATGAAAAAGTGTGAATTTACCATATTATCCTCATTTAATTAATAATTTCAATTCTTAATATTTGCATTAACCAATGACATTTTCTGGTATTTTGAATGTTTCACTATTCTCTGACTTATGCTTTATATATATATATATATAGATAAGAACAGGGACTAGATGGGATAATTTTTTATAATTTTTATTTAGGGTTTACTCGTGAAATACCCCATAAACTTGTACCTAATTTTCAATTAGCCCCCTATTCTTTTTTTTTTAGAAAATTAAGGATATGAACTTTTCTTTTTCGCCAATTTCCCCCCTCCGTCTAAATCGACAACATTTCATCCAATTTGCCGTTAAATGTGAGGGTAAAATAGTCATTTTGTATGTGAAAAATAAATAAAAAATGAGAAATAAAATAAAAACTGAAAACTCTCTCTCTCTCTCTCTCTCTCTCTCTCTCTCTCTCTCCTTCTTCTCCTTCTTCTTCTTCTTCTTTTTCTTCTTCTTTCTTCCCTCTGTCTCTGTCTTCTTCTCTGTGGCTGTTTCCATCTATGGCCATTAAGTCGTGAAGTACCCAACCCATAATAAGTTCATCCATATAGTACCCAACCCAATACCCATATAACAACAGCAACTTATTTAAAGAAAAAAGAACCCAAATCAACCCAATTCCAACCACACAACGACTTAAAAACAATTATATACCCAACCCATATAACAACAGCAGCTTATTTGGAGAAAGAAAAAGGAAACCTTGAGAGCTGCGTACGAAAAACCCCAACCAAATGAATCTGACCGTCGACAACGGCGATGGTGCGATGAAGCTGGGTGCGGGTATGGCAGGTGAGTTCTTCTCTTCCTTCTTCCTTCTTCCTTCTTTCTTCTTCCTTCCTCTTCTTCTTCTGTTTTGGTTGGCTAAATGATACCCAAAAACCTAGCCTCTCTCGACATAGGCAGCCTGGGTTGCTGCTTCAATGTTTTTTTTTTTTGGGGGTCAATTTTCTTCTTTTTCTTCAATCTTTTTCTAAAAAATAATTTTTTAAAATGATTTAACTGAAAATTGGATGAAATGTTGGGAATTTAGACGGCAGGGGGGAAATTGGAGAAAAAAAAAGTTCATATCCTTAATTTTCTAAAAAAAAAGAATTGGGGGCTAATTGAAAATTAGGTACAAGTTTAAGGGGCAAATCACTAGTATACCCTTTTTATTTATTTAATAATTTGTAATTACTGTTTTGCCATTACTATATCAACTCATTTGTAAATACTGTTTTTAATGCAAACAATGACACTTTTTTTTTTTTCCTGAGTATGTATGTAACCACTTCCGAGACAAGGCTTTTTCTTCTCCTTTTAAATCTGAGTATGTATGTAACCATCTCTTTTAGCTTTCTAATGTGATATTGAACCCAACGGATTTCCGCATACGATGTCGCATTAGATGCAAGCTCATAAATCCAACCAACACTGCTCTCTCTCTCTCTCTCTCTCTCTCTCTCTCTCTCTCTCTCTCTCTCTCACATCTTAAGACTAATTATGGCTGATAATAATGCCGCCCAATAGAACAACCCAAACAACCAAGTGGGAGTTGCCAGTATTCGTCATCATCTGCTGTGGCACCCCGATTCTTGTCGTCAGGTTAGTCTTCTTGATAGTCCGCGGCATTGTCACGGAGGCCAAAATAAAACCCGAAGACCCCAAGTTTCGCCTCCACTCCGCCACCGTGTCCCTCATCAACGCTTCTGCCTCCAAATTCACCGCCAAGTGGGATGTCACGCTGGTCGCTGTCAACCCCAACCACATGCTTGCTGTCTCCTCTCACAGTCTGCAGGCCACGATCTTGTATGAAACGGGCGACAGCGACCAGGCCAAAGCCAGAGTCTTGCTGGCAGCAAAGCCGGAGGCCCCCAGCTTTGAGCACCAACACTGAGACCACTCATAGATTCTAAATCAAAACCCTGTCAGGCCACGTAGGCGGTGACGTGGCAAAAAAATTTCTCAAAAGGAAGAGGTTGTGAAGCAGTGGCGGAGCCAGGAATCTTACCACTCGGGGTCTTAGTGTAAAAGTGGGAAAAAATATTGAAAATGAAATCATAGTAATTTCATTCATAATTCATAACGGAAACAACATTACAAGCTATAATTGTCCACAATGAAGTTTCATATTTTAAAAACGTAGCATTATAGCTTCATTTTCAATACAAGCAAAAATATCTCTCTCAATATAAACAATCAAGCTATCACTCAATCATTGATCTCCCATTTCATTCCGAAGTGGACCCTTAACAATATTCATGACAGAAAATGCCCTCTCAACTGAAGCAGTTGCAACCGGTAAAACTAAAGACAATGTAATGAGCAAATACACATAATTGAATATTTGATGCATCCTTGTCTCCACCATTTTTTTTGCAAGATCACCAACCCCTTCCAATTGAGAGAAATCACTACTGGAACGCAGATAATGAATATAAATCTCAAGTTGATCTTCAAGTGCCAAACAATCCTCATCCGAAAAGTTTTGAGGATAAAATTAAGCAAGACGAAGTAACTTTGGTTTATCAAAAGCTACAAATGAATTTTTCGGACTCAAACATGCCAAACAAATAAGCAACTCGGTATTTACCTCATTAAAGCGATCTTCTAACTCCGTAATTTGCTCATCAATGACATAAATGAAGAGCTCCACACGATAATGATGACGATTTGTCTTTATTGGAGCATTACGCCTTGACCTCCCTGAAAGTATAAATGCCACTTCCATGTTAGGAACATCAATATGATGTTTGTCACAAAAAGAAGATGCTTCATTAACCAATGCATCGAACCCATTATTCCTCATCCAATATAGCTTTTCCTTGCATGATTTCACTAAAGCCACTGCATTCACAATTTCTTGATCTTTCCTTTGCAATGCTTGTGACACATCATTTGTGAGCCCCAATATGACTTTCATCAAGAAAAGGTGAAACACAAACTCAAAAGTGCGTATATCTCTCATTAACTTATTTGCTTCACCTGCACTATCATTGGGATTATCATCAATAACCATTTGAAGCACATGAACCACTGATGAAAACATAGATATGATGCTAATCAAGGTACCATAGTGTGAGTTCCATCGTGTGTCACCGGCACGTTTGAGACTTGTTTCTTGATTTAAGCCTCGCCTCGTTATAAGACAATCATTTTCAAATGCTATCACAAGCTCTTCTTGGAGTTGCCCTCTAAGTAAATCACGCCGCTTACAAGATGTTCCAACATAATTAACCACACTATTAGCCGTTGCAAAAAAAGAGGCAATGTCTATATTTTTCTTTGCCACGGCAACAAGAGCTAGTTGAAGTTGATGAGCAAAGCAATGAACATAATATGCACAAGGTTGTCCTCTCAATATCTTTCTTTTAAGGCCATTCAACTCACCTCTCATATTGCTAGCACCATCATAACCTTGTCCCCATAGCTTGGAAAGGCTCAAACCGTTGCGAGAAAAGAATGTGTCAATAGCATCCTTTAGTGAACTTGAAGTAGTGTCGGTAACATGTTGGATGCCCACAAATCTTTCAATTACATGCCCCTTGTCATCCACATAATGCAACACCATAGCCATTTGCTCTTTCACCGACACATCACGTGCTTCATCCACCAATATTGAAAAGAATCTATCTTTTATACCATCCATGATAGAATCAAGTTGTTTGTGCCTAATAAATCACGGCCATAAAGCTGGCCGAAGGGACCTCCCTCGGCCTTAGCACCCATTCATGAACAGAATCACGGCGTTTTGTTTGCCTCAAAACAAAGGGAAATTGCGAAGGCATAGTCATCTCGGCCTTACAACCACGGTATCATCAAGCCGAGGCCGAAGGACAAAGGGATCACGGCCAAAGATATTATAGTCAAATCGTCACATGGCAGCAGGGTCCCACACTTCATTTAATGAAGTAACGCCTCTGACTAGCAAACCCACTGGCTGCAAAGAGGCATTTAATGCACGAGGGAAGAGGGGAAGTGATTAGCGTCAGGATTTGACGACAGAAATCAGAGTGGTTAAGCGCAGACATTCTTACAAAAAATTCTTACAACATAAGGTCATACCACCACCCACCAGACCAGGGCATTTAATGCGTGTCCACGGCCAGAAGCGCAGAACCCACGATCAGGGCGGCGGCCGAGATTTACCAGGATTTATGGGGTTACACCACCATGCTTCACGATCCCAAATGTCGATTGGACTATCCACTTGCTCTGATCAGGCTCCACCATGCAGATTTTCAGCCTCGATCACTCATCCAAGAGCTCTTCCTATAAATACCAAGTTCAAACTACATTCAAAGGGTTCAAACACCAAACCAAAAGCCTCCCACGGAGCAAATTATATTTTCCTGTAATGCACTTTCAATACCTTTACTTGCTTTCCTAGGAGTAGTGTTAGATTGTAAGGAAAATCCATTCATCAATATATCATACGACCCTTGATTTTCAAGGCACCGGAGCACCATCCCTGTTACTCTCTCGCTCACCCCATATATCATACGACCGTCGCTCTCTGAGCAACGCGCCAGAGCACCGCCCAAAACTCACCACCAACACCACCCCTAAACGGCCTTGCAGCTCAGGCCGTGAACCTGATGGCCGAGATCAGTTCCTCTCTCGGCCACAATCGTTTGATTAGGAGTCGATTTCAAACAGGCGCACCACTCAACCATTTCACCCATATCACCATCTCGACGCACGGTAGACCGTGCTGGTACGCCCGCGCACAACCGCACCGCACCCAAAAGAAGGACGTCATGTGTTAACGCACATCCCCTCGGCCCAGAGCACCAGGCCGTGAGATTTGCGCAACCGACACAAGTGTTTCAAGGGCACATGCACTCACAAGATCTTTTTGAATGCAAGGAGCTAGTAATTTGAGATTCCCCGGAGCATTTTCCATCACAACTTCTCTAACTTTATCATCATTATCTGCAAGGAATTGCAATAGTTCCAAGTAATTTCCCCTATTGCTTGAAGTGGCACTTTCATCATGGCCACGAAAAGCAAGACCTTGTCGCAATAAAAACTTAGTGCACTTGATTGCTGCAATCAAGCATGTGCGATAAGCCTTACGAGCTTGGTCGGAGTGTTTGCTCACTGCCGTCTCAATGAATTGGGTTTCAATTAAATTAAATATATCATACATAGCAACATAGGGTTTAGAACTTACTTGAATTGTGAAATTTCACAATAAGAGCTTAAGCAAAAACAAAGAGAGTAGCTGGCGGCACCACCACACGACGACGACGATGGAAGCACAGATGCACCCCATTGGCGTCAGCAAGGGAGGAGATGGAGTTGAGGGTTTGAGGGAGGGGGGATTGAGTTGGGAACTTAGGGTTGGAGCCTTGGAGGAGAAAACAAAACAAATTGGGGGTTTTTGTTTAAGGAGGAATTGGGTTTGTCTCAGATAGAAGGATGCTGGCCCTTTTTTTTTTTTTTTTATAAAAATTTCAGACCTGGCCCAAAACGATGTAGTTTTGGCTAGGTCATTTAAAAAAATTCCCTAGGCCAAAACAACGTCGTTTTGCCCAGGTTGTTTATAATAAAAAAAAGGAAGAGTGCGCATCTTCTTCTTCCTTCTTCTTCAGCTTGCAGACTCTTCTTCTTTTAGCCATTTCGTCGACCACTTGGTGTGCAGCTCCAAGAGGTCGCACCAGCAGCTCCAAGGGACCTCTAGGCTTATTTTCATGGCGTCCAAGAGGTCGTGCGACCCCATTGACCCCACTGTGGCTCCGCATCTGTCGTGAAGGGGTAACGTTTGAGCTCCGCATGTTGGGTTGGTATAGGTATTCGTCGTATAGGACAGAGCTCAGGAAGTTGGAGGCCACCTGCCACGACTTCGAGTTTAGGTTTTCGCCCGGTAATTGGACTAGGGTACTTGCATTGACGGGTCAATCGCGTGCATGCTCGCTGATGCAGCGGAACAAGAACAAAAAATAATTTCGAGCAAACTTAACTCCGTTGATTCAAAGAATACCCGGAATTAAAACTCTAATATGTTAATTATGAGAATACCCAGGAAAATAGTAGAGAGATGAGAGAAAAATCTCAATCTTCATTCAATAACAAACATCAACTCCCCTTTCTTACAATTTCATGCATTATTTAAAGGTGCCGCTCAATCAAGATGAGATAACTCCTCATAACTCTCCTAAACCTTTCCAATCCCAACTTCCCTCCTAGTGATAACTTCACATTAAATCTCCCTAACTCACAAAGATGAAAAGACTCTCCATAACTGTAATCATGAACCTAGATAACTCCCACATACGAAGAGACACTTATTTAATATAGGTTATCCTCATGCATGAACGTGATCCCAATGGTCCATGTATGTATTTGCTAAACGCGCTGCATCATCCTCCCCGGGTTGGCAAAAATTCGCCCTCGAATTTATGGCTTTTCGGATTAAAATCATGATCATTGATTGTTGGTCTTCAAACTGAAATCTCCCACTCCAAAGAAATAAATATTTTGAATATTTGACTATTCTCAAATTGTGTAAATTCTCCACGGCCAATCTCTTAACCCAGATATTCTGAATTATGGTATCAACCAAAGTGGTTGCACTATGATGACTGAAATTTTCAACCCTCACGAAATCAATATATTCAACAACTTCGAAAGTATCATGAGAGTTTAATGAAGTGGCGGAATCATTGACAATTGCAATATGAAGGTTGACATAATTTTCCACAACTTCTTCAATGCATTCCATTTGTTTCAGTTTCGTGTCAAAAACCTTCTCGACCATAAAATAATAATCACAACAAATCTCGCAAGAACCATCTGAACATCGATCAAATATTGGAGGGAGATCCAAATCTAATAAATGATCAAATGTATGATCACCACTAACCATTTTTTATAACAGCAGATGTAGATTTGACTAACTACACAACTGGCACGCAGATCCTCCCCAGGATTTCAGTTTTGCAACTGAATCCCGCTCTGATACCAACTGATGCAGCGGAACAAGAACAAAAGATAATTTCGAGCAAACTTAACTCCGTTGATTCAAAGAATACCCAGAATTAAAACTCTAATATGTTAATTATGAGAATACCCAGGAAAATAGTAGAGAGATGAGAGAAAAATCTCAATCTTCATTCAATAACAAACATCAACTCCCCTTTCTTACAATTTCATGCATTATTTAAAGGTGCCTCTCAATCAAGATGAGATAACTCCTCATAACTCTCCTAAACCTTTCCAATCCCAACTTCCCTCCTAATGATAACTTCACATTAAATCTCCCTAACTCACAAAGATGAAAAGACTCTCCATAACTTTAATCATGAACCTAGATAACTCCCACATACGAAGAGACACTTATTTAATATAGGTTATTAAGACTTTCCTCATGCATGAACGTGATCCCAATGGTCCATGTATGTATTTGCTAAACGCGCTGCATCACTCGCCTTATTCATCAAATCCTAAGCTTTGTCTTATGTAGTGGAGGAGAGAGTGGATTGGGTTGGTTTGCCATTTTGTTAATTTGCTTGGGAACTATTATAGTATAGTTGTAGTTTGTTGACTCTTTGAAATCTGATTTAGGGCCAGTTTGGCATTGCTGTGCTGTGAAAATAACTGCTTTCAAATTTGCTGTGAGAGAAAGCAGTTTGGTGTTTGGTAAACCTTTTTTTTTTTTATAATTGTTGTTTGTACAATAATCAGTTTCTTAGTGTTTGGTAATTTTTTTTGCGAAAGTGCTGTGAGCTGTGTATAATGACTAAAAAGGACATTATGTTAAATTGGCTTTTCTATTCAAGTGTTTGGTAAAAGGAAAATCACTTTCACTTTATTTATTTATTTTTTTTGTATTAAATATGTTTCCATCACACCCTAAAATTTTATTTTAATTATAAAATAAATAAAGTTTCCATTAAAAATAAATATATTGTAAAAAATATGGTCATAACAAAAATTAAGGTAGTCATAAACAAGAAATCATATACATTTCTAAGTAGATGAACTCATTAAACTTGCGGCTATATGATTTCTCAAAGCCTCCATGTTTTGTGTTGTAGGACCATCTTTTTGTTGTGCATCAACCTCTATCTCAATCTCTTCACTTTGAATACCATTTAGGTCATCTTCACTTTCATCAAAATGACAATCACGTTTGGCATGTCTTCTGATATAGATGTTCAAGAACATCCCTAACATCTCAGCAGCACTCATTCTTCTTGAACCCTTTAATCCATAATATTTTTGCAATTCATCACACAATCTTATAAATACATCTTTGTCCATCTTGAACATATTATGGCAACAACTTTCATTTCCTTGTAACACTCCCATCAACCAAATATTTCCTGTATGATGATCATTCATACATAGGGTCTTATGAATATATTTCACGTAATAAAGTTCAATAAGACGGGCAGTGACACATATAATTTGGTTGATCTCCTCCTCATCTTTTGCAATGGACATGTTCTAAAATAACCTGCAAATGTGTTTATTTCCTTCAAATATCATTTTCACTGTGCATACATGCTTATATAACATAAAATATAATGCCAAGCGTTAAAATATCCCTAAAAAATCAAATAAAAGATCATCCAACTTTATTAAAGTGAGTATCGGGACGATTGCGTAGATCCACCTCCTTGATACAAAGGTCAATGAAGATGACTATAGTTTGAGCATTCCACAATGCTGTCAATTTTCGGGATACACTTGCAACATTTTCAGTTGTGGTGAAGTAACTATTCTTCTTTGCCATCTTATTGCAACAAAGACATTACATATAAGCACAAAAGAAAATAATAGGTATAGTACAAGAGAATTACAAACAAACCAAACTATGGATAAGCGGCATAGAGATAGGGAAAAGAAAAACCAAAAGGCAAGACAACAATGAAACATAAATTTACAACTAAGAAGAGTAAAATAGAACTGAAGAAACAATCTGCCCCTTTAAGATATGCTAGAGCAATAATCTCAAAGAGTAATCATATAGTCACAGAGAACAAAATAATTAACACCTACAGGATCTCTTTTGTTTATACGATATTTCCCAAATTATACAGAAATTGATATTTTGCTCTCTTCGCCTTCATGAAATTGGAATTCTACACATGATCGGTAAATTCTGAAATTGGCACTTAGGTGACGATGAGTAAATTAAATGACACTCAAACAAAAACACAACAAACTTCACACACTTTAGACCTTGACCAATACTCATATGACTAGTCAACTGTTAGATATGAATAATCACAACCAAGAACATACACAGAGCATATCAATATGTACCTACAAGCCTAGAGAAATACTAGTGACAACCTAGGTGTTAATGTATGAATTTTGAGTTCTTCTTTCGGCTTCCCTTGACAATTTTGTAATAGGATTTTTATTGTTTTTATCAAGCTCAAGTTTAGCTTAAGAATAGCTTCTCTAGGTTTTTTTAACTAACAACTATCCTATGGAGGTTCAAGCAAATTGACAAAGGTAAATTGTGCATTGTATTACATTACATTAAATTGATTTCATAAAATGATGATTAGTCATCTGTTTCTCGTATGACTAGTCATCCTTGCTCTGTAGGATTTCCAGCTAAATAACCAACTTTGTTGTCATATTCTCCATTCCCTCTCTGCTTCCATGTGTCGATTTTGACCTAAGGAATTTTGTGTAAAAACCTGTGCATTCCTCATTTGGTAGCTGTGACTTTGGGAGGCAAGTTTTGGAAAGTTTCTTTGCAAACTTTTGCTTCTTCCTCTAGAAGAACCTTCATATTTTTCATCCTTGAGTTTTCCAAATTGTTTCTTTTTGAAAACTGCATTGGAAAAATGAAAATCTGCATCTAGCTATTTAAAACACTCTCTCATTTATATCTAGGTCAGATTCAAGACTGATTTCTTCACAAGTATGGTTTCTTGAAGAAATTAGCCATTCTCCTTGAATCCAAATTTTGGTTTCAATCTGAATTAGAGCTTGCAAGCTAGTGCCATGGGATGAAAGAGCTGGAGAAGGAGCTGCCATTGCCATAAAGAACTGAGCTTGAAGCTTTGCTAAGTTGGAGAAGAAGATTGCACAAAGGAGGTACAACTCATCTTCCTAAATAGATCTAGGTCTTTCTTGAGCTTGCTTGTGTTCCTTTGTAAGAATCTTTTTCTACTTAGTGGATTGCCTGGTCGGTTGATGACCCCCAGTTTTTCCCAATGGTGGGTTTCTGGGTGAACAAATTTCTGGTTTGCATATTTGACTTTTCTGGGTTTGTGTTCTTGACAGTTGACTAGTCATTGTATGAATTCTGGGTTTGTGTTCTTGGTGGTTGACTAGTCATCGCATGAATTCTGGGTTTGTGTTCTTGGTGGTTGACTAGTCATCGTATGAATTCTGGGTTTGTGTCTTTGTAGTTGACTAGTCATCATTATCTGATGTTTGGTGCTTACTTGATTATGATGATTTCACACACTTCCACCATAGTTGTTGCTAGCACAGGGGATGCCTAGATTGACGGGTCCTTCTGAGTGCCTAGGTTGTCACTAGTAATTTTCTAGGGTTGCAGGTATATTGTGGCATGCTCTGTGTGTATTCTTGATTGTGGATGTTCATGACTAGCAGTTGGCTAGTCATAAGTGTATTTGGTCAAGGTCTAAAGTGTGTGAAGATTGTTGCGTTTTGTTTAAGTGTCGTAAAATTTACTCCTCGTCACCTAAGTACCAATTTCACTATGTACTTAGAAGGACCCGTCAATCTAGGCATCCCCTGTGCTAGCAACAACTATGGTGAAAGTGTGTGAAGGCATCATAATCAAGTAAGCATCAGACAGCAGAAAAAGATGACTAGTCAACCGCAAGAACACGAACCCAGGAATACATGTGATGACTAGTCAACTGTCAAGAACACAAACCCAGAAATACATGTGATGACTAGTCAACTGTCAAGAACACAAACCCAGAAAATTCAGATATACAAACCAGATATTTGTTCACCCAGAAACCCACCCTTGGGAAAAACTAGGGGTCATCAACCGACCAGGCAATCCACTAAGTAGAAAATGATTCTTACAATGCAACACAAGCAAGCTAAAGAAAAACCTAGATCTATTTAAGAAGATGAGCTATACCTCCTTTGTGCAATCTTCTTCTCCAACTTAGCAAAGCTTCAAGCTCAGTTCTTCATGGCAATGGCAGCTCCTTCTCCAGCTCTTTCATCCCATGGCACTAGCTTGCAAGCTCGAACTCAAACTGAAACCAAAATTTGGATTCAAAGGAGAATGACCAATTTCTTCAAGAAACCTTACTCTTGAAGAAATCAGTCTTGAATATGACCTAGATATAAATGAGAGAGTGTTTTTAATTAGCTAGATGCATATTTTCATTTTTCAAATGCAGTTTTCAAAAAGAAATAATTTGGAAAAGTCAAAGATGAAAAATATGAAGGTGGCTCTTGAGGAAGAAGCGATAGTTTCCAAGGAAACTTTCCAAAACTTGCCTACAAAAGTAACAGTTGCCAAATGAGGAATTGGTTTGCTTTTACACCCAAATTCCTAGCTTAGAATCATACATTGGCAGCTAAGAATTTTGCAGAATAAGACAAAAACATCTGGGTAGGATCCAACTGGAACAGTGAGCTGGAATTCCTACTAAGGCAAAGGTTGACTAGTCATACAAAGGAAGGATGACTAGTCACAATCTTCAGAAGTTAGAAAATGCAATGTAATATTAATGCAATGCAAAATTTACCTTTTGTCAAACCCATTGTTGTCCATCATAATGTAGCCAATTAAGCATACCTAGAGATGTAATTCTTAATCTAGACTTGAGCTTGAGAAAATACAGTGATTGTCCTATTACAAAATTGTCAAGGGAAGCCAAAAGCAAAATACAAAATCCATACACTTACAAATTCATATACAATTATGTAAAGAAAAAAATTCTATTCAATTTGGACTGTGAAATGGATTAGGGCCCTTTATGTACAATGAAAATGAAAAAAGATAGAAGATTTTCCATCATAAATTGCTTTCAAATATATAATGAAGTAATCCCAAGAGACTGGTTGACATGACCATTTATAGTAGGATAAAACCCTTCTCCCATGTAACCTAATGTAATATCCTCCCACTAAAACAACAATTAAGTTTCTAACTATGGCACTTCAAACCAGAATCATTGAATAGTAATTATTGTATAGGACCTTTGCTATAAAAGTCTCAGGATCATTTTTTCCTGAGTGATGCTTAAACTAGCAGCATACTTTTATCACAAACCTGAATTTCAAAACTACGTTGGAATATTCAACACTGAACTCCAACCAACCCTCTAATTCTCACATCATAAACTAAGAAGTTATGACAAAGATAATATAGAAAATTCCAAGTAAAAAAATACAAATTTATGCTTTGGAGGTTGATCCTATTTGCCTCAAAATCTATTTGCCTGTTTCCAAGTAGAAAATTCCAAGTAAGAAAATTCCAAGAAGTTATGACCTCCTCGAAATCTATTTGCCTATTTTCCTTTTCTATAATAATTCAACCAGTTTATAGGAACTTGACCCTATTAGGAAAGGGCCCTAAAACACACATAGAAAAATGCCATTCTCATGCCAATACGTAATATAGAAAACCAACAGCAGCTACAATTGAAAGTTAAAACCCTAGAAATCAAAGAGAAAGAAGGAACAATGAAACTGAAAATAAATATACTTGAGTCTTGTAGCTTAGCAATGCGATTCAATTGATCCAACTAGAAAAAATCGTGGGTAGTATGGAAGAGAAGGAGATGAGTGATCTCTGTGAAGAGATTGCATGAAGAAGAACCAAGATAGTTAAAACCCTAAAAATTAAAGAGAAAGAGGGAAGAATGAAATTGAGAATAAATAAACAAAATATGCCTCTTACTTGAGTCTTGTGGCTTCTTAGGAATGCACTTCAATTGATCCAACAAGAAAAAAAAAATGGAGGAAGAATGGAAGAGAAGAAGAAGGTGCTCTGTGGCGTGGGATAGAGAAGACACACAAAGAAGAAAGCGTGAAATCATATTGGGGTATTTTTGGAATGTTATAATTTTCATTCAACCCAGCACTTCCTCAAATCTGATTATCGTATAATCAGAAATTGAAAGCATAGCTACTTTCACTACTACAAAAAACGAAATAGACGACGGGAATCCACCGTCGTGTATCATGTTTTAAAACCGACGTGAAATCGACCGCCGTCTTTTAACACATAAAATGACGACGGCAAATACCCGACGTGGTTAATATATTACACGTCATAAAAAAACCTAAAACCGGCGTCTACTTCATACATAAAAGCATAAAAAGACAACATTCGACTATATTAGATGACGGTTTTAGTAAAACACAGACGTTTAAATAATATTAAATGTCAAAAACAACTATAAACCCGACGTAAATACTTTTATCAACGTCTCTAATTAAAACAAAACCGACGTGTAAAACGTAGAAACCGTCGTGGTTAATAAATACTACGTTCACTAAATAAAAAAACTGATGTCTAAAACATATAACATGGTAAATTAGACGTCACTTTTGTCAAAAAAAGTGACGTCTTAAAGATTTAACATGGCATATATTTACTTGGATTGACGTAAAACAAAAATAACCACGACCCTTTAGGTCACCACAGACGTTGAAAATTATTTTGACGGCGTTAACAGAGAAATAAACGACGTGGATTTAATATTACACATTGGTTAATTAAAATACTTGTCATGTTTAATCCATTTACTATGGCCTAGGAGTCACATTTTAGGACGTTGTTAGTTATTTACAACGTCGGTGTTTATAGACTTTGACGTGGTTGACATTTTAAAAGTCTCTTTTGTGAGCCACTTAGACGTGTGTAATCTCTGAGACGTCATTGCTTTTAGCCTAACCGTCGTTAAGAAGTAACGAAACGCCTTGAATTATGGATTTGACGTCGGTTATTGTAAAATAAAGGTCGTGGTTAGACTTTACTATGTCCCAAGAATTCAATTCTTCGACGTTGTTATATCCTTACTACATCGGTTATTTATTTGTTCCATGACGTGGCTAGTCTTTGTTAAGTCTCTTTTGTAACCTTTTTTGACGTGTGTATTCTCCGAGACGTTAATTGTTTAATTATAACTGACGTGCAACAATGGTTTTACAACGTTAATCATCAATTGATTATATCCGTAAATTCGTCGGTTTGAGCTCTGCCGTCGTGTTATACTTTATTGTTCGTCGTTGATTATTTCATTTACCGTCGTTGTTTTAAATATTTATTAACTGTTTTGAAATTAATTATAATTAACCGACGTGTTTTCTTTTTCAAATGGCGGTTTTTATTTCATTTTTGCATTCTCATTCCACGTCGGTTGTGAAACCCCGATGTTGGTTGTTTTGTAGACGTCTCTTTTTGCGATTTTTGTAACTTGACCGTCGTATTTTCAGCTTTAACCCATTATTTTTAATTTTTGATTTGTCGTGCCCAAAGCCTGCAGAATGAAAATGTGATCGGAATTAAAATGATATACAGAGCTATGAATTAATGTCATACAATTAACTGCATAACTAATGTCATACATTACAACAATCAATCAATCCATATATCTTCACACCCATCTCGAATATTCTCACTCCCAAACTCACCCACTAGGTCATCAAATGTGTCAACATTTGGTATCCCTCTAGTGAATGGCTCACACTCAATTCTAATATCACCTAGCACATCATCACCAATAACATCATTATATTCTCTATTAGGCATTGATAACACTACCGACCAACCACGATGCATTGGGTCGTTAACATAAAATACTTGTTTGACTTGAGAAGCCATAACAAATTGGTCATTCCTATGTCCAATTTTACTTAGATCTACAAGGGTAAATCCAAGTTCGTCGACTACAAGGCCCGAAGTGTTATCTATCCAATCACACCTCAAGACTGGGATTCTAAACTTTTGGTAGTCAAGGTCCCAAATTTCTTGAATAACCTCATAAAAACCCATATTGGAGACAATAGGGTTTTTATCCTTGGCACTAGCAACTTGCATAGTATGTGCAAGTAAATAAACTCCACTATTTTGGACAGTTCGCACATCATCTTGTGCCTTGGTGTTAAATTTGACACCATTAATAAGATAGCTCATATATGATGGCACTGTCATGCTTGGACCAGCTGCTAACCACCTCAAATTTTCTGATACGCCATTATTGTCTTCCCCATTAAGTTCACTTTGAACCTGCAAATTAAACATATATTTTAATTCAATCTAACATATAGAAAGAAAGAAAATTAAAAGTTCAATATGTCATTCAATAACATATATACCTTAAAGCATAGCCATTGAATGAAAGTGCTATTGTGCTTATCTTGTAGCCACTTTGTTCTCTTTCTAAATTTTGGATAAGTGGTCTTGATGTGGATCATATGTTCCCTACAATTGACACGAAAAAATCACGCATTACGGTCCCTTGTATATAAGATAAACATAAGGAGTAATAATATTTAAAATGGCTACATATGAAAAATTAAACTCATACGTACTCGATATAAGGTAGGACTTCCTCCATATTCTCCAAGACATATAGATGTGCCTGGTTCAACAAGTCCAGATCAACTAAGCTCACTGTGCAACCTGATAATGGCTTTGAAACTCCCATATTCTTGCTTGAAGGCACTCCAACTGTACTAACATCAGATAAATGCTCGGTACAAAACTCTACAGCTTCTTCAGCTATATACCGCTCAACAATGCAACCTTCGGGACGAGTACGATTCTGAACATACCCCTTTAGCACTTTCATATATCTTTCAAATGGATACATCCATCTAAAATATACTGGCCCACATAGACGAACTTCTCTGACAAGATGTACTACTAGATGAACCATGATATCAAAGAATGAAGGGGGAAAGTACTTCTCAAGCAAACACAAAGTAACTACTACATCTTCTTCCAACTTATCTAGCCTGGAAACATCTACCGTCTTTGCACACATAGCATTGAAGAAGAAGCACAATCGAGTTATTGCATACCTTGCAGGCTTCTCCAAAACAGAACGAATTGCCACAGGGAGCAATTGTTGCATCAAGGTATGACAATCATGAGATTTAAGGCTAAGAAGTCTTGAATCTTTTAAAGATACAAGATTTTTTTATATTTGAAGAATAACATTCAGGAACCTTCATACCATAAAAATAATTGCAAACCGCTCTCTTCTCTGCTCTTGACAAATTCCAAGGCCCTGGAGGCAAGCGAGTACGTCTTTCTCCATACTCGGGTTGCAAATCAATTTTTACCCCCATGTTCAATAAGTCTAACCGAGTAGCAATCCCATCTTTATTTTTTCCAGGTATCTCTAGTAATGTACCAATGATACTATCGCAAACATTCTTCTCAATGTGCATAACATCTAGGGCATGCCTCACAGGGAGGTATTTCCAATACTCGAGATCAAAGAATTTTGATTTCTTCTTCCAACAAACTCTGTCACCATCATTCTCACCAACACTTCCCCCATTTTTCGAGCCCCATATGTAATTAATATCTTCAACCATATGCAGCACTTTTTCTCCGGTTAATGGCTCGGGAGGCATGCCATATTCAGGTTTCCCATTAAAAGTTGCACGTTGCCTCCTATATGGATGATTGATTGGTAACCACTTTCTATGCCCAATGTAACAAATTTTGTGGCCATTTTTCAACCTGTGACTAGGTGTATCATCGCCGCATATTGGACAAGCTTTATATCATTTAACGACACAACCAGATAAGTTTCCATAGGCAGGAAAATCATTAATTGTCCACAGTAATACACATCTGAGTGTAAAGTATTTTCCTATGTGGGCATCATACACTCCTCTAATCCCATCCCACAGAGATTTCAAATCATCAATCAAAGGCTCTAAGTAGACGTCTATATCATTTCCGGGCTGTTTAGGACCGGAAATCAGTAAGGTCAACATCATGAACTTCCGCTTCATGCATAGCCATGGTGGGAGATTATATGTAACTAACATAACTGGCCAACAACTGTATCTGCTACTTAAAGAACTGTGGGGATTGAATCCATCAGATGAGAGAGCCAATCTCAAGTTTCTTGGCTCATTACCAAAGTCGGGCCATTTTTCATCAACAAGTTTCCAAGACGGGGAATCCGCTGGATGAGACATATGACCGTCAACTGATTTTCTTGCAGCATGCCAAGTCAAACTCTTAGCTGTCTTATGTGATTGAAACATCCTTTTAAACCTTGGAATTGGAGGAAAATACCACACCACCTTCGCTGCCACACCCTCTTTCAAGAACCCATCTTTGGTTTCCTTCCACCTTGAGATACCACAAGTAGGACAATTAGTTGCATCCTCATACTCCTTCCGATACAAAATGCAGTCATTGGGACATGCGTGGATTTTCTCATAACTCATCCCTAAAGCAGACAAAGTCTTTTTTGGCTCGTACATAGAGGAAGGTAGTGTATTTCCTTCTGGAAGCAATTCTCCTTAAAGTATCAATAATTCTGTAAAGCAAACATCACTCATCCCATGTTTTGCTTTCAAATTATATAACTTCACCAAAGCCGACAACTTCGTGTACTTACTGCAACCAGGGTACAATGGTTCATCGCCATCCCCAATCACATTGGCAAACTCATAAGGATCAGATCCAATATTGGCAAAATCGTTATCATCCATCCCTAATTCTTCAGAAACATAACTGAACCTACTTTGCCCATCTTCTTCCACATTTCTACTAGCATTGGTAGTCCATTCCCAAGGTTCTCCATGCCATGTCCAAATCTTATAGCTTTGGTAAATTCCATTAAAGTATAAGTGTTCCCTTATAATTCCAACTCCAAACAATCGAATATTCCCACATTTAACACATGGACAACGAATCTCAGTTGTATTTCCAAGATTTTCTGATGCAAAATTGAAAAATCCTTCCACCCCTAACTCATATGCCTTCGATCTTCTATCCGCATGCATCCATGACTTATCCATCTCACACTCTATAAAATTCATATAAATATATATATATATATATATATATATATATATATATATATATATTAAAGTGGAAAGACCAGCAATGAAACACTACCTCATTCAAATAGCAGAGAACAAAATGAAAATTAAATATAAAACATGGACAAGACGACGGTTTGAACAAAATAATCGTCGTTTAATAGAAATTCAGACGACGGCATCTATAGTCACCGTCGTCATTAAGATACCCAAACCCAGAAATTTGTACGGGGTTCTGGTAGCCTAAAGGCATCCCATTGCGATTTCTCTATGAACTTATAAAGCGCAGGGGTTTCTTTTAACTTCTCCTTGTCATGTGCGAATGAAAGGATATAATGCTTAGTTACGTTATACTTGAAATCCTTCCATTTTTTGGCCGCAGACGACAAGACCATGTTCTTGTACCCATCCCCAATAACATAGGACATTTGAACAGCTTCCCAAATCTGCTCCTTCACGTCCTTGGGCAATTGAGTCCATTTCTTGTCCACAAAAGGGACTCTGGTGCGTGCCAAAATACCAATGTAAGACTGCATCTCAATAGCAGCCTTGGCATGTGGTTTGCCCTTTTTATTGAACTCAACCACATGCTTAATCTTCTGAATTTTCCTCTTCACAACACGGCTCATTGTGCTGATACCGCGGCCGGATTTTGGCTCCTCAACAAATGTGGTTGTGCTCGAGTCTTTCTCGGAGGTTGAGGAAAATCTCATCCTCTTCGAGGGTTTGCTTTGAGTTGATTTTTCTTCTTCCACTTGAGCCTTTGAAACTGATTTGGCTTCAGGTTTAAACAGAAAAATAAAAAAAAATAAAAAACAAAAAAGGGCGACGCCTTCGCTGACGAGTTTAGGGGCGAGGCCATTGTCGCCTTCGCCGCAAGCGGTGTATCCTAGTGGATAAGGGCTCGGATTTTGGGTATAAAACTCGTAAGTGTTTATTCTTGTACTTGTATTTTTCCTGGTATAAGAATTTGGTAAGACCATGGACGTAGACAGGTTTTTTGCCCAACCATATTAAATTCTTACAAATACATAGAATATAATTGGTAATAGCCACTGTAAACAACATTACCAAACAATAGAAGAAAAATTACATCTAGAAATGTCAATGACCCTAAAATTGACGAATTTAACGGTTCATTTTACCCATAACCAAAAGGCGTCAACCTCCTCCCTCATTGATTCAGGTATATTATCACGGGAGGTCTACCATGTGACATGTCTCCACTATTCTGACGCTTAGTGTGTGGCTTATTGAATCTCTCTATGAGATTGCAATTGTTTTGCTTCTCTGCTTTGTTATCGATGGTTCAGGCATTCTGTTGTATTGGACTTTATTTGTCCCCCTCCCACCTGCTTTAGGTGCGGGCTTGAATGAATATCATTTTCGACCCAAAAAAAGGCCTTTTCCTTTTGTTAAACATAGAAATAAGAACATATGAGATAGGTGAATTCTCTCCAATTTTTATAGGTCTCTCCTTTTTTCCTCTCTCTCTCTCTCTCTCTCTCTCTCTCTCTCTCTCTCTCTCACGTTGCTACCAAATCTCAATAACAACACCACACCTAAAACACTACATGTTATCTATTGTACAAACAAAAATAGAAGAATCTACCTAACAATTTGACATGCCAATGGTTAAAAAATTAAAACATATATAGGGATAAATTTAAATAAAATGTTTATATTAATAATTTTATATTGACATATCAAATTAGGTAGGCCCCTTTCAAATTTTTACTTAGCACATCATCTAACTTTCGAGTGAGTGGGTTTCTTATCTGTCACATTCACATGAAAAATATGGGGATTAAAATTGATAGCTTTTCAATTATAACATACGATATATTGTTAAGTTTATGTTTTTTAAGTTTTTCTTTTGGTGACAATCTTGTAATAGAACATACCCAAGCTCAAGTTTAGATTAGGAATAGTTTCTCTAAGTATTCTTATCTGGCTGCTATCTTATGGAAGATCAATTATATTGGCAAAGCTAATTTGTGCATTGCATCATATTACATTCATTAGATTTCTTAAGATTATGACTAGTCATCTAATTTTCATATGACTAGTCATCCTTTGCATTAGTTGATGAACCCCAGTTTTTCCCAGTGTTGGATTTCTGAGTGAACAATTAATGGCTTGCGGCTTCATTATTTTCTGGGTTTGTGTTCTTGATAGCTGACTAGTCATCGCATGATGTTCATGCATTTCTGGGTTTGTGTTCTTACACTTGACTAGTCATCATTATCTGCTATTTGTTGTTTATTTGATTATGATGTTTTCACACACTTTCACCATAGTTGTTGCTAGCACGGGGGATGCCTAGATTGATGGGTCCTTCTGAGTGCCTAGGTTGTCACTAGTAATCTTCTAGACTTGAAGGTACATATTGTTATGCTCTGTGTGTGTGTTCTTAGTTATGGTTTTACATGACTAATAGTTGACTAGTCATAAGTATATTTGGTCAAGGTTTCAAGTGTGTAAAGATTGTTGTGTCTGTTTGAATAGCATTTAAATTTACCCCTTGTCACCTAAGTACCAATTTCACATGAGTTATTTCATAAGGGCCTTTTTGGGAGTGCTTCCGAAAGGGCTAAAAGCACTTTTTGACAACCAAAAGCACTTTTGACAAGGTTTCGCAAAATAGTTTAGAAGTGCTTCTGGGTCATAAAAGTGCTTTATAGAGAGCACGTACTATGTGCTTCTTCGAGAAGCACTCCAAAGTGGTTTTCAATGAAGCGCTTAGATTTCTTATGAAAATTTCAACAATTTTATAATAAAAGCGCTTATGAGTAGAAGTGCTCCCTAAATAAGCAATATTCTCAAATGAGCCCTAATTAAATAAATGGTAATTAATATAGTCCAGTGAGCCCTACAAGTGGGTTCACTTAAACATTACCAATTGAACTAAACAAATAAATATAGTCAAGACACAAATTAAGGTATGACAACTACACTCAAAATCAGAACCCCCACTGTAGACATAAGTTAGACCAGTTGGTGAGGGCAGTGAGCCCACCTTTCTTGCACCCATATTCGAATCCCCCTCCTCATAGATTAGATTGATTTAGAATAATTTAGATTATCACTTGTATAAAAAATAAGATAAAAATTCAGAACCTCGCTTAGCCTAATTATTTTCATGTTAGGTATGTAACATCCAATGCTATCTATTACTTAATATAAGCAGCCACTTATACAAGCATATTTAATACAAAGCATTAACTATTATTTAAAAAATGAATTTTTTTGGCAAGATTAAAAAAATTAATGACTACTAGGCATACCACATTTTTATACCACATTGTGTATCACCTCTCTAATAGAGGTAGAGCCCACCAATTCAATGCTGCTCACTTCTATTAGAAAGGTGGTACACAATGTGGTATAAAAATGTGATATGCCTAGCATTTTTCTTTGTTTTATCACAGGATATTAGGAAAAAAATAAATTTAAACTCCAAGTCTCAAGACGCTCTTAACTAATAATAGAGCTACATAGCCCACACAATGACAAATAGTGAAAAACTCAGCGCACACTTTCTGTAACCGTTTTGTCTTTAATTTGCATGTATTATTTTTCTTAGCTAAAGATAGAAAAAAGAAGATGGGAACAGAATATGGGAGAGATGAGGGAGAACGAAGAGAGAAACATGGAGGGAGGTAGCATAAAGAAATGAACAATCTAGCTAAGAAATTAAGGCACGTACCTTTGTTGGGAGGTGACTATAAAAGGTGCTGAGCAGAATGCCATAAAGGGAACAAGATTGTAAATGTGTAAAGAGAGAGAAAAATGGAATATACAACTTTATGATTGGGCTTTGAATTCTATGTATCTTAGGGTGGGCCAAGCCACTTTAATTTTTTTCATGTCCAAATTTTAAAATTATGATAACCCAAACCCTCCTTTTTTAAAAATACAAATGATAGTTTAAACTACAATGAGAGGAGGTTTCTTACACACATACACTATCAAGGTGTCATCGAAATTCAAACTTGACACCATTAGTATGCAAATCAAGGCTTTTTTCCACTAAGATAGACCCCATTAGCACCCCGAACCTCAATCTAGCCAACCCTAAACCCAATATCTCCAACATTTAAGTCCATGAATGTTGAAAAGAAAAAAAGGTGTTTACTAGTACTATGATTTATACATTGCTAAATAACCTTTTTTCAAGAGAAAAAATGCAATATATTGCATTTGTAATTCAGGCCTAAAGGCTGTCAATCACAAGGCCCAATACAAATACAAATAACCACATACGCTTAATACAAATATAAATAACCACATATGCTTAATACAAATACAAATAACCACATATATATATATATATATATATGCTTAATACAAATACAAAATAACCACGTAGGATTAATCCAAACACGAAGGAGTTCACCAGCAACAACAAGCACACAAGGTGTACCTCTACTCATAGCCACACCGAGCCTACAAAATTCTAGCAAGCTTGGAAAAACCATACATATACCTCAGCGCACCGAACTACAATTGCAACTACAACCTTTTAACTCTCACAAGTATAAAATAGAAGTAGAGACAACAAATATGCAACAAACTCAGGAGTTGATACACTTATTACAACTCAAAAGATACTGTAACATAAAACAAGTAAATAAAAGTTGATTTGCCACCACGTCATCACCAAGACAGCGAAGCACCACCAAACTCAACAAGATAGCGGTGTTGGCAGGGATGAGTGAGGAGCAGAAGTGGAGGGGAGGGAAAGGTTTGGGAGGGTAAGGAGAAGACGAAGGGGAGGATGAGAGGGGGCTGGTGGCTGAAATTTTTCTTTCTTAGGGTTTTCCCTTTTAGAAGAACATTTTTCTGGTACATATTGGAAAATTAATATAGTTCACATTTTGACTCAATAAATCCAATATTTAGGTCATGTTCCAACATTTGAGTCTTGATATACGTTATATATTTGGTTGTACACATACACATCTGTACGTATGTATGTACACACAAATCATTGCCGTATTAGCCAGAGGAGCATGATAATTAAGATTTGATCTTAAATCTTAAAGCCGTCCTGGTTTTGGCAATTGGAGTCGATGATGATCATCGATGCACTAAGCTGTGTGGCCATTGAGCTGGGAAGCAATTAGGCGATCAAAGGCTGTCCAACTGGTGAGCCCTGAGACAATTTGATGCAAGGACTTGGGATCAGGGGCGCCAATCACCTGGTTGCTGGTGTATATTAAGGGTTTAGTATTGTATTTGACCACCTCTACCTTATTCTCTTCTTTACAATTCCTTTCCACTTGCTGAAACATTTGCTCCAAAGATCCTTCATCATAGTAGGAATCCAACATATGACCTGTATTAATTCCCATGTAGTTGAAGGAAGAATTGCTAGGGCTGTTTAAGGTTTTCAGGTTCTTCTTTTTCTTGATGAATATGTGACACACCACCCATCCCTCTTCCTCTGTTGCTGCGCCTCCCATAGCATTGGAGACCTTGGATTTTGAAGAGAAAAAAAACAATAACAGCAAAAACATATCATATTCAAAAGTTGTAAGAAAGTGGTACTTCATTTTCATATTCTATAGGCAAAGCAATGTTCTTTACAAATCATTAATTTGTTTGTAAATTTAGATCATACATTCAAGTAAGAATCAAGTTGATCACGTTAAGCAAGAGGAAATACAAAGAAGAAATTATTCACAGTCTAAGAACATGAACAGCTAACTCTTCTAATAGCTGAGCTAACTAACTCGTAATCTGTTATTACTCTAGCATATCACTGATTTAGATTCACATTATGACAAGTTAAGACTGTTGAGAGTGTCCCACATTGATAAGTTAAGGGACCTAGCCTGGGTTTATAAGGAGTTGAGCTACTTCCCCCATGGCCAATTGGTTTTGGGGTGGAACCTCAACTTCCTTCATAGTATCAGAGTAAGGCTTCACGTGTTGGGCCCAACGACCACACGTGCTCACATGCCACCCGATATGTGTAGTTCACGTGTTAGGCTTGAAAGTTCGCCACACGTGCGGGGGCATTTTGAGAGTGTCCCACATTGAAAAGTTAAGGGACCTAGCCTGGGTTTATAAGGAGTTGAGCTACTCCCCCCATCGCCAATTGGTTTTGGGGTGGAACCTCAACTTCCTTCAAAGATGAGACAACATTTTGGCATAATAATTATGGGAAGCGGGCAATTTTAACATAGTCAAGTTAGTAACCCTATATTCAAGTCACTCAAGTTGAGCATTGATTCATATTCACAATCTGACAACATCATCACAACAATATTTAGACTTTCTAAGCCGCTTAGGATACTTTTTTCATCAAGAATTTAGAAAGACAAAAAGGCTTACAATATGGTTATATTCGTGCATGAGCCAATCAGATCTTTCTCCATGTGGAGCTCTGCCATTGTAGAACACAAGAGTTTTCCTCAACCCAATTGGCCTACCGTTGCTGTATATCACTTTATCACGCCCTGTGGCCTTCCAAAACCCAGCAATGGTTGCCCGATTTGTTCGCATCCCACTGGGATACTTCTTGTCCTTGTGGCTAAACAAGTACCAGTCATTTTGAGGAAAGCTTCCTATTTTGCATTTTTCTGCTACAGAACACATTACATATAACTTGGTTGTTTTTTCAATCAAATCAAAATTAACCAAAACGAAACTTGGGTATAAGTTTAAGGACCATTACGGCTAAACCCTATATATATAGACGCATTACGTACCTCGAATGTCCCATGGCTCGAGCTTAGTGAGATCAATATCACGAATTACGTCCAGATCTATCTTCTCACATGAAACCCTCTTCCTCAGGTAATATAGCAAGAGCTCCTCTTCCGTTGGTTGAAATCTGAAGCCAGGGGGAACTTGGCATTGTCCATTCACACTCACAGATATACTACTCATTTTGTCGAAAGTTAACAGAAAGATGGAATTAAGAACTAGCTAGTGATTAAGTTAGTGAACTAGGGCATTTATATATTCCATGATGGATTAATATACTGTCTCTTGAAAAGTATTATTTGATTCGAGGGTCCCTAAATCACAGTTGTATGCAACTAAAGTCTTAGACGGGTACCAATTATTTCTTGTTGAAATCACAATTGACGGGGGGAACAGAACCCTAAAAATGACATTGACAAATTTGTAAACATATGTAAATGCCGACAAATGCAAGTGCCTGAAAGAGATGAATACATATATATATATATATATATATATATATATATATATATAGTAAGAAAAGAGAAGGTCCAGAAAGAGATGAATTAATATTTTAAGGTTAACTTTAAGTTGGAGGGCTACCAAAATAAAAGATATCTTTTTTCCTATATGGGAGTTTTATCAAAGACAATCAAACGCATGTGGCACGGGACATAAATACCAAAAAACTTAGAGCACCATCAAAGGAAAAAAGTTGTCCAGTTGGAGCATTGTCACGCTGAAAGTGCTTTTGCAGACATGGAAGAACTGATAGGGAGTGGACCAAAGAATCTTCGAATGAATTCTTCTGTTCATTGATTGTGATCATGCTTTCACCTTTTTAGTTGACTAGCGTGCTAGTTGTCTGGTTCGATGTCGATTGACAATTAGTTCTCTCTTTTCTCTCTCTTCACTCTGTATTTGATTCCTTAGATTCTTGCTTCAATGTGTTTACCATGGTGACCTCTCTATACATTTTATCACCAAATAATACAGGGGGAAACAAGTGTTATCCTAGAACATGAAAGCTCAAATCCTCCTAGAAAATTGATAGAAACCTCAAAATCTTGCTCTCTGAAAATATGAACAACAAACTTATAAATGAAGCTAATTAACCTCAAACCAAAATATGAAAATAACAAAAATCGAAACTTTCACCTAGCAAAATGTGAAATTATGCATAAAGAGCGAGAAAAAATAAGAACTCTTAGCAAAACGGTGAGTTTGACTTGTCTAGCCATTCCTTTTGAAGTGGTGCATTATGGGCACAAATTGGAGAAAGCAACCTCAAATCTGCAGAAGTTGAATTTTCGTGTTCTTGGCTTAGCACATGTCAAGCTACTCCCTCCTCAATCCTTTCCGTTATCTGCATGACCTAAGGATTAATCTGGCTTTTGTTAACACATGATGGTTTTCTGAAACTTGACATTTCGAAATTATATGCGTACGTCCAAAAAAATTAATGAAGGACTTTCCAAAACTAACTAAAAGCAACTCCTATGTGAATGAACAAAAGAGCTACCGGGGGAAGTTATAGTTTTGGAGTGTATTTTCTGGTTTGGTGCCTATAATTGCATTAGACTGGATTGTACGAAATGTATTATAAATTATTCACTACACCAGAACATATCTATTACGGCGCACAAAGCGCGTCGTGAATTATCATTCACGACGCGAAACATGCAAGCAGTAAAAGCCCCCGTCGTAAATAGTGTTCCTCAATCACGGCGTGCATGAACGTCGTAATAAAAAACTTAAGACGACGTTCCTCGTGAACCGTAATTCAGTTAAAGCAATTCCTCATGAACGTCGTAATAATATATATAATATTATATATATTCTTATCAAAAAGCTGCTTTCATAAAGCATTTATCACGGTGCAATTATCCATGACTCGTCAATTTTTTTATATACATTAACGCAAGTTGGAGTACATTCACACTAATAAATCACACCATTAAGGAGGCCCCGTGTGCATGCTTTATATTGCATGATTGCATTTCCACATTCTCATACGAAATTCTGTAATAAGCTATATGAATTATTGTTTTATTTTATAATTTTTTTATACAAGCGATACTAGGGGAGGGGATGATCGAACCTATACCTCTGGTGCATAGATAAATTCTTTTAACCACTTAAGCTATAGGCCCCTTACACGTTATTATTTTCTTGTTCATATTATATTAAATTCAGTGTTGAAATAACATAACACCAGATTCATCTATTATTTGCCAAATAGTTGAATAACCAAATGATTTTCGATCTGGTTGGTTTTTCTTTTTCTTTTTTGTAGAGATGATGATCTTTAAAGGGTGATCCACAAGTATGGTTTCCATCCTACAATTGATCAGTTGCATAATACAAACTTGATGGGAGAATCTACAAAGAAAATTAAAGGATAGACAACTGAATTTTATTTGGAGATTTTGAGATATCCATATTCCAACTTTTAGCTTTTGAGAAAACAATATTATATAAAAGCCTTTTATTTTGCATGTTGTTTCTTCTTTTTCTTTCTTTAATTAATTTCAAACCAGTGGCACTTTGACCTTATTGTATATAACATAATAATAGCAACTTTTTTATAAATCTCTTTTAGCTTTTTCACCTTTCTTTTTCACACATCAAACGGTCACTTGATTAAGTCTATGCAAGCATATCTAGTTGTGATATTTTAATACTTTTTTCCTTGGAAAAGGCGATAGTATTTATTTATAAGAGGTATAAAAATAAAAATAAAAAGGACTCAGCTCTAGAGGATTAAGTGAGCAGCTTTACATATTATGGTTCGATTGTTGGTGCGATCAAAAGGAACCTTGCCTTTGATAGAACATCCCCCGTCCTCACTAGAGACCTAATTCGTAAAACCTACTGGATTTTTCTATAGGCTTTTAGGAGCTATGGTCCCTAAACTTTGTACTCACTTGAGCTTTAGTCCCTCAACTTTCAAAATAGCTTCCATAGTCCCTCAACTCCACATTCGTTTGTAACAAAAGTTTTAGAGTAACTTCTGTTCGTCAAAATGAGGGGTAAATTGGTCCTTTTAAGTGTTCAGTCATTTTTTTGTTTTCTAAAATAATTTAAATTTAAAATTTAAACAATTTTAATAAAAAAGTAACTCAACCCCCAACCCTCTCTACTCTTCGTCTTCTTCTCTCGTAGGGTTAGGAGTTTCTCTATCCCTTTTTCTTTCAATTTTTGCTTTCCCTCTCTCAACTGCAATGGCATTGTGCATGTGTGTCTTGATAATTTCGGGCGGGGAGAGGGTGCGGTGCTAAAATTGGGTAGGCCCTGATTTGGAAAAGGGCATGTGGCTGTGGCGAACGGAGACGCTGATTTGAGGGGGGGGTTGCTCTAGGCGCGAGGTGGATTTCTTGCTCGAAGGTGGAGTCACGGTGTTCTGAAGTTCTGTCATTTGTGGTGCAAGGTGAAAGAACTTTTCAAATTTGAATGGTACACTCATAAAAGCCCAATTTATCTTTCCTTCCCAAAATAAAAAAGGAGCCCGTATTATATCAATAAAGGGTTAGTGACCTAAATGGTCCCCAAACTATTGCCCCATTATCATTTTGGTCCACCAACTAAAATTTTCAATTCAAACGTACTTAAACTTTTTATTTTGTACCAAGATGGTCCATCCGTTACAGATTCCGTTATTTCTGATCACGCGATGGTCACATGACTGAGTTTTGAAGGGTACATGCGACTTTTTGAGAAGCTCTATTTTTCAAAACCAAAATACCTTTCGTCCCTCAACTATTGCTCTCGTATCATTTTGGTCAACTAACTAAAATTTTCATTTGAACCGTTCTTCAACTTTTTTTTTTTTTTTTTTGTATCAAGATGGTCCTCCCGTCAAAGTCCGTCAATTTTATTGTTATTTATTTTTGTATTTATCTGATTTTAAAATTTTTAATTAATTGAAACAATAGAGAAAAAAATTATTACTTTTTAAGTCCATGTCAGCAAAAAAAAGCCATGTTGGTGGTGAGATTCAATTTTTTCAATTTTAAAATTAGGTACAAGTTCCTATAATAGTTTCCTTTAATTTTTAATTATTGTTTACTCTTTTAAAAAAAAAAAAAATTATTTTTTGTATTTATGTGATTTTAATTAATTTATACAATAGAGAATTTTTTATTATTAATTGTTAGGTCAGTCTCACGGAAAAAAAAAAAAAAAAAACCATGTGTCTAGTGAGATTCAATTTTTTTAATTTTTTTAAGTTTTATAATAGTTTCCTTTAATTTTTAATTATATATTACTATTTTAATTCATAGAGACATTTTTACCCCTCAATTTAACAATAAAATTGATAGACTTTAACAATAGGACCATCTTGATACCAAAAAAAAAAAGGGTTAATTACTGTATACGTCCGTGAACTATGGCCCCAGTTGCAATTGGGTCCGTGAACTAAATTTTGTGGCAATAACATCCTTTAATTAGACAATTAGTTGCAATTGGGTCCTACCGTCCAACTCTGTCAATTTATCTGTCAAAGTGAGGGGTAAAAGCGTCCTTTTGCTCTGTCTCTCCCTCTCTCTTTCACTATGTCTCCAAACCATCGTTTACCGACCACCACCTACCTATCAAATGTTTTTCTTTCTCCTCTGCTCAGTTCATCTATATAAAATAGCCATTGATTAATTAATTGAAGAAAATAATGGCTATTAAATTTTGTACATCAATACTTAATTTGAGAACTCAATCAAGGAAAGAGTATAGATCTTTTGATCCAAATATGAGGCAAATCCTACATCACGCCAAATTTGGAAGAGGTAATTTGATTTTCTCATCTATCATTTTGTCCATCACATCGGAGTGTTATATGCCCTCGAATCAATAACTTGGAATTTTCAGGAAGTGCGGAAAACCAGCAAAGTTGAAAAGCCATATCAGCTCTATAGACGTTTGACAATGGCGGAATCGCAACGGATCTCGTACAACAGCGGTGACAGTATTGCAGCGGTGACAGAGAGGAGAGAGAGAGGTTCACAGAGACACAACCAAAACCCAGCCTCGACATAAATGACCTCTACCTTCCGCTCTCGCCCAGTCCCCAACTCCCTCCAAACCCGACACCCATTCCCACCCCAACCATAGATCCAGCCCCACCCCTTTGCCCTAGAAAATATAAAACCCAACCCCACCCCAACACTAGCCAACCTCCCTCTCTCCAGATCCGACGAGCCCCACACTAATACACAAACTTTGACGGATGGACCATCTTGGTACAAAATAAAAAATTTAAGGACGTTTGAATTGAAAATTTTAGTTGGTGGACCAAAATGATAATGGGGCAATACTTGGGGGACCATTTAGGTCATTAACCCTATCAATAAAATCATTTCCCATGCAAGACGACATTTAAAGAGTTGGACAAATATAAAAAAATTAATGATTATGCAAAGGCATCTCTTTACAGAGGCGAAGAAAATTTCCTTTTTACAAAAGGACTATAGCCCAAAGTTCTTGACAAAGAGAATTTATACAGAATAGCAAACACAATTCAATGCTTCAAACCTATTTCCATAGTTGCCGAAACCAATTTGGGGTGGGTTGATGGCTGGAGGTGGCTGGTGGGCAGTGGTGGAGTCAGAGGATTTCATGGGGCCTTCATAAAACTTGTCTTCTCTTCATAATTATCATGAATTTCATATTTTAAATTGGTTAAATACTTATCATATACACAAAGACTAAAAAATTAATAATTTATATTCCAACATAGAAGAAATAGAAAGACAAAAAAAAAAAAAAAAAAGAGTTCATATAAGTGCAATATTAAGGTACCCAACTCATACATTAAACAAATGATCGGAAAATAAAAAATTCACAAAGCTTTAAACAAAAGAGGAAGAGAAAGAAAGGTTAAAACTTTAGGGGGTCGTTTGGCAAGGCGGACTGTCATAGACTGGACTAAATCCTGGGATTGTTTTGGATTAGCTCAGATTGGCCTAAGCTGGATTAAGTACTGACCTACGTTTGGTGCTGCGTCGGACTAAGAAGCTGGATTGTAAAAATAGTGAAGACCTATGTTTGGTGCTGTGTCGAACTAAAAAAATAATTCTTAAAATATTTAAATTTAATTGGGGTTTTTTTACCTAAAAGATAAATAAATGCTACAAAGAAACCCAATTCAAAGATTTATAACAATATCTGGCAACAACAAAAAAAAAGGATTTAAAACAATAATAAAAAGAAAACAAATAAAATTCTTTTTTTTTTTTTAACAAAGAATAAAATTATGGTATTTGTTTTTTGGCTTCTCAAGATTAATCTTAGTTGGTCGAAACATTGTTAAAGGAGCTAAGCTCACTCTATATTTAAAAATTGCTTGCGATAAAGAAAGCATCACACCATGAATTATTAAACTTGTTTCAATATCAAAAAAATATCAAACATTTGTAAATTACTATAGTTTGATTTTCCAAATGCAATATCAAAATAATTATTGTAATATTTTAAGGATTTTTATCTAAAATAAATAAATGCTGCAAAAAAGAGGCGTCGGACTCGCGTGTTTTATTTAGCGAGCGTGCTATTTAGTGAACCACTTTTCAGGTTCACTGTATTAGACAAGCGAGTGAGGCGTTTTTTTAACTATTGGACTATACAGTCTCATTTAAGTTAGTCCCGTCTCTTACTAAACAAGGGTTTCGAGTGCTATTTAACCCAGTCTAGTCCAGTGAGGCATACCAAACATGCCCAGGAGTTTTTAGTGCAAATATCATAAACTAACCTAGAAGATTTAAGGGAGACGAGTAGAAGAGAGATCAAGAAATTTTATGGTTAATTTTTAGACAAAAAGAACCTAATATATTATTTTATTTTAGGGTAAATATCCTAAAACTAATCCAATATATTATAATATTATATATCATATATCATATACAAACAGAAGAGGTAAAAAGTGAAGTGGGGCCTAGGACCACACTGGCCCTATGTTGGCTCCGCAACTATTGGTGGGTCGTCACCGGCAGAAGAGGTGGGTGGGGAGGCTGAGATGCTGGTTTTTTTTTCCTAAACACTGAAAATGACCAATTTGCCCCTCATATTGATGGAAAAAGTAACAGAAATTACTCCAGGACTTCTGTTACAAACGAATGTGGAGTTGAAAGACTGTGGAAGCTATTTTGAAAGTTGAGGGACTAAAGCTCAAGTGGGTACAAAGTTCAGGGCCATAGCTCCTAAAAAGCCTTTTCATATATATATATACATATTCTATTGATCATGAGTTAATTACATTTATAATCACTTTCTGTGATCGGGAACCCTTTTTAACCCCACATTGATTCTTGAATTATTAAAAGTTGTTTTCCTGTAAATAGTTATGAACTTGTAAAGAATATATTGCCGACAAAAACATCATAAGAAAACAATGCCACTTGATTTGTTTACTCACTTTATATTTTGGAATTAGGAGACTCATATAAATTTACAGCTAAACTCTCCCGGCTTCCTCTCTCTCTCTCTCTCTCTCTCTCTCTCTCTCTCTCTCTCTCTCAAATCATAGGCTTATAGGGCTATGTCACTTTAATCACAATCAAGGTTAGGTCGCGTTTGAAAGATACTTATGGATGTAAGATTCAATCTAGTCTAATCCACAGATATCATATGACATGCCAAAAATTGAGGTATTGCACATGTTATATATGCATCTTGTTCCTTCATATTTAATTTACATAACGACTGATATGTAACTTTTAAGTCCTCAAATGAAACCACATTGTAGAGTGCATGTGTAAACGTATGTGCATGTGTAATGCAGATGAGGCTTTGGATAGTCCCAAAGAAAAAAAAAATTTCAATAGAGGGGAGGAGGAAGAAGCGTCAATGTCCCTCCTCCTCTCTCTTCTCTTCTCTTCTCTTTCCTTTTTCTTTTGAGTTAGTGAATAAGTCCATTAGAGTGTTTTGAATAAGAAGCCCCTTGTGGCAATTTCTTCTAAGCTATGCTCAATTTGAAGTTCTCCATCCTCTTTCGGGCTAATTCCTCAATCAAATCATTCTCCTAAAACCGTCTCTTTACAACTTCTTATTGTTCGGACCACTTTGTAAAACTCAAGGGAGGTGTCGTATAGCAGTGTAGCTCGGAAGTCCGAGTGTCGTATCCACAGAGAGCAGTGTAAAGAAAATAACAGAGATGAAAAAGAACAATTATGATTGAGAGGTAGATTTATGCAAGATTTGATTTAGAGAAAATTTAATTGATTAAAACACTAAGGCATTGGGGTTCCACTTTTAACATAAGCATGCAACTCTTATTAATTTGATCCACAAAATATTTTCCATTGTAGTTGTTCAAAATAATTAAAGCTCTTTTTAATTTCCTTTAGAAGTATTCTAAGCATAACTTGTACCATTGGCAACAAACTATCAAAAAATAATCTTCATCAAAATTCTATTAATCTTTGGTAATTCTCTTCTCTTTTAAAAGCATGAAAGTTTTTACTACACAATGGGAAAAACATGATTGAACCCATGAAATAGATTATCAAACATTCATCAATTAATTAAAAAGAAAACTACAAATTCCATTTGAACAAAAACTACAAATTCACATTAAAGCATAAGTTTGGATCAAACTAATAACAATTACACACTTATATTAAAAGCTTTCCCCCTAGCCTTAGCTAGGGAGTTAGTTCCCCATAAAATAAAACTAAAACAGAAATTTAGAACTAGAAGAATTGGAGGAAGGAGAGAGAGCTCAAGAGAAGATGGTGAGCTTGGTGTGTCTACAAGCTTGGGAAACCTCACTATTTATAGGCCTAAGGAAGTTGAAAATCTGAATTAAGTATGGTTAATGCATACAACACTTTTATTATAAAATCTGAATTGGTTGCTGCACTTCACCAATAAATCCCACCAGCAGCCCTAGCTCATCTTCATGTCACCATGACCAAGCTTCCAACCAGCTCATCCTGAGGTCAGCATGACCAGCAACTTCAAGGGCTTACGAATTGGGCTTCTCTTAAGCAAATTATGACTTTAAGCACTCCAAATTGAAGTTCAGAATGTCTTCTTTCCAGCCATATGTCATTTGGGCCAATCCAAGGTCGGATGAAGAAGTTAAGGCCAAAACAAATTGCTAACTCGTTTTGCTCGCTGACAAAATCCATCCTGAGCATGGTTCTGTGTTCGCTAGGTAACGGACTCCAGATTTATCCAATGGGGCTGAATTTTGGATATGTTATAGTATACACCCATTGGAACAACTTTCATGAAGAATACTGCCTCATCCGAGCTGTGTAGGTTGCTGAAACAAAGCTTGCAATATGACCTACGAAACTGGACTGGCAGGGGGCTGTAGCAAAAAAATGAGTTTGTCTTTAAGCTCTTCTTCCCTTCATCCAAATCAGGCCTTAACATGCTTGAATTGCATGAATTATGCTCTCTTGCTCTTTTGGCCTACAAAACACACAAAGGGAGGCAAATAACTCAGAATTATAGGAAACTAAGCAAAATAAGTAAGTAAATTGGGCATGTATATGTATGAAATTATGAGCTTAACACACCCCCAAACTTAGATGTTGCTAGTCCTCGAGCAAAACAAAAGAAAAACAAAGATAAAAACAAGAAGTTAACTAAGCCACTTTCGTAGGGATCTCGATTGCATTTAGCGTATGCAATAAGCCTTTAAACCCCTAGGTTGCCCTAGTGGACGAGTTATAGTCTCGTGAGGGTTTTCAGAGATGATACCCACAAACATTTGAAATTTTAAGTAACTCTCCTGCCAAATCATCATCAAGAATGTTAAAGCTCAAAAACCAAAATTCTCAATTCATGAACAAATTTAAAAGAGCGAACACAAATCCAAAACTTTAAGTTCTCCCAGTCTAAAGTCAAAGTCATTTATCACCATTAATAAACTTTTCATTTGCTTTCTTTGGTGTAAAGTGAACTAGCACAGTTGAGAAGACAAAAATTCAATCATAATCACACCATCCTTGCTATCTTAGATTTTTATTTTTTTATTTTTTAATAATAAATATATACATGCAATTATGTGGACTGTGCAATGTTTAGCTCTCTTAAGCTTTCTAATTAACCCATGTAGCAAGTGTTAGGCCAATGACTCTCAAACACAAAGGCTTTAAGGCATTAGGTGTTGAAACACCCCGATGAGCTTAATAACTCGAGTTAAAAAGGCTACAAAGCTAAACAAGTCACACATGCATTTTTTTTTTTTTTTTTTTTTAAGAACTTCACGGTTTGACGCGAACACTCACTACTGATTAGGCAAGAGGCCCGGTTACTAAGTGAAAGTTCTCGTTTTATTCTTTTTATTTATTTATTCAAGACAACAAAGATAAATACAATCAATCTCAAACTCTATCTTCTCAAGCGCATTAGTGTGAGTGTGAATTTTTCAAAGCCTAGCTCATAAATCATTCATTAAATAGAAATAAATGAAAAAGACTAAAGACTGGATTAGTTATCGTATCGCTCAAGTGTTCTCAATTTTAAATTCATGCATGAATATCAAATCTCAATTTAGTGCAAGTATGTTTTGATGACAACAAGCGTGGAGGGTTTTTTTTTTTGTTTTTTGTTTTTTTTTTTTTTTTTTTGAACAAAATTTTAGAAACAAATTGTGATAACTAATTCCACTCCCCCCCAACTTGAATGAAACATTGTCCTCAATGTGAGCATGCATAATACATTAAAGAGAGACAAATGATTATAATTGAGCAAAATAGAAGGATTAGGAAAAAGATCACCTGAAAAGAAAAACAGAAAGTCTTCAAAATATATCCTACAGCTTGTTAGTATCGAAAAAACATAAATAGCACAAATAAATAATGAATACTAAACTAAAGATAGTCTGAAAATTCAATCCTGATAAACAGGATTCTCCAAGTGAATCGTGTCATACTGCAAAACAAAATTCTCCAAAAACGGTTTAAGACGTTGACCATTAACTTTAAAAACATTACCATTTTTTGGATCCTCAATCTCCACTGCCCCAAAAGGAAAAACTCTTGTGACCACATATGGACCTGTCCATCTGGAACGAAGTTTACCAGGAAAAATATGCAATCTTGAATTATATAAGAGAACTTTCTGTGATGGTTCAAAGTTTTTCCTCAAAATGTTTCTATCATGAAAAACCTTCATTTTCTCTTTGTAAATTCGAGAGTTTTCATAAGCATCATTCCTTAATTCTGCCAACTCATTCAACTGAAGCTTCCTATTCGAACCTGCATCATTTAAACCAAAATTAAACATTTTAATTGCCCAATATGCCTTATGTTCAAGTTCAACTGGCAAGTGACAAGCCTTACCGTACACAAGTCTGTATGGTGACATCCCTATGGGGGATTTGTATGCTGTACGGTATGCCCATAAAGCATCAGTTAATCTCAAAGACCAATCTTTACGGTTAGGACTCACAGTTTTTTCCAAAATTTGTTTTATCTCCCGATTAGCAAGTTCAACTTGACCGCTTGTTTGTGGGTGATATGGTGTAGCGACCTTATGAGTGACACCATATTTTTTCATTAAAGCCTCAAAAGGTTTATTACAAAAGTGTTTCCCCCCATCACTTATTATAGCTCGAGGTGTTCCAAATCTTGAGAAAATGTTTTCTTTTAAAAACCGCAAAACAGTTTTATGATCATTATGTCGACAAGGAACAGCCTCTACCCATTTGGAAACATAATCAATACCGACCAAGATATAAAGATATCCAAAAGAAATAGGGAAAGGACCCATAAAATCAATGCCCCAACAATCAAATATTTCAATTACCAAAATTGGGTTCAAAGGCATCATATTTCTACGGGTAATTGCCCCCAACTTTTGACAACGGTCACAAGTTCGACAAAAAGAATTAGTGTCTTTAAAAAGCGTAGGCCAATAAAATCCACATTGCAAAATTTTTGCAGCGGTTTTCTTTACAGAAAAATGACCACCACATGCTTCATTATGACAAAAAGAAATTACTGCATGGATTTCATTATCAGGTACACACCTCCTAATGATCTGATCAGGGCAATATTTAAACAGATAGGGGTCATCCCAAAAGAAATTTTGAACCTCTGTAAGAAATTTCCTCTTGTCTTGAGCAGTCCAATCAGATGGAATTTTACCTGTAGCAAGAAAATTAACAATGTTAGCAAACCAAGGTAATTCCGAAATAGTAAATAATTGCTCATCTGGAAAAGAATCATTAATTGGCAATGTTTCAATGGAATCCTCAAAACTCAATCTAGACAAATGATCAGCCACTACATTTTCTACTCCCTTTTTGTCTTTGATTGTGATGTCAAATTCTTGAAGTAGTAGGATCCACCTAATCAGTCGAGCTTTAGCATCTTTCTTTTCAAAAAGGTATTTTAAAGCTGCATGGTCAGTGAAAATAACAATAGGTGATCCAACTATATAAGAACGAAACTTATCCAAAGCAAATACCACAGCAAGGAGTTCTTTTTCAGTCGTAGAATAATTCATCTGAGCACTGTTCAAGGTTCTGCTTGCATAATGGATGACATGTGGCTTCTTATCCTTTCTTTGCCCCAAAACAGCTCCAACCGCGTAATCACTAGCATCACACATAATTTCAAAAGGTAAATTCCAGTCAGGTGGTTGCATAATTGGAGCAGATGTGAGCATTTCAATTAATTTCTCAAAAGCCTTTTGACATGAATCAGACCACTCAAATATACTGTCTTTTAATAGGAGATTACACAAGGGTCTAGATATTGCACTAAAATTCTGAATAAATCTCCTGTAAAAACCAGCATGACCTAAAAATGATCTGACATCTTTAACAGTTTTTGGAACTGGCAATTTTGAAATTAATTCAATTTTAGCTTTATCCACTTCAATTCCTTTAGATGAAACAATATGACCAAGAACAATTCCAGAAGAAACCATAAAATGACATTTCTCCCAATTTAAAACAAAGTTTTTCTCTTGGCATCGAACCAACACTTTTTCCAAATTACTCAAGCAATTATCAAAACAATCACCGAAAACAGATATATCATCCATGAAAACTTCAAGAAATTGCTCAACCATATCACTGAAAATACTGATCATGCATCTTTGAAAAGTAGCAGGAGCATTACATAATCCGAAAGGCATTCTACGAAAAGCAAAAGTACCAAAAGGACATGTAAAAGTAGTTTTTTCTTGATCTTCAATGGCAATTTCAATTTGATAATAACCTGAGTATCCATCTAGGAAGCAATAAAATTCATGACCGGCTACCCTTTCTAAGATTTGATCAATAAAAGGTAAAGGGAAATGGTCTTTTCTAGTTGCAGAATTTAGCTTTCTATAATCAATGCACATGCGCCAACTTGAAACAACTCTAGTAGGTATCAATTCATTTTTATCATTTTCAACCACAGTTATGCCAGATTTCTTAGGTACAACTTGAGTAGGACTTACCCATTTACTATCAGAGATGGAATAAATAATACCTGCATCTATTAATTTCAACACCTCAGTTTTAACAACATCTTTCATGATTGGGTTTAATCTACGTTGTGCCTCCCTGGAAGACTTGGCTTCATCCTCTAAAAATATTTTATGAGTACAAACAAGAGGACTAATTCCCTTAATGTCAGCAAGAGTCCAACCAATGGCAGATCTATGAGAATTCAATACATTAAGTAACTTACCTTCTTGCAAAGAGTCAAGTTCAGAAGATATTACCACTGGAAAAGTGTTGTTGGCCCCCAAGAATGCATGTTTAAGTCCCATGGGTAAAGGCTTCAATTCTAGATTAGGAACTTCCACATTTGATGGCAATGTCTTTTCCTTCCGAGGTGGAAGCTTCTCAAACCTTGGCGTCCATTTATCAACCTGCAAGGAATTAAATAATGAATTAAGATAAGCAATTTCCGGATCCTCAAGTAATTCAGATTCTTTAGAATTCAATAAAAGAGCCTCTAAAGGTTCAGAAATACTGGTCTTCTCAAATTGATCTTGCACAAGAGCTTCAATCAAGTTCACCACTGCACATTCATCATCTTCATAAGGTCGCCTGAAAACATTAAAAATGTTAATTTCCAATGTCATGTTACCAAAACTGAGTTTCATTACCCCACTTCTGCAACTAATGTGAGCATCACATGTAGCAAGAAATGGACGTCCTAAAATGACAGGAATTTCATTTTCAGAATGCAAAACAGGTTGTGTATCCAAAACAACAAAGTCAACAGGGTAGTAAAATTTGTCCACTTGGACCAATACATCCTCAATTACCCCTCTCGGCACTCGTACAGAACGATCAGCAAGCTGCAATTTCATTGTTGTGGGCTTCAATTCACCAAGACCTAACTGCAAATATACTGAATATGGCAATAAATTTACACTAGCCCCCAAATCAAGCAAAGCACAATTGATGTAATTTTTTCCAATTACACATGAAAGAGTGGGACTTCCTGGATCTTTGTATTTAGGAGGGACCTTATGTTGCAACAATGCACTCACATGTTCAGTCAAAAATGCAGTTTTCTTTACCTGATGCTTTCTTTTAAAAGTGCACAGATCTTTTAAAAATTTAGCATAAGAAGGGATCTGTTTAATAGCATCTAACAGAGGAATATTAACTTTGACTTCTTTAAAAACATCCAAAATTTCAGAATTTTGATTCAATTTCTTTGGAGGATTTAAAGCTTGAGGAAAAGGAGCAGGAAAATGATATTCATTTGATTCACTCAATTTGGACTTGGTTAGTTCATCATTATTCTTAGATTTTTCAACTTCCTTTGGTGAAGGTGTGCTATCAATTATTTTACCACTTCTAAGAGTAATGACAGACTTAGCATGTTCAATTGAGGTTCCACACGAATTAACATTCTTTGGATTTGGTTGAGTTTGGGAAGGAAATTTTCCTTTTTCATTTATTGCAAAAGAATTTGTCAATTTAGAAATTTGGCTTTTAATTTCTTTATTTTCTTCAACCATTTGACCAAACAAGGTATCATACCTTTGATTTTGCTTCTGTTGTTCCTGCATAAATGCTTGAAGAGTATCGCTCAAAGAAGGTCTAGCATTAAATGTATTAGTTGCAGGAAACTGATGATTGAAAGAATTTCTATCACTTACCTGAGGTTGTGAATCATTGCTCCAACGAAAATTTGGATGATTTCTTGTTGCTGGATTGTAAGTGTTGGAAAAAGGAGAATATTGTTGTTTGAAGTTTCCAACAGCAGCACAACGCTCCTCATAAGCTCCTTTCATTTCCTGAAAAATTGGGCAATTTTTAACAGTATGACCAATCTCATAACAAGAATCACAAACTTGATTGACATCAGCTTGATAAACAGTTTGAGGCAAATTTGATTTTTCCGTTTTCAAAGCAGCTATCTCTTTAGTCAAAACCTCAAATTTTAATTTCCAATCATCTTCTTCTTTTAATTGGTAAATTCCTTTATTATTAGAAGATGTGGCAATTCTTGAACGATCAGTGGTCTCAACTAGACTGGGGACAGTCCATTGATGAGCTTTTTCAGCAATTTCATCCAAAAATTCTAGGGCATCATCAGGGTCTTTTTGCATAAAATTTCCATTACACATAGACTCAACAAATTGGCGATCACGGGGGAGAAGTCCCTCATAGATATAACTAGCAAGGCGCCAGTTTTCAAAGCCATGGTGTGGACACAAATTCAAAAGCTCTTTAAATTTTTCCCAAGTTTGATACAAAGTTTCATTTTCCTTTTGAGAGAAATTTGAGATTCTTTTCTTAAGAGCAATTGTCTTGTGATTAGGAAAATATTTGTTGAAAAATGCTTGAGTCATTTCCCCCCAAGAACCTATGGATCTAGCCCTTAATGAATACAACCAACTTTTAGCCTTTTCTTTTAAGGAAAAAGGAAAAAATTTCAACCTTATGAAATTAATCCTATCAAGTTGAACATTGTAAAAGGTGCCAATTGCTTCTTCAAATTCTCTAACATGCACATAAGGATTTTCACTTTCCATGCCATGAAAAATGGGAAGCAGTTGAATCATTCCAGGTTTGAAATCATAATTTGGCATGTTAGGTGGAAACATGATGCATGAAGGATTTGGTGCACGAATAGGATGCAAAAATGTCTCTAAAGTCCTAGGTGCAGCTACTTCTTCTCTCATTTCATCATTCACAATATGAGCATTAATCTCTCGTTCATTATTCGCAATTTCTTGTTCATTATTCGCAATTTCTGCCATGCTTTCAGATTTGTTGGATATTTCAGTTGAAGAAGTTGAAGCAGAATTAACAGTTGCAGACTTTTTGACAAATCTTCCTAGATGATCTCTAGGTTGCATAAAGTAAATAAATAAATAAACAAAAACAAAAACAAAAACAAACTAAAACAAAAAATAAAATAAAAAATATTAACAATAAGATGAAAGTTGGAAAGAGTGTACCATATGTGAAGAATTTCACATAACCAGCAAACCTCTGACCAAGGGGATCTCTGTACTCTTTGACAAGCCGCTCCCCGGCAACGGCGCCAATTTGTTCGGACCACTTTGTAAAACTCAAGGGAGGTGTCGTATAGCAGTGTAGCTCGGAAGTCCGAGTGTCGTATCCACAGAGAGCAGTGTAAAGAAAATAACAGAGATGAAAAAGAACAATTATGATTGAGAGGTAGATTTATGCAAGATTTGATTTAGAGAAAATTTAATTGATTAAAACACTAAGGCATTGGGGTTCCACTTTTAACATAAGCATGCAACTCTTATTAATTTGATCCACAAAATATTTTCCATTGTAGTTGTTCAAAATAATTAAAGCTCTTTTTAATTTCCTTTAGAAGTATTCTAAGCATAACTTGTACCATTGGCAACAAACTATCAAAAAATAATCTTCATCAAAATTCTATTAATCTTTGGTAATTCTCTTCTCTTTTAAAAGCATGAAAGTTTTTACTACACAATGGGAAAAACATGATTGAACCCATGAAATAGATTATCAAACATTCATCAATTAATTAAAAAGAAAACTACAAATTCCATTTGAACAAAAACTACAAATTCACATTAAAGCATAAGTTTGGATCAAACTAATAACAATTACACACTTATATTAAAAGCTTTCCCCCTAGCCTTAGCTAGGGAGTTAGTTCCCCATAAAATAAAACTAAAACAGAAATTTAGAACTAGAAGAATTGGAGGAAGGAGAGAGAGCTCAAGAGAAGATGGTGAGCTTGGTGTGTCTACAAGCTTGGGAAACCTCACTATTTATAGGCCTAAGGAAGTTGAAAATCTGAATTAAGTATGGTTAATGCATACAACACTTTTATTATAAAATCTGAATTGGTTGCTGCACTTCACCAATAAATCCCACCAGCAGCCCTAGCTCATCTTCATGTCACCATGACCAAGCTTCCAACCAGCTCATCCTGAGGTCAGCATGACCAGCAACTTCAAGGGCTTACGAATTGGGCTTCTCTTAAGCAAATTATGACTTTAAGCACTCCAAATTGAAGTTCAGAATGTCTTCTTTCCAGCCATATGTCATTTGGGCCAATCCAAGGTCGGATGAAGAAGTTAAGGCCAAAACAAATTGCTAACTCGTTTTGCTCGCTGACAAAATCCATCCTGAGCATGGTTCTGTGTTCGCTAGGTAACGGACTCCAGATTTATCCAATGGGGCTGAATTTTGGATATGTTATAGTATACACCCATTGGAACAACTTTCATGAAGAATACTGCCTCATCCGAGCTGTGTAGGTTGCTGAAACAAAGCTTGCAATATGACCTACGAAACTGGACTGGCAGGGGGCTGTAGCAAAAAAATGAGTTTGTCTTTAAGCTCTTCTTCCCTTCATCCAAATCAGGCCTTAACATGCTTGAATTGCATGAATTATGCTCTCTTGCTCTTTTGGCCTACAAAACACACAAAGGGAGGCAAATAACTCAGAATTATAGGAAACTAAGCAAAATAAGTAAGTAAATTGGGCATGTATATGTATGAAATTATGAGCTTAACACTTATCTTCTCTAAATTTAATTCTACCTTGCATTTGAAGGAGTTTGTTGCAATCTACCTTATTAGTTTTCACCATGTTTGTGCGATTGACATAGGCGTTAACTATCATGTACAGTTGGATCCTTGGAAACATGGTTTTTCCCAGATCCATTGGAGGTTTTGCATTGGCTTAAATGCTAGATGTGGTGGTGGGGTTGACGGTGATGCTTCTTCAGGTGGTGGCAGTAGAGTTCATTTAGGCTCATGTGTTATTTTAGGGTTTTGGAAATTTTGGGTGTGTTACAAAGGGAAGGTGGGGTTCTCACACACAAACTAACAAGGTGCCATGAGGGTTTGAACATGAGACCACTGGTCTGCAAGTCAAAGCCATTTTTCATTGGATTAAACCCCGTTGACCTATTTGAGATTATGTTTAACTGTAGTGATGTGGGTAATTGTTGGTGTGTATGCTTTAATGTGCCTTTTTTAGCGTGTTAGTTTTGTTGCCCTCTGAAACTTGGTGTTAGTTTTATTGATTTATCAAAAACACAAGAAAAACATATGTGTGTGATTGGCATCCTTATCATCAATTTCTAGCGTGCAGAATTAATCTCCTATACTTGCAGAAATTAATATATATATTAATTATATGTAAGGAGAATCTTGTAAAGGAGTTTTTGAAATTGACTTCAATCAACTTTCCTTGACAACTAATATTAAAAAATTCCATGAAAATGAAAGGTTTTTTTTTTTTTTTTAAATTTATTTATTTTTATATAGATTTTTGCATAGTTGAAAAGGGGGCTTGAACGCAGATCTTGACATATTTTGCACTATTGCAACGACTGTTTTTTTTGTAACTGATCGACAAAAAAAGTTAATTAAAAAAAAATGTTAAAGTAGGTTTAGGCAAAAAAAGTTTATTTATAAATTTTTTTCTTATGCTTATTCCAAGTAAAGTAGGTTTAACCGATTGGCATTTCTCAAAATGGTTACTATTCCGATCTTTTGCCTGAATTGGTAGATGATCGTAGTGTGTTGCATAAAAAACTTAACCTCATCCAAGAGAACTCTTTTTGTTTATCATTTGTAGTTTTACATATGTGTTTTATGTATCAATGGCATAGCCTAAAATATAAATTCGTTCTTCACTCATATTATAATAAATATAGATCGATTATACTACATGATTGTATTCAATACTATACAAGAATTTCTCAATGAGCAAAAGATATTTTTTTTTACCCTGGAATTAAATGTATTAGAAGAGAACTTCTAATTGTACACAAATAAGCCCCTAAACTTAGACATTTGTTTTTATCTTTAAAATTTAAAGCGTCCTTGAAAGCCATGGTTTGCAAAAACTGATCGGGCTCAATACTTGTTGCTCCATCTCATTAAAAAGTAGTTTGTGTAAACCCGTAAATTTGGGGCCCGTTTCATAACCATTTCAATTTTAGTTTCTAGTTTTCATTTTTTGTGCTAGAGTATAGAGGAAAAAAAGGGAGAATGGAAGTGAGAATGGGAGTGGAGATGAGATTGAGATGGAAGATGAGAGGAGATGATGGGAGGGAGGAGTAACAATAGGGAAAAAGAAAAACTAAAAACTGAAATATATTTAAAATTGTTTTCACTTTCAAGATTTTGTTTTCACTTTTGTTACTCCTCCATTTCATCCTCCCTTCTCATCCTCACTCCCATTCTCACTCTCATTTTCCTCTATACTCTAGCACAAAAATAAAAACTAAAAACTAAAATTGAAATGATTATCAAACGGAACCTTAGTGTCACACAGAAAGTACAGGCACATGTCAATTAAGGCCCTACTGATCAAATTTTTTTTTTTAAGGCCCATGATATGCTGCCTATACCCTTTCATTTGAATTTGTTTATATATGCCAAGAGAAAACCTTAAAATAATATGCCACTCAAAACTCTCTTCCGTACATCAAGGAAGTAAAAGACAAATATTAAAAAAAAGGGTTCTTCACAAAGAATGCTGCTAAACGAACCCTAAAATTAACTGAGTACACCATACTACCAAACTATGTATTGAATTACTAATTTACCCTAATATAAAATGACGAAAAAGGATATATTGAATTGTGAAACAAATACAAGTTTAATAAGTACACCATACTCACCATATTCAGCCCTAATCAAACTTAGAGAAGTTTTCGTATTGCTTGGTTCCAGTAAAATGATTTGTTAGTATGTTTTAGTACAAGGATCTTGTTTCAAGTACCACCCAATGAGCTATATAGATTTTCTCATTGAATTCCGTCGTTCAAGATGACTGATGATGAATGAGATGGTGTTCCGAAAGAATCCTTTGAGTTTGACCCCGCTTCTTTGCCCACCAATCTTGATGAAAATCATTGATTTGAAAAAGGATAACAGAGCCATGAATATTGAACCTAATGGTTTGTCCTGTGAGTTAAAGTGAAGGCAAACCTGTAATGGGTTATGGGAGAGTATGCACAGCTGAGAAATAGGAGAATTATGAAAGAGAAACTTCAATGCACAAATCTCCAAGAAAGGCAAATAGCAACATAGATAAAAATAAAGATTTTGATGCACACTTTGAAATTAAAATTATGCACACTTTGATTTCCTTATAACTCAGTTTGTTTGTTGTGTGCATGTGCACTAAAACACCGTTGAAAAGAGAAGTAAGATGATGAAGCTTTGAATTGAAGGAGTTAGCAAATCTACTCCCATTGTAGCTCATGAAATTAAAGATTTTGATGCAAACCCAAAATCTGAAAAGAGGGAACGAATTCATGTAAAAAGAGAAACCTGATTTAGGATTGGAATTAGGGTGTTGTGTGATAGATTGTATTAGGGTGTATTAGAGGTATTTTTGATAGTTAAATAGGGTGTACTTAGTTAATTTTACATTTTAATTAAAATATTATGGTGTACTTAGATCATAGGGTGTACTCAGTTAATTTTAGGGTTCGTTTAGAAGCATTCCTTCACAAATAAGGCTTTCAAAACTCCTTCAATAGAAAAAACAGTTAAAAGCACCATTATAAAGAACAAAACTCATCAATCCAACTGTTATTGCACCCATTAATAATGGATAGATGAGGATTTTCTTTCTTCCTAAAATTTGATTCTTGAAGTATTTATCACTAATATTAACACTATCAGTGCGGTGACGTTAACTAATCAAATAACACAAATAAAGGGAAAGTAGAAAAGTGTACCTATTGTACTAAACATGATGATTTATCAAGAAAATATTATAATTATGGGAAAAACAACAAATACTTACAACTAGGATATATGCGCATTGTACTCTTTTCCTTTTGACAAGGATTTTTAATGAGACAACATAAGTTGATCCAAATATATTGTACTTTTGTTTCACTTAGGTTTTTTCCCACTATATTTTTTAATAAATGTTTAACGAAGCAACCAATCAGTGATTTGCGGGGCAACCAATCAGTGATTTGCAGGGCATCCAAGGGGGAGTGTTGTAAGTGGTGGAGCCCACAAAGTAAAGGTGAAAGTGAAACGCAAGTTGATGGAGGAGTATTAAATTGGTGCTAAACCTACAGACTAGGTACATCAAAGTATTTAATGATGTGGTTCATACTTATACTATTGATATAAGAAATGAGTTTATATTACTCGTCTATAAATAGATGTGGGAGCAAATTTCCTCCCACGAGAATATTCGATTGAGATTCCTCTTCCTTCGTCGCCGTCTCCTGCTCCCTGCAAAATAGATCAGAGTAAAAGGACCACACCCGGGGGGTGTTGGCCAAAGGTCCTCCGATGCCCAAGTTAGGTTGGGTATTTCAAGAAAAACCGGGTGGCCAAAGCCGTGTGTGGTGGCCAGAGCCTTGTGTGAGGGAGAGAAAGAATATGGTGGCTAGGGTTTGTGAAGGATAATTTCTGCAGAGTTTCAATAGGGATTCAGACGTACCTTAACCCTTGTGCGTAGCCAAGTATTTATAGGAGCCTCGGAGGCTAGGGTTTCAGAGGAATAATTCCGTAGATGGAAAGGAATTATTCCTCCCCAATTAGGTGAGATTTGATTAATTAGGGAATTGATTTATTTGATTTAAATCAAATCCCTAATCGGGGTAGGAATCAAATCAATCCCAATTTTAATTAGGTAACTCTCAATTTAATTGGGTAACCCCCAATTAGGTCAAATAATCCCCAAATGGAAGGAATTATTCGACCTAGAGTGATTAATTCGGTTCCCACAAATGCCCCCCACCTTCTGCATAGCGCGTGGTGGCATGTAGGAGATGTGAATTATCTGTTGGGGTTGTCCAACTATAATTGGGCTTCCTTCCTGGATTTGGGGTCCTGAGTGGAGGAGGTCTTTGACTTGCCAATTGGTCTTTGACTTGCCAATTGGACTTTGACTTGTGCAGTTTAGCTGTAACTGTCTGCCGCGCGAATCTCACGGCCTGGGGTTCCGGGCCGAGGGGATTCGCGTTTAACACGCGGTTTCCTGCTTTTGGACGGGGGTGCGTTTGTGCGCGGGCGTGCCAGCACGGTCTACCGTGCGTCGAGATGTTTGAAGCGGGTGAATGTGTTTTAGATGGTGCGCCTGTCTGGACTCGTCTTCTAATCAAACGATCGTAGCCGAGAGAGGAACTAGTCTCGGCTGTAAGGTTCACGGCCTGAACTACAAGGCCGTTGAGTGGTGGTGTTTGGTGGGTTTTGGGGCGGTGCTCCGGCGCGCGGCTCAATGAGCGGCGGTCGTATGATATATGGGGTGAGTGAGCGAACAACAAGGGTGGTGCTCCGGCGCCTTGAAAATCAAGGGTCGTTTGATATATTGATGAATGGATTTTCCTTACAAACTAACACTACTCCTAGAAAAGCAAGTAAAGATATTGAAAGGGCATTACAGGAAAATATAAGTTGCTCCGTGGGAGGCTTTTGTTTGGTGTTTGAACCCTTTGAAAGTAGTCCTGAGTCTTGTATTTATAGGTAGAGCTCCTGGAGGGATAATCGAGGCTGAAAATCTGCATGGTGGAGCCTGATTATGCCAAGTGGGTAGTCTAATCGACATTTGGGATCGTGAAGTATGGTGGTGTGACTCCATGAATCCCGGTGAATCTCGGCCGCCGCCCTAATCGTGGGTTCTGCGCTTCTGTCCGTGGAGACGCATTTATTGCTCTGATAGCCAATTACCTAATCTCTCAAGCTGCAAAGAGCTTTGTGAGAATGTTGGCGTCTAATCACTCTGATCTCTGTCACCAAATCCTGACTCCAATCACTTCCCACCTTCCCTCGCGCATTAAATGCTCATTCTTGGCCAGTGGGTTTGCTGCAATAAACAGAGACCTTGCTTCATTAAATGAAGCGTGGGACCCTGCTGTCACGTGATGATCTGACTCTAATGCCTTTGGCCGTGACCTTGTTCGGTCTCGGCCTCGGCCTATCACCTTGGCCGAGATAATCATGCCTTGGTGATTTTTCTTGTTTCTCTGGAAGGCCAAACACTCTGACAAAAACGCTGCGTTTCAGTTTGAGGTCGAGAAGAGAAGTTCCCCCGGCCAATTCCTGGCCGTGATTTATCAGGCACAAACAGTAACTAAGCTGAAGGCGTGCTGGCCTGCTACTAGAGCGGGTGGTAGTTTGGGCCGACTTAGTTACTGGAGTTGGTCCAAACTGGTTCAATTTTTTTTTGTGCCACAAACTAGGGACAGTTTGAGTCAAGGCGATCATGCGTGGCATACAGACGTGCTGGAAGCTATCGGCGGATGGGAAGGGGAGGTTGGCGACGGTCCACTCATTCCTCTCACCTACTGTGATGGTAAGTTGCATCCCTTTGATCTGCTACAATTTCTTTGGGATTCTTTATTTGTGTGTTTGACTGACTTTCGTCCTCTACTTGCAGGGAATGCCATCTGCAAGAAGCTCGTTCTCGACCCGAACATGACCAAGGTTTAGCAAGCTTTGAACATCCCTGCCCAATTTCATGAATGGCGATGGTTGCTGAGCTAACATCGAAAGGAGGTCAGTGGTCTGCCCTCTGTTGAGGATGTTGAAAGATGGAAGCTGCATGGCTCAGACCTAAGTGATCTGCCAGTCGAGCAGGAGAAGTTCCCTGAGGAGAAGAAGGCTAGCAGCAGATCTACCCGTGATGAAGCTGTAGTCTCACGATCAAGGGATACGTCTCCACAGCGAAAGCAATCGAGACCTCCTTCTACCACGAGCAAGTCTTAACCAAGAGGGGTCTCGCCTGCTGAGACGGTCCATACGAGGGTTGCTCATGCCTCGTCTGCTGCGATCAGACGCCTCGTTAGCGTAAACAACAGCAAGATCAACGGCATGTAGGAGGTACGAGATATTCTGCTCAAGTCTCCGCCCGTACTACCCAAAACTCGTGATCTGCCTCGTAAGGAGGCCACTGAGAAGCCAGGTTTGGGGCGTCAGCGCCGATCCAGAGATCAAACTGAGAGGACTGTATCTCCATCTAGCAATCATGACTAGTCTGTGAGGCCACGAACAGTCAAGCGCGAAGCTGACTCCATGTTGCAAGTTGCAGCCAAGAGAGCTAAAGAGTCCTTCAGTTGCGCGAATTGCCGATCCGGGAATTGGTGATAACTCTGCTAGGGGCGAGTCCGTGTCCAATCTGCTTAAAGCGGGCTTCCTGTCAAGTTCGTCTGCTTGCGCGAGGCTGGTTGACCATGTGTACCGAGCTGGTGACCTTGGAGCTTTCTCGAGCCTTCCCTTGGATAAGCAAGAAGAAGCCGCCATGTATCATCTTCAAAAGGGGATGATTTTTAGTGTTGAGGCCATGCGGAAATCATGTGTTGTTGCCCCCTCTTATGCCCTGCTTGATGAGCTGGTGAAGAAAAATGCTGATTTGGCTGACAAGCTCTCGAACGAGCAGATTCGCCATGATGCGAGGATTTCCGAGATGAAGGAGAGTATATTTGCGCTCAAGAGTTCTGTTGGCCAAAAGGATGGTGAGCTCGAGTCTCTTATGGCTACTCTACTCGAACGCAAGGAAGCCTACTTTCGCTTCGATAGTAAGCATGCTGCTCTGGCCCAAGATCGTGACAAGCTGCTGGCCAAGTTTGACACCCATGTGGAAGCCACGGAGGCATCCAAGCATGAGATTGCTGCTAACGCGTACAAGTTGGGATACTTGGATTGCCGAAATGGTGTTTCTCCATGCTGCCCTCTCGAAGATGATGATGGTGAGCCGCTCTGTCTTGACTTGCCCCTACTTAAAGTGAGCAGATCTATGTTGTGGACATGGAAGTAGTTGAAGAGCAGGTAGCAAATGAAGCTACAATGGAGGAAGACAATGCCCAAGGTGGCACAGCTGACGAGGTTAGGGCAGATGCGGAGGAGCAGGCAGCTGAGCAGAGTGATGCTGAGGCAGCTGAGGACGTGACCGGCTGAGGGTCGTCTGCTGAAGTCCCCTAGTAGATGGAGTTCATTTTTGCTGTTTTTTAAACTTCGCAATTTTCTTTCAATAAGTGGCATTTAGTTGACCACCTTATTTCTTGTTGAACTTGGCCGGTTGGCCACTTTGCTATGGAATTTTCAATTATCTTTCAAACTTCAATTCTCATTGTATCTTGCAAGTGTATGTCCAGAGACATAGCGCTTGAAAGAGACTCCATTGAGTTTGTACTCGAGAAGTAGCTTGCCTACAATGGAGGTAAGGCTTGTAACCTATGTGCGTATGTCGGGGATATAGCGCTTGAAAAAGGCTCCATGGAGTTTGTATTCGAGAAGTAGCTTACCTGCAATGGAGGTAAGGCTTGTCGCCTGCGAGCGTATGTCGGGGACATAGCGCTCGAAAAAGACTCCATGAAGTTTGTATTCGAGAAGTAGCTTGCCTGCAATGGAGGTAAGGCTTGTCGCATGTGAGCGTATGTCGGGGACATAGGGCTCGAAAAAGACTCCATGAAGTTTGTACTCGAGAAGTAGCTTGCCTTCAGTGGAGGTAAGGCTTGTTGCCTGTGGGCGTATGTCGGGGACATAGCGCTTGAAAAAGGCTCCATTGAGTTTGTACTCGAGAAGTAGCTTGCCTGCAATGGAGGTAAGGCTTGTCGCCTGCGAGCGTATGTCGGGGACATAGCGCTCGAAAAAGACTCCATAAAATTTGTACTCGAGAAGTAGCTTGCCTTCAGTGGAGGTAAGGCTTGTCGCCTGTGGGCGTATGTCGAGGACATAGCGCTTGAAAAAGGCTCCATTGAGTTTGTACTCGAGAAGTAGCTTGCCTTCAATGGAGATAAGGCTGATTGCCTGCATGTATATATTTGTGGGACATAATGCTCGAAAAAATACTTCATTGAAAAGCTTGCTCTTGTATTGATGCTGGTGTGACTACATCGCTTTATTGAATAAAAGAAATAGACAACATAGATAACATCGAAAGCAGTTCGTCTTCAATGGGATTAGGGGAGGCTCGTCGCCTGCTAGGAGCCCAGCTAGTAAGCAAAGGGCTTTATGGATAGTATCTTCGAAGGTGGTGTGCATTCCACTGTCTTGGAATTTCTTTCCCTTCTAGAGTGTTGAGGGTGTAACTTCCTTTGCCCCCAGGTCGGCTGACCACATAAGGGCTTTCCCAATTGGGCTTTATCTTCTTTGACCCTTGCCTTGGTGCTGTGATGAAACTCTTTCTAAGCACAAGGTCCCCATGCCAAAACTGTCTGATCTTGGCCTTCTTATTGTAGTAGGACGTCAGCTGCTGCTGGTAGGCTACCACTCGAACAATGGCCTTTTCTTGTTCTTCTTCGAGCAGATCAAGGTTGACTTTCATCTGCTTGCAGTTTTGGTCAAGACTGCCCACCTCAATGCTCATGGAAGGGACTGTGATGTGTGGAGGGATGATTGCTTCTGTTTCATAGGCTAGAGAAAATGGTGTCTTGCCTGTTGATCTCCTTTTGGTTGTGCGATAAACCCACAGGACTCCTAGTAGCTCGTCGACCCATTTTCCTTATGCGCCTTCCAATCTTGTTAGATGCCTCTGCTTGGCCATTGCATTGCGGGTATCTGGGGGTTGACAGGTGCTGTTTGATGCTGTTTGTGCCTAATAAATCACGGCCATGAATTGGCCGAGGGAACTTCTCTTCTCGGCCTCAGACTGAAACGCAGCGTTTTTGTCAGGGTGTTTGGTTTTCCAGAGAAACAAGAAAAATCACTAAGGCATGGTTATCTCGGCCAAGGTTATAGGCCGAGGCCGAGATCAAATAAGGTCACGGCCAAAGACATTAAAAGTCAGATCATCACGTGACAGCAGGGTCCCACGCTCCATTTAATGAAGCAAGGTCTCTGTTTATTGCAGCAAACCCACTGGCCAAGAATGAGCATTTAATGCACGAGGGAAGGTGGGAAGTGATTGGAGTCAGGATTTGGTGACAGGGATCAGAGTGATTAGACGCCAACATTCTCACAAAGCTCTTTGCAGCTTGAGAGATTAGGTAATTGGCTATCATAGCAATAAATGCGTCTCCACGGCCAGAAGCGCAGAACCCACGATCAGGGCGGCGGCCGAGATTCACCGGGATTCATGGGGACACACCACCATACTTCACGATCCCAAATGTCGATTAGACTGCCCACTTGGCATAATCAGGCTCCACCATGCAGATTTTCAGCCTCGATTACCCCTCCAGGAGCTCTGCCTATAAATACAAGACTCAGGACTACTTTCAAAGGGTTCAAACACCAAACAAAAGCCTCCCACGGAGCAACTTATATTTTCCTGTAATGCACTTTCAATATCTTTACTTGCTTTTCTAGGAGTAGTGTTAGTTTGTAAGGAAAATCCATTCATCAATATATCAAACGACCCTTGATCTTCAAGGCGCCGGAGCACCACCCCTGTTATTCGCTCACTCACCCCATATATCATACGACCGCCGCTCACCGAGTAGCGCGCCGGAGCACCGCCCTAAAACCCACCAAACACCACCACTCAACGGCCTTGTAGTTCAGGCCGTGAACCTTACAGCCGAGACTTGTTCCTCTCTCGGCTACAATCGTTTGATTAGAAGACGAGTTCAGACAGGCGCACTATCTAAACAATTTCACCCGCTTCAAACACCTTGACGCACGGTAAACCGTGCTGGCACGCCCGCGCACAAACGCACCCCGTCCAAAAGCAGGAAACCGCGTGTTAACGCACATCCCCTCGGCCCGGAACTCCAGGCCGTGAGATTTGCGCGGCAGACAGATGCCATACTTCGCAAGGAATGTGGTGATCTACATGCCCACGAACTGTGTACCATTGTCAGTGACTATCGACTGCGGGCATCCATTTGGTGAAGTAATTCGTGGCGACGATCATCATCTCCTTGTTGGCAGGTGCTATCGGCATAGGTCCCACCAGGTCGATGGCCCATTGCATGAAAAGCCATGGACTGTTCTGCGGATGGTATTCCTCAGCTGGCAAGCCAAGGATTGGCTTATATCGTTGGCATCGATCACATCTTCGAGCATACTCCGTGGAGTCTTGGCGCATGGTAGGCCAAAAATAGCCTATGCTGAGAGCCTTCTAGGCAAGCGATCTTCCCCCAGCGTGATTTCCACATTCGCCGTCGTGTATTTTGCAGAGAACCTCGAGCGTCTGCGGGTACTTGATGCAAGTAAGATGAAGGCCGGAGTATGATCTGCGAACAAGCATGTCTCCTTTCATGTAGTACCTCGCAGCCTTTTGTTTGATTTTTCGGGCCTCGGACTTATCCTTTGGTAAGTTTTCGTTAACCAAGTAGTCAATGATGGGGTCTTGCCAGCTAGGATCCTCGTCGATCTACATCAAGTTTGGCTGCTCTGCCTCTTCTATGTTTGGCTGGTCAAGGTGCTCGACTGGGATGGAGCGTCTGAACTGGGCATCAAGCGCTGAGCCTAAGCTTGCTAGTGCGTCTGTGTGCGCGTTCTCTGCTCGAGGCACTTGTTGGATGGTGAAGGTAGAAAACGCCTTCAACAGCTCTTAGACTTTGTCAAGGTATAAGATCATCCTTGGGTGCTTCGCCATGTAGTCTCTTGAGGCTTGATTTGTGATCAACTGGGAATCTGAGTAGATGGCCAGCTTCTTGATTGACAGCTCCTTTGCTAAGTGCAAGCCAGCAAGCAATGCCTCGTATTCTGTCTCATTGTTTGAGGCCGGGAAGCCAAGCGTGATAGCTTGCTCCAATAGGGTACCATCCGGGGTGATGATGACGACGCCTGCTCCAGCTCCTTTTTGGTTCGATGCTCCGTCTACGCGCAACTGCCACATGTCTCTGGGTTGGTCAGGTTCAGCGGAGGTCTTGTCTACTCTCGAACTTTTCTTCTTTTTGCTGACCAGCTTCTCTTCTTCGGCCGATGGCGTGAATTCTGCGACAAAGTCTGCTAAAGCCTGGGCTTTTATTGTAGTCTTCGACCGGTAGAGAAGGTCGTATTAGCTTAGCTCTATAGCCCACTTCATGAGTTGTTGAGACACGTCAGGGCTGTGCAGGATTGACCTCAAAGAAAAGTCGGTCATGACGATGACTCGATGAGCTTGGTAGTAAGGTCGTAGCTTTCTCGCGGAAACTACAAGGGCCAAAATGAGCTTCTCCAATTTTGGGTAGCGAGTCTCTGCATCGAGAAGGGCTTTTGACATGTAGAATACCGGATGTTGGGCCTCCTGTTTTTCTCGGATGAGAGCTGAGCTGACGATCGAGCTGGACACTGCTAGGTACATGAACAAGTCTTCACCAGGAACTAGCTTCAAGAGCAGGGGAGGTGAAGTGAGGTAAGTTTTTAGATTATGGAAAGCTTCTTCGCACTCCTCATCCCATTTATCTCTTTGCCCCTTTTTCAAAGCCTTGAAGAATGGTATGCACTTGTCGGTAGATCTCGAGAGGAATCGGTTGAGGGCCACTGCTCTGGCCGTCAGACTTTGTATTTCCTTTACTGTTGAAGGTGACTTGATCTCGATAATGACCTTGATTTGGCGTGGGTGCGCCTTGATACCTCGTTGAGTTACTAGGTATCCCAGGAATCGGCCAGACGATACACCGAACGTGCATTTACTTGGATTCAACTTCATGCGATACTAGCAGAGCAGGCTGAACGCCTCAGTGAGGTTCTTAATGTGGTCTGCTCGCTTGGGGGCTTTGACCAGCATGTCATCTACGTAGACTTCCATGGTTTTGCCGATCTGCTCCTTGAAAATTTTATTAACAAGCCTTTTGTAGCAATAGGTCCCTCTCTCTATGATGAAAGAAGTCTTCGCCTTGTCATCCTCGTATATTAGGATTTGATTATAGCCGGAGTATACGTCCATGAAGCTGAGCAGCTGATTGCCGGAAGTTGAATCCACGAGCTGGTCGATTCTCGGCAATGGGAAATTGTCCTTAGGGCAAGCTTTGTTGACGTCGGTGTAATCGACGCAAGCTCTCCATTTGCCCTTTTCTTGTTTCGCCACCAGCACAACATTGGTCAGCCATTCTGAGTTGGAGAACTCTTCAATGAAGCCAGCAGCTAGAAGCTTATCGATCTCGACTTCAATGATCGCCACTCGCTCGGGAGCGAAGTTGCGTCTCTTCTGCACCACGGGTTTCCAAGATCAGGGGGTACTAACTCAATGTCATCCTCAGGCTTCCAACCCTTTTCAAGGGAGCCTTCTGGGCGAATTCCCTCGCCTTGATCCTGGCTCCTTAATTTCTATTGTGAGGTAGCAACTCCTTTCCCGTTCGGGCTTGCTTGTCTGCTAGTAGTGTTTCCTGCCACGTCAGTAGCCTGCATTACTGGTGTGAACTGCAACTGCTTGCTCTTCTTGAGCCCTTGGGCTGTGCATCTCCTTGCCAAGGCTTGGTCACTGTTGATCTGCCCGATCCCGCCACCAGGGATGGGGTAGCGGATCTTCTGGTGTAGAGCATATGTGATGGCTTCAATCTTGTTGATCCATGGTCTGCCTAAGATTCCGTTGTAGGGAGAGATCTCGTCGATGATCATGAAGATTTGCGAGCAGACCACCGGGGACGAGTGGACGTCAAGGTTGATTGTCCCAACAGTGATTGACGTGGCCCCACTGAAGCCGGTGAGCGATCTGGCAAGCTTGCTGATCTTGGGCTCCAATCCCATCTGTTGGAAAATAGATAGTTGCAGGATATTGGGTGCACTACCCTCGTCCACATAAACTCGCTCGATCACAGCTTGTTCAATTTGGATGCAGATTACTAGGGAGTCATTATGCGGCAGATCAAGCTTAATCAAGTCCTTCTTCTGAAAGCCGATGACGGGTGTATCTGCAATGACTGGTATGCCCGTTGTGACTTGGGAAATGTAAGTCGCCTGCGCGATCTTTCTCTTGTGCTCCTTGGTGGTCAACTAGAATGGTGTTGATCCGTATGACCTTTTGGGAATGTTCCTTGGTAGCTGCATCGCGATCCTCGATCTGTTGGATGGCCTTCTGTGCGATGAATTTCGTGCAGTGGCCATCTCTAACCAGCTCCTCGAGGTGCCTTTTCCAAGCATTGCAGTTGTTGGTATAATGACCATGCTCCCCATGGAATGTGCAGTATTTACTAGTGTCCCTCCTAGATGGGTCTCCTATCAGGGGTGGCGGCCTTCTCACCTATGACTTGTCCTTCACTTGTGCTAGGATCTGGTGGATCGGGATAGTGAACTCAGTGAAGGTTCCTGTTTTCGAGCCTCCCTCTTGGGTCGCGATCTGCACTTGTCTCGTGCTTTGTGCTCGAAGTTGTTGCTTTTTTGGCTTGCCTGCCTTGTCGGGTGATCAGCTTGCTTGCTGGCCTTCTTCGCTGCAATACGGTCATCATCCCAAAGTGCGTAGCGCTCTGCAGTAGCAAAGACCTCTGCCAAGGTTTGGCTTGGAGTTATGGCCAGCTAACGGTATAGCTCATGTTTGGTTGGCAAGCCCTTCTTAAAAGCTGAGGATGCAACTTGGTCATTGCATCCTATGATGTTCGCCTTCTCAGCCTTAAACAGTCTGAGGTAGTCTCGAAGGGACTCGTCTGGTTTCTTGTGCAAGTTGAACAAGTGGTCTGCATGCTTTCTGACCGTCTTGTAGGAGGTGTGCTCTTTTGTGAAGATGAGGGCAAACTCCTTGAAGTTGGCTATCGACGCGGAGTGTGGAACCAATCTTAAGCTACTCCTCACAGAGTCATTGCAAACACTAACTTCTCGACATCTTCTGCCCGTAGGGCTAGTGGTTCAGGTCGACATCTTCGATGCCTCGAGCGTCGCTGGTTAACTTCCTCCTCAGCTTCCAAGGGTCGATCCCCTTAGTTGCTCTGCCTATGGGGCAGATTAGGAGATTGAGCTTGTGAGGAGTCCCCCATGGCTTGCCGCCGTGTGTTGGTCCTCGAGCAGGCTGGTGAGCGTCGATTGTTGCACTCGTCACGCGATTGTTCACGAACTCGAGCTCCTTGTGTGCCCAGCCTAGATTGGATACTTCCTTGTAGGCTCAAGCGAGCGTGGACATTGGACTGTGGGCCCAGCCTCTCACTTACATTGGTCCTTGGACCTAACCTCGAATGGATCGTCGACCGGCTCAGAGTGCGACTTGCATATGTCTGCGTCTCGTCAACACGATCTCGTTCTCTCCCCTGCCCGTTCGCCCCTATCTGACCAGCTTGGGATCTCTTGAACTGCTCATTGGCATGCTCGTGCGTCCTCCTCTCCTCGTCACGGGGTCCAAGGTTAGGGCCTTGGTTCAAGTTGATATGCATGAGTAGCTGGCCAATCAGGTTGTTTTGATCGTCGACTCTTTGTGTGAGTTGATCAACCCGTGAGTTAAGGTCCACCTGCCTAGAGGCGTGCATCGGGCCTAATGGCATATGGGCTAGGGCTCCATTAGACGCGTACATTGGTGCATACGTCAAGTGTGGTGGCAGATGAGGGAGAGAATGGATTTGCTCCAAGACTGGGACATCGTCGAAGAAGCCGTGGGGCTGTGCAGCAAATCCGGCAGCTGAGTGGTGTGGCTGCTGCTGTGTTCCGACCGCAGGATGGCACAGCAAAATAGCTCCGGACCCTGGCACTTGCGGCTGCAAAGCTATGAAGGTCTCAGGACCATGCGACGGCTGTTCTGCAATTCCGACAGTTGGAGGTGGCTGCGAAGTGCTAGGAGGTGGCCGCAATGTGTTGGCAGCCATGGTTCCGTGCGGTTACAGTGAGGTTTCCACCACGAAACCATGAGACGGGCCCGTCGTGGTGGTGTTACTCTTCGTACGTCTTGTATCGACCATGGTTGATTAGAAAAAAGTGTGGAAAATGGACTTGAAGCACGCTTTGAGTATAATTTCGCGCTCTCAATGAAAGCACCAATTTGTGGGAGCAAATTTCCTCCCATGAGAATATTCAATTAAGATTCCTCTTCCTTTGTCGCCGTCTCCTTCTCCCTGCAAAATAGATCGGAGTAAAAGGACCACACCCGGGGGGTGTTGGCCAAAGGCCCTCCGATGCCTAAGTTAGGTTGGGTATTTCAAGGAAAACCGGGTGGCCGGAGCCTTGTGTGAGGGAGAGAAAGAATATGGTGGCTAGGGTTTGTGAATGATAATTTCTTCAGAGTTTCAATAGGGATTCAGACGTACCTTAACCCTTGTGCATAGCCAAGTATTTATAGGAGTCTCGGTGGCTAGGGTTTCAGAGGAATAATTCCGTAGATGGAAAGGAATTATTCCTCCCCGATTATGTGAGATTTGATTAATTAGGGAACTGATTTATTTGATTTAAATCAAATCCCTAAGAGCATCCACAATGGGCTCCCTAAACCACTTCCTTAGACAAATTTTAGGGAGGAATTATAAAAATACAACTCCAACCATGCTCCATATCCACCTCCTAAAATAGGGAGTTCTCTAGGAGCTCATAAATCTGAGGAGAGAGAAAGGACTCCTAGTTACTCCTTATAATTTAATGCTGCTTTATTTAATGAGTATTTCAAACCTTCATTTAATGCTAACTATTTTTTATTTTATTTTTTATTAGAGATGGACCAATCAAAAAAGAGTTATAGCATTTATGACTCTCCAAACTAGGGAGTATGATTGGAGTTGAAATTTTTTAGAGAGCTCCTAAAATAGCTTTCTTATATTTTTAGCTAAATTTTAGCTAAGAAATAGAGAGCATCATTGTGGATGCTCTAATCGGGGTAGGAATCAAATCAATCCCAATTTTAATTAGGTAACTCTCAATTTAATTGGGTAACCCCCAATTAAATTGAGTAACTCCCAATTAGGTCAAATAATCCCAAAATGGAAGGAATTATTTGACCTAGGGTGATTTAATTCGGTTCCCACAATAGACACAATGTATGTGAAATATTGCAGTCAGTATAACTTGCTTAGAGCATCTACAATCATGCTCCCTATCTTTTAGTTATAATTTAGCTAAAAATACACAAAAGTTATTTTAGGAGCTCTTTATAAAATTTGAACTCCAATCATACCCCCTAATTTAGGGAGTCATAAACCCTATAGTTATTTTTTAATTCAATATGTGGTCCATCTTTATAAAAAAAAAATAACATAAAAAATAGTTAGCATTAATTAAAAGTTTAAAGTGTGCATAAAACAAAGTAGCATTAAATTATAGGGAGCCACTAAGAGTCCTTTCTCTCTCCTCAAATTTAGGAGCTCCGAAGTCTCCATATTTTAGACGGTGGATAGGGAGCATGGTTGGAGATGTAATTTTCCAATTCCTCTCTAAAATTTGTCTAAGGAGGTGGTTTAGGGAGCCCATGGATGCTCTTAGAAAACAAAATACACAATCTGAGATGTGAAGCTCGAACTATACCAAAATGTCTCACAACTTCTTTACTTTTCTTTCAACATTCGCATAACCATTCCAAACTCACCATGTTAATACAAACTCATATTTCATACTCATATATTACATTACAACATTACATATATAATACAAACTCACCATGTTAATACAAACTCACCATGTTACAACAATACTCTATGTATTTACATTAGTTACCACTAGAGTTCAGATATGCATCCCGACTGTTTTCAATCACTAGGAATGACCGTTTCATTCTGAACAATTTCAGTTTACCACCATTTTAGCCTTTATCGGTTCCCATCATTGAAACCATATAATTTTCAACGTTAGATTCCCCTCCAATGTTTATGTCGTTCAAATTCTTGATTCGTAGGTACATTCCATTCATCAGACCAGTTGCTAAGAAAAGACGAAACCACTAAAACATTCGATTCTGGAGCCGACGTCACAAGTGTGTGTGGTATATATGCCTTACATCTTGCAGGTAAATTATTGTTTGTGTGTTTTGCAGTTTTAGCACTTCTTTTTCGTCTCCTTCGTCTGATCATATCTACCCCAAAATTATGCACTTCCAGGGAGTCTCATCTAGATTGGTATAAATTGATCCAGTAATCGTTCATTTTTTTTTACTGTTTGTTTTGGAGTTTCATATTGTTCAATATTTGTTTATGTTTTCCTTAACCTGTCTATTATCAAAAGGTTGGGCTTGTGTTTCAATTAAGCATATTATATGTTTGACAAAATTCCTAGATGAGTGCACAAGTGATTTGTTATGTTATTTTTCCTATGATAGGTACTATCTTTTATTCTTCAACTCACAAATAGGAGAAGAAGTAGATAGGTTCACATTTATTAGTACAAATGATATGTAGTTTGCTTGCATGGGTTGTTAATTTTTGTTGGTTCATCTAAGTCACTAATTTTCTCAAAATGATAGTACAAATTTGCAGAATAGGTTAATATTCTACCTCTTTCATGATTTACCACGTAGATAATGCGGGAGATGTAGAACACTGACCATGAACTGGTAGGTAAATACGTCTTCAGTCGGAGCATATGCACACTGAAGATGGATACTTGGCAAGCACATTTTGTTTCAAATGGTGGAAGCAAAATGCATATGGTGAATGTGGGAAGACAAATGGCGGTGCCTCAAGCAACCCTTTGTTACGATCATATATGAATGTAATAGTCCTTCCTTGGGGGTTAACAATTTCTGCTAGATTGGAGAAACCATGTATAATTTTCTTCATTCTCAGAATCAACGACTGCAAACGGTAAAGGATCCATACTTGTTTTCGTCATAACAATATTAGATCATAACAACATTTTTATGTACTGGTAGATATGTCACAAATTGAAATTTCACGAGAAAAACATAGCAACAAAAAAACCAAAACTAACCAGGCGGGTGCCTGACACTGTAAAAAAGAATGGTAAGGAACAAACTCCAAAATCTAAAACACTATTACCAAAAAAATAATGCATAGTTTACCTACACAGAGTGGCGTCAATTTAATTTAATTTAATTTTTTAAAACAGCTTATTTTATTACCTTGGTTGCAATTTTTCCCAATAGCAGCGAGCATGTGACCCTTATACTTGTTCTTGATAAATGTCCCTACTAGAAGTATGCCTAGAGCCAATCATGAGATGTAAACTCTAAGGATATTTTACCTAATTAATTAAGGGCATTATGTTGTTTTGAGTAATAATCTTAGTCATTTACTTAACCAACAAGTCTATGGATCGTTAGATGTAGAAAGTGACTTAAATAAGTAAGTTCATGAGACCTTTATGTACCATGTCCACATCCTGAATTGTTCATGATCATACACTACTACAAAAATGGAAAAAGACGACCAGAAAAAGACGACGGCATAACATAAAACCGTCGTTGTATTTAAATCGACGACGGTATAAAACAAAACCGTCGTTGATAAGTGATTTACTGTTCAATAATTTTAAAAGACGACGCGTACAAATAAAAAACCGTCGTTTTTAAAAAATGATTTCTTCAGTGTTAAAATCTGACCAAAAAACAACGACAGCAGGTATGAATACACTGACGTAGAAAATAAAGACGACAGTACACCAAAAAACCTGCCGTGTTAACTCCTAACTAAACACGACCAACTGTTCTTAATCCACGTCGTATAATATAGTGGAATCAACGTCTGTATACTACGACGGTGCATTCTCTTTAAACCGCCGACTTATTATTTTGGAGTATACTACGACGGTATCTACAACACTAGTGTCATTTTTATTTACCACGTCTTAAGTTCAAATTACCGTCGTATTTTTTCAATTTATACGTCTGCCCTCTCTTTAAACCGCCGTCTTATGTTTATAGCTTTTTAAAATTAATTAATTTTTCTTTTATTTTGGTAATATCTTTCTTAACACAAAACAAAATTTAATTCTCAATCCTCAACAACATTTTCATCTTAAAATGCAAATCTCTTCGTGTTAAATATTTACACAATATATGAACACAAATTTGGCAAATACATCGTGGCAAATATATGTTCAACTGTTTCTTCCTCTCATATGCAAGCTGGGCCCTCTCCTTCCTCTTGTTCTCAAGCTCCTGCACAGCCTCGATTCCTGAAAATCAAAATCAAAATCAACAAAGTGTGAACCCTCACTCCTCGATTCCTGGTTACATTGTAGTCCCCTTTTCCACAGTGATCAACTTCAAAACTCCTGTGTAGCAAGGTGGAACCAGCCTTAGAACCTGTCGTGGGTTGTGCCTTTGGGGTGAAGCTGGGAGTGGGCTTGAGGTTCAGAATGAATAGACACCACCTACTCATTCTGAACCTCAAGCCCACTCCCAGCTACAGCCACCACCTGAGTCCGTCTCTGCGAGCATCAGGAACACCCATGCGGGTTCTCAAGCTGGTTTCACCCTTGCTACACATGAGGATGTAGCAAACCCATGCTTGGTCTTGTGAGGAATCATTCTGCAAACGGATTTGCTTTCAGAAAGACAATTTCTTGTGAGGAATCATTCTGCAACCCTAATTGAAAACTGAGAGTTAAAAAACGCGTAAAAAAATCCTATTTAAACAAAATGGAGTAAATATCAACGTCAGTTCTAATATACATAGCGACGTCATATTTGACAAATCAACGTCAGTTTAGATATAACTACATCGGAAATCCAAAAGTCATTTCGCGCGTATTAAAAAGATAACTACATCGGAAATCCAAAAGTCATTTGGCGAGTATTAAAAAAGGAAACAGAACCAAAATAACCACGTCGGTTTATTAAAATAAACAGTCGTTGAATTTATACGTACAACGTCAGTTTAGAGAAACAAAGCGCCGTCATAACCACGTCGGAAATCCAAAAGTCATTTGGCGCGTATTAAAAAGAGAACGACGTCGTTTTCAGAACCGCAAAGTAACCACGTCGGTTTATTAAAACACACAGTCGTTGAAATTACAATTACAACGTCAGTTTAGAGAAAAAAAGCGCCGTCATAACCACATCGGAATTCCAAAAGTCTTTCGGCTGTTGTGATAACCACGTCATTTATGAATTATCTACCGTCGTTATAACTAAATAATACGGCGGTTTTGTAATAACAACGTCGTTGTATTGAACTCTGGGAAAATATATAAACTTTTCGTCACCTGACCTAATATTTTACGGTTTTCACTTCCCGATAAAGTATCTTAGTTTCCCTCTCATTTCCCAAATCACCATTTTCGTTACCTGACCTAGCATCATCGTCTTCATCGTCCAAATCACCATTTTGGTCTTCGTCTTCGTCGGAAGGAAACATTTCTTTGCACGCCGGTGTTATTCAAGGTTTTTTTCTCACTCTCTTCCCTTTTTTAACTTTTCATTTGCATGCCGTAGTTGTCTGGAAACAAGATTTTGTCAAATTGAAGAAATCTTTCACTGGTTTTGATTAAATACATAAGTAGATACTCTCACGACGCCAAGAGACGACAGTTCTGTCTTGTTTTCGACGATGGAATGGACAGACCACGACGGCCGTAATGCAAATTGCACGACGGTGGCTAAAAACCGTCATGGTGTGACAATTAATACGTCGGAAACAAGATAAAACCGTCGTCTAGTGTGAGAAGAGCACTCGTTTTTAAACCACGTCGGTTATTGTTAATAACCGACGTAGTTTATTAACATTTACGTCATGGAATATAAAACACCGTCGTCTTATTTTAATTCATGATCTAAGAGATCTTTTAATAGGACGTCACTTTTTTAGTGTTACCGTCGTTGTTTTGTATTATTACGTCGTGTATTTTTAATAACCGACGTTGTTTTTCTGGCAGATTAATCAAAAATGGTTTCGAAATCTCAAAAGAAGGAAGCTGAAGCGTCAAAGGCCACAGCAGGTTCAATGGCACAAGGGGATGAACCCAAAACAGGTTCAGTGGAACTTGAAAAATCAACTCAAAGCAAACCCTCGAAGAGGATGAGATATTCCTCAACCTCAGAGAAAGACTCGAGCACAGCCACATTTGTTGAGGAGCCAAAATCTGGCCGCGGTATCAGCACAATGAGCCGTGTTGTGAAGAGGAAAATTGAGAAGGTTAAGCCTGTGGTTGAGTTCAATAAAGATGGCAAACCACATGGCGAGGCTGCTGTTGAGATGCAGTCTTACATTGGTGTTTTGGCACGCACCAGAGTCCCTCTTGTGGACAAGAAATGGAAACAATTACCCAAGGACGTGAAGGAGCAGATTTGGGAAGCTGTTCAAATGTCCTATGTTATTGGGGATAGTTACAAGAACTTGGTCTTGCAGTCTGCCGCCAAAAAATGGAAGGATTTCAAGTATAACATAACTAAGCAATATATCCTTCCATTCGCACATGACAAGGAGAAATTAAAAGAAATCCCATTGCTTTATAAGTTCATAGATAAATCGCAATGGGATGCCTTCGTAGCTTCAAGGTTAACCCCAGATTTTGAAGCTAAGCATGCTGAGCAGAAGGAGAGGAGGGAGAAATTGGAGTACAACCATAGGTTGTCTAGAAAAGGGTATGTTGGTTTGACGGACCAATTGGTAGAAACCATGCCCGAAGGTCAAGAAATCGATCGAGCTGTTCTGTGGAAGAAAGCAAGAGAAGATAAATCAGGAAACATCCCTGATCCAAAGGCTGCAGAGAAGGCAAAACTAATCGTAAGTCTCACTAACTCTGTTCTAAATTTGAAAAACAGAGTGTTTTATTTTGGTATAGACGTCGTTTATATTTACATAAGCGACGTTATAAAGTGAACACCACGACGGGCTTAATTTACGGACGTTTAAAAGTGAATAGGACGTCGGTTTTTGAATAAAGTAGACGTCTAGATATAATTAATACGACGGATTAAATTATTCTATGAACTGCATTTTTGTTTTAAGTTTACTCACGCACACACTCTCCCTCTCTCTGTCTATTTCACTGAATTTTGTGGTGCACAATTTCTGGAAAAGAATGCATATTTCAATCGAGTTTTTTCACTTCTTCATTAAAACTTACGACGGTTTTATCTTATCTAGACGTTAGAATGATTATACAACGACGGTAATTTTGTGCAGCCGTATGGAATTGTACATCTACGTCTGTTTGTTTAATAATACGTCGTCTTACTTTGAATACTACGACGGTTTGTTATTTATGTGTTAATCTGTTTTATTTTGAATATACGACGTATTTTTATATACCGACGTTGTAAAGTATAAACAACGACGGTATTTATATACAGACGTTTTAAATTAATACCACGTCTGTCATTTAATAAAAACCGTCGTTGTTTATAATTTACAACGTCGGTATATGTATCTGTCATACACCCTGCTCAGGTTCTAACAATCTCTCTTTCTCTCTTTTAGGATGATTTGCAAAAGCAAGTCTCCGAAGGCACTCTGACTGTCTCCGGGAGCAATGATATCTTGACTCTGGCTTTGGGAACCCCGGAGCATGGTGGGAGAGTCAGAGGAGCTGGTGCTGGCGTTACCCCAACTCAGTTCTTCAATTTGCCGAAGCAGCAGAGAGTGAAATTTGGTGACAAATTGAAGGAAAGTGTGAGGGAGGCAGTCAGAGAAGAGACCTTGAGGATTGAGGCGAAGTCAAGGGAAACTATAATGGAAGCAGTCAGAGCAGAGAGGGAGACTTTGTTGGCATATATCCGTCAACTAGTTCCTAATTTTGATCCCAGCCAGATGCTCCAAACCCCAATTTCTCCAAGGACTCCAATTCCTCCAATTGTTTTACCCCCTCAAGATCAAAGCCCAAAAAATCCAATGTCTGATAAGGCAAGCTGCTCTGGGGCGACTAATATCAGACCCCTAGCTTTGGAATTAGAAGATCCGAAGCCTGAAGCTGATACTGCTGCAAAAGAGAAAGAGGACACGGTAAAATCTCTGCTATTTTATATTTCTGCTTTTTAAATTTTAAAAAGACGTCGCTCCTTTTAATAGCCGACGTTAAAATTTAAAATAACGACGGTAAATACGTCTGTTTCTTACAAGACACGTCGTGTTTCGTTATATACCACGACGCTTTTATAAACCGTCGTCCATTTCATGATTTCATTAACTGTATTTATATTAGACGACCTTTCTATAGAATAGCGACGTTATAAATTAATACAACGTCAGTTGTAACTATAAACCGTCGTTTATATTATATACCACGTCTGTTTTTTTTGTTTAGTTAGAGTCGTTTATTTTAGTTCACACACAAACTAACTTATATTTCTTTATTAATTTCTTTAAACAGGATCTCTCAAAGCTAGATATGCCACCTCCTCTTTTAGCCTTATGCCAACATTTCCAGACCAAGTTGTTGCCTAATGGTAACGAGGCTCTAACAATTCACATTCCCAAGGAAGTGTTTGGCATTGAGCATGATACCTTCCTCTTCACTGAGGATGTTTTGCAGTTTGGTTCAATGGTTGAGATAGGAACCACAGTGATATCAGTATACATGAGGTAATTCTCCCTAATCCCATTTTGTTTGACATTTTCCTTTCTTTTAAATTAAAATCTCATTTAATTGACTTTCATATTTAGGTTCCTATTTGACTATTTAAAAATGGCAAATATGGTAAACCTTGTTGGCCTCGTGGACCCTGGGCTAGTGAGCTCTGGAGCTGGATCAATATCAGAGCGAATAAAAAACCTGTCAAACCGCCTTAATACAGCAGATGGGAATCAATTTTTCTTGGTCCCTTATAATCCAGGGTTAGTACCATTTAAAGTATTTTCCTGAGCTTCTAATATTTTTCTTTCTAATATGAATCATTATGTGCAGGGGTCATTGGGTGATGGTAATTGTGAGACCATTAACAGAGACTGCCTATTACATGAATTCACTGCCAAAACGCATGGTTGACGACGAAATGAAAAATATAGTGAATACGTAAGTTGATTTCTTCTGATTTATGATTTTTCCTATAAAGTATTTAAATAAACGACGGTTGTTACTAATACCGACGTTATTATAAAATATAACGACGGGAAGATATTACTAACTACCACGTCGTTTTAATTTAACTACCACGTCGTTTTAATTTCAATACCACGTCGTTTTAATTTAAATACCACGTCGTTTTTACTCTTACCGACGTTATAACGTTACACAACGACGGTTAGGTTTTACCGCCGTTTTAAACAAAATATAACGTCTTGATTTAAAAAACTCCGTCGTTTTGACTGATTTACCACGACGGTTACTATTTGTATTTAAATTTTTTGTTTTGTCATTAACACCCTTTGTTTTCTTGTAACAGGTCAATTAAAATGTTTAACATTCATATAAACAAAAATTCACGTAAACAGCAGGTCATTTGGAAAAATCTACACGGCACTCCTGAACAACCAACAAGTGTAGAGTGTGGCTATTACGTGATGCGATTCATGAGAGATATAATTCATGATCCTGACCTAAATTTCGAGAAGAAGGTAAAACGCAATATTTTAGATATACTTTCTTTATTTTACTACGTCATATTTTTTTTTAACCGTCGTTTGTATTCTTTTAACACGTCGGTTTTTTGGTTTATATTGCAGTTTGACAAGAAAAAAGATAAACTTCAGTATACACAAAAGGATATTGACGAAGTTAGGCATGAATGGGCAGAATTTGTGAACAAGCAATTACCGAAGGATAATTGATGTAGATAAATATTTATGAACAATGTTTAATTTAGGTTATTTAAAAAGTACAAAAATATTTTGTTGTAATCAAGAGAACAAAAATCAACAAAATTAAATTTTGTTTTAAAATTTGTTTAGTTCCAAAACACCGACGTCTGATTCTAATTGACACGTCTCATACGTGTACACAATGGTCGTCTTGCAGTAAATGGAAATATAACATCGACGGTAATTCTTAAAAACGACGTGTAATAGTCAAAACAACGACGGTATAAATTAATTTGTACTCATATACTACGTCCGTTAGTATAAACTTACCGACGTCTTAATAATATACAAAGGCGGATATTTCTAAATATCCGCCTTTATATAAATAAAAAACGTCAGTTATATACAACAAAATGACGTGTAATAGACATAACAACGACGGTATATAATTAATTCATCCTGCATAAAAGAATATGAATTCATATACTACGTCGGTTAGTATAACCTTATCGACGTCGTAATGTTTTACAAAGGCGGATATTCTTAAGTATTCGCCTTTATATATGTAAACAACGTCTGTTATATACACTAAAATGACGTTTAATATTAATAACAACGACGGTTTATAATTAATTCACCTTTATAAATGAATTTGTATTCATATACTACGTCGGTTAGTATACCTTAACGACGTTGTAATACTATACAAAGGCGGATATTATTAAATATCCGCCTTTATATATTTAAACAACGTCCGTTACATACACTAAAATGACGTTTAATATTATAACAACGACGGTTTATAATTAATTCATCCTGTGTATATTCTTAAATATAGTTTCAACGTCGGTGTTTTATGTTTAAAGTCGTTGTAAAGGGATACAACGTCGGCTAAGTCATTTTTAATTTAATTGTTATTGACTTTTATATTTTATTTAAATCCATATTAAATTCATAACTATATCCAAAAATTATACTGAAAACTACCAAGCATTGGAATATTGTCTCTATCCTAAAGCTTTAAAAAATATAATTTTGGAAATATTTTTTAATTGTATTTAATTACTAATATTAATTTGTCTATACAAAATAAAATCCGAAAAATATACCGGCAAATTCTATGCACTGATTGAGACAATATCTTGCCCCTTAAGGCCTGAAAAATGTAATTTTAGTTTTCAAAGTTCAAATGATAACAAAATTCAAACAAATTTTGAGACAAAGCATTGTACTCCTTATACTTTACATAACATAACCCTAAGGTTTATGTGATCCATTGGTGACCATAAATTCAAAATTATGAAATCCATATTTTAGCCTACTATTGTAGAAGGCAATGTTGTAAGGAATCCATAGCAATTTTCGGTTCATTTTTCTCGTACTTGTGTATTTTTTAAAAATTATTTTAAAATTTAGGGTTTAGGGTTTAGGGTTTAGGGTTTAGGGTTTAGGGTTTTTTGAAACGACGCCGGTTTTCTCCCGCTGTTTTTGGTCAACTAAATTAACAAAGACTAATTGAATTCGGTTGACGACGTCAGTAATAAACTAGCGAGGTCTTTAGTGTTTACAACGTCGTAACTTTATTATAACCGCCGTTGTAAGTAATTATTAGACGTCATTATAAGTGTTGACCGTCGTGGTTGAAAAACGCGGTACTTAAAAATTTTTGACCGCGACTTAAAATTTTCAGAATTTCCCTTTAACCCTCAAATAGTTCATTCTCTCTCTTCAACATAAATTTGTCTGAAAGTTTTCGTTCTCCAAGCTCTCTCTCAATATCCATGTAAGTACAACTCTAGTCCCTTTAATCCTAATTCTCTCAGCTCTGTCTCAAGCTTTTGTTCTATTCTCTCAGCTCTCTCTCAAAGCATTGGGTACGTAGATTCTCCAAGATCTCTCTCAAAGCATTTGGTACGTAGATTTTCCAAGATCTCTCATTGGGTACGTAGATTCTCCAAGCTCTCTCTCAAAGCATTGGGTACGTAGATTCTCCAAGCTCTCTCTGAAGCAGTTGTTAAATTCTCGCAGCTCTCTCTCAATATCCATGTAAGTACAACCCTAATCTCTTCTTAAATCCATAAATGTTTTCGTTGGTAGCTATATTAGGGTTTTGGTGTTTGCAATCTTGTAATAATTGCTCTCTGTTTGGGTTCTTTTATGTTTGTTTGGCCATGGGTTCTTGGAAAAGGAATGGGGATGGGAGATTTAAGCTGTTTTTTTTTAACTACGACGACGGTTGAAGGATCCAACCGTCGTCCAAATGTTTATTATACGTCGGTTGTTCATTCACTCCCGTCGTATGCGTTTTAAGCCGCAACTGGTAGCCTAAAGACGACTGTTTCTCCATTAAACGTCGTCTTTAGGCTACCAGAACACCGTTCAAATTTCTGGGTTTGGGTATCTTAATGACGACGGTGACTATAGATGCCGTCGTCGGAATGTATATTAAACGACGATTATTTTTATAAACCGTCGTCTTTTCCATGTTTTATATTTAATTTTCATTTTGTTCTCTGCTATTTGAATGAGGTAGTGTTTCATTGCTGGTCTTTCCACTTTAATATATATATATTTATATGAATTTGATAGAGTGTGAGATGGATAAGTCATGGATGCATGCGGATAGAAGATCGAAGGCATATGAGTTAGGGGTGGAAGGATTTTTGAATTTTGCGTTACAAAATCTTGGAAATACAACTGAGATTCGTTGTCCATGTGTTAAATGTGGGAATATTCGATTGTTTGGGGTTGGAATTATAAGGGAACACTTATACTTTAATGGAATTGACCAAAGCTATAAGATTTGGAGATGGCACGGAGAACCTTGGGAATGGACTACCAATGCTAGTAGAAATGTGGAAGAAGATGAGCAAAGTAGGTTTAGTTATGTTTCTGAAGAATTAGGGATGGATGATAATGATTTTGCCAATATTGGATCTGATCCTTATGAGTTTGCCAATATTGGATCTGATCCTTATGAGTTTGCCAATGTGATTGGGGATGGTGATGAACCCTTGTACCCTGGTTGCAGTAAGTACACGAAGTTGTCGGCTTTGGTGAAGTTATATAATTTGAAAGCAAAACATGGGATGAGTGATGTTTGCTTTACAGAATTATTGATACTTCAAGGAGAATTTCTTCCAGAAGGAAATACACTACCTTCCTCTATGTACGAGGCAAAAAAGACTTTGTCTGCTTTAGGGATGAGTTATGAGAAAATCCACGCATGTTCCAATGACTGCATTTTGTATCGGAAGGAGTATGAGAATGCAACTAATTGTCCTACTTGTGGTATCTCAAGGTGGAAGGAAACCAAGGATGGGTTCTTGAAAGAGGGTGTGGCAGCGAAGGTGGTGTGGTATTTTCCTCCAATTCCAAGGTTTAAAAGGATGTTTCAATCACATAAGACAGCTAAGAGTTTGACTTGGCATGCTGCAAGAAAATCAGTTGACGGTTATATGTCTCATCCAGCGGATTCCCCGTCTTGGAAACTTGTTGATGAAAAATGGCCCGACTTTGGTAATGAGCCAAGAAACTTGAGATTGGCTCTCTCATCTGATGGATTCAATCCCCACAGTTCTTTAAGTAGCAGATACAGTTGTTGGCCAGTTATGTTAGTTACATATAATCTCCCACCATGGCTATGCATGAAGCGGAAGTTCATGATGTTGACTATACTGATTTCCGGTCCTAAACAGCCCGGAAATGATATAGACGTCTACTTAGAGCCTTTGATTGATGATTTGAAATCTCTGTGGGATGGGATTAGAGGAGTGTATGATGCCCACATAGGAGAATACTTTACACTCAGAGCTGCATTACTGTGGACAATTAATGATTTTCCCGCTTATGGAAACTTATCTGGTTGTGTTGTTAAAGGATATAAAGCTTGTCCAATATGCGGCGATGATACACCTAGTCACAGGTTGAAAAATGGCCACAAAATTTGTTACATTGGGCATAGAAAGTGGTTACCAATCAATCATCCATATAGGAGGCAACGTGCAGCTTTTAATGGGAAACCTGAATATGGCATGCCCCCTGAGCCATTAACAGGAGAAGAAGTGCTGCATATGGTTGAAGATATTAATTACATATGGGGCTCGAAAATTGGGGGAAGTGTTGGTGAGAATGATGGTGATAGAGTTTGTTGGAAGAAGAAATCAAAATTCTTTGATCTCGAGTATTGGAAATACCTCCCTGTGAGGCATGCCTTAGATGTTATGCACATTGAGAAGAATGTTTGCGATAGTATCATTGGTACATTGCTAGAGATCCCTGGAAAAAATAAAGATGGGATTGCTGCTCGGTTAGACTTATTGAACATGGGGGTAAAAATTGATTTGCAACCCGAGTATGGAGAAAGACGTACTCGCTTGCCTCCAGGGCCTTGGAATTTGTCAAGAGCAGAGAAGAGAGCGGTTTGCAATTCTTTTTATGGTATGAAGGTTCCTGAAGGTTATTCTTCAAATATAAAAAATCTTGTATCTTTAAAAGATTCAAGACTTCTTGGCCTTAAATCTCATGATTGTCATACCTTGATGCAACAATTGCTCCCTGTGGCAATTCGTTCTGTTTTGGAGAAGCCTGCAAGGTATGCAATAACTCGATTGTGCTTCTTCTTCAATGCTTTATGTGCAAAGACGGTAGATGTTTCCAAGCTAGATAAGTTGGAAGAAGATGTAGTAGTTACTTTATGTTTGCTTGAGAAGTACTTTCCCCCTTCATTCTTTGATATCATGGTTCATCTAGTAGTACATCTTGTCAGAGAAGTTCGTCTATGTGGGCCAGTATATTTTAGATGGATGTATCCGTTTGAAAGATATATGAAAGTGCTAAAGGGGTATGTTCAGAATCGTACTCGTCCCGAAGGTTGCATTGCTGAGCGGTATATAGCTGAAGAAGCTGTAGAGTTTTGTACCGAGCATTTATCTGATGTTAGTACAGTTGGAGTGCCTTCAAGCCAGAATATGGGAGTTTCAAAGCCATTATCAGGTTGCACAGTGGGCTTAGTTGATATGGACTTGTTGAACCAGGCACATCTATATGTCTTGGAGAATACGGAGGAAGTCCTACCTTATATCGAGTACGTATGAGTTTAATTTTTCATATATATGTAGCCATGTTAAATATTATTACTCCTTATATTTATCTTATATATAAGGGACCGTAATGCGTGTTTTTTTCGTGTCAATTGTAGGGAACATATGATCCACATCAAGACCACTTATCCGAAATTTAGAAAGAGAACAAAGTGGCTACAAGATAAGCACAATAGCACTTTCATTCAATGGCTACGTGTTAAGGTATATATGTTATTGAATGACATATTCAACTTATTATTTTAATTTTCTTTCTTTCTATATATATGTTAGATTGAATTAATATATATGTTTAATTTGTAGGTTCAAAGTGAATTTAATGGGGAAGATTATAATGGCATATCAGAAAATTTGAGATGGTTAGCAGCTGGTCCAAGCATGGTAGTGCCATCATATAGGAGCTATCTTATTAATGGTGTCAAATTTAGCACCAAGGCACAAGATGATGTTCGAACTGTCCAAAATAGTGGAGTTTATTTACTTGCACATACTATGCAAGTTGCTAGTGCCAAGGATAAAAACCCTATTGTCTCCAATATGGGTTTTTATGGGGTTATTCAAGAAATTTGGGATCTTGACTACCAAAAGTTTAGAATCCCAGTCTTGAGGTGTGATTGGATAGATAACACTTCGGGCCTTGTAGTCGACGAACTTGGATTTACCCTTGTAGATCTGAGTAAAATTGGACATAGGAATGACCAATTTGTTATGGCTTCTCAAGTCAAACAAGTATTTTATGTTGACGACCCAATGCATCGTGGTTGGTCGGTAGTGTTATCAATGCCTAATAGAGAATATAATGATGTTATTGGTGATGATGTGCTAGGTGATATTAGAATTGAGTGTGAGCCATTTTCTAGAGGGATACCAAATGTTGACACATTTGATGACCTAGTGGGTGAGTTTGGGAGTGAGAACATTAGAGATGGGTGTGAAGATATATGGATTGATTGATTGTTGTAATGTATGACATTAGTTATGCAGTTAATTGTATGACATTAATTCATAGCTCTGTATATCATTTTAATTCCGATCACATTTTCATTCTGCAAGCTTTGGGCACAACGAATCAAAAATTAAAAAATAATCGGTTAAAGCTGAAAATACGACGGTCAAGTTACCAATATCGCAAAACGAGACGTCTTAAAAACAATCAACGTCGGGTTTTCACAAACGACGTGGAAAGACAACGCAAAAATGCAATAAATACCGCCATTTTAAAAAGCAAACACGTCGGGTAATTATAATTCATTTCAACCGTCGTCTATTATAGTCGAAAGGTCTCTTTTTTATGCGTTTATTTTCCAAATAGACGTCGGTTTTAGTTTTTTTGTGACGTGTACTATATTAACCACGTCGTTGTTTTTGTGTTCAAGCCGTCAAAATCATTTTCAACGTCTGTGGTGATCTAAAGGGTCGTGGTTATTGTTGTTTTTACGTCTGTTCAAATAAATATATGCCATGTTATATGTTTAAGACGTCAGTTTTTTCATTTAGTGAACGTAGTATTTATTAACCACGTCGGTTTCTAAGTTTGACACGTCGGTTTTATTTAATTTAGAGACGTTGATAAAACTATTTACGTCGGTTTTATAGTTGTTTTTGACATTTAAAATTATTTAAACGTCTGTGTTTTAATACAACCGTCGTCTATTATTGTCGAAAGGTCTCTTTTTTATGCGTTTATGTACCAAATCGACGTCGGTTTTAGTTCTTTTATGACGTGTACTATATTAACTACGTCGTTTTTTTTGTGTTCAAGCCGTCAAAATCATTTTCAACGTCTGTGGTGATATAAAGGGTCGTGGTTATTGTTGTTTTTACGTCTGTTCAAGTAAATATATGCCATGTTATATGTTTAAGACGTCAGATTTTTCATTTAGTGAACGTAGTATTTATTAACCACGGCGGTTTCTTAGTTTGACACGTCGGTTTTATTTAATTTAGGGACGTTGATAAAACTATTTACGTCGGTTTTATAGTTGTTTTTGACATTTAAAATTATTTAAACGTCTGTGTTTTAATACAACCGTCGTCTATTATTGTCGAAAGGTCTCTTTTTTATGCGTTTATGTACCAAATCAACGTCGGTTTTAGTTCTTTTATGACGTGTACTATATTAACCACGTCGTTTTTTTTGTGTTCAAGCCGTCAAAATCATTTTCAACGTCTGTGGTGATATAAAGGGTCGTGGTTATTGTTGTTTTTACGTCGGTTCAAGTAAATATATGCAATGTTATATGTTTAAGACGTCAATTTTTTCATTTAGTGAACGTAGTATTTATTAACCACGGCGGTTTCTAAGTTTGATACGTCGGTTTTATTTAATTTAGGGACGTTGATAAAACTATTTACGTCGGTTTTATAGTTGTTTTTGACATTTAAAATTATTTAAACGTCTGTGTTTTAATACAACCGTCGTCTATTATTGTCGAAAGGTCTCTTTTTTATGCGTTTATGTACCAAATCAACGTCGGTTTTAGTTCTTTTATGACGTGTACTATATTAACCACGTCGTTTTTTTTGTGTTCAAGCCGTCAAAATCATTTTCAACGTCTGTGGTGATATAAAGGGTCGTGGTTATTGTTGTTTTTACGTCTGTTCAAGTAAATATATGCCATGTTATATGTTTAAGACGTCAGTTTCTTCATTTGCTGAACGGAGTATTTATTAACCAAGACGGTTTCTAAGTTTTACACGTCGGTTTTGGTGTATTTAGAGACGTTGATAAGCATATTTACGTCGGTTTTGTAGTTGTTTTTGACATTTAACATTATTCCAACGTCTGTGTTTTACTAAAACCGTCGTCTATTATAGTCGAAAGGTCTCTTTTTTAGCTTTTATGTATAAAATCTACGTCGGTTTTAGTATTTTACTGACGTGTACTATATTAACTACGTCGGTTATTTGCCGTCGTTATTTCATGTATGAAAAGACGGCGGTCGATTTCTCGTCGGTTGAAAACTTTGATACACGACGGTGGATTACCGTCGTCTATTTCGTTTTTTGTAGTAGTGATAGGAGAATCAGCCATGTTGAAGCATTGGGTTCCTCGGCATAACCCAAACCCAAAGATATGACTAAGATTCATGATCAATTTGGAGACATGTAAGTGTACAACAAGGGATCTCTACCTTGAGTAAAGAAGGAGAAAGCTTAGAAGATGTGACTCGAAAGTCTTTGGCCAAAGCAACGAGTTAGATCAACATTAGAGATTATGATCATGCTCTAATGAATCACAAGAGACTGTAGATCACATTAAGGGCTTGTCGTGAATTCCATGCCCCAATTAGCATGATCAAGAGCATTGATTAAGAGAATGACTGTATTGCACAGTAATCTCAACTAAATATGTCCATAACCCCATTCTATATTGGCTTGGCAACCGTGACGTATTGCTAGACGTCACTCACGATTTGTGGAAGCCCTGACCTTCTTGTGGGTCTATATATGTGAACTTTGTCTCTTGAGAAAAATTAGGGTTTTTGAGCGAGGATTTAGAACACCATTAAGCTCCTTCCACCTAGAAAAAATTGGTCATCCTAAGAAGTGAACACTAGCATCCTTCCTTCCAAGGTTGCGTCATATCCTCCATCTTCCTTGGTATGGAAGAGTTAGAGACCACATCCATTGGTGATTTGATGAATCTACAAGGCCTTCCATAAGGTGATCAACTCAAAGGATGTCAACCTTGAATAGTGCTTCAAGGGTAAAGTTTTTACTCTCTCTTTTTCTTAGCCTAGAATGTCTAGGAGTGGAACAATCTAAACCAAGCCTCAAGCGAAGGGACCTATTTATACTAGAAGAAGTTGCTTGCTACTAGCTTCTTATTGGGCTAAGAACTGATAGCATCTATTAAACAACTAAAAGAGAACATTCGTACTTATACTCCAAGGAATAGAATCTACTTATTCTCCAAGGAACATAAATATCTACTATATTGAAAGATTAAGTACTTGCATATGTGTGCATGTGTAAACAGAATGAATTTAGACTATCCACCTCAAGTTTAAGATGAATTCCTACGTATTGCTCCACCAAACTTCTATTACTAAGAATGCATGTAAAACCTCCATGTGCTAATTCCAAGCCATAGGTTGTTGACAAGGAAAAAGTAACTTGATAAAACATAACTACACATCCACTTTAGAGCTAGTTAATTGTTAATAAATATATATGTATATAAAACACCCAACAACCATCAATGGCATCCCAAGGAAAAATGAACAAATGTATAATTTAAACAAACTCTTTTTATACAAACGATCATATATATATATATATATATATACAGTTATTTTCTTATCCGGATGTCTGCACATTATTATCTTGCGGATGCTATTGTAAACAGGCAGGAAAGCAGAGAGGGGTAGTACAAAATACATGGCGTCCGCACAATATACATTTCCATCTTACCAAGATAATTACTTAAGAATATATAATAACATTTATTTTTCTTTAATCAACATTTAAGAAAACGGACTCTCACACTTTTGTTGCCTAAGATTCATTGTAATCTTATTTTTGTAGCTAAATATAGCTAGGATTTAATGTTTCCTTTAGTCCCATCAATGAATAACAACAGCTGGCAAAATCTAAATTCTTCTATGTAAGCATGGAAGGAGATTAAAAAAAAACATTTTGAAACGGGATGACTCTGGTTCACACTCCAGCATACAACGTGAACCATGATTTGAACTCAACACAGCTCCCATAGTTCTTCTTGAAATCCTTGACAATTTTAATCAGTTTCATCAATGGTGTCGACCAAAACAAAGGACACAATTTTTTAAGACATCATGATGCTCTTATGTTCACAGATGCGTCTACTGCAAGTATGTTCGTTGTTCATGCTCTGAATATAAAAATAAATAAAAAATCCATTTGCATGAAATAAGGACGCATGCACACGCCAACTACACCCATCAGACACTTTTTTAAAACACTGGGCAGTCACTCTCTCTTTTTCATTTTTAAGGTACCCAATCTTAAAACCTTTCTCAATGGCATATTTCCACAGTTTTTCTCAAAACTCAATAACCCCACCTGTGAACTTCTGACCCACATGATTGATGTAGTTCTTCCAAGAATGAGACAAGTATTTATGACCAGATGGTGCTACATATTTCCCAATAAAGTCGTTCTCAGTAGTATGTGTATCGTTGTCACCACCAAACACATCATCAACACTTATTTCCTAGTCAAGCAATAGGCACTCCTTAATAGCAATTTGTAATAGTATATTTTTTCTTGTTCATCAATAACATATACATAATAAGTTGGTCTCTAGTACACACGGAGGATAATCTGACACGAGGTAAGTCATCTCAAAAGCCCCAACCTCAAGCCCATCAAATCTTGAACATATATCAGAACACAAAACCATTAGAGTTGAGTAACTGTGAAATGGAATCAAAACAGTCTTATCCTTAAAAACACATATTCTAATACAACATGCTCCATTTTGCTGCAACAAAGAAAGTACAAGAATATCAATCTAAACATTGTTTTTTAAACAACATCATATAACAATAAAATAAAATAAAAGATAACAAAAAAGCATGTGCAGGAAGGCAAGTGTGGACAACCTGAGACAAAAGAACTTGTAATATTATCGAATGGATGAACCGCACCACAACAAAAGAAAAGGCAAGTGTGGAAAACTTGAGACAAAAGAACAATACTGTCTGCCGCGCAAATCTCACGGCCTGGAGTTCCGGGCCGAGGGGATATGCGTGGACACGCGGCTTCCTGCTTTTGGATGGGGTGCGTTTGTGCGCGGGCATGCCAGCACGGTCTACCGTGCGTCGAGGTGTGGTTTGGATGGAAGTGGTGAAATGGTGCGCCTGTTTGGACTTAACTTTTAATCAAACGATTGTGGCCGAGAGAGGAACTAATCTCGGCCGGCAGGTTCACGGCCTGAGCTACAAGGCCGTTTAGTGGTGGTGTTGATGGTGGTTTTAGGGCGGTGCTCCGGCGCCCTGCTCAAAGAGCGGCGCTCGTATGATATATGGGGTGAATGAGCGAATAACAGAGATGGTGCTCCGGCGCCTTGAAAGTCAAGGGTCGTATGATATATTGATGAATGGATTTTCCTTACAAACTAACACTACTCCTAGGAAAGCAAGTAAAAATATTGAAAGTGCATTACAGGAAAATATAAGTTACTCCGTGGGAGGCTTTGGTTTGGTGTTTGAACCCTTTGAAAGTGGTCATGAGTCTTGTATTTATAGGCAGAGTTCCTGGAGGGGTAATCAAGGCTGAAAATCTGCATGGTGGAGCCTGATTAGCGCAAGTGGGTAGTCCAATCGACATTTGGGATCGTGAAGTATGGTGGTGTGACCCCATAAATCCCGGTGAATCTCGGCCGCCGCCCTGATCGTGGGTTCTGCGCTTCTGGCCGTGGAGACGCATTTATTACTCTGGTGGCTGGTCACCTAATCTCTCAAGCTGCAAAGAGCTTTGTGAGAATGTTGGCGTCTAATCACTCTTATCCCTGTCACCAAACAATGACTCCAATCACTTCCCACCTTCCCTCGTGCATTAAATGCTTATTCTTGGCCAGTGGCTTTGCTGCAATAAACAGAGGCCTTGCTTCATTAAATGGAGCGTGGGACCCTATCGTCACGTGATGATCTGACTTTAATGCTTTTGGCCGTGATTTTGCTCGATCTCGGCCTCGGCCTATAATTGAGGCCGAGATGATCGTGCCTTAGCAATTTTTTCTCTTGTTTCTCTGGAATGCCAAGCATCCTGGAAAAACGCTGCGTTCTAACTTCTCGAGAGAGAGACGGGGCCGAGAAGAGGGGTTCCCTCGGCCAATTCATGGCTGTGATTGATTAGGCACAAACATTGCCCCCACATCCCTGGATTCTTCGGCCTCGGCGTGAGTAGGGGCCGAATGGATTCCAAGGGATGGACCTTTAGCATTCCTTCTGAAGTGATTGACATCTGGGGCATTAAATGCGCAAGTCAGTCGGCGCATTTAATGCCTCAAGCACGTCGTGTAGGCCATCATTGCCCAAAGCGTCGCTTCGTTTTGTCAGAGGAAACGACGGCCTCTGGGCTTTCGACACGTCATCGCGCCTGTTGAGTGTGCTGACAGAACGTTATGTCTTTCGAGAGAGACATATCCTTTCGTTTCGAATTCTAGCGCCAATATAAAAACCCAAACCCTCTTGCTTTCTCCTTACGCTTTCAGAATTCTCAGACGCCCAAGCTTTGTCAAAACTCCTCACTCCAAGCCTTCAAACTTACCAGAAAATCTCGTCTAAAAAATCACGATTCTCTCTCACTCCTGAGTTTCCTGGTCTTTCAAAAACCTGCAAACCTTCACCCCTTTCTGGATTTTCCTTCAGTGCTCTTTACGCCCCTTGCCTTTTTCCGCATTTCTCCCCTAAACACTCACCTTAAACCTGCTCTAATGGCCTCCAGTACCTCCACATCTGTCGAAGTTCGGCCCCAAGCCTTCCAAACTGAGTTCGAGGCTATTTTCCGAGACATCCAGGGCTCGGTCCTTCCCAACATCCTTACGCCCTGGGCCGATGATGATGGTACTGCCACTGATTCTTGTGTCCTCGGCCCCTCCATTGATGGCGGAATGCCAGAGAGGCTCGTGGCCCATTTGAAGAACAACTTGGTAGACCACTCGGCCTTTGATGGGGGGGACTTCCAAGATTGGAACGTTATCAGGCCGCAGCAGCAGTGGCCAACCGTGACCTCCGATTGGGAGAAATGGCTGCCGAGGATGGAGCACTTCTTCGGCCAACAATGGAAGGATCAAGGCATCTACCACTTGATCAAACTGTTTGATCGGCCGCCTGTCATGGATCGGTCGCTTTTGGCCGCGGCCTTGTGTTTTTGGTCGTCAGCCACCAACACCATGAATTTTCGGTTCGGCATGATGACCCCGACCGTGCTCGACATGGCCGCCCTGTTCGGCCTGTCTCCTCTCGGTGTAGAAGTAAACGCCGCCCTTGTTGCTCCTGAGGTGGAAGGGAGTTTTAAAACCATGTGGCCCACTCTCTCGAGGGTCGCTGGGAACAAAGCAAAGAACATGCTCAACTACTCCAGCTTCTACAGCAATTTCGGCGTGGAGGACAGCGCTAAAGACGACGCCATTGCCCCTCTCGGCGAGGTCGAACATGCCGCATTCCTGTTGTACTGGCTGTGCAAGTTCGTGTTCTGCACCCAGGCGAACAAGGTTACTCTGGAGTTTGCCCATGTGGCCGATTATCTCGCGCAGGGCGGCAGGCTGGCGCTCGGCCCATTCCTTCTCGGCCATATCTACCGTACGCTTCATGACATCGTCACTGATGGGATGAAGCCGAAGCATGGCGGTCCACTATGGGCTTTCCAATTCTGGCTGCAAGCCTACTTCCCAGAGTTGAGGGCGGCGGTCAACATTAATGACACCGAGCCGCTGGCGAATGCATTCGCCCGAGCCCCCAGGAAGCACAACACCTCGGCCCTCTGTTACAAATTTTTCTATAACCTGGCCGAGAAAACTGGTACGCAGTTCCGAGTCTGCATTGCTCGACCGTTTCCACTATTCCACGACCTCTCCGTCGTTCCTGATGTCGAGACGGAGAATGATCTGAAGGAGATCTGGGGCTCCTTCCTGGTCTCGCGCGACCTCCACTGCGGTCTGTCCAAGGCCGGGGCCGAAGTTTATCTGCCAAACTTCGTGGCGCGGCAGTTCGGCCTAATCCAGACGGCCCCACTCCCTCCTCTATCAACCAACCGGCTCTCGTCCTGGAGGGCCGACGTCTCCCAGCAGCACGGAGTGGCTGGCATAACTTTCCAGCTTCAACAGGGAATGACGTTTCTGAATCTGACGCCTTGGTCGCGCCGTAATGCGTATGACGAAGATGGGAGGGTCTGGTACGAAGAGTGTATCTCGGCCAGATTTATCTGGCCCGTTGAAAAGGCCGCGAGGGTGGCCCTGAAAAATGCTGATTGGGACCCCCTTACCCCCAAGGGCACCAAAGTGAAGAAGGTATCAGCCGGACCTCCTCGGCCAAGTGTCGCAGCTGTGGCAGCTCCTAGAGTGACGGTCCTTCCGTCGGCTGGAGCAACGGTCGCGGCTTCGACTACGGCTCCAACCTTGTCCGTGGCCCCGGCTTCCAGGGCGGCGCCTGTGGTGGGGTCGCGAAAGACGCTGGCGCATAGGACCGTGCCGTCCTCCCCGTCGGCTCGACCGACCGCTGCCGTTGGTAAGCTTTGCACGATTTATTTTTCTATTATTATTCCTTGCCGGCCTCTCAAAGCTACTTGGTCCTTGGTTATCTCATCTCTCTCCCTCTCTTTTCATACACAGCCCCGGGCCGTAAGAGGAGCCGAGAAGCGCCAAGTACTGAGGCCACAACGGTGGAGGTTGCGTCGGCCAGAGTCGCCGTGGTAGAGATGGCGACGGTGGAGCGACCGAGAAAGAGGACCCTCTTCACTTCTTCGGAGGGCGGAAATGAGGAGGGAGTCCCTCCGGTGATTGTAAGGGAAGCTCCCCCTGTGGCCGTAAGTATTTCTCCTTTGCCTCCTTTTTCCTTTGTTTTTGAGGTCGCCCTCTTTCCCCTTTTTCGTACTTTGATAATCTGGTTGTTTTCCAGGACGCGGTAATAGTCGAGGAGGAGGCTGCGACTGAGGTGTCGTACGTAGAGGAAACGGCCACCGTCCAGATGGTGGTCGAGGAGGCGGGAGCCGCAGAGACTGCGGTTGAGGAGGAAGCTACGGCCGAGGGGCCGGTCGAGGAAACAACAACTACCGAGATGGTGGTTGAAGAGGCGGTCGCGGCCGAAACGGTGATTGAAGAGGAGGTCGTAGAGGAGACCGTCGACGAGGGCGCCGAGGGGGCTACCGAGGAGACTACCGAGGAGGCCACCGAAGAGGTTGCCGAGGAGGCTACAACAAACGTGCCTACTGAGCCGTCGCGGTCCACTCCTCATCGTCCAAGCGGTATTTCCTTTCGCTCGGTAAGAGTTCGCTTTTTCTACACTTTAGCTTTATTGTTCTCTTCATGGAATTTCGCATGATACCTTTGACTGAATTTTTTGCTTCCAGCCTCCCCAGTCGTCGTTGCCACCCTCCACGGTCGCCACGACCATGCCCCCTGCGCCGCCGTTTCAAGATTCGATCGTCGTGGCCGAGCCGGTGGTAACTGGGGCCACGGTTGTGAGTGTGCCGAGCCTTCTGCGGACTACTTCGGCGGTTAGAAACGATCTCTCGCTCGCCGTGAGTATTCAATGCCTCCTTCTTATTCCTTTATGCCCTAACTAATTGTTTCTCACCTAAACTCTTTCTCATGCTCAGGAGGCCACCTCCTCTGATGATCTTGATGAGTTGTACGCCAGTCTTCATGAGGAAGGAGGTAGTTCGGCCTTGGCTCCCCTGGACGAGGATTCCAAGACCGTCATTGAACGGCTCCGGGAGTTCCTTCTTCTCGGAGTCCAACAGATGACCGCTACTGGGGCGCTCATGGAGTTCAGGTCCTGCCTGGATACGGCTATGGCGATCGGTCTGCTGGACTCGGCTCAGCTGGATGAATTGCAAGCCCGTCTGGCCGAAGGCGAGGAGATGATCGGCCGGTACGCTGAAGCCATGACGAGGATGGCCGAGGGAAGCTCGCTCGAACAAGACCTGGTGGAGATCAAAGAAAAAGGTCAACCTGCAATGGCCCGATTGAAAGAAAATGACCTCGTTGTTCAACGAGAGAATGAAGAGCCTGCGCAGGTTGAGGCCCAGATTGCCGAGCTCCAGGCCCGTCGAGCTCTCATACTCCAGCGCCGAGATGGTGCGGTCGTGACCGGGCATGAACTGAAATCCTCGGCCAAACAGATCCTCAAAGCCGCGACCAAGACGAAAAAGGCCCTAGCCGAGCGGAAGCTGATCCAGGCGAGATGGCAAGCAGATATTGACAGCGGGGACATTGCTTGGAGAAGGATCACCTGCCTGATCTGGGGAATGTTCAGCGAGGGGCCCTAGGCAGGTGAAGAGCAGCCGTTTTAACTACTTTTTCTTTTTCTTTGGGGATGTAATAAATAACCATAAACATTTAAATTTATCTACACATATTTCCTCTTTTGTGTAAATAATGACCCTTTTTATCTATATGTAAGGCAAGGGTCTTCTTTTCTTGAAAGTCTATGTATGTTTTGCCTTGTTATTTGCTGGCCGCGCCGTTTGTCTAACTTGCTTGCCTACCTTCCTCTTTTCTTCTTTTTGACTTTTTTGTCATAGGTCTTCGGTGCCATTTTCTTCTGTACTTGCGCCGAGTTGTAGGCGTCGAGTTTCGACGGTTTTGGATTTCCCAAACCCTTGAGCCTTATCTGCGAATAGTCCTTCTTTAGGCCATGTTGTTTGATTTGCTGAAGAAATTGGGCCCTCAGCTTGAGTAATTTATTAGTGTCATGGCCGTTGGTCAAAACATGAGGAGGAGTGCCCACGGCCGAGGTTTTTGAGGCGCGGTGAGCCCAAAAAGTTTTAGGAAAAAAATTGAGCCAAACTCTGGGTTCCCTTGATAGGCACGGCTTTTTGCAACCTGGTGCCCCCAACTCCCCTTGTGTTAAACCGTCTTTCAAGATAGGCCGGATGCCTTCAAACTGACACCCTTGACACGGCCTGCTTTGCTGCGCATCGTTTCGCGGCCCATCCTGCCGGATTACCTAAGAGACGGGTTCGGCCATTGCGACCGAGCCGCTTAATTTTAGGAGGATCCCGTGGGTTTGACAGAGATGAGTTTGGTCCGCCGGCGCTCGAGGTATGACTACCTGGTTTTGTTGATCTAGATTATGGTAGGATCCTCGGTGCGCCTGTGTTGTCGTTGGAATGGCCGGATCGTGTCTTTGTAATGGTAGTGCAGTGGTCCAGCCTTCAAGATCGTTTTGTTGTGGTGACGCTTCGGTCACGTTGCTCTGGTCGAACCGCACCTGGTCGGCCAACGCGTGAGTTGGGCCGAGATGCTGGACCGTAGACACTGCGGGGCTACTCCGCCCTAGTGCTTTGGCTAAAGCGTGGAGCGGGCCGCGCGTTGTTTTTACCGGATGGGTTAGTCCAGAATCCGTCCTCGCGGGGTGGTGCTGCCCCCAGCTACCGGCCGGCAGTAGAGAACTACTGCCCTTGCCGTAAGGCTCGATCCTTTCCTGCTCCGGGCTTCTCTGTCCGGCTCTAGGGGACGTCGCAGGCGAGGCTGCCGGCATCTCCTCCTGAAAAAGTGTTCGTAACTCAGAGGAGAATCTGTTCATTGCGGCCATGAAGGATGTTTCTATCCTGTAGGCCTGCTTGGACATCAGCTCCTCCACTACTGCTTGTTCCTGTATGGACTCGGCCGAGCGATCCGTCGTTATTGGAACGCTGGCCGAGATCCCGACATTTGGGTAGTCCAATCGACATTTGGGATCGTGAAGTATGGTGATGTGACCCCATAAATCCCGGTGAATCTCGGCCGCCGCCCTGATCGTGGGTTCTGCGCTTCTGGCAGTGGAGAGGCATTTATTGCTCTGGTGGCTGGTCACCTAATCTCTCAAGCTGCAAAGAGCTTTGTGAGAATGTTGGCGTCTAATCACTCTGATCCCTGTCACCAAACCCTGACTCCAATCACTTCCCACCTTCCCTCGTGCATTAAATGCTTATTCTTGGCCAGTGGGTTTGCTGCAATAAACAGAGGCCTTGCTTCATTAAATGGAGCGTGGGACCCTGTCGTCACGTGATGATCTGACTTTAATGCTTTTGGCCGTGATTTTGCTCGATCTCGGCCTCGGCCTATAATTGAGGCCGAGAGGATCGTGCCTTAGCAATTTTTTCTCTTGTTTCTCTGGAATGCCAAGCATCCTGGCAAAACGCTGCGTTCTAACTTCTCGAGAGAGAGACGGGGCCGAGAAGAGGGGTTCCCTCGGCCAATTCATGGCCGTGATTGATTAGGCACAAACAAATACCAATTGACGATGGGCATAGGGGGTACAACTAGTTTACCTACCAAACTAACAAACTTGTTTTGCATATCAAGAATTTATTTCTTTACTACTTTGCATAATTAAATCATGTATGTACCCACTTTGAACAGCAAAAAGTTAACAAGATGATGACTCAATACCAAAAATAAATAAATAAATAAATAAATAAGAGCATAAGGAAAAAAAAAAACACAAGTGTGATTAGTATGCACAGGTACAAATTAACAATAGGCACAAGGGGTAAACTAGTTTACCTACCAAACTAACAAACATGTTTTGCCCATCAAGAATATATTTCTTTACTACTCTCCATAAGCATATACCAACCTTGAAGAGCCAAAAAAGGACAAAATGATGACTGAATACCAAAAATAAAAATAAAAAAATAAATATGAGCAAACTAATGTACCTATAAAAAAAAACAAACAAACAAAACAAATGATACACATACAAAACCATTTGGGAATTTCATCAAACGTGTAGTGTGCGCAAATGTATACACACATAGTTTATATGTGTACACTATCAAACAAGGCAACAATAGATATAGATTCATTAAAAAAATTCAAAAAGAAAAAAGAAAAAATTACCATACCTGCAATTTCTTGAACAATAGCAAAAAAAAACCCCATGGAAAAGTTAGGCCTTTTCCAAGAATTTGAATATGATCAAAACACCAATCTCCAAACTAAAACCATAATTAATTGTAGAAAAAAATTCTAGAAAGAATCACCACAATTAATTGGGGAACCAAAAATTAAATCACTACCCCATTCATTGAATTGTAAATAAGGGGTATTTTGGGAACCTAAAAATTATAATAAATCAGATATTGAGCTTAATAAGGTAACTTGATGAGTTGGATCCTAGTCATGGGTTTTGGTTGATAAAAATTGGATATTATTTATAGGAACAAAAAGTGAAGGGTTGCAGGTAAGGCAAATTGAATTTGAAGGGGATAAGACAAATTTAATAATCTTTTTAACATATCAAGTAGACGACAACGTTCGCTAAAACCCTTTTTGAATTTTAAGGGCACATTTGTAATTCAAGCATGTTTTATAATAAAACAAAACATAAATGTATTTATATTTTTGGTCTGTATGGTTTTGGGCATCAGCTTAAGAACTGAAAAAGCTATACATAACCTAAAGAACCAGGGAAAAAAACTGCACAAAAATGCTATACTCGTGTTATGTAATATTTGTTTAAATATGTATTATTAAATAATAAAATTATATTATTTAAATCTATTTTAAAATTATATATAATTTTTTATTGTTGTATCCATGACTTATCGTATTCTAGTTTTTAAAGATTTATTGTGTCCCCATGTCCTATCGTGTTATATCGCCATATTCGTATTTGTATCCGTGCTTCATATACTTTCGTTAATTAATTAGGTTTTTTTTTTCTTAATTGATCAGGGTTTTGTGTTTTGATTAGTTGATTAGGAATGGAAGTGCTATCATTTAATTTTTCAATGTTATTATATTCTTTAAACAAAATTATGAACTTTTACACCATGACCTCATGTCATAAGAATCTTGGATTTGCCACTAATGGTAGGCTTGAAAGATATAGACCAAAAACAAAAGGAGCCACATATCATACCAAAAAACAAAGTTTCAAAACTGTTACAATGAAAATAAATCAAAGTACCTATTCTGACAAAAACAAAAACAAAAACAAAAAAAAACAAAGCACGTAGCACTTAGATATTCTCAATATCATACAAAACAAACATTCTAGATATGAGACCAAAAAAATCAAAGCAGATGATGAAACTTGAGGTTTCCTTCTCATAAAAAAAAAACTCATTTTAGATATGAGACCAAAAAAATCATACCCAAAATAAAAGAATTCATTTTACAACAAAAACATCATACCCAAAATAAAAGAACTCTTTTTCCCAAAAAAAAAAAAAAACTTACAAAAGAAGAGTGGGAAGAAAGTACTAAACTTAGAAAACTCTTTGAAGAAGGATAAATATTTTTTAGAAGAGAAGAAAATTATCGAATTCTCAGTACTTTCTTGTCTGGATTGCTTGGTCGGTTAATGACTCCTATTTTTCACCGAGTGGTGGGTTTCACTTAATATCACATACAATTACTTTCCTTTTAAACACATCCATAACATGCGTAGAGATTTCTAGTATGCAACAACTTTTTAAACACATCCATAACATGTGTGGATGTAATAACTTCCTTTTTAAACACATGCATAACATGTGTGGAGATTCCTAATATTTTTGGGAACAGAAAAGGAACAAAGATTACTTGGGCTGTTAGCCAATAGCAACCAAATAAAGAGAAAAAAAGAAAGAAGAAGAAAAACAAAAACGCTGGTCATTGATATTATCTCTACACGGTAAATCCCTATTTTCACTCTTTCACCTCACAAAATCAAACAACAAAATCCATCTTTCCTTGTTTGTCTCTACAATCATACAAATACAAACAATCACTATTTTCTTAATCTGAACAAAAATAAATATAATACTATGAGATCAACAATACTATATATATATATATATATATATATATATATATTCTATTAAAATGGGGATACCTATAAATTAAATTTCTATTAAACAATACAATATTCAGAGGTAGTTTCCAAGTTGGAAGCGGAAGTTTCCCAGAAACTGTTGGTTATATGCAGAACGTGAGGTTCCTTCTTGTTTTCTCCGACATTTTATTTTCCGAAATATTCCGCAATGTATTGACCAAAAAAGATGTTTCATAATGTAAGCTAATAACATGAAAAAATCTTTCATTTGAATTGTTCAATAGCGCGTGGCTGCTCTAAGACTTTCAGGGTTATTGGTAATTCGGTCTCTTTCTGGTGATGCTTGATGGGTTGTGCTGGTTTTCACTTGGGTTTTCTTGTTTAGGCCGTGTGGTGCTGGATTTCTAGCTTTTCAATGAGGTAAAAGGTCATCCATTTTCTGGGTTATTTCTTTATATTCTGGATGTTGATGTGTTTCGGCCAGTTTACAAATTTGAGAATGCATGGAATATGAATACAGTTTCTGATGTAACTTGCAGGGATTGCTGAATGGTGAATTTGGAATCTTGGCTGTTTATATAATAGGATCTAAGATTTTTTCCTGTATTGTATTGGGGCAATCTAGTTGGATTAAATTCACCATCTTAGGCATTTGTTATGTAATTGGACCAAAAGGGATTGATCATATACACCTTTCAAGTTGGAAGGCCTGCAATTTATTTGTGTTGGACCTGTAAATGATTAGAAGTTTCATATGATTGGTGGGGAGGTTGATTTAGGATTTTCTAGATAGCATTAACTTTGATATATTTCAGAATTGGTTTAGCACTAGATCGATTAGATAAGAATAGTGTACATTTATGGATCTAGCTGATGAAATACCGGTCAACAACACAGAGGCAGAGGAAATGGACAGAGAGGCCTCGGCAGAAGCTCCTCTCAGAGAGTCCCATCTCTACCAGAACCAGTTTGGGGGCATGGTGAGAAAGAAAGCCTATATCTTTGATGGTTTTGGAAAGTTTTACAATAAGGAATGGGATCTTACAGAAGGTAGAGGAAATGAGTTTTGTTGGTATCATGTGGAACTTCCAAAAGGAAATCAGAAACTTTCTCAATCTGCACAATACCTCATTGGTGTTCTTTGCCCGCCTTTGAAACTCCAAGACATTCTCTCTCTTGTCAGCAATGGACCATTTTGTGGGCATGTTGATGGGGCTCTTGTTTTCAGAGTCAACTCTCCTGGCCCTCCATCCAGTGATTTTACATTTAGAATTGCCGCAAGAATTACTGAGAATGCAGTAATCACCGTGAGTTTGGGCCGTGTCCCCAGATTGGGTTTCTCACCAGTAGGTCAATCTCTTCTCTCAGAGATTCCTAGTGTGGAGAGTCCCTCTTATCATAGAGGTGATCATAAGGAAAGGAGTGGGATTGTTATAGGGGAGCATGTTCTTGAGTTCTTATTGACAATGAATCACTCTGAGGAAGCCGATAATCCAGTGCCAAAATCTGTGTCAAATCTTGTAGTTCATATTGTTGACACGCATGTTGATCACCTCCAAGATGTTGTGACTAAACTTGAGATAGAATTGGATTCCGTTGAGCTTCAGCTGGATAAAGGTGAGTTCCAATTACTACATTTAAGCTGCCTCCCAAAAGATTTCATTTTAACATATTCTTCTGCCTATGCATTGTTTATCACCGAATATATTGCTTTTCTGACAAATCTCTCTGGTCAATTTTTATTTCTCATCCAGTGCATTTAAAATGTTATAGAACTTAAAAGTTTCGTACTTCACACCTCACATTTCTAATCTGTTAGTTCTGTTCTCTGTTGTAAGCAATTCTAAGGTGGTAATTGTTTTTGTTGACTTGGGATACCATCAGTAAATGGTGGGATGTACTTCATTGTCCTTTTTATATAACTACTGACTTGTCATTGTTCAAGATATACTTTTCCATAGATATCATTTCAAATTGCTAATGATTTTAGTAATTGTATTATCTCCCATTTGTAGTTAGACTTCCACTTGATAAGTAACAAAACCACTGAGGAAAGACTAAAAGAGACGATGCACGTGGGATTTGAAATTTCATATACAATCACTATACTATCCTTCGTTTTTAAATGTAGTATTGCAGTTCCTGTCAGGGCACTACTATGGCATAGACAGATATGGATGAACAAAAAGCTTAAATTTTTTTGTCTTAAAATAAAGGATACCTCAAAACTCCTGTCAGGGCACTACTAAAGATTTTAGTTTTGAGGTCAGTTTTTAATCAGAGTGGACTAAGTAACCATTATGGTGCTTTTTGGTGAAGTACTTTTTTTTAAGCCTGTTAGGCTTTTCCTTGTCTAAGTTTAGTCTCTTTCATCTTTTCTTAGCATACTGCACTGTCTTCACTGTTTGAATTTACTAAAATCCAATACTTCATACCCATGTTATATTCAGCTGTGAAACTATCTTCAAATGAATGAAACTGCCCTCTGTTGTTCCAAATGCATTTTGGAGAACCTCTACCTGTGAGTGTGAGTTTGTATCATTGGATTGCAGACCAATGAAATATGGATGGCTAACCGTTGTACATACAGGTAGGTATTTTGCCAAGGAAACTAGCAACCATTAGCCAATCTGAAACAAACGGGTTGGTTTGGTTTCCTCTTTGTAATTGGAATCAGGTTGCAAAATGGAAACCCAATAGTGTTGGTTCAGCCTCAGACTGTGAGATTTTTAGGTTGTAGAACTTGACCCTATGTGTCATTCTCTATTGGCAAACTCTATAGTTTTACCGTGCTCCTCCTTACACCAAATCATCTCAGCCTTAGTGTAAATGATTTCTTCTCCTTCTTCCCTTCTATTTTCTTCTTGTCTATCAGTCAACACTCTACCTCTCTCTTCTTCGGCTCGTCCCTCTGTAAGCCTCTCTCCTCATCCTCTCTCACCCCCAGGATATTTTGAGGTAGAAATTTGTTTTGTTCTTTGTCTTCTGGAGCTTTGGATGGTGCCACTACCCCACACTGAGAGTTTCGACTGTGGGGCTGTGTTTGTGTCCATTGGGTCTCAACCTGCTTGGCTTGGTAAAAACCCATATTCAGCTAGTTTCAGTTTCCATTTTCTCAAGCCAATTAGCCTGGGTTAAGTTGGTATACGGATCCAATTGGTGTCCACCTCAAATTATAAGTTAATAAGAGATATTATAGGAAGACAAACCTTATCTGCTTTCATTTTCCTCTATATAATGGGAAAGCTAACCATAGTTGGTAGGTAATTTAAACAAATAATGTTTCAGCTAATAGAACATTTCTATGAAAAGATCAGACATCAGTATAGTCATAATAATAGTTTACATATTTCTTTCTTATAGGAAAGCATACGGGATCAATATTAGGACCTTTTGTCGATATTGTACTGATGATTGTAACAAGCGTACCTAATTAGATTTAATCCAAACCAAATCAATATGTTTAAGGTGATATCTGACATGTTCTGATATCTTACACATGAACATGCTCTGGTTTATGTTGTTTGGTACACCTAATTATTGTACTAGTGCTTTGATAATATGCAACTGACAGAATATCCATATGCATATATTCATCAACGATTGCACTTGAAAGCCTTTCTTACTTATATAGCATCATTCTTTGCAAGTTGATCCTCTGTGTGCTACCTATTATACTTAAAATAACATACATACTTTGGTATAGAAAATAGAAAGAAAAGTGAATTTTTATGTGAGTCTTCTATGTAAATTTAGCACTTATTTTGACTGATTAATATACACTGATGTTCTGATTTCTAACAGGTGGTTTTGCTTTGAAGAAACAAATGCTAGATGACAGAAGATTTCCTAAAATACATCTAGATCTGCAGCGCCTCCTGCAGGTAGTTTGTCAGCTCATCATTTTCTATAATGTGTGGAAGCAAGAAGGATTATGAGTTATTCTAGCTTGCTTCCAATTAAAGCATTACTGCATATTTTTTACGGTGATTTCACAATCTACTTTATGATAAGTAGCAACATACCCTTTAAAAGTACAATGAAAATAGCCCAAAACCGAAAGTAGGCCAACCCTAATTGCAGTTCAACCTATATTGCTCTTCAACCCCTTTAGATGGAACCAGTTTCATGACTTTAGAATACTTTATAGCTTTTCCATCAGCCATTTGGATGTTTGGGTTCCCAAATAACACTAAGACTTCTAGTCTGTAGAGGTGTGTCATATCAATGCTCCTTGATTGTTCAAAAGAATGTGATTTGGTAGGAACTGTAGCTCCTATTTGATTTAAGTTCTCATCAATGAACGAAACCATGTGGAATAATCTTTCTTGGTTTGGCATTTAATTTTAATGAGCTCAGGTGATTGCTCATGGGGAGCAAGTTTTTCCTCGAGTCAAAGAAAAATGTTCCTCAAAACATTGGTTTTCCAGTGAAGATATTATCTCTCTTGAAGAGCTGATTGGACGGTTGAGGAGGCTAAAGGACAATGTAGGCTTTATAGCAAATCGTGTCACGGCAATACAGGCTGGTCTAGACAGCTGGCAAGCTGAGCAGATAAACAGGAAACTGTATTATCTTTCATTCCTTTCTATAATATTCCTTCCTTTATCCATCATTACTGGAGGTAAAGTTGTTCTTCATTATAACTTTTCAGTTGTGGGATTTTCTGAGGCATTCTTATATGTTTCCACTGTGAGCAAGAAGCTTTTGACAACAAGCATTTCTGTATTTCTCTGCAGTGTTTGGCATGAATGTGGGGGGAGTTCCATGGACGGGACAAAAAGACCCAATGTTGAAAGATGGTTTCCGTAATGTCATGTTTCTCTGTGTAGCTATGCTACTTCTGGCACTCCTCTGCTTCAGCTTTCCTTCTCTGTATACCCGAATAGCTACTTGGCACAGGACAAGAGCCGTGAAGAGAAGCTGGTCCCTCAACAGGAAATCATTCCTCAGGAGAACCCACGGAATTGGAGTTCAAGAAAGAAGGGGCTACCTTCGGATTTGAGGAAAGCAAAACATTCACAGTATGCCCTTTTATTTCTTCTTACTTGGTTCCCCGGCTTCACATTTTTTTTTTTCATTTGAATATTCATAATTCCAGATCTTGTCCTCATCAACCTTAATTCTTTTTCTGTAATCTTATGTTGGTTTTAAGCTACCTTCTGAATGACCTATGCAGAGACTTGTTAATGGGCTATATATCATTTTACTGTGCCCTATATCGGGGAATTCGGTTGAGCACTTGCTGTGTCTGGACACCAAGAGGAAAAGGTAGAGGTTTCTCATTGGAGGATAGCCTATTATTTTGATTTGTTTTCTTTAATTGGTTTGTGCTTTCCTCCATTTTTTTGTCCTTGGAGGTCAGCTTGTAAAATGTACAGTCTCTTGTATCATATGTTAAATACTGCTGCAGTAGTGGTTACTATTTCTTATTCCACTCCTTCGGTTGCTGTATAATGTATACTAAAAGGTTAACAGCTACATGATCATAACCATAGACTCCTTTCAACTGTTGTGAGGATTTGGGAGTTGGGGATTTGTTGATACCTTTTACATTTCAAATATGAATCGCTCTTTTGCGACCTTAAAAAAAAAAATAGAAAGAAGAATTCAGTAAGGATGCCATAGAGAGATTCAATGTTTGTGATTAAACTAGCAATGAAGTCATTGCTCGCTGATTTTTAAACTAAATTTCAGATGCATGGAGCTCAATAAGTGAAAAAAAAAAAAAAAAAAAAAAAAAAAAAACTATGCCTTGCTTGAGAACTTCTGACCTAGAAGACTGAAATTCAACTCAATATTTCATTGATCATTGAATTGGGAAATGTATATCAAATATCTTTTGCAAATGGAAAACGTGGGTTTCTTGATTCTTTTCACATTTCCTGAAATTCTATGAAAGGTTTTGGTTTCTTTGTTCTTTTTAGCCTTTTTTTATTATTATTATTATTTATTTATTTTCATTTCATTGAGGTCTAACGATAGAACCCAAATATAGAGAAAGGAAAGAAACGCCACAGGAAAAGGAAAAGAAATGAAGAGAAAGAAAAACAAACAAGAAAATGTTCAATTCATTTTATCCATTCACATTTCGGTTTCTAAGATGGGTTTTAGCCTTTTATCCATCCTAGAGATACAAACCGGTACACGCCTCAATTTAACCATTAGATTAAGGAGCGATCATTTTAGTGGCCGTTTAGCATTGATTATTTGCAGTGATAAGTGATTTTTTAAAACAAATTTAGGAAGCTCAGCCCGTTTGGTAAATCATGAGAAAATCACTTATTGTTAAAAATTGTTGTGAGAGAAAGCTATAAGGGAAGGCAGGTATTGTCAATTTCAAAGCTACTCTTCTCATTCTTTTTCTTCAATTTTTCTTGTTGGATTGTTGAAGCATTCTCTTGAAGCCACAAGAATCAGGTATTGTCAATTTCATTCTTCTCAATTAGGGTTAGAGAAGCTTCTCATTGATTTGGGTTTATCGTACAACTCAAACTGATCGTAAACCATGAAATTAATTTTAAAAGCTTTCGTTTGGCTTTCTAAATTGTTAATGAGTTCCAGTCTTTTGATTTAGTTCACTAAGTGGTTGTTGTTGATATACGAAACATTGTAGAACCAAAACAATAACAAATTAACAAGAAGAAAATAGCAAGACGCAGAGAGATGAAAACATATTTAATACAATATATATATATATAAGTGAAAGTGAAAATTTCCTTTTACCAAAAACATTTGAACAGAAAAGCCATTTCAACATAATGTCCTTTTTAGTCATTATATACAGCACACAACACTTTCACAAAAAAAATTACCAAACACTCAGAAACTGATTATTGTACTAACAACACGTTTAACAAAATGTTTACCAAACGCCAAATAGCTTTTTCTCACAGCAAATCTGACAGTGATTATTTTCACAGCACATTAATGTCAAACTAGCCCTTAGTGTTACTTTCCCTTAAAAATGATGTATTCATCTCTCTTTTTTTAGTAATTCGTCTATTTATTTATTCACAAATGTTTTATTGGTTTTTGAGAGATTTCTTAAGTAATATTGTTTAAAAGATCTAGAAATGGAAGTCGACTAATATGTTGTATATGTTGGCGTGAGCCTTGATTTCCTGGTGTGATTCACGTTACCTAATTAGAGTAGTTACATAGTTAGGATTCCTTATAATTAGCTACTTACTTTTCCTTGTAGGAAAAGTCAACTTGGACTTGTATCCTTATGGAGAAATATGAAATATAATTCACAATCATTCACTCATGTGTTTTAGTTTTAAGTTGGTATCAGAGCCGACTAACACTGGTGTCTCAAAACAAAACACACACAAAATCCTAGCCTATATCGGCAGCATCTACCGCTGACAGCAACCAAACACAAAAAAATAAAAAATAAAAAATAAAACCCATATGCCGCAAACCAATGGCCAAACCCTTGTCGTCACAAACCTAATGCAGCAAAAGACTTCTAAAACAGCAAATCCATCCAAACTCGTTCTTTGTTTTCCATGGTTTTCGAAGATACCCTAAACACCCGAACCGCAACCGCCAAATCCAGTGCTTCAAAGACTCGTAAAACTCTTGACATGCTGCAACTAATTGTTACAGTTCGAAATGATAATTTCACTGCCCCGTTCACCATACAGTTGAATAGAAAGAACTATAACACTTGGTCGAAGATTATGTTACTTCATGTGTCAGGCTAAGAAAAAAGAGGTTATTTAATAGGGAAGGTGGCTCAAGTGGAGGAGGACGCTCCGGGCTTTGATTCATGGTGTATTGAGGACTTCATTGTTAAAGGATGGTTGATAAAAACCATGGAAACAGATGTTGTATAATTATTCTTGGATCTACCAACCGCTAAAGATGTATGGGAGAGTGCAGCCCAGATGTATTATGATGAGTTTGATGAGTTGCAAATTTATGAATTAAGGTGTAAAGCAACCCGTATTACTCAAGGGGGGTCGCGATATTGCTTCATACTTTGCTGAGATCAAGAGCGTTTGGTTGGAACTTGACTGTCATCGTCCAATCAACATGAAGTGCCTTGATGATGTGAAGATTTGACATGCAAAGATACATAAATACCGTATTTATTATTTTCTTGCAGGTCTAGATAATGAGTTTGATAACATTGGAGGAGATTTGTTGAGGTTGAGTCCATTGCCAAAATTAGAGGAGTCGTTTGCTTTTGTTCATAAAGAGGCCCAACGCCGGGAGACGATGCTCAAGAAGGATGGAAAGATTGAATCATTTGTTGTTTTGGTTTCCAAAGCCCCTACTATTAGTTTTTTTTCCCCGTTCAACCCCTGAGGAAAAAGAAAACATGCATTGCACTTACTGAATGGAAACCGTCATACAGAGTCCATGTGTTTCACAAGAATGGGTTTCCAGAATGGTTCTTTGAACACCGGAAGCAATGAAAGGTTGGGTAAACGAAGATAAAGAATTGCAGGAGTGGTGTAGTTGTTGTAGTTGCAACCATTCTGGAAACTCGACCTCGTCCACGACAGCTCATTCCCTTGATGATTCTCTTACTGTTCTCTCTTAATTATCTCTTCCAAAAACTGCTGACTACGAAGGTAATCAGCATAGTCGAATAGCATAGTGCTCAAGTTTTAACTTATTTTCTCTACACTCACTCACCACTTTGTAGTGTAAACAAGCCAAGTCGAATAGCATAGTGCTCAAGTTTGGCTCGTTTAAAATCTAGTCGGCTTTAGTTTAGATGAGCTTATTTCTTTGGGAAATTGGCGGCTTTACCCCTGGCTCACCTAATTTATTCACTAATATCCTTATTTTGAAACCCAATCACAAATGCCCATTATAAAAACTCCCTATTGACAGCCTATTACCCATCTTTCACTTTTGTTTAGTCGTTCTGAGCTCTCTCAAATCCTCTTTCACAATTTCTCGATCTCACTCACTCAGCCCTCCTCTCCTCTCTTCTCTCTCTCTCTCTCTCTCTCTCTCTCTCGCTCGCACCCACATTGGCGACAATCACTGTCACCTCCTCAGAAACCCTAACCCACATCAGCGACAACGACCTTTCCACCTCCATCTCTCACTCTCTATCACCTCTTTCAACCTCTATACCTAGAGATGGCGTCTCAGGTAGCCAATTTTCTCCTACACATTTGGGTTTTCTTCTCCTTATTTCAATTTCATATATGGGTTTGGATTTTTGGTGCTTGATGTGAGTTCAAGTCCCTCCAAGTCAAATTTGGGTGAGATTGTACAGAAATTTGTTGAAACATAATTGTGGGTTGAATTTAAAATTTTACTCTCTCTATTTACAATTAATATTTTCAGCTTGTGTAGAGAATGTTATTTCAGTGGGATTATACAAGAACTTTTTGAACCAAAATTTTGGGATTGTGCAACAAATATTTCTCAGTTTGTCTTAAGGAATATTATGCTTGAAGCTTGTCCAATCTACAATGATTTTAAAGATTTTATTTTGCTTATTGAATTTGATTACTGAGTTAGGTTTTTATTTTGACAAAAAACAATTGAAGAAACACAGTTATTTGGTTCAATGGTCTCTTGGTTCAATGATATGAATTTGTTTGTTCTATTTTGCGATGTGATTTTTGAATGAACTACATAAATTGATTATGTCTTGAGGTGGAGGATATCTCCAAAAGTGACTGTGGAGTTTGTAAGTTTTATAAGAATGCCAATATTTTAACATAAGTTTGATACTGTAAAGTTGTCATATGTTGGATCTTGGTTTTCTCTATTTTTTGTACTTCAATCTTGGATCTATTTTTGGTGCAGTTTATAGTCCTAAAGGTTGGTATCATGCCAAGGTTGTGTTGGTGCCGTGAAAAGGTTTCTTGGAAAACTTGAAGGTTTGTTGACAGCTCTTGCATTTATCCAGTTCTATAGTCTTGCTCTTCTTCTTCTCTGAGACTGTGCTTCTTTAACTGTTTGAACAATGCCAAATGCACTATTGATGATTTCCTGATTTGTATTTTTATTCGCCTGCCAAGACACATATTCACTTCACCCATGTTTATAATAACTTTTATATTGCAATTTAGTAGTACGAAATCGTGTGCATGAATGTGAACTTTAATTTTGCAATGGTACTATCTTGTGAAAGTTTGCTATATGAAGAATTGGGTCATTTAGAAAAGTCAACAATCTGTATGAAGATAGGATTCTTGAAGGCAGTCCTTCACTGGAGAAACCACAAATAGATTTCTCATAGGTACATATAACTCAGCAAACTTCAAGCTCAGCTCGTAAATGATGTATATCATAATTTTTTCTTTCTTTCTTCTATTAAAAAATGTATGTCATACTTCAATTTTACATTTATCCACTCTATTTGTTGTAGTGCATGTAAATGTATGTTTATGATACTTGTAGTGCCTGTAAATATGTCTGAACTTGTTTTGGTATTGGTTTCTAAATCTGTTTTGGTATTGGTTTTTGTTATGAATTTTGGAATTGGTTTCTGTTTTGAAATTGATTTCAGTTGTGATTGAATGTTATGTTTTTGTTTCCATTTTGATTGAATGATTTGCTTCTAATATGCATTTTTGATCCATTTTATACAAATGGCAGCATTCTCTTGGGGAGGAAATTGCTAACTTTCAGCTTAAATTCGGTTCTAAGAGGAGATGTCGTCGAATTTTGCTAATGTGTTAAAATTCCAGACCAAGAGGAGATGTAAATTTTTTGTTTTTTTGCCACTTTCTTATGTATATCTTAAGATGTAATGAGATAACATTGTTTGTTCATCAATTTATGAAAGTCAAGTTAGAAGGAAATTTGTCCCACAAGCTTGGTCTCTAGTGATTCGAAATCCTAACTCATAAGTCTTGAGATAATTGACTTTTTTTTTTCATGACAGTTAGACCTAGATTTTTGGCTTCTAGAAGATTGTTGTCATTGAGAACCTTCATCAATTTGGGTTGGGACAACATTCCATTTAGTTGCAACAAGTGTATTGTAGTTATAAGGAAAAAAAAAACATGTAATTGAGGGACTACTTGTGTATCAAATAGACCATGTAATTATTTAGTCCTCATGGAATGAAATTGAGTTCAATTTACTTGAGAAATTTCAGTCTTGAATCTTTTTTTTTTATATATTCGCAAGTGTATGCAATGGAAAAATCCTTTTATTCAATTATACATTGAAGAGAGCACATTATATACATTATGTGTATATATAGCTCATTCTTCTTGCCTTTGTGGATGGCAATGGGTCGAATCGGGGGTGGGTATGCCATTCCCATCCCTATCCCTGTGAAGCTTTTTTCCCCCATCCCCACCTTTATACCCTCAATACAGACTTGAAAAAAAAAAAGGATATACGAGGGCAATACAGTAGCAATACACAGGCAATAAAGGGCTATACAATGGCAATACACAAACTCCATACTCCCCCTATAAATTTATTCCAACACTGACTTGAAAAAAAAAAAAATATGAGGGGGCAATACAATAGCAATACACAAGCAATAAAATGTTATACAATGGCAATACACAAGCAATAAAAGGCTATATAATGGCAATACACAAACTTCATACTCCCCTTATAAATTTATTCCAACAGACTTTAAAAAAAAGGATATACTGAGGCAATACACAAGCAATAAAGGGCTATACATGTGCAATACATATGCAATACATATCTGTCATGGCATTTGCCAGTGAAATCACTGATTTGGTTACATTTGTATTTTTCTTCTTTGCAAGGGGAAAGATAAAACCATGGAAACTAGAGATTGACAAATTTCCTTCTAACTCGACTTCCATAAATTGATGAACTAACTATGTTATCTCACTACATCTTAAGATATACATAAGAAAGTGGCAAAAAAACAAAAAATTTACATCTCCTCTTGGTCGGGAATTTTAACTCATTTTATATCTATCAGCAAAATTCGAAGACATCTCCTCTTGGTACCGAATTTAAGCTGAAAGTTATAGCAATTTCCTCCCCAAGAGGACGCTACCACTTGAATCAAGACAATCTTTCATCTGTATAAAACGGATCAAAAATGCATATTAGAATCAAATCATTCAATCACAATGGAAACCAAAACATAACATTCAATCACAACTAAAACCAATTTCAAAATAGAAACCAATTCCAAAATTCATAACAGATTCAGAAACCAATACCAAAACAAGTTCAGACATATTTACAGGCACTACAAGTATCATACACATACATTTATAGGCACTACAAGAAATAGAGTGGATAAATGTAAAACTACAGTATGATATACATTTTTTAATAGAAGAAAGAAAAAAAAATTATGATATACATCATTTAAGAGCTGAGCTTGAAGTTTATTGAGTTATATATACGTTTGAGAAATCTATCTGTAGTTTCTCCAGTGAAGGACTACCTTCAAGAATCCTATCTTCATACAAATTGTTGTCTTTTCTAAATGACCCAATTCTTCATATAGCAAACTTTCACAAGATAGTACCATTGTAAAATTAAAGTTCACATTCATGCACACGATTTCGTACTACTCAATTGCAATATAAAAGTTATTATAAACATGGGTGAAGTGAATATGTGTCTTGGCATGCGAATAAAAATACAAATCAGGAAATCATCAATAGTGCATTTGGCATTGTTCAAACAGTTAAAGAAGCATAGTCTCAGAGAAGAAGTAAAGCAAGATAATGGAACTAGATAAATGCAAGAGCTGTCAACAAATCTTAAGTTTTCCAAGAACCCTTTTCACAGCACCAACACAACCTTGGCATGATACCAACCTTGAGGACTGTAGACTGCACCAAAAACAGATCTAAGATTGAAGTATGAAAAATAGAGAAAAACAAGATCCAACATATGCCAACTTTACAGCATCAAACTTATGTTAAAATATTGGCATTCTTATAAAACTTACAAACCCCACAATCACTTTTGGAGATATCCTCCACCTCAAGACATAATCAATTTATGTAGTGTTTGGGCTTAAATTTGGCGCACCCAGGCCTAAAGAAGAAAGCCCACGACATCCCCAAGCCGACTGATCCAAAGCTCTGAGCCCATCAACGCAATCCAGCCCACTAACGATTGGACGGATCAAAACAGGTGAACACGGCCCAAAACGTTAGGAGGCCTGGAAACGGAGGGAACTAGGAAAGGGTTGGGCCTCGAAGAAATTCGAAATTAGGCGCAGCGTAAACTAGACTCAATCTGATCTGCAAAATGGAACAGTCTCACGTGATCCCTGACTTAGAAGAGTCAATAATTTCGGCCGAGACTGAAGACTGAACAGGAGCAGGTATAAAAAGAAAATCTCTGAAATAAACTTCGCTGCCAGGGGATCAAAAACCGCTTAGTTTATCTAAAAATAATCTGATATTTCGGAGAAACACAATTTTCAAAGATAAGCAGGCTCTGCTATTATAAAGCGGGAAACAGGGAGCTGTTCAAAAGCTGAGAATTAGCTATCTCAAAACGATCAGACTCATGCAAAAACAGATTGAAATGAAAGAACAAGCATGGCGCACCATCAAAATGCAGAAGCAGTCACCTCAAGAACTGATCGTTGAGTGCTTATTTACCAGGAAAAGGATGGAACCCCTGTTTTGTTTCAATTAAAAACTAGAAAGATCTTTTGATTACTTGCCGCCCACTCTCAGAAAAACATCTCCTATATATACAAGAGAGGGTGAACAGAGCTAAACACACACAATCAATCAAACAACCAAAAAACTCAGTCAAAAGACAAACACTCCAAAGATCACTTGATCACAAAAATCTCAAACAAGTTACAACAGACTCAGAGTCTGAAGTACTTCAAATACAAGAGCTTCCCAGACAAGCTTGCAGAATCATCCTATTTTCTCCCAGCAAAGGCAGTTAGACCCCTGCTTCTGAATTGAATCCCAGTTCACAACTCAACAACAACGAGATTTCTCTCGTTACAAATTTGGTTCAGCAAAAGCCAAGTTTAGCAGAGTTTGAGTTCTCTCAAATATGAAAACCTCAACAAATTTATGAAGAGCCCTGACTTAGCCGCACAGGTACTGCAGTACATCCCCAGCTCAAGTCCAGCCACTTCTGTCCCTTTCAGACTGGAGAAGTCTCAGTTCTGCCCATCCAAAAGCCATCCAGGGCTTGAAATAGATTAAAGCTCTGCCAAACTCAAGCTTTGGTATCGATTTGCAGCCGAGGCCTAGCAGTGGAAGCTGTCCAGAGTCCAATCCAGCACAGACATATCCAATCCAGCCCAGAACAGAGGCAACTAACCAGGCAGAAATGGAAGCACAGCCCTTCTCTTGTTCTCACATAGTCAGTTTTCCCTTTTTGAGTCCTGTAAAGGGGAGTTCTGCCTAAAATCAGTTCAATCTGTTATCAGTTGTTCTGGCCAGAACTGCCGTTTTTATATATATATATATATACTGAGATAAATTATTAAAGTCCTTACCAGTCTAAGGCATAGAAAAGAACTTACTTGGGAGATATTCCTCACCCAAATTCACAATCGTTTGTTCAAAGTCAGTAACTTGGGGCGCAAGTTATCTTTACTATAAGTCTGTTAGGGTGTAAAAATTGCTAACAGTGGCACGCTCAACACATAAAGAAAGTTAATTTACTGACCAAAACATGGTCTTTGAATTAATGGGGAACTTTGCCCTGTCATCTCAGGAAGTAAACCAAAACGGGTGAACATGTAGTTCATTCAAAAATCACATCCCAAAATAGAACAAAACAAATTCAGATCATTGAACCAAATAACTGTGTTTCTTCAATTGTTTTTTGTCAGAATAAAAACCTAACTCAGTAATCAAATTCAATAAGAAAAAGAAAATCTTCAAAATCATTGTAGACTGGACAAGCTTCAAGCATAGTATTCCTTAAGACAAACTGAGAATATTTGTTGCACAATCCCAAAATTTTGGTTCAAAAAGTTCTTGTATAATCCCACTGAAATAACATTCTCTATACAAGCTGAAAATATTAATTGTAAAAAGAGAGAGTAAAATTTTAAATTCAACCCACAATTATGTTTCAACAAATTTTTGTACAAACTCACCCAAATTTGATTTGGAGGGACTTGAACTCACATCAAGCACCAAAAATCCAAACTCATATATGAAATTGAAACAAGGAGAAGAAAACCCAAATATGTAGGAGAAAAGTCGAGCTGGCTACTTGAGACGCTATCTCTAGGCATGGAGGTCGAAGAGGTGACAGAGAGTGAAGAGATTGAGGTGGAAAGGTGAGGTCGTCGTCGCTGATGTGGGTTAGGGTTTCTGAGGAGGTGACAGTGTCAGTTGCCGATGTGGGTGCGAGGAAGAGAGAGAGAAGAAAGGAGAGGAGGATTGAGTGAGTGAGATCAAGAAATTGTGAAAGAGGATTTGAGAGAGCTCAGAATGACTAAACAAAAGTGAAAGATGGTCAATAGGCTGTCAATAGGGAGTTTTTATAAAGGGCATTTGTGATTAGGTTTTAAAATATGGATATTAGTGAATAAATTAGGTGAGCCAGGGGTAAAGCCGCCAATTTCCCTATTTCTTTTACAAGCTGACCTCGAACGAGCTAAAAAAATGTCAATACAAGCTCAAGTTGCATCGAGAAAATTCATAGTAATAAGTAAACTTTTTATTTATTTATAAACGAGCTGCTCACGAGTTTTACGAGCTAAACGTTCCAAATATCAAACTTGGCCAAGCTAGGTCCGCCCAAAAATAAAAGAAAATTAATAATAAGGGAATAAATTGTATAAAATCAAAAAATAAAAAGATTATTTTTTATTTTATTTTATTTTAGTCTTGAAAAATAAAAAGATTTGGTTGTGACTACGGAGTGCAGCCCAAGAAAGCTTCTCTCTATCCCAATAAAATAGGCACATAAGGGAAAGTCAGATCAGACCACCTCCTTTCGCCACGTAGCACCGCACAACCAGGTACAAATAACGCGACGTCGTCTCGCTACTATAAACCACAAATGACAAACCCACCATACGACACCGTTCTAGATAGATCCAGAACTTTCCACACGCATCCTTCGCTCAATTTTCGCCTCATAAAAGAACGCCCTCCCAAGAAAAACCCTAAACCCTAGAGCTCAAAACCCTCCCCAACTCTTTCGAGTTCTTCGTCTGTGTGTGTTGTTCTAATCACAGCATCTACCATGGCCACCGTCGCGTTACTCCGTTCCCTACGACGTCGTGACATCGCATCGGCCCCTCTCTATGCCTACCGATCCGTACGTCTCTTACCCTTTCTCAGATTCTCTTCAAGTTCGCAACTTTTTCGTCTTTGTACTTGCGACCCTCGATCTTCTTTCATTCTGATCTGTCTTTCGAGTGAAATAACTTAGCTTTTTTTCATTTTGTTATGTAAATTTTGATTTTATGAAGTTTTTGTTGGTTGTGATCCGAGGAATTAGAAACGAATAAGTGAACAACTTCTTTTGAAATGTTTAATACTTTCCTCCGTTTTCTGAGAGGCCAAACAGAGGAACGGAGCTGAGGGTTTTTTTATATATTAATATATGTGTGATTTTTATCTATTGCGTGATCATCTTTTCAGGCTTCTGGTGTGTGATTTTGTTGTTTTGATTGGGTTAATGATAGTTAAGAACTCTTGAATTAGGTTGAAGCTCTTTTTGACTGTCATCTTTGCCTGATGACTGACATTTAGGGCTTTTTATTTCTTTTATTTTATAGAAATTACTGCTTAGTTCAGATGATTGGATGAAGATGGTATTTTATTTACATATAGGGGCGACGTAATGGGTTATAGTAGGAAACTCAGTTATATATGAATTTCTTTTATTTTATAGAAATTACTGCTTAGTTCAGATGATTGGATGAAGATGGTATTTTATTTACATATAGGGGCGACGTAATGGGTTATAGTAGGAAACTCAGTTATATATGAATTGAAGTTCTATATGATTGTTCATTATGCATCGTAGTGCTTATTATATACTTTATGGTTTTGCAGTTGAATAGCACTTCTAATTCATCACATCTTGTTCAAAAATGGGGAAGCTTGGCAAGAACTTTCAGGTATTTTGGACTTGCCTAGTTCATTATGTAAAAATTTCAAATTTTTTTCTATGTTGGATTGTTTTTAATGAAATCTTCTCTGATAGTTCCAAACCTGCTGGAAATGATGTTATTGGCATTGACTTGGGTACTACCAACTCATGCGTGGCTGTGATGGAAGGAAAGGTAAGGTTATTTTTAAGTTCTTACAGATGTTCTGACCTAATTTCTTGTTTAAGCTTTTTGTGCAAGCGATTTATGTCTGATTAATTGTGGATTTGTTATAGAACCCCAAAGTCATTGAGAATTCTGAAGGAGCTCGAACCACACCATCAGTGGTTGCTTTCAACCAGAAAGGAGAACTTTTGGTTGGTACTCCAGCAAAACGTCAAGCTGTCACGAATCCCACAAACACAGTTTTTGGAACCAAGCGTCTGATCGGTAGGCGCTTTGATGATTCCCAGACGCAAAAAGAAATGAAGATGGTTCCATACAAGATAGTGAAAGCTCCAAATGGAGATGCTTGGGTTGAAGTCAACGGTCAGCAGTACTCCCCAAGCCAAATTGGAGCCTTTGTTCTAACAAAGATGAAAGAGACTGCGGAGGCTTACCTTGGAAAGAGTGTATCAAAAGCTGTGATCACAGTTCCAGCCTATTTCAATGATGCGCAGAGGCAAGCAACAAAGGATGCTGGAAGAATTGCTGGTCTAGATGTACAGAGAATCATAAATGAGCCTACCGCTGCTGCACTTTCCTATGGTATGAACAACAAGGAAGGGCTAATAGCTGTTTTTGATCTTGGTGGTGGAACATTCGATGTATCGATTCTGGAGATATCCAATGGCGTTTTTGAGGTTTGCATACTTAGCCATCCAGTTAAGTCTTTTTTTTTCCTTCATTTTGGAAAATGTCAGTAACAACTCTCTATTGTCTAGGTGAAAGCAACAAATGGAGACACATTCCTGGGAGGGGAGGATTTTGACAATGCTTTGCTGGACTTCTTGGTGAGTGAATTCAAGAGGACCGAGGGGATTGATTTGGCAAAGGATAGGCTTGCCTTGCAGAGGCTTAGGGAGGCAGCTGAGAAGGCGAAGATTGAACTTTCATCAACATCACAAACTGAGATTAACCTTCCCTTCATTACAGCTGATGCTTCAGGTGCTAAACATCTGAACATCACGTTGACCAGATCCAAATTTGAAAGTCTAGTAAATCACTTGATTGAGAGGACAAAGGCTCCATGTAAGAATTGTCTGAAGGATGCTAATACATCTGTTAAGGATGTCGATGAGGTCCTTCTTGTTGGAGGGATGACACGTGTACCTAAAGTGCAAGAGGTCGTTACACAAATTTTTGGCAAGAGCCCAAGCAAAGGAGTGAATCCTGATGAGGCTGTTGCTATGGGAGCTGCCATCCAAGGTGGTATCCTTCGCGGTGATGTTAAGGAGTTGCTTCTACTTGATGTCACTCCTCTATCACTGGGCATTGAGACATTGGGTGGAATCTTCACCAGGTTGATTAGCCGCAACACAACAATACCAACAAAGAAGAGTCAGGTCAGTCATTAAAGCCAGCCAAATGTACTTCAGATTACATCAACTAGTTGATACGTTGGTGTGAAGGCTGAATTTTTAAGGAAGCATTTTATTATTTTCATTTCTTCTTATTAGAGTTAATATAAGTTGGAGGGTCTAGGTTGGTTGGATAGCAGTTTAGATCTTTGACCTTGGTTTTGGTTTTCCTTAGGTTTTAATCTGACTCCACATTCTTTCCTTTTGCTGTTGATTCTGTTTTCCTGATTTGTTTTGTATCATTTCAGGTATTTTCAACTGCGGCTGACAACCAAACTCAAGTGGGTATCAAGGTGCTACAAGGAGAGCGTGAGATGGCTTCTGACAACAAGATGTTGGGAGAGTTTGAACTTGTGGGCATTCCTCCAGCACCAAGGGGCATGCCTCAGATTGAAGTCACCTTCGATATTGATGCCAATGGTATTGTCACTGTTTCTGCCAAGGACAAGGCCACCAGCAAAGAACAGCAGATTACCATTCGCTCGTCTGGAGGGCTTTCTGAAGATGAGATTGAGAAGATGGTTAGGGAAGCCGAGCTACATGCTCAGAAAGATCAAGAGAGGAAAGCTCTAATTGACATCAGAAATAGTGCTGATACTACCATCTACAGTATTGAGAAGAGCTTGAATGAGTATCGTGACAAGATCCCAAGTGAAGTTGCCAAAGAAATTGAGGATGCAGTTGCAGAATTGAGGACTGCAATTGGAGGGGACAATGCTGAAGAAATTAAGGCCAAGCTTGATGCTGCGAACAAAGCTGTTTCTAAGATTGGGGAGCACATGTCACGCGGTTCAGGCGGTGACTCTTCTTCCGGTGGATCAGGGACAGGGGGTGGAGACCAAGCTCCCGAGGCAGATTACGAAGAAGTGAAAAAGTGAATGCCAGAGCAGTAATTGAGTTTACTTAATTCACTGTCAAAGATGAAGTTCTAAATTTTTATGTTCTCGTAAAACCTCACCTCTTTTGGTTTTGTATCTAAGTGTTGGGAGTTTAAATGTATTAGGGAAGCACGATCTACTTCCTCTGCCCTTTTTTCAGTACATTATTAGTTGAGATTTTGTGGTAGTCATTAATCACCGGTATTTCTTCTGGTAAGTGATTCATGAGAGGATTATGCCTGGTTTTGTCCAGGCAGGACGGACTAATATTAGCTGTTCAAAGTTTGAATAATGAAATAGATTCAGAATTCGGAATGGCATATGCTATGCTTAAAACCTCATGCTCTGACTTCTCGTCCGATGCTGCTGCTGCTGCTTATTCATTCTTTCCTCGATCGCATTTCCCCAGTTTAATCAATCAACGGTTAATGATCACAAGTTATCGCAACTCTTGCACATTTTCGAAAGCCTTATCTGGGAGAAATCAATTCATACCCAGATTAACACCAATGCTACATGCGAAGACCAAAGTGCGGCCACAAAGCTTGTTAAATCATACTTTGATGCTTTGATTTGTTTTTTATAAAAAAAAAATTTAATACATCATATTTAAAAACAAATTAAAACCAATTCCTTAATAACTGTCAAGCCGTTTGTCTCCGTCTCTCTTGTTATTTTTCTTTCATGGTCAGGATCTTCTTTCTTATTTTCTTTCTTATTTTTGTTTTCGATGTCTCTGTAAGCAATGCCAAAAAATATATACTTAGAGCTCTTCCAGCAATAAACCTTTGCCAGGGTAGGACAGAGCCAAATGAAGTTTTGGGGGTTCCAGCGGGCTTAAGCTGCCAGGGCAGCAGCTGGGTCCCTCCAAACTAGGCCAGCCCAAAGGCAAAACAAGCATGATCTTTAGCCTGGGGTTGCTGATGTCAGCGATGACGTCAGCAACCAAAAATAATAATTTTAAATCTAAAAAAATACTCAGAATTTTGGAATTTTTTAAAAATAAATACTTAGTCATATTTTTCACTTCCCACACCAAAACTCTATGCAAATTCCTCTCCTCATATCTCATGTGAATAGTGGTTGTCATGGCAACGGGTGGGAACACACATTGCTTTTTGCAAGGGCAGGCACTATTCACATGAATAGTGTCTGTCGTAGCCCCCTTGCCCTTTGCCATGGCAAATGGGTGTGAGTTGCTCTTATAATAATACTAATTAGCACCTCTAATTTAGTCGACACCCATAAGGTCGATTCAGTGAGACTATCAACGCATTTTTGTTATGTTGCCAAGATCTAGTTTTAGTACTCTTAGATATGACAAAAAAGATTGACGACACGATCGAAAGAGCTTTGACTTGCAGACCAGTGGTTTCAAATTCGAATCTCATGACACCTTGACAATGTGTGAGTAAACCCTCATCCCCCAATATATCTTGTATAAAAAAAAATGTGATAAGACCAGTCACTACCCTAGCTACAGCCCAACCCATTGGAGAAACCCATAGGCCCATAGCCCTGTAAACTTCACCCTTGTAATAGAACTCTCTAGAATTTCCCACCTAGATGGAATACTCCAGAATGTTGGATATATTTGTTAGATAGCTAGCAATGTGGCACTCTCATAATTCTTATCCTTATCTGGTATCACTCTGTATTAAAAGATCTGAGGTCCCAGATTGTCACAGCGAAGAATATAGAATTTACTCATTTCAGCCTTTTCAATTCTGTCCACCACTTCCCCTATGCCCCATCATTCTGGTACCAGAGCTCACCATGGGTTCTAGGAAAGCAACCGTCCACAAGTCGAGCCTGGCCACCATCTCCATGGACGTTCACCATGACCACTTAGAAACCTAGCTCCATGATACCCAAGATACCATCACCACACTACTTGCTACCCAAGAAGCCCACCAAACAACCATTGCCACCCTCCGCAACTCAATCAACGGCCTCACCACTGCCCAAACCACTCTTCAATCCTCCATCAAAAACCAATTCGCTTAGCTCCAGCAAACGTTTATCAACGAGCTCCGCCACCACCATCTTCATCCACACCTGTTTCCATCTCTCGACAAACACCACCAAGTCCCCGCCTTTAGCTCCCCCCTGGCCATGCCAGCCACTTCCACCACCTCACCCCTAAGTCTCCACTTTTACCTATCTTGGTCCTTCTTCCACCTTATCCCCCTCATTTCCACCCTTCACACGCCCATACACACCCTCTATGCCACAACGATTCTCCCCATCTCCCTCTTCTCCCTATTATCCCCTTTTCCTTTGCAACCCGCCTTCCCTTCTCCCACACCATTCACCATCGCACCATAATCTATTTTTCCCACCCACACTTCCCTCCTTCTCGCCATGACCTTTCCCCATGCTTCCTTGAGGCCATTTAAACTTGATCTGGAACGTTTTTTCGACGACGACCCGCAAGGATGGATAGCTTATGCTGAGCGCTTCTTCAAGTACTATGGGGTGCCTGAAGAAGATAAAGTTAATGTCGCCATTGTTCACCTCTCTGGCGACGCTTCTTTATGGATGCGTTGGTTCGAGCAGCGTTTTCCAAAAGATTGGGGCCTTTTCACCACATCGTTGCTTCAACATTTTGGCTCGGCCGATATATGCGATTTTGAAGCCTTACTTTCTCATGTCCAACAAACTGGGTCTTTAGCATACAATCTTACTCTCTTTACCAAACTTGCTTGCTGAGCACCTGAATGGTCTGATACCCAGTTAAAAGGGGTTTCTGTCGGAGGCCTTCCTGAAGAGCTCCTCTTTAATGTCCAGGCTCTTTAACCCAACACCCTGTCTAAAGCTAAACGTTTATCCCAACTCTTTAATACCAAGTTGCAAGCTTGGCGTGCCTCTGCACGAACCTTTTACAACTATGCCTCTCCCAACCTCTCCCACAACACTCATTCACCTATGCCAACTTTACCTTCACCCCAACCCCTACCCCCTTCTTCCCGCCGCCTCTCCCATGCCAAAGCACAAAAGTGTTGCTCCAAGGGCCTCTGTTTTTCCTATGATGAAAAATACAGACCCGATCATCGCAGTCTCAAGCCTATGTTAGCTCTCATTGAGGCAACGGTTCCGAACTATGAAACTTTGGAATTCCATGATTGTCACCAGGAGTTGCCCCACCCTCTGGGGAGCAAGTGTCCTTGGACCATACCATCAACTTTACAATCCATTCCCTTATGGGCCCTGATTATCCTCGTACAATGCGTGGATTCTTGCGCTATGTTCAACTTTCTCAACCCGAGTTTTGCTACACGTTTGGGTTTACCAGTTGATCACTCTTCTCCCCACACCCTGTACACCGCCACATGGGAACAATTACTTATGCAAGGCACCATTCCAAACCTCTCTGTTCAGATTTAGAATTACACTCTTACCTCGAATTTCAAGTTATTACCAATTGCTGGTTGTGATCTTCTGTTGGGCGCCGAATGGCTCGAGACATTAGGCCTTATTGAATGGGATTTCAAGAACAAGATTATGTGTTTTCACCTTGGCGAAAACTCTTATTGCCTGAGAGGTCTCCATCGCTCCCCCACTACAGTTATTGATGCCAAACTCATGGCCCAAACTCTCTTGGCTAAACAAGAAGGATTCTTGGCTCAACTTATCCCTTGCATACCATACCATGACAGCACCACAACCGCTGACCCACCTTCCGCCCTCCAAAGGCTTTTGGGCACCTCCTCCGACTTGTTCAACACCCTTGCAGCGTTACCACTGTATCCCCTTACTTCCTAGTTCTACCCCAGTCAACGTCCAGCCTTATCGGTACCCGCATCTCTAAAAATCAAAGATCGAAAGCCTCATCAACGAAACGCTTGTAGTTGGCATCATTCGACCAAGTGCAAGCCCTTACTCTTCACCAGTTCTTTTGGTAATTAAAAAAAAAAGAAAGATGGCTATTGGCGCTTATGTGTCAATTTTCGTGCCTTAAATGCAATCACCATCAAAGACAGATTTCCAATACCTGTTATAGATGAGCTTCTTGATGAACTCCACAATGCCTCCATCTTCTTCAAGCTTGATCTCTGCTCCGGATACCATCAAATTTGTATGCACTCCGACAACATTCCCAAAACCGCCCTCCGCACACATGATGGGCATTACAAGTTTCTCATAATGTCGTTCAGGTTGTCAAATGCCCCGTCCACTTTTCAATCCTTGATGAATGATTTATTTTGCCCTCATTTACGCCGTTTTGTTCACGTCTTCTTTGATGACATATTGATCTATAGTAAATCATTCCAAGATCATATCACTCACTTAACCACGATTTTTGAGATTCTTAGAACTAATCACCTTTTTGTGAAGAAATCCAAATGTGTTTTTGCCCAACCATAGATCGAATATCTTGGCCACATCATTTCCAGCTAAGGCGTTGCAATAGATCAAACAAAAATCGATTGCATTCAATCATGGCCTATGTCTTCTTCTCCCAAATCATTGCGCTGCTTTCTCGGTCTTGCTGGCTACTATCGTAAATTTGTGCAATATTTTGGTTTCATTACTCGCCCACTAACTCAGCTACTTAAATATGACAATTTTGCTTAGACCCATAAAGCCAACTCTGCCCTCAAAACTGCATTGTCTTCTACGCCAGTTCTTCAATTGCCAAATTTTTCAAAGCAATTCACAGTGGAGTATGATGCCTCTCAATGAGGACTTAGAGCTGTTCTTTCACAGGATGACCACCCGATTTCCTTTCTTTCGAAACCCCTTTCAGGAAGAAATTTTGCACTTTCTGTCTATGAAAAAGAAATGATGTCCGTCATTTTTGCAATTCAAAAGTGGCGCCCATACCTTCTTGGCCAACAATTCCACATTATCATGGACCACCAGACTCTTCGCCATTTTTTGGATCAACGTATTACCACCCCTATCCAACAACGATGGCTGCTCAAACTAATGGGCTACAACTTTGTGCTCCATTACTGACCAGGCTCCCAAAACTCAACTATGAGTGCTTTGTCCAGATGACATGAACTCCTCCCTCTTTTGGGAATCTCTCAACCCATTTTCTTATATTTGGATACCATCAAAGAGGATTGTCATAAGGACCCAAATACAAAGTTGATTATCCAGCGCCTCTACACCAACACTCCCTCTCTTCCAAAAGTCTTTTCGTGGCACGACAACACTCTCTTGTACAATGACCGATTATTTGTTCCTCTTATCAATGACATGCGTCCTAAAATTCTCCAGGAATTCCATGCCTCTCCCACCGCTGGCCATTTCGGTTACCTCCGAAATCTTAAATGCATACAACGCAACTTTATGTGGCCCGGCTTGCGCTCGGATGCCAAAGCGTTTATCACCACGTGCAATACTTGCCAATGCCAACACTACGAGGCCATCCACCCTCCCGGTCTCTTGCAACCTCTTCCCATTCTAGTTGCTTCATGGCAATTTATAAGTATGGACTTGATCGAGTGTCTTCCCCATTCCAAAGGGAAATCAGTGATCATGGTGGTGGTTGATCGTTTAACCAAATATGCCCACTTTACGACATTGGCGAATCCTTTCTCCGCAGAAAAAAATTGCAACTGTTTTTATCCAAGAGATCTTCAAATTACACGGCTTGCCCCAATCCATCATCAGTGATCGGGATTGGGATCTTATATTTCTCAATAACTTATGGGAATCATTTTTAAAGTTGCAGGGTACCAAGCTTTGCCACTTTTCAACTTACCATCCTCAATCGGATGGCCAAACAGAGGTCATCAATCGCATTTTGGAACAATACATTCGCTACACCATCGAAGATAAACCCCACTCTTGGACCATATGGGTTCCCTGGGCCGAATTTTGGTATAACACCACTTACCAAGCCACCATCAAAATGAGTCCCTTATAGGCTCTATATGGCCACCCCCCACCTTCAGTTACTTCTTACATCCCCGGTTCTACAGCAGTCCATGCTGTTAACATAGCTCTCATTGATCGTGACCAGCTCTTAGACATCCTCAAATCCAATATCCAATTGGCCCAGAATCGAATGAAGGTTTACGTCGATAAACACCGCACCGAGCGCCAATTTAACATCGGTGATTATGTCTACCTTCGGTTACATTCAAACCAACAACACTCTATCGCTTTCTACCATAACCACAAGCTCTCTCCACGTTCCTATGGCCCCTACAAAATTGCAACCCGCATTGGTCAAGTGGCGTATCACCAAGAGCTTCCCGCCAACAGTAAAGTACACTTAGTTTTTCACGTTTCATTACTCAAACCCAAGCTTGGCACTACCAGCACTGCGAGCACTCAACTTCCACCCATGTCTTCTTTAGGTGAACAAACTTGGGAACCTGAAGAGGTCTTAGAACGTGGACTTTTCAAGCACCGTAATGCTTCGCTCACCAAATGGATGATTAAATGGAAAGGATACCCAGCGAGCGACGCCACTTGGGAGGACGCCCACTCCATTCTCGAGTGCTTTCCTTCTTTCCAACCTTGAGGACATGCATGTTGCTAAGCAGGGAGGAGTTGATGAGACCAGTCACTACCTTAGCTACAACCCAACCCACCAGAGAAACCCATAGGCCCATGGCCTAGAAAACTTCACCCTTGTAATAGAACTCTCTAGAATTTCCCACATATAAGGAATACTCCAGAATGTTGGATATATTCGTTAGATAGCTAGCAATGTGGCATTCTCATAATTCTTATCCTTATCTGGTATTATTATGTATTAAAGGACCTGAGGTCCCAGATTGTCACAGTAAAGAATATAGAATTTACTCATTTCAGCCTTTTCAATTCCGTTCTTTAATTCTGTCACAGCAAAAAATGACCCCACCTTTTGGGACCATTGGAGAAAATGTGACGGGGAATGTAAGAGTTGGGGTAGATATTAATGAGTTCCATCAATTTGAGCGATCCGATTGAGGAGTCGAATTTAGACTGGCCGAAAAATCAAGAATTTAGAATCGGTCTCTTGGGTTGGAGAAAGCCGAAAGGCTATTTTAATTTTTCCATTGAGTATTCAAGGAAAAAATTGGAAGTCTGAAGCAAAAGATGTGGGCTGGCCCAATATGGGCTGGTATTTGGGCGAGATATTTATATGCCTTTATTTTCGTAAGTGAATGTCAAGCCCACATTCTTCAAATATTAAGTGTCCCAACCTAAACCCTTCACCTTGTTCCTCCCAACTTGAAACATGATCGCTGCATCTTTATAAAAAAAAAAATTAAACGTAGTTAGTTCTTCTCCTCCTCTTCCTTTTTATTGCCTTTAGTTTGGTTCATGAGAAAAGAGGATTGGGGATGGGAAATCAATTGCTTTTCCATGTTTGGTAAGTCTAAGCATGGGAAATCCTTGTGCACATGGGAAGTAGTAGAAGGAAAGTGAAGCCCTCATCCCCCCCTAGGTTTTGTTTTCCTCCTCATGTGAAAGTTTGGGAAAATGAGCCAACAATTTTTTTGGATCAAATAGAAACTTCAACGGTACAATCAAAGACATCAACAAGACATCTAAAATACCAATCTCAAGAGGGCAACAAACTAACATGCTAAAAGCAAAACTAATGCGGATAAAAGCCACACTAAAACTACTAGCCCACATCACCACAATTAACCGTAAGCCCAAACAAAGCCCACAAACCCAACATAACCAAAACCCTAAAACAATCCATGAGCCTAGATGAACCCTATCACCACCACTTGAAGAAGCGGCATCACGGCCACACCCACCACTGCATCCGTAACAGATCTGGGGAAAATATAATTTCCAGCAATCTACTTGCGCATAAAAGCAAACAAATAAACTAAAACAACAACCTTGCCAAAGAACAATTGGGTGATTTGTAGCAACCTCCGTTAAAGACGATGTAGAATCAAATTTAGAGAACATGAGCGGCATTAAGGAGTGGGTTTTGGGAGCAGAATTTGATTGATAACATAGACTAGAAGGGGTGATGGAGAACTTCAATCTAACCATGAGCCAACATTAAATACACATTTTCATGACCATATTGTCCCCATTAAAATTTTAGAATTACAATATAGCATTAAATGCATTCTTTTTTTATTTGATTTCACACGGGTATAATTGGAAAATTAAACAAACTTTGTTTTACATTCCTAAACAAACCAAATATGTGAAAGGAAATAAAGTGGTATTTCTTGGTACTTTCCTAGGATTACAAAACATGCAAAAGGAATCTTCATTTCCCATCCGTTGGGAAATGACATGGGAAGTGATTTCCCCTCAAATCCGTTCCATGAACCAAACGAGGCATGATGATTGCAAGTTGGATTGGAAAATCCGATTCCGACTGATTTCGGTCCGAGAATTTCCAAATAAAAATTTAACTCCAACAAATCTGAAATTTTGAAAAAAATTCAAATTGGAATCAGAATGCTAATGGAAATTCAAAAATTTCGGAAATTCTAAATCAAAATGTTCCACACCTATTTCGATCCCATTACAATCCAAAAATTCCAATTTATTTAGAAATATTTTAAATTATTAATAGAATAAAAATTTATTAAACAAACAATATATTAAAATTGATGTTCACCACATTTAGTAAATTGCAAGACTGTTAAATTCGATGCATAAATTGATCACAACCAAGCTTGGCAGGATACCTCCGACTTTTTCTCTCTAACCCTAGCCCATCCTTTGAAAACATTTTCAGTGCCGCACTAGGGGAGGAGGCCTTAGTTTCTCCTCCCCTCTCCTCTTCTCCTTCCCACTTCCTCCTCATATTTTTTTTTTTTTCTCTCTCTCTCTCTCTCTCTCTCTCTCTCTCTCTCTCTCTCTCCTTTGTGAGAGTCTTCTCTCTCCTCTGTGAGAGTTTATGTTACTTTTATGTTTGTTTGTTTTTACTCCTTATCTCTTTGAATCTCCTCTCTTACTCGTTCCCATCCCTCTGATCTCCCTCATCTCTAAGTCCTTGTGTCTCCAAACGCCCCCATCTATCCATTACATCTCCCTCAAGTTCTCCTCTTCCCCTTTCCCTATGATTGACTTTCTCTACTTTTTTCTCTTCACCCTCACCTTAAATTTCCCTAAATTATGCCCAATTTTGGAAAACCCATATCTGCACTTCCACTCTCCTCATTCTCCCCCACCTATAAATGCTGTTCTTCAATCTACACTTCTCACCTCTACATCCCTTGCCCCTTCTCTGTTATGGTGCCCTCCACACATTCCCTCAAGCTGTGTCCCGACCCGAGATCTCAACCACCAGCCACTGCTCCTCGACTCCATGGTTGAGGATGCTTCAAAAGTGCTCTTCGCACTTGCTTCTAGGATTATGGTAGCGCTTTTTGTGTAGGTGGTTTGTCCACTACCATTCTCCGTTCTAAGCAATGGTATGTCTGGTTACTAGTTACCCATCTTTGGTGGTTGTGGATTTGCGACGGTGACGAGGCAAGAGGAAAGTGGCGGCTGTAGCTTCTCATATTTAGGGTTCTTCCCTTGTGTTTGTATTGGGCTAGATGTTTGTTTTATGGTTTTCCCTTTTGTGGCTTCTTTTTATTTCTGTTGGGCTGAGGCCTTGTACCTATCAGTGTTGGGCTGGTTTTTATTTTTGCATCTGTGTAATCCCTTTCATCTTTATGGAATGAATTACCTTGACCAAAAAAAAAAATTTGATCACAACCATCAAAGGCATAAGTTTTCTTCGCTATTGTAAAGAGGTTTTGAATATATATATATATATAGGTTTAAGCGCTACAGTACCCCCTAAAACATTGGTCAATTCTCACTTTACCCCCTTAAAGTTAAAGTGACCCACTTTGCCCCCTTGACCAATGTTTTGTGTCTCACTTTGCCCCTCACCGTCAAGTCTGTTAACAATTCTGTTCAAAAAGCTGATGTGGCACCAATGGGACCCACTATTTGGCTAAACTAAGTGCCATGTGTGAAGAAAAAACATTAAAAATTAAAAATTGTCTATTAAAATTATTAAATTAACAATTAAAAATAAAATAATACTTTAAAACAAAAAAAATCCCCAATTCCCCTCCCCCAACCCCATTATCCCTTCCCAGTCGCCATCACCACAACCACAACGACTGCTCCTCTCTCTTCCTCTCTCGCAGACCCAAGTTCCACCCCTGAAATTTTGTGCTAAATTCGTTACCCCACCAACTTCAACCTTTGCCACATATCTGCCTCAATCCAATATCTTCCACTTTTAGCAAGACAAAACAAAGATTCAATTAATCTTTCTGTGCATGCCAAGGCCCTAATCTGTTACACCAATTTTAGAAACATGGGCTGTATAAAACTCAGACCACCCCCACCTCCAATTAGAACCCAAGCCCCACTCCCACCCTTAGCCCTTAAACTCAGCAGCCCCAACCCTTCGCACAGTCGTCGACAACCCAGATGAGCCCTGGCCTCTCTTTCTGTCGAACCTCCAGTAGCTACAACCCACCATCCCCATCTCGTTGAATTCGGAAGCCATCAAATTTGGTTGCAAACCTTCAAGTACAAAACAACAAAAACAATGAATTTTTTTTCTTTCGATTAGTTGGTTTTTGAATTTGCTGAGAGAGGGGTGGGTTGGGTTCGGCTGGGGGTGGGAGTGGGGCCTGGGTTGCCACTGATGCTGGGGGTAGTCTAGGTTGTTGGTGAGAAGAAAATACAGAGGGGAGAGGGAGATCACAGAGAAAGGAAAGGGAGAGAGAGAGAGAGAGAGAGAGAGAGAGAGAGAGAGAGAGAGAGAGAGAGAGGGAGAATGAGGGAGAAGAAATCTGGGAAGGGTGGCTTGGGGAAGATGGGTTTTTTATTTTTTTATTTTTTTAAATTTCTTATATTTAAATATTCATATACACCTAATTTATTAAGAGAAGGAATATTGGTGGGGGATGGGTGAGGTCAAAGCCCTAAATCCATAATTTTTTAAAGAAATTTTTTAATTTTTAATTTTTTTTCTTCACACCTGGCACTTAGTTTTGTCAAATAGTGGGTCCTATTGGTGCCACATCAGCTTTTTTAACATAATTTGTAATAGACTTGATGGTGAGGGGCAAAATGAGACATAAAACATCGGTCAGTGGGGCAAAGTGGGTTACTTTAACTTTAAGGGGGGTAAAGTGAGAATTGACCAATGTTTCAGGGTGCACTGTAGCAATTAAGCATATATATATTTCATTTCAGAGATCTCTCAAATAATTTTATTTGAAGTACACCATTTAGGGTACCTTACGAATTGTTTTTCAATGATCCAAACCGTCTATTTTTCAAGTCTTCATTCATAGATCATCCTTGCAAAAAATCAGACAAATTGAAAATCCTTAAGGCATCTAATTGAGACCAACAAAATCAATGAACACGGTGTTTCAAGAAAGTACTTAAATTTTAATAATTTAATTGATTGGTCAAATATATTCACATCATATGTATATATATAGTTCCTTTCTATTGAGAGATTTTTCAAATAATTTTATTTGAGGGACACTATTTACAGTACCCTACGAATTGTTTTTCAACGATTCAAACCGTCTATTTTTCAAGTCTTCATTCATAGATCATCCTTGCAAAAAATCAGACAAATTGAAAATTCTTAAGGCATCTAATTGAGACCAACAAAATCAATGAACATGGTGCTTCAAGAAAGTACTTCAATTTTAATAATTTAATTGAATGGTAAAATATATTCATATATGAGCACAAATACAATATTGTGCCATTTTGTTCCTAACATTATGCATTAGTTAGTCACATTTGTGCTCGTTTGATATAAAATACAAATAATTATGTCAAATTCGTGCACAAAGAAAATTATTTTACATTGAACACAAGAAATCGTGTCAAACTAATTGAGTGAGTACTCTCGGAGAAGCTTTTGCCAAAAAGTAAGTGATCTTATTTAAGTACTCTCGGAGAAGTTTATGTGACATACATGACGCCCTAGACGTAGAAACCATATACTGTGCCCTCTAATCTTTTTTTGGCTTTAAGTATTTTTTATTTTGTTATTTTCCTGGAAAAGCTCGAACCGATCTCCACCCCAAGAAAAACTTGCTTCAATTCCACTTCCTTTTCTAACCCCTAGAAAAACCCTAGAAAACTTTTCACCGGTCCCCCTCTCTCTGCTGCCGCCAGAGGAAAAATCCCTTATTGGCGTCGCCTTCACCAAACGCAGATAAAATCCACGCCCCTCTCTCTCTGCCTGTTTCTTTTGCTCTAAGCTCTCTCTGTTCGGCGCCGCTGTCATCGAAGACCTCCATTTAAAACTCAACATTCAGACCTAGAATTTGGTTCCCAATTTCTTAACCCTAAGCTCTACTTGAATTTGGTTCAGATGGGCAGTAAAAAGAGAAGCTCCAGTTCCATGGAAGCCGCAGCTGATGCTGTTGGTGATGGTGGTGTTAGTAGTTTAAAGAAATCGAAGAATGGCAAAACGAAACATGAGATAACAGAAGCTCCTGGCCCTTCTTCTACTGCTCCCACTACCGCCAAACCCATGGAGAAACAAAAGAAAAGAAAAGCTTTGGACAAAGAGAGACGTTACCACACTGAAGAGACCAAACCCAAAGAACCCAAAGAAGCCAAGCCCATAACAATGGATGTAGAATCGAAAACTGAGGTACCCATTTCATCTTCAGCTACTGGGGTTCTGCCGGAGTTCCATGTTGGTGTGTTTAAAGACTTGGCTTCGGCTGATGGGTCTGTTAGAGAAGCTGCGGCGGAAGCTTTGGCTATGGAGTTGGTGGAAGTGCAGAGAGCTTATGATGGGCTTGAGAATAAAGAGTTGGTTGAAGGTGGAGTGAAGTTGGAGGCTGAGAAGGATGATGGGTTGAATGATTGTGCGCCTTCGTTGAGATATGCTGTGCGGAGACTCATTCGGGGTGTTTCTTCCTCAAGAGAGGTTTGCTTTCCCTTATGTTTTTGTGAATGTTGCATAATATTGGTGTGTTCGAAGTTTTTTTATTTTTTGGTGATAACTATTTGCCATGGTTTTAAATTTAGGCTTTGTTGAGTGTAAATCAATGTGTTCTGGTATTAACTTGAAAACCTTTGAACATCCTGGAATGATGCATGTCTTTATAGGTTTGATTTGAGTTTTATGTACGCAATTTCATTTTATTGAGATAAACTTGAGAAGCTAATTTATAATGAAACTTTTCTGACTAACTTTTGTTGTATGCATGGTTTGTATTGTTTTTGCAGTGCGCACGACAAGGGTTTGCGTTAGGTCTAACTACTTTAGTAAGTACCATTCCCAGCATCAAGGTGAACTCATTGCTGAAACTCATTATTGATTTCTTAGAGGTGTCTTCGTCAATGAAGGGTCAGGTAGGCATGCCCTTTTCCATATATTCTTTGACCCCGTTAGTGTATTCTTCCTAGAAAGTTTAGTAAGTTGTTTCCTTGTGGCATTGCAGGAACAAAGGGATCATCTTTTGGGTCGCTTATTTGCTTATGGTGCTCTTGCCCGATCAGGAAGACTAGCTGAGGAGTGGGTTTCTGATAGAAATACTCCGCTCATAAAGGAATTCACTAGTCTTCTCATTGCCCTTGCATCAAAGAAGCGATACTTGCAAGAGCCTTCTGTTTTGGTTATTTTAGACTTGATTGAAAAGGTATATTTTCCTGATAAATAAAATCTTGGTTTGCTTGTTGGAAGTTTCTACTCTTTATTTAATGCCTTGTCAGATAACAATGATGATTTTAACTCATTGAATAAACTGGCATGTTTAGACTTGCTGTATAAACATAATATGTTATGTCATTGGACTGCATATCATGATTGGTCCGCTCATAAACCTGTCTCAATATGTATTTGATTGAGTTATAACCCATGTGGAAGATCTTTTGATTCTTGGTTTCTTGTTAAATTTAGTTTTAGGTTTTTTAGTTTATTTTGTCTAAGAAAGCCGTCAACAATTGTTAGTGGCGAATCCTCGAAAGAATGTTCCAAGCACTGGATGAATTGCTAACCAATCCATGAATTTGGTTGGTCTGCAGATAACTTTGCATGAATTCTTTGGGTTTTAATTTATCAGCACATGTATTATGTGGTGTTTAAAGTTAATCAAATTTCTTGACCCCGTCTTATCTTGGAAACCGGTTATGCGCTCTTTTAATAGTCTGGGTTTAAATTGGATTCTCTTATCATATATGTAAAATGTACACATCCACGGAATTGTGCTCTCCAGCTGATCCCCCATGTAATGATCGTAAATGAGCACTCTAGCATTTGTGCACGTACTTGCTCCTTGGTTGAACGTGTAAAGTTAAATTCAAATGGCCCTTGATTTGGTCATGTAGTTGCAGAAGCCCTTGATGTAGATTAATTCCTATTGGACTTGGGCACTTAATCACTGAGTGCTGTGTAGTTTATGGCACATGTCACTGTTTGTAGACTAGTCTGCTGTTTCTCGATATCCAATTATTTTAGAAGAGGGAAGAAGCAATTAAAATTGTCTTTTTATTTCTTATCATTATTGAAGGTTGGTTGCATTTAGTGGTGAAGGTTGTCCTCATTTGCTTTCACTCACAATTGCAGACGTTATATGTTGGTTGCATTATTCATAACAGCACCTACGTTGTTTTATTAAAATATTCACCACAGATAGAATTAACTGTAAAATAAATTGCATTTCGTGTGATTATGTATTTCTGCATATGGCCTTCCTATTTACAACTTTCTCAAGACAATTTTGTACCCAACTTCTCAAGACATTTTTGTACCCAAAATTTGGTACTTGACTATAAATCATGCTTTGGTAAATGAGGATTGGTTAATGTTGTAGAATTTAGACAGTATCTGCAGCACTGGTGTGCTCTATGTTATGAAGTCTACATTGTACAGCTTGGTTGTGAACCTCTGTTCTTTGCCCTCTAACAGGGGACCTTTATGCATGTAGTTTTAATAAAGTTCAAGTCTGTAAATGATAGGAACTAGAAGGCTTTCCGGAAAAATGAAAGCATTCTTTATTCAAATATAGTCAAGAGAGAAATAAATCTCTGTATGCAAAATTTCCTGTGAAAAATTGTTGCACTTGTATCATGCCACCATTTTGAGGGATTGAAGCTTTTCGCCTTCGGGAATGTGTCTTTCTATGTGCAGAGATATGGCGTTCTTTGTTCTGTTTCCATTGCTTAGTTTTGGCTCCTTCTCTTTAATTTTTTTTTTTTACCAGATTGGATTGGATTTTAAATAGGTAGGTCATTAAGTCATCATCATGTCCTAATACTTTTAGTTCTGTATATTCTATTTTTGCAGTTGCATTCAGAAGCCTTGCTGAATCAAGTTCTAGAGGCCCCAGGACTTCATGAGTGGCTTGAAGGAGCTATTGAAGTTGGAAATCCTGATGCATTGCTTCTGGCTCTGAAAATCAGAGAAAAAGTTTCTGCTGACAGTGCAAGATTTGGGAAACTTTTGCCAGATCTATTCACTCCGAACAAACTTTTTGCTGCTGACCATCTGTCTTCTCTTGCTAACTGCTTGAAGGTAGTGATGGTTTTGTTGCTGTGTTCCATATGTGTGGGTATGCATGGTGTGGATATCACTATGAAGGGAAATATAACTATTAAAAACAATTCCTAATCATTGTTTTTTTTTTTTGGGATGGCAGGAATCAACTTTTTGTCGGCCTCGTGTACACAATGTGTGGCCTGTTCTGGTAAACATTCTTCTACCTGATAGAGTTTTGCAGGCTGAAGATGCAATGTCTGTTTCAAATTCCTTAAAGAAGCATAAAAAGAATCGAAAGTCTAGCTCTTCTGACGAAGAGATTGCAAAGAACTTCCAGTGCTTCTGCGAGGTGATTATTGAAGGATCCCTTCTCCCATCATCTCATGACCGCAAACACTTGGCCTTTGATGTTCTGCTTCTTCTCCTACCAAAGTTGCCTGCATCTTTTATTCCAATTAGTCTGTCTTCCAAACTTGTTCAGTGTATGATTGATATACTTTCTACGAAGGATTCTTGGCTCTATAAAATTGTGCAACATTTTCTTAAAAATTTATCTGATTGGGTTGGGAACGATGATGTGAGAAGGGTTTCTGTCATTGTGGCTTTACAGAAACACAGCAATGGTAAATTTGATTGCATTACACGAACAAAAACAGTCAAGGATCTGATGGCAGATTTCAGAACTGAATCTGGTTGCATGCTGTTTATTCAGAACTTGTTGAACATGTTTGTGGATGAAAGTCATGCTTCTGAGGAACCTTCAGATCAGAGTCAAACAACGGATGACAATTCAGAGATAGGTTCTGTTGAAGATAAGGATTCTGTTGGAACCGTGGGAAATTCTGATTTTTTGAAAACATGGATTGTTGAATCCCTCCCTGGTATATTGAAAAATTTGAAGCTGGATACTGAAGCAAAGTTTAGGGTTCAAAAAGAAATTTTGAAGTTTCTAGCAGTTCAGGGATTGTTCACTGCATCTCTTGGCACTGAACTGACATCCTTTGAATTAGGAGAGAAATTTAGGTGGCCGAAAGCAGCCACCTCAAGTGCTCTTTGCAGGATTTGTATTGAGCAGCTCCAGTTATTGTTGGCAAATGCTCAGAAAGGAGAGGGGCCACGTGCTTTGCCAAATTGCCTTGAGCCAAATGATCTTGGCTCATACTTTATGCGGTTTCTTAGCACTTTGTGCAATATTCCTTCAATTTCTCTCTTTCGGCCTTTGGAAACTGAAGAAGAAGACACACTGAAAAAAATACAAGGAATGGAAACTTCACTTTCAAGAGAGGTACTTACTGTGACCTTTTTTAGCTGCACATATTTATTGGTGAGGGGAAGGGTGATTTCTGCATCTGAGCACCCCCATCCATTTTGAATTTCAAGGTCTGTTTCGAATATTAGATTGGATGAAGTTGAATCAGACCACAATATAACTTAAAACTTTGAAATGAGTGAGGTTTAGAATTAGGGGAATGTGTTTCCAATGGTTATTTTCCTAATAAAGGCCAACTTTTTGCATTCATTTTTGGGTAGGTTTGATTCTGATGCAAAGCCTTAATAAGACAACTTACTGATCCCTTGTTCTGGGGTCTTGTAAATTGTGTCTTCTAGCCTTCTAAAACAAGTTCTGTTGAACTACTTATGAACTGAAGTTTCAGATGAAAGCCAGTTAATTACTTTTAGTTCAGTCTTTCGGTTGCTTGGTTGTTATATCTTCTTCTGTATGCTCTTTGACATGACATACAAATTCTTGAATTCTTCAATCGCAGGAAAGGAATTGTGGGCTTAGTGGTGATGCAAATAGGTTGCATGCATTAAGATACTTGCTCATCCAGCTGCTTTTAGAAATGCTCCTTCGACCAAAGGAATACTTAGACGCAGTCTCTGAGCTTATTATATGTTGTAAGAAAGCTTTCCCTGATCTCCTTGATTCTCCTGGAGAAGATGGCTTAGATGGTGATGATACACCTGCGGTAATGGATGTTCTTGTGGATACATTGCTTTCATTGCTGCCACAGTCATCAGCTCCTATGCGAACTTCTATTGAGCAGGTGTGATTTTGGGACTCTGGGCTTCTGGTTTTTAAATAATTTTACATTTATGCTATGCTTGAAATGCTAGCTCACTTCTATGATCATAGTCATTTATTTGATGTTACAATGTTGTGAATTTTTTATTATCTAGGTGGGCAATTTTTCTCTGATTAATTATCATGCACTGCCACTGATACTTGGCTGTAGTTGTTTCTTCTAATTCTATAATTTAATTAGTTGGGCTTTTTAATTCACTCAGCTGATGCTAGATTAGTAGATTTCATGCTGGAGCTACATTATTAGATACTGATACTTCGATGAACTGCCAATGTATATATTTTAGATTTCTTCTGTGTCTGTCTTCATATAGATGTAGGCACTTGTCAAAAGTGTCACTTTTCCAAGGAAAGCTATTTCAAACTAAAATTTACATGAATATTTATCTGGAATTATGTTGTAGGTTTTTAAATACTTCTGTGATGATATCACGGATGATGGTCTGTTGCGGATGTTGATGGTCATTAAGAAGAACTTGAAACCTGCTAGACATGAGAAGAAGGCTGATAGGGACAACATTAGTGACGACGACAATGACGATGATTTTATTAACATTGAAGAAGATGAGGCCATTGATGCTGAGACGGGTGAAACAGGTGAGAGTGATGAGCAGTCTGATGACTCTGAGGCTGACTCTGAGGCTGTTGATGCAGTTGAGGAAGTTATCAAAGAAATTCCTGAAGCTTCTGATGAGTCTGATGGAGGATGGGATGATGATACAATGTTCCGGATGAATGCTGAGTTTGCCCAGATGTGCAAAGCGAAAAAGAATGTAGCTGGGGCTGACACTGCGCATCACCAACTCATGCTGTTTAAGCTTCGTGTTCTGTCGTTGCTAGAAATTTACCTACATGAAAATCCAGGCAAGTGTGGTATTGAAATTAGCTGGTGTACAGAAACAACTTGCAATATGTTTGCAAGCACAGATTAGAAAATATATTTCTTCCATTTAAGTTTAATTGATTGAGGAGTAGGAGCTTATGTGTGTTTTATAATGAAAATTGGGACTTATACATCATGATATTTGATGTGCACGGTACTTTTTCCTTTTTCTTTCTAACATTTTGTTTTTGTTTTTGTGCCTCTGGTTGACTCGATTGCCACAGGTAAACCACAGGTTTTGTTGGTGTACTCAAACTTGGCTCAGGCATTTATTGAACCTTCTACTGCAGAAAGTAGTGAACAGCTTGGACAGCGTATATGGGGAATTCTGCAAAAGAAGATATTTAAAGCAAAGGACTATCCCAAGGGTGAAGATGTGGAGCTACCTACCTTAGAATCTTTGTTGCAAAAGAACTTAAAGTTGGCATCAAAACCAATCAAGAGAAAGAAATCTGCAGCCAACCTGTCCAAGAAGAAACAGTCAGCCTCCTGGAACCGACCCAAAATGATTTCTACCCTTGCACAGAGCTCCACTTTCTGGATTTTGAAGATAACTGAAGCAAAAGGTTTTTCAGACTCTGAGCTGCAGGGTGTTTTTGATATTTTCCAGGGTGTTCTAGTAGAATATTTCAGTAGTAAAAAGTCTCAAATCAAATCTGAATTTTTGAAAGAAATATTTAGAAGGCGGCCATGGATAGGGCACCATCTTTTTGGCTTCCTTTTGGAGAAATGTGGCAGTTCAAAGTCAGATTTCCGACGAGTAGAAGCACTTGATTTGGTGAGTGAAATATTGAAGTCCCTGGGTTCCACTGATAGAAGCGGCCAGGAAGCGTTGAAGAATGTTATGAAAAGCCATCTACAGAAACTCTGTCGTTTGGTAGAGCAATTGTTGACAAATATGCCAGAAAAGCAGTCAAGACGGGCTGAAGCGCGGAAGTTTTGTATCAAGATTCTTCAGATGATAACAACTCTTAAGCTGACCAAGGCTTTCCTTAAAAATTTAGCCCCAGATGCTCATACCAAGTGCGAATCGCAACTTGGTAGTCAATTTATTAATATGAAGAAGATAGTGAATGAGTAAATGTGCCGAGCCTCATGAATTGAGTTATGTTTCCTGTGTATGTTAAGTCGGGGACAGCTTCCTTCAGTCCCCAAACACTACAGAAAGTACTTTGTGCTAATACCAATCACCATTTTTGACTTTTGGAACAAGGTTGAGCAGGTATCTACTGTTTGCCTCAATTTTTCTGAGGAAGGTACGTTTATAACTGAGAAGAATTTTGCAGTTGAAGCATTTATCAAGTTTTTTGTGTGATTCCATTTAGTAGGTCACTTTTACGGTTGTACGAGTTTTAGTTTTCAGATCGTTTTATGAGTTATGTCATAGCAGACAATTATGTGTGCAACAATCTTTAATTGAATAGCCTCGTGGCACTTGAATCACAACTCTCTTCCGTTGTCATATAGCTTGCTGATTTTTACTCTTCTCAGCAGCCTTTTGCATTTTACTTATTCAGAAGAATTTTCAATTTCATGCATAAACGGCTGATGGGTCTATTTTTGTGCACACCACGTCAAAAGTCTTGACCTCTGGTTGTTGAGGGCTGCATATTATGTGAGGTATCAAATGCCAAATAGGGACCAATTAAAAAGTAAACAGGTTTTTGACCTTTCATTATGTCTAGAAATCTTTTTCCTCCATTCTAGAGGAAGGGATGGAGACACCTTTTTCAAAGTTCGAAAGTGACCTGAATTGAAGTCAACAAAACAGCATTTGAAAGGCTGTATATTTCCTCAAAGAAAAATTATCTGATGATTCAATGCTGCACTTGATAATTTGAATACAATTTCAGGACCTAAGAATTGTTAAAAAGGGAAGGAGAGCTACTTTGGTTTTTCTGTGTGTTTTGTGCAGAAACTGTAATCTCAGCACAGTTGAAATGGCCAAATGCTCACTTTGTCAAATCGAAAAGGAAATACAATAATACTTTGATGTTGCTGCCTTTGAGTGTGGAGTACATCCGCTCTAATCAACTTGACTAAACCCATCCACTCTAATGAACTTGACTAATCTCTCTAAAAAGCAAAGACTTCACCTTCTGCAATACACAACAATCACAGTAACAAATAATAATTATCAAGTCACACGTGGGATGTTTCAGCATCAAACAAACTTTCAGTCTGTTGGACCATCTGGTTGGTTTATTTAATTTAACTTTTTGGGATTAGAATATCAACTTTGATTGATTTGGGCAATGTGCATCCAATTGCAGTCTTGCAGACGGAAAAGAGCACATCATCAAACTTGTTCATAATGGTAAATTGGTGATGGAGCAGCACATGCTTATTAGACAGGCAAGCCTGGCAACCATCATGCCTAGAAATAATTTTCTTCTATTCCATTCAACTTTATTTAAGTAACCCACTAATTAGTGATTAATTAACTCAACTTTATTTAAGTAACCCACTAATTAGTGATTAATTAACTAACTACCCATTAGGAGGATGTTTATAAAATACAATTTCCAACAAAACTTTGCATAGTTGATGAAATGGAAGGCATAGAATCTGTTTGTTCGAAGAAATGGGAAAGGGGTCCAGTTGTGTTGTGGCCATATTCACCAAAAAGGGCCCTTGCCTCTGATGCTTCCTTCATTGATCAAGCAAAAGATGTCGGACAAATAGAAAAAGACAACAAAAGGCACAAGAGCATCTGTAATTGGGGAAAATTATGTACTAGCTCTCTCTGTAAATTGTGTACAAAGTGTTTCAAATCTCTAAACTTCTCTTGCTAACTCTCTTCTTCTTTCCACTACTCTGTTTCACTACCTACTTCACCTACAACAATTTTTTCATCATTTCACAATTTTTTTTACACTTCCAAGCAAAACAACCAATGCTCACTTCCAATTTGCAAGCAAGAACCACCACACAACAAAGTTCACAAATTCACTTTTGCTCAGTTCTGAGACCTGCAGAGAGTAAATATGCAATTCAGCACATGGCCACAAAACAACTGCCTCCATAAATCCACAGAAGATCAGCAGCAGCAGCATCATAAATTCACAGAAGCAATATCAGCAATTCATACCTCATCAACACGATCCACTCAACCATTCAAAAGGCCCTTCCCACATGGAAAGCATGCTCTCCAGCCAGCTTCCCCCACATTGGTCTTCTCTCCAATGTCCTTCAATTCAATGCAGAACGCACAACTAGGACTGAGCATTATCATCATCTGAGTCACTCCCTGATGAACTACCAGAATCCGAATCTGTAACAAACCCAATCGCCATACATTTAAGCATTTAGTTTTTGTTTTTTCAATGCAGCAATAATTAAAGTTGTTTTACACCAATGCCAAATCAAAATTGCAGCATTGGGTATATACCGCTTGATGAGGAGGAACCACTGCTGGAACTGCTGGAGCTACTTGAGCTATCACTACTGGCATGGCCTCCCCCAACATCTTTCTCAATCTCAACTGGTGGAAAGCTGCTCATTGGCATGTCATCACCAATGTCCACATCTTCGTCTCCTGCTTCACCTTTCTTTGCCCTCTTTGGCTCTGTAGTTGCTGCAACATCAACTTTCTCACTTGCTGGTAATTCCTACACAACACAAAATCACAACCCCAATGAGCAAACATTGTCCAAACGAAATGACAGTATAGACACAATGCCAATGTAAATAAACTTCAAAATTCAATCAGTTATTTACCTCGTGGCCTCTGTTGGAAGCAATGTTGCTATTGCTGTTGCTGTTGTTGCCCATCAATGCTTGCCGCTTAATCTTGCTAACCATCTTCTTCCAATTGGTCACAAGCCGATCAAGCTCCCAAAGGGTCTCTGTATCAACAGCCTCAATGTCAAGCTCAATCTCATCCCCATCCTGCTTCAAATGCCCATTCCTCTTCTTTATAATCTGCACAACCTGCTCCATCTTGTCCTGAGGCAAACTCTGCAACCCAACTCCCAACTTGTGCTTCTCCTCCATATTCATCTCCCTCTTATTTGGGTCCTTAGCCTTGGGCTTCGGCTGCTTCAACGGCTTCACACCTGGGCCCTTTACCTGTGAATTCTTCCGTACCGGCGACGATTGCACCAATGCTGGGTCTGGGTTCGATGAGCTCACTGGGGCCTGAACCGGCGGCGCTCGAACTGGGGGAGGCCGAACCAGCTCAGGCTTTTTCTCGATCCGTACAGGTGTCTCCCTCTTCGGAACCCTCTCCGGCTCAACGTGGTTCCAAGAACTCGCCTGCAATTCCTCATCAGAACCCTTTTCCGACCGAAACCCATCTCCCGATTTCTCATTCAGAGGCTGAAACAACTCCTCAAACCTCAATCGAAGCAGATCGGCAAACCCATAGACCTCGTGCCCTTGGGGATTGTACCGCATGGCATTCTCAAAAGTCAATCTCACATCTGCAGCGAAATCGAACGGCGAAGAATAGATACCCTTGGCGAGATTCGTCTTCACGGTGCCAAGATCCATGGGATTTTTTATTATGTCGTAGTAATCGTGAAGCCCCATAGTCACAACGTCGACTGGCTTGTTGAAGATCCATGCGTGCTTGTGCTTCATCAGCTTGGACAAAATCAAGCCACAATTTTTCATCAAATTCCCATTCTCCAAATGAGACCGCTTGGAATTGGAATTTGATTCCTTTCCGTGAGCAATCGGCAAAGGTCGTTTCGACCCAACAATCTTCTTGTTGCCGATGGGCTTCTTGTGGGGCGGCTTAGGGTTGAAGTCGCCGGCTTCGATTCGATTCTTGAGAATGCGAATCTGGTCTAGCTCCGAGAGAAGACGGCCCTTTAGCTCCACCAGCTCCTTTCTCGAACAGCTCGCGATGTTGAAGCTGACGTATTGGGCCTGTGCGAAATTCATGTCGTTTGTGTTTGATCGGCGATGGTGGTTGATCGACGACGCATCGTCTGAGGCTGTCTGGGTGACGGCCGGCGACTCATCGTTGAAATCGGGGCGGTCAGCTTTGAATTGTCGCTTGTTAGGGTTAGGGTTACGGTGACTGTTTGAAGAAGAAAAGGGGACCTTCCCCATGAATCCTCCGGCTCCGGCTCCTCCACCTCGGGGCTGCTGCGGCCAATTGGGTTCGTTCCGGTTCGCTAAGACGGCGGACGCCATAGCTGTACGGTTTTCGAAGCTTCGTCCTCGGGTAGGGTTCCAGCTGAGCTCCGGCTAGGGATTCTCAATGCAGGTGATGGACCAGGCACCATGAATCGGCCTAGGCGTGACCCACACGCGCCATCAATCGATCCCACGCGCCGTCAGCTATTGGGGCAGAGAGACACAGAAGGTATGTGTAGAAAGAAGTTAGGGTTTGGGGATTTTACCCTAATCTGAGCGAGGAACGAGAGGAGGGCTAGGGCCGCTTCTTAAAGGCGGCCAGATCTACCCGAGGACGTTTCGGGCAGTTTGTGAACCGTCGATCGGGCTGGGGCAGTCGATCTCACGGTCGACAATGAATCCCTTGCTGCCCCGGAAACTGACCGTTCGATCTGTCAAGGACGGTGCGGATGGAAAAAGCAGACACACGTGGGGGATTCTGGAGCGTCCGATGGAGAGCGAGGTTTCCTCGAGGCGGGATCTGTGAATTTTGGATTTGATTTTGGGGTGAATTTGGCGTGAATGTGTCGTGCATTTAGGGTTTTCCAAATTATTTTGAAGCGTAGGGCCCACCGGTGATGACGTGGTCTGGGCTCGGTCATTCGCCACTGTGCGTCCCGCCGTGAACGAGAAGTTAAGCGCACGCGCAATGAGGGGCAAGTGACAGTGAAAACCCGTGTGAGTCTCCCCTTTTTTTTTCAAGGGTAGTTTGGTAAAATCACATCTGATACCATACGGGGTTATGTTATGAGGAACGACAAGAATATATCAGCCTCAGAGAGACATCTGTAACGACAAGAAATTTCGCCCCCCTCCTTCCCCCACGGTGGAAATAAAATAAAATAAAAAACTAAAAAAATCCTACTCTTGAATTTAAAACAAAACAATTTTGGAACAAACAAAAAGCTATAAGTGAATTCTATTTTCTCTTTTTGGAATCCTGTAATTTTATTTTGTTTTATTTATAAAAAAAGAATTTAATTTTCTCTTCGAATTTTGATACGCAAATAGCCCTTTGATGATCATGCAAGCGTCACTATATATATGATTTTGAATTATTATTATTATTATTATTTTATATTTATTCATGAAAAAGAAAAGGAAGGAATTGTTACATTGGAATTGCATGTACCAAAATGAGGTGGACAAAAAGAAAGTGGTGCGTTTAGGGAAATTCAAGATCAAGGATTTGCATTTGGATTGGGGAATTGATGGGAAATCTTAAGCTAGGAAGTAGGCTTTCTTCTATAAATTATCAGATGGATTTAGATTTTCCCATTTTAATGCAAGGTACCCATTTGGATATTAGCTTGAGTTTGACTATTTATTGATGTCTAAAACCGTTGTCAAAGACTTTATTTAATGGATTTAACCATATTTCACTTGGTTTTTGTTCTCCAAATTGGGCCCATATAATTTTCATGTGTCGATTCAACTATTTATTTTTCGGTTTGAGTTTATTTCTCAAGGCAATGGGAAACTCTGAAGAAAATAAAAAGTCACAACAATCAATATAACCACCTATTCTTGCAATTCTCAACACCCAAACCATCTTGCAATCACTACCATTACCACCACATTGTTTCAACCATCACCAGAATTGCCACCATTATCGGAGCTATCGTTATCTTATTACAATCACCCAAAAAAATATTCTTGAAAGGACGGAGAAATAAGATTCCATTGTGAAAAAGAAAGTGATTAAATTGTTGACAAATTTTCCAATAAACAGTACCCAAAAAATTCTTGAAAGGACGGAGAAACATGATTCCATTGTGATACAATCCACTCAATAATATTAGTATAAGAATGAGGAGTAGTAACACCAAAGTTTTTATGACGATTCCATATTTAATTTGAATACCGACATGAAGAAAAAATGTGCGTAAGAGTTTCAGGAAAAAAAATTACAAACGTTACATATATTGGAAATATGAGTAAAATGAGAATGTCGCTCTCTAGTATTAAATCTTCTTTGTAAAAACAAGCAACAAAATATATAATTGTGGGAGGTATCTTTAATTTCCAAATTCGAGGAAATAAGAGTATACTTGAGCATTATTATGTTTAATTTGAAGATGCATAACTAAATTAATAGAGAAATGACCAGAAGACGGAGTTTTTATCATATATATACGCAAAATTTGGCCCATACTTTCATAAATGTCAAGTTTTTTGTAAAAGCTTTCAAGTATAGCATAATACTCACTTAATGGAAATAAATGCCCTCAAAACTAAAACCCGTATTAACCTAAAAAACAAAACCTTACTAGATAAAAATTTGGGAATCAAATGTACGTTTGTAGAGAGTTCTAGACCTATTACCATGGTCAAACAATGAGTTTAATTTTTCCTTTCATACGTTTCATTGATGCCACGACAGAATACATTCCAGTAGCACGTTCTTTATAAAAGACGATTCGTTTAGGGCCCTTTTGATAACCATTTCAATTTCATTTTTCATTTTTCATTTTTTGTGCTAGTGTATAGAGGAAAATGAAAGTGAGAATGCGAGTGAGTATGAGATTGAGAGAGAGAATGAGAGGGGAGGAGTAACAAAAGTGAAAAAAAAAAAAATCAAATAGATCTCTAGTTCTAGTTTTCACTTTTGTTACTCATCCCTCCCATCCTCCCCTCTCATCTTCCCTCTAAATCCCATCTCCACTCCCATTCTCACTTCCATTCTCCCTCTTGTTCCTCTATATTTTAGCACCAAAAAAAAAACTAAAAACTAAAAACTAAAAACTAAAATTGAAATGGTTATCAAACGGGCCTTAACAACCACTATTTATTGATTGTCATGTCATTCTTAATACCAAGAAAGAGAACATCAACATGCATAGAACCAATTGCATTGAAGAGATCCTATGCCTTTATCATGGAATTAACAAATCCAAAATTACAAATGCAAGAACATAATCATCTTCAACTGAACCTAATTTACTTGTGCACAATGACTTACATTTTAGAGCTAAAGTTGTGGGAACACATATTTTGGCAACCAGTAGATGGACGGCATGTGGAAAAGGAATATTCCTTAGGTCAACTGATTACCCAAATTAAATATTTAATTAGGGAAATTATCTTTGGTTTAAGATGGGGATGTCTCCCAAAATCAAGGATGAGATTTCCATCAAATCTCTTTGATTAATTCCAATCTCCTATTTATGGGTAAGAATAATCCTAACCAAATAAGGATTATTCTTCAAACCCTAGCCTACAAGGAATATAAATACATGGCTACATCACACATATGAGGTAATATGATCTCTTCCCTTGAAACATCCTCTCTCTCACGCCACTCTCTTCTTCACAACTTCGGCCACCCGGCTCTCACCGTGAGAGAATACCTCCATATTTTCTGTTATCTTAGTATCTATTTACTCCAGTCTTTTTTGTAGGGATCAAGGAAGAAGAGAGAGAAGGAAGCTCAAAGGGAGAAGAATCTACATGCAAATATTCCCCATACAGAAATTTGCTCAAACATATTTGGTGCTTTTATCGAGAGATTCGAGATATACTCAATTCGATACTCTCGAAATCCAAATCAAGGGAAATCCATTTCCCCCCTCATAAATCGAATCCGTCATCAATCCGAAGCCCTCAAATCACCATGGTGAGAGGCCCCACCTCGAGGAACACAACAAGAACAACCACCGCATCACCAGCGGAATTCTCTTAACCCACCCATGGCCACGGTGAACCCATCTTTTTTCTGAAAAATCTTTTCTTCTATGAGACCAAAACAACTACAAAAATTGGAATTTCAGATACAAAGATTTGGGTATTTAACAAAACCCCCACATACATGCCTCCAACCAAGCGATACAGAAGCAACAAAAATGTAAAAGACACGAAGCAAAAGCTTGCTCCAACACTGGCACCAGGGGTCTCCGACCTCCAAGCCCAAGGGCTCGCACTGTCACCAACCCAGGCACGATTGAAAATTTCTCCACAACTATTGCCATCCTTGGAATGACAGCCTCTACCCATCGTTCATCGAGCTGACATGCTGTTGAACTTAGTGATGTCTGGGGAGCGAAAGCTGAGGCGAAGAAATATGATATGTCGTTGTGAAACAGCAGGCGCAACGAAAACTACAGGTCTTGGCCAAGCTTCGATCGAAGACCTTCTCGGTGTCTCCTTGCAACATCGTCGACGTCGTTGGAATTCTACCTCCGAACTACACGAATCCGAAGGGCGCCACCATCTGAAGCCGAAATATGGATGACGCGCCGTCTACAGATCCGCCAAAACTGCCCAGCTCCGTTGATGCCATTCCACCCATCTTCTTGTGACGCCATCATTACCATCGAAATTAGAGGGCTTAGAATTGTAGGTTTCATGGAACGACCAGTTCTGCCATCGCAGCGCCGACGACTGGGCCCCACACGCTGTCAACCATGAGTCGGTCCTTCTCACCCAAACCATCTTGGAATCACTACCATTACCGGCACATTGTTTCAATCATCACCATAATTGCCACCATTATCGGCGCTATCGTTATCATATTACAATCACCCTAAAAAAATTCTTGAAAGGACGGAGAAACAAGATTCCATTGTGAAAAAGAAAGTAATTAAATTGTTGACAAATTTTCCAATAAATAGTACCCAAAAAATTCTTGAAATGACGGAGAAACATGATTCCATTGTGATACAATCCACTCAATAATATTAGTATGAGAATGAGTAGTAGTAACACCAAAGTCTTTAAGACAATTCCATATTTAATTTGAATACCGACATGAAGAAAAAATGTGCGTAAGAGTTTCAAAAAAAAAAAATTACAAACATTACATATATTGAAATATGAGTAAAATGAGAAAGTCATTCTCTAGTATTAAATCTTCTTTGTAAAAACAAGAAAGAAAATATATAATTTTGGGAGGTATCTTTAATTTCCAAATTCGAGGAAATAAGAGTATACTTGAGCATTATTATGGTTAATTTAATGACACTTAGCTGAATTATAGAGAAATGACCAGAAGATGGAGTTTTTATCATGTATATATGAAAATTTGGCCCATACTTTCATAAATATCAAGTTTTTATAAAAGCTTTCAAGTATAGCATAATACTCACTTAATAGAAATAAATGCCCTCAAAACTAAAACCTGGATTAACCTAAAAACCAAAACCTTATTAGATAAAAATTTGGCAATCAAATGCACGTTTGTAGAGAGTTCTAGACCTATTACCATGGTCAAACAATGAGTGTAATTTTTCCTTTCATACGTTTCATTGATGCCATGACAGGATACATTCCAGCAGCTCGCTCTTTATAAAAGATGATTCGTTTAGGGCCCTTTGATAACCATTTCAATTTTATTTTTCATTTTTCATTTTTTGTGCTAGTGTATAGAGGAAAATGAAAGTGAGAATGCGAGTGAGTATGAGATTGAGAGAGAGAATGAGAGGGGAGGAGTAACAAAAGTTAAAAAAAACAAAATCAAATAGATCTCAAGTTTTAGTTTTAGTTTTCACTTTTGTTACTCATCCCTCCCATCCTCCCCTCTCATCTTCCCTCTAAATCCCATCTCCACTCTCATTCTCACTTCCATTCTCCCTCTTGTTCCTCTATATTTTAGCACAAAAGAAAAAAACTAAAAACTAAAAACTAAAATTGAAATGGTTATCAAACGGGCCTTAACAACCACTATTTATTGATTGTCATGTCATTCTTAATACCAAGAAAGAGAACATCAACATGCTTAGAACCAATTGCATTGAAGAGATCCTATGCCTTTATCATGGAATTAACAAATCCAAAATTACAAATGCAAGAACATAATCATCTTCGACTGAACCTAATTTACTTGTGCACAATGACTTACATTTTAGAGTTATGGTTGTGGGAACACATATTTTGGCAACCAATAGATGCACGGCATGTGGAAAAGGAATATTCCTTAGGTCAACTGAGTATCTTAATTAAATCTATTTAATTAGGAAAATTATCTTTGGTTTAAGATGGGGATGTCTCCCCCCAAATCAAGGATGAGATTTCCATCAAATCTCTTTGATTAATTTCAATCTCCTATTTATGGGTAAGAATAATCCTAACCAAATAAGGATTATTTTTCAAACCCTAACCTACAAGGAGTATAAATACATGACTACATCACACATATGAGGTAATATGGTCTCTACCCTTGAAACAACCTGTCTCTCACACCACTCTCTTCTTCATGGCTCCGGCCACCCGACTCTCACCTTGAGAGAAGACCTCCATCTTTTCTGTTATCTTAGTATCTATTTACTCCAGTCTTTTTCATAGGGATCAAGGAAGAAGAGAGAAAAGGAAGCTCGAAGGGCGAAGAATCTACATGCGAATATTCCCCATGCAGAAATTTGCTCAAACATATTTGGTGCTTTTATCGAGGGATTCGAGATATACTCAATGCGATGCTCTCGGAATCCAAATCAAAGGAAATCCATTTCCCCCCTCATAAATCGAATCCGTCATCTATCCAAAGCCCTCAAATCACTATGGTGAGAGGCCCCACCTCAAGGAACATAATGAGAACGACCACCGCATCACCAGTGAAATTCTCTTAACCCACCCATGGCCACGATGAACACATCTTTTTTTTGAAAAATCTTTTTTTCTATGAGACCAAAACAACCATAAAAATTGGAATTTCAAATACAATGATTTGGGTATTTATCAAAACCCTCACAGACATGCCTCCAGCCAAGCGTTACAGAAGCAACAAAAATATAAAAGACACGAAGCAACAGCTTGCTCCTTCACTGGCACCGACCATTTAGCCACCACTTGTAGCACAACCCATCCCTCCATGACCAGGGGTCTCCGATCTCCAATCCAAAGGGCTCGCACCGTCACCAGCCCAGGCACGATCTGAAATTTCTCCACAACCGTTGCCATCCTTGGATTGACGGCCTCTACCCGTTGTTTCATCGAGTTGGCACGTCATTGAACTCAGGGATGTCTGGGGAGCGAAAGTTGGGGGCGAAGAACTCTGATCCCCTGCTGTGAAATACTAGGCACAACGAAAACTAGAGGTCTCAGCTAAGCTTCGTTCGAAGACCTTCTAGGTGTCTCCTTGCAACATCATCGGCGTCATTGGAATCATCTACCTCCGAACTGCACGAATCCGGAAGGGTGCCAACATTTGAAGCTGAAATATGGATGACGCGCCATCTACAGATTCGCCGAAACTACCTAGCTCCAGTGATGCCCTTCCATTCATCTTCTTGCAATGCCACTACTACCATCAAAATTGTAGGTACCTTAGAATGACCAGTCTCGCCATCGCAATGCTGGCAACTGGGCCCCACACACCGGCAACCATGAGTCTGTCCTTCTCACTCCAACAATGGCTTCCATGTAGGAAAGCCTCTTTCTCTCTCTGTTGTGTGATGTCATAATTCTTAACTGTTGGACAAATTTTACTCTATCTATTTCTCGCAAGTGCACGAACCAATTATAGTATAGGAATGCAAGAACGAGGTCGTTCCACAGAGACTTGGATGAAAGACACTTATTACTACTACTTAGACTCATAAGTATCATAAGACTAAACAGAATTTAAATGAGGTTGTGTTGAGTTTGTTTGGAGTGAAAACTACAAAAAGGTAAAGCAAATAGCAAGTGATCAGCAAGTAGATGTTTAGAAAATTTAGAGACAAGGAGACAAGCACTAGGGTTTCAACTTCACCATGACAATCCAATTTCAAGCAACAAGTTAACAAGCACCTAAGTTAATCAATTCAATTTCTGGAGTTCGTTCTTTCTTATGTATGGTTATCCATATGGTGTTTGGTTTTAATCAAGTACTCATAAAACACAACTTAGCTATGGTGTTTAGTCTAAGCTATGAATATGAATCCATTAAGCTTAAGAAGAACACAAAGGAACCAAGTAAACATTTAAACATGATGTTTGTCTTAAATGCATTACCCACTCATTCACTAATCGGTTCAAGAGTCATATGGTGTTTATGTAAAGTTGAACTAGATAACCAACATGCATGTGTTCATAGTGTCCAGTTATTTAAACATGCATAAAGATTCAACTAAGAACAAGTGAATGAGACCAGAAAATTAGAAGTAATCAACAAAGGGTAACATTAACTTGAAAACATGAAATTGTCTTGTCAGGTTACATTGAAACCCTAGCTATGGTAATTAGTTACACTCCATTAATTGAAAATACATTTGAATCATAATAAACATGGAGAGAGTAAGAAAAACCCATGAAGAACGAATTATGTTGTTTGAAGAGCTTCTCATAGCTTCCACCATATATGCTGCAGCCAGAGATGAAGAGTGGTGTAGATGGTGTGGATTGTATGGATTGTGTTTGGGAAATGATGGGACGGTGGAGGATGGAGTGATCTGTGGGAGAAGTTTATGAGGTTGTGGTTGATGAACGTTTGAAAGGGGATTGTGCTGGGATGAGTAGTCTGCTAGGAATTGGAAGAGAGGGATTATGATTGATGAAAGTGTTTGGAATGGAAGTGATATTTATAGGGAGAAGGAAAGGGGAAATCTCAATTGAATATGACTTCTGCCTACAACACTTGCAATTGATAATCAGTTTCTTGGCTGCTACACTTCACCAACAAATCCCACTAGAAACAATAACTCATGCATAGCTCATCATGACCAAGCGTCAATTAGGTCATGCTTAGGTCAGAATGATGAACAACTTCTTGGGCTTACGAATTGGGCTTCTCTTAACCAAATGACGACTTTGATCCCACCATCTTCAAGTTCAGAATGTCTTCTTTCCAACCACATGTAATTTGGCCCAATCCAAGCTCGGATGAAGAAGATAAGTCCGAAATGAATTTCTAACTCAATCTCCAGTTTTTGCACGTTTTTGCACCATTTTGCTTCAAATGCCTCAAGTGGTACCTAGAGCTCAATGAACTGAATAACAAACACAAAATGGATTAAAAGCACAAGTTTTACTTAAAAACATAACCAAACAATAAGGTAGAGTGCTACAAAATGATACATAATTATGCATTGATCATTAACTCAATATTAACAATTAATATTTTATTTTGGAATTATTGTACATGTCTTATTTGATAATCTTATTATTTGATCAAGGCACAAGTGATATCATAGTTGGCATGTATTCATGCTTTTATCATGCCCGCTAACTACATTTTATCACTAATGATCAGGAAAATACTAAACGACTTGGTGACCAACCTAAAAATCCTCGATCAACCCGATCAATGATTATCATGTCAACCTGATCCATGATCATCCAATCGATCTAATCCACGATCCGTCGATCAACCCGATACGATGCAAGTCAAATAGATCGTTGTCCTAAAGGAGACGCATGACAATTACAAATAAAGCGTCCTCCGAGAGACGCATGTCAAACAGACCACTGTACAAAAGTGTCCACATGGAGATGCAGGGCAATTACAAATAAAGCGTCCTCTGAGAGACGCGGGTCAAATAGACTGTTATCCAAAAGCGTCCTCAGAGAGACGCAAGACAACTACAATGAAGCGTCCTCCAGGAGACGTAGGCCAAACATGCCACCATCTAAAGCAACCAAGGCATCAGAAAGTCACTCAAGCAATTCTCAATACTCAACGAAAATCAAAGTTAAAGAAATAACTAAAGTTTTCAAAGCAAAAGTGACCAATTGGCCAGAGTTTAACAAAGAACAGGCGATCAACAGATCTAGAAGTTCAAAAATATTAGTGAGCAGCCGGCATGCCCAAGTTCAACAGATCAAATGAAGTGGCCAACTGAAACCAATACGTAAAGCTACAAAGCTACAAATAAGAAAAAATCTTCATATATTTTGAGATTTTAGCATGAGACTTCTTTTTGTTGAAGTCCTCCTTAGCTCTAATCTCATCAGCCGCATTTCTCTTCGGCTCTTGTCTCACCAACCACCTGCTCATCAGATGCAACTACCTGCTCATCAGCCTCAACTATCTGCTCATCAGTTGCAGCCACCTGCTCGTAAGCTTTGGCTACCTGCTCCATAGCATTACTCTCTGCCTTACTAGCTGCATCATCCTTAGCTCCATCCTCCTCGATTGCAGGCTCATCAGCCACCGTATCATCATCTACTTGCTCCTCGGTCATATCTATGTTCATGACGGTATCCTGCTCTCCTCAAACAGAAGACAGAAGTCGGTTGGTCATAAGAACTCACATATAACAAAGCTTTGGATATGTGCGTAAAGCAGATCAACAATTTGAGACATACCATAGCAAGACATTGAACTAGTCAGCCAACTCAACCGCTACCCAGTCCAAGCTGACCTAAACACAGCACATCTACTCGGCCAATTCCATGATTGGCCCTTACACCAAGAATGAATCTCAAAAGCCTCCTCCCATCAGGAGCCCAATTCACAAAAGGAGCCCGATCTTTAGAAGGAAGCCCAGATGCAGTAGGAAAGCCCGATAAATATTTCTCATATCCTGCATGCCACAGAAGCGCCATCCAGAAGCTGGGAACACATAGTTCGACAACCAATAGATGGACGACACATGAAAAATGAATATTCTTTAGGTCAACTGATTACCCTAATTAAATCCTATTTAATTATGGAAATTATCTTGGATTTAAGATGGGAATATCTCCCCAAATCAAGGATTAGATTTCCATCAAATCTCATTGATTAATTCCAATATCCTATTTATGGGTAAGAATAATCCTAACCAAATAAGGATTATTCTTCAAACACTAGCCTACAATGAGTCTATAAATACATGGCCACATCACACATATGAGGTAATCAGATTTCTACCCTTGAAGGGTTTAGGGTTCCACTACCGTGAAGAAAGAGTCGTCACGCCACTCTTTCTTCACGGTTGTGGACACCCTCACACACAGCTCTAGCCACCCGACTTTCCCCGTGAGAGAAGATCTCCTTCCTTTTCGTTATCTCAATATCTTTTTCAAGAACATTTAACTGACTTAGGCATCGGAAGGCCTTTGGCCAACACCCCCCAGGTGTGATCTATTTACTCCGGTCTTTTTTGCAGGGATAGAGGAAGAATAGAGAGAAAGATGCTTAAGGGGTGAAGAATCTACACGTGAATATTTCCCGTGCGGAAATTTGCTCAAACAAAGGTTCTAGAACATTGTCCCAAACATCGGGGCCACAATGGTTGTGCAAACCAATCTTATGGCTTTGTATGACATATTGTGCCTCCCTCTTTGAACCACAAAGCAAAGGATTTAAATGGTTTTATGTATGTGCCGATCCAAATATTTGACATATAGCAATACATCAGTCGACCCATGATTCTAAGGGGTTGTTTGATAACCATTTCATTTTCTTTATTTGAAAAAAAAACTGAAAATTGAAAACATGTTTGGTAATAAATTTCATTTTCAGTTTATAAAAATAAAGGTGAAATTTAGTTTTGAAAATCACCCTTATTTTTTAAAAACAACTTTAAAGTGTTTTCAGTCTTCAGTTTGCATTTTCATTTTTTTTGGGCCCCATTTCATTCATTAATTTTGCATCACCGCACATGAAATATGAAAACTCGTTATTTGGGACCTCACGACTTGGACCTGACCGCTTTATTCTTGCGTTTGGTTACGAACCCAGTTCAAGGCTCTAGACCTCCATATCCAAAATTCACCAAAAAAATCATCCTAATCCCCCAAAAAAAAAATTGCTGAAAAATACTAAGAAATTTTTGTAACATGCACTTTCATTATATGATCTCAGATTCATAAATTGACCCCAAAAAGTTTCATTTCCAAGTTTCACATAAAATTGAAAACTTAAATCATTTACCAAACAACTTTTGTTCATTTTTAAATTTTTCACTTTTTTTAAAAACTGAAATTAGTTACCAAACAAGTCTTCAATTTTCAATTTTTGAAAAATGAAAATTGAAAAATGAAAAATGAAAAATGAAATGGTTATCAAACAAGCCCTAAGTTAATTTCGCTGGACACTTCTTTTGCATTTTTAGGTTTATGTGGGTTTTATTTTCATCGCATTTGAGCCTATTTAAGTGAGAATTTTGCTATATTTGAAAGTTTTTTTTTTCATATAAAAAAATTAACAATTTTGCTATGTTTTATTATTATTTTTTTTTTGAATTTGAGAGAGAGAGAGAGGATTTGGATGGGTCTCGGGTGGGGATGAGGTGGTTGTATGGTGGCATTGGGCTTGGTGGTGTTCTGGGTATAGAGAAAAACAAAGCATGAGAGAGAGGAAGAGAGGGAGAGGACAAGGACAGTAAGGCTCGAAATTCCCTAAGGACTCTGCTTCCACTCCCAACAAGGAGGACTTGCAATGGCTGCAGGTGACCCAGATCGAGTTCTCGAACATCGGGCTTGTTGGCTTCGCCATTGAGAGAGTCACAGAAGTGATCGTGCAACGAGTCAAGGCCTAGCTCCGAAATGGGCTTCCCAAAATGGGTCATTCAGCGAGTCAAGTCGAGTCGAGGCCTTTCTCTCCCTTTGTAAATTTCAGTAATTTTTTCCTTTCTGGGTCCTCTTCCTTAGCAATTTATGCTAGTGAAGTTGCTCCCAGAACAACAACAATGGTTGAATTAAGGTTTGGGGAAGAAGATGAATTGGAGATGGATTTTTATTTATTTTTTAAGTTTTTTTTTCATTTATTTAATAATGTTGTTTTGTTTAATAACACTTAAGCTACCTCATTTCTATAAAATAAAAACTATTTTGTCCTTGATGAAATTAACTTGATCTGGGACAACTAAGGCAGTTGATAGGGGTTTTAGACAAGTTATCTTTGTGATTTATTCTCGTCTGATTGTTTCAGTTCTTCAACTGGCTCAGGTCACTAGATAAGTTTTACCTATGTCCGTTGTATTGCTACTTGGATGGCTTTCTTTATACTTTTTCAGTTGATCTAATAAACAATTATCGCTTGTTCTTAAAAAAAAAATATTCATGACATAATTTAAGTTGCCTCATTTCCTAATCCAAAAAGTGGCTAAATTTATTAATTGAAGTGAAATTTACTTATAGATCATAAGATTTTTAAATACAAAGTTACTGACTAGTGAATAATTTTTAAATGATAGAGTTAGAGACTTTTTGGCCATTGGAATGCGTAAATGAATAATATGACTCATTTCGCAACCTTCAGCACCACTAAGTCATCACCTAAGTCCTAACCCCTTTTGCGCCATTAGACTTGAGACTCTTTGTATCGCCCATACTAGCAAGCTTCAAACTACTTTCTGTCTGATAAACAAGTATGGTAAAACTAGGGGTGGAATCGGGTCGGTTCCCGATTCCACCCTCCAACGTACCGACCGACATCATCAGTATAGCCGAAAATTGGAACCGCTACCTAGGGGTGTACATCAGTTCGAAACCAATGAATTTTGATCAATCCAATCCAATCCAATTTTTTATTGGATTTGAGATTTTACAATCCGATCCAATGTGTTTGGATTTCAGGATCCAATCCAATCCAATCCAAGTACATTGAATTGGATTGGATTGGATGATTGGTTTGTATGAAAATATGATAATCACAAAGATAATCATATAGAATTCAATCCGATAGAAAATACCATTAAGTATGTACTAAATAGGCATAAATAAATTTTAGAAAACATCACTACAACACAAAGTTCGACATTTAGAGTTCAAGTTACATGCATGCCTTAAAAAAAAGAAACACTAAACTAAAGTCAACATAAAAACTTATATAACTCTTCAAGGTTCCAGGTCCAACAATCCTTTAATTTCTTTCTTATCCTTATATTATATCCTGCAATCAACAAATATGTATATATAATTAATACTCTTAACTTAAGAGAGTTGAGATATAATAAATGTCAAGATAACAATATTCCACATAAAGTTTCATTCAAAGTAAGTTTTGATGTAGGATCCAAAATTTCTACAAAAGAAGAAAATACCATATTAAGATAAATACAACAAAAATAGTACTAATTAATTTCAACTATGAAACTTATCTTAAATTAATATTTACTGATTTAATTTCTTCCATTTCATCTACAATCTTAAGAACATTGGTTTTTGGTGAAGAACGTAACCAATTTTGAGTGCAAATGGGTGCTTCCACTGTTCTTGGGGACAATGAACTCCTAAAGGGATCTAGAATGTGACCACCAGTACTAAATGTTCATTCAGATGCTATAGTAGAGACATGTATTGCCAACACATCACGTGCAACATAAGACAAAATCTTATATTTTTCAGAATTCATCTTCCACCAACCCAGGAGATCAAAGTTCTCATTTTTGGGATTCTCACATGTTTCAATTAAGTACCTGTCAACTTCTGTTTTGGACTCTTCACCATCAGTTTTCTTCACAAGTTTCATGAACCCAGTAGTGAAAGCAGTAGCAAAATCTATTTCATTACTATCAATCTCCATCTCACTTGAATTATGAGTCTCATCCTTAGATGCAGCATTTTCATTGTAAATCTAACAATTGCTTCCCTACATGCCTCTGGATTGTAGCAATCAGTTTGCCTGCCTTCTCGCCTTTCTTTGGTTGGAAAGACAAAGTTTTTTTGCTTCTTAATATCTCGACCTGGATACTCTTTACATTGATTTGCCAAATGACTCAATAAGTTTGATGTCCCTTTTTTTTTTGCTACCACATGTATACACTTTATTGCAATATTTGTATTTTACCTTAGCATTTTAATAAAGTGCTCCCAAACAATTGCAGGAGGCCTAGCAGGTTTTCTCTTACCGTCTTCAATGGGAGCAAAATCATTGGGTTTGGTTTCTTGTGGCAACACTTCAGTATTTGAAGGCTTGACAGTATCGGGCCCATTAGAAGTTGAAGGTGCATCAGTTGGTGGTTGACTTGTATTTCCAGTTGGATTTTCTTTGGAAGTTGAAGTTGGAGTAGTCACCTGTTTCATAAATACTCTTTCAATATTTTCATGCTTGAGAAGATGCAAAATGAATAATTGAATCGTTGAGTTCTTGAATCCAAAATAATGAAACTTAACAAGCAAGAAGATGCAGATGAAGAACATGAAAGTGAAACTAAAAGTTTGAACTCCAGAACGTGAAAGGTCTTTTCCTTTTTTTGGAATGTGAAAGCTGCAACATCGAATGTGTTTTATTTTTACTAGAATTGGAACTGGAACGTCAAAGGTTACTAAATTGAAAAGTCTTAGCATTTAAATTTTAAAATTAGGATTTTGGATTTGCACGTAGAAATCTATAATTTTTATGCTATATTAATAATTTTTTTTCAAAAAAATATCAACAAAGTTGTGTTGGTGTGTTGGTTTAAGTGTTAAATATGTTGCAGGTGGTTCAGGTTCAAAAACTAGGAAAAACAAATATTTGCATATATTTTTAAAATGTTGGAGGTGATGCAAAGAGAGAGAGAGAGAGAGAGAAGACGAGAGAGTGAAGATAAGAGAGAGAAGAAGCTGAGATAAGGAAGAAAGAAAAAAAATAGTTTTAATAACCAAAATAGTATTTTATTGTAGTAAAAGTAAGATAAAATATGACATATTTAATAACCAAAATAGTATTTTACTATAGTAAAAGTAAGATAAAATATGACATATTGATATTTAAACTAGTTTTTTCTCACCCTTATATTAGACTATAGGTCCATAAGCAGTACTTTTATTATATTGACAAACCCACTCACCCAACCTTTAGTGCGTTCCTCCAGAAAGCACTTCCACCCATTTGCTATGACAAGGACAAGTAAGGGTGGTTACTGTTTACTTGAATAGTATATGTCTTAACAATTTTTTTTGTACTTGTCAACCCATTGCAATGGCAACCCAATGGGCAATTACTATTCACATAAAATTAATTTTATTTATATGTATGGTATTGATAAATAAAAATTTGCAAGGTATGTATAATTTTATTTTTTTGAATTTTTTGAAATTTTTTCAGAATTTGTTTCGATTTTTTTTCTTGGTTGACGTCAGCGCCTATCTTGCCTTGGGCCTTGCCCGGCTGGATGTCACCGCTGGAGCTGGTTTTGGGAGACCGGGGGTTATGCCTGGGCTGGGCTGGGCTGGGCTGGGCTGTCTGCTCTTACGCCTATCCATTTATCACCATCTCACCTCTTGGAATCTATTCGTCCAAAAAAATCTTCTCCGAACCCAATAATTTCCAAGAGACGAAGGAATCAAACGTGGGCTCATCAGCTATAGCACTCGATTGCTCGTCTGCTCGTCTGCTGTGGGCGGTCAGGTGCTATTGTGCAGCAGCGACGTCGTCTATCAGGTACTGTTCTCTTCTCTGGAATTGAGTCGTTAAATCTTTCGTTCCAGAACCAGATCGATACCGTACCGCGATTGGGTACGGTCGATCCAGATCGAAATTCGTAGGGGGTGAGCGAATTAGGCAACTATGGTTTGATCTATTATTTTCAGTGAGGTTTGAATGTGTATGTTTCTCTTTTCTATTTTGTTTTTTCTTCAGCTTCTTAATATGGACGCGGTCGCTGCAAAAACTGCCCGGGAATCTCTTGACCTAGCATTTCAGATGTCCAACATTCTTGACACAGGGCTTGATCGTCACACCCTCTCCATCCTCATTGCGCTATGTGATTTGGGTCTCAACCCTGAGGCTTTGGCTGCTGTTGTCAAGGAACTCCGAACAGAACTGGTTCCCTTTCCGCCATCAGATGCTGCTCATGCTATACCTTAAACTGGTTTGTGTATTTGGATCCCCATTCTGCTTGTTGATATGACACATTTTGTTAATTTTCTTTGGAACATAAATACTTTGCTTCACTCCATTTTCTTAGTTCGGAAGAGTACTGGAATGATAGTAGGAAGCTAGAAATTACAAAGCACTTTTAAGCAGCTAAATTTTCTGTATTTTTTGTGATTAAATATTTAACTAGTTGCTAGTTAGTAGAAAAACTTCCGAGGGTAATGCATTGCCACCTAACACGCTGAGCGGCATGACAAAGTCTCAAACAACCTGAGACTGGTTCAACTTTCATTGCAACCTGTTATTGTGATATAAGTTTTGAAGTGTCCACTTTTAAGTTTCAATCCAAAATAATATCCACTAAGATTTATCAAATGGTTCAGATTTCCTGCCCAAAGCGCTGCCACCATAAATCCCCCATCACCATGGCTGGATTTGGAGCTGCTTTCCTTCAAGACCTCCCAATCCTACACCTTTCGCTCATCAATACTTTGTGCGTAATCAGTTGTTGAACGAGATAGGGAACTTTGTTTTATAAGACTGAGATGTACTAAAGAGAAATGTTATCCTCTTTACTAGAATCCACAGAAGTGTACAATAGGTAAGTATTTAGGGATTCAAAATAATATTTGATGGTCTGATTCTACAAATTCTAAGGACCCCAATAGTAAAACACAGAAAAAATTGGCTGGTTGGAAGTCCGGCTCACTTTCTAGAGCTGGTACACTAATTTTAATCAACTCCGTTCTCTTGTTTTTCTTGGCCCAAAAATGTGGTCCATAAGATCTCTAACATTTTTAGGAAGTTTTTCTAGGGACCAGATACTTCTAAGCAGCCTCCAATTGCTTGGAATTCTATTTCTTAATTAAAGAAGAATGGTGATTTAGGACTCTGAAGTCTAGAAGATTTTAATTTGGCCCCTTTAGCTAAATTAGGTTGGAAAATTCTGATTCAACTAGGTGGGTCCATTAGTTTCTCAAAAATATTTGAGGCATGATTCTTTCTTTCAAGTGAAAGCTAGAGATACCGATTCTACTTCTTGGAAATGAATTTTACAAGCTAGGGAAATTTTACTCAAAGGCATACGATTGTTGGAGATGGAAATGATAGTAAATTCTGGACTTGAGTTTATGCTTTTCCTTTAATTAATATAGTCATTCTTCTTCTGTAAGTGATCTTAAGGAATCAGTTGCGGATTATTTTTCTTTTGGTAATTGGAATGTGGAAAGATTATTTACAATGCTCCCTTCCAATGTAGTTAATTCTATTAGAGGCATAAAATTTGCCTCTTGTTCCTACGTCAGATAAGTTCATGTCGGGGATCTAAACCCCATGGTACATTTTCCATAAAGTATGGTACTAGCAAGAAAAGATCGGTATGCAGATAATTTCCTTAAAACATATTCGGAAACTGAGCGTGACCCTATTCAAATCTTTGTTTGGCTTCTTTTACAAAAGAGACTAACACAAGGGGGAAAACTATTGAGACTTACTGCTATGGATTCTTCTTGTCCTCTTTGTAATAAAGATATTGAACATTTTAATCATCTGTTTATTGATTGTACTTTTGCTAGGCAACTTTGGCATATTTATACCTTTGCCTCTGGTAATTTGTATTGTGGATTGGTTGCATTTGAATTGGAACAAATTACCTTTGCTCTATGTGGAAAAATATTATAACTATTTGTTGGCAAATTTGGTTCCAAAGGAATAAACTTGTGTTTTTGTTATTAGAAATTCAAAGGGAAATGCTAATTTTGCAGGACCTATCCAAGTTGGTTTTACTTCAGTCATTGAAGCGGAAGCAATGCGTCTGAAGAATGAACTTATTTGGGCCAAAAAGTCAAGATTATCATGCTTATGCCTTAAAAGGGCATTCTCAAAGTGTAATCATTTTGTTAAAGGGCGATCAACATTCTCCGCGACGCTTGTTTTCGCTTGTAATGGATTGACAGACTTTCAAGTCATTCAAACTCGTCATGTGTTTCGTAATGCAAATTGGCTAATTTGAGTCATCAGCTTGATAATCTTCCAAATAGTGAGGCAATAAAATTGTTGTATGATATATTAGGGGATCTATAGAGGGTCCTCTTTCAAATTTTACTTTAATTCATTGGAAAGGAAAAAAAAGAATGGAAGTCACTAAATAACTAGTAGGATTGTGAAAGTCTTCCTGCACCCAAGTTTCCAAGTTCGATTACTCGTTCCCCCAATATCGCTTGTATCCAAAAAAATAATAATAATAAATTTGCACACAACATAGTGATCAATAGTCCTACAACATTGTACTGTCATTCCAATTCCATCATAGACAAATATAACTATATAGATATGCATGGTGTATATGTGTTTTGTTGAAGTGGTGTTTGGTACTATTACAAATATGTGTATGCTTGAAAACATCAAACACAAAGAACATCTCCTCATTTAATTTGTACAAAAGGTCATGGTATTATCAGGTAACAAATATAATGGAGGGGTCGCAGCAACACTCATCCAGGAGACAACAGCAGCATAATGCTGCAAGGCTGCACAATTAGGCAAAGAACAAATTAATTAATAACTGTATAAGAATTTTGTTTAAAAAGAAAATACCAACAAATACCTTTTAAAAAAAAATCATATAGAAAGTTCATTAGATAAACTTCAACAAAACATCTAAAATACCAATCCCAAGAGGGCAACAAACTAGCATGCTAATAGCAAAACTAACGCGGACACAAGCCGCACTAAAACTATTAACCCATATCAACACAATTAACCATAAACCAAAACAAAGCCCACAAACCCAACATAACCAAAATCCTAAAACAACCCATGAGCCTAGACGAACCCTATCACCAACACCTGAAGAAGCGCCATCACGGCCAACAAATACCATTTAATTTGCTAAAAGTAATAATTAAAAGGAAAGACACTTGGGAAGAGAAAGTATGGAATAAAGAAGAACAATTACCATCCTTCAAGGAAACTTGGTTCTCTTTTTGGTGGTGGAGCAGCAGCATAATATTGAGGAGGAGCCATCACAGGAGGTCCTTGATAAGGCCCTGGTTTAAATTAAAATTAAGTTAATATTCAAATAAAACTAGTAACATTCCTCAAACTACTTCCTAAAATAAAATATAAAAAACTCCTCAAACTACAATCATGCAGATTTTTTTTTTCTTCAAAAGTTCAGGAAGGAGAGGGGGTTTTTTCACCCACACTACCAAGGTGCCATGGGGTTCGAACTTAAGACCACTGGTCTACAAGTTAATGTCTTTTCCACTAGGCTAGATCCCGTTGGCACAATCTTGTAGAATTTAGCTACTAAATACTATTCCCACTAATTACATCAAGATCCCTCATAGTGATTTTGTAATTAAGATCATATGTGTATAGAAGTCTAGAGCTAGCATTCCTAGAACCAAAAGAACACACACATACATACATTTTTTTTTATAGAAAATTAAGCCATAGAGGCACCAAAGTAATTACAATTATATATATGTTTATCAGATTTAAACCTATAATATTCTCTAAATTCTACATAAACACAGGAGAATCATATCAGGACGAGCAAGGGAAGAATCATATAATCTAACCCTACAGATTAAAGAACAGATTCAGGATTCAAAGACAAAGAAAAAACATGCAAACAATTTTATACAGGTTGAAAACTAGAAAGCAAACAAATAAGGAGTAAATATATATATATATATGTATATACCTTGAGGTGGATAAGCGTAACCATACTTGGGATCACTCATCTCCAACACTAGCCAAAAGCTGAAACACCAGAAGAATATGAAATGGGATTTGTGGTTTTAGGTTCTGGCACTCAGATCAGATATATATATGCATGAAAAGAATATTGGAGAATATAATGTGTATGAAAGAAAGAAGTCCAGAAACAATTTTAGAGCTGAAAAATTATACTTTTTTTTTATAACTCTCTCTCTCTCTCTCTCTCTTATAGACACAAGTGGAATGATGAAGAGGGAACAATAACTTTTCCTCTTGTTTGCAACTTTCATATCTTTGCATGATTCCTTGAGAGATGGGGTTAGGTTAAAGCTTATGTGTTAAGCTCACAATAAGAATATTATGGAAAGTTATTTGATAGTTGGTGATGCCTATATTTGGTGCATATGTAGAAGCTTCCACACTACTTTTGTGTTGCTCCATATATTCCATTATTCCCTTCACATTATAAAGTAACAAATTGATATTATATATGTTAATAAGACTCTACAAAGTCGTTAATGTTATGTACATGTTGAGCATGTACAATAATAAGACGCTTTAGAGCCATTTATTTTTTCTACTAAGGAGGACTCAAAAAGAGGATTAAAAAGTTGGGTTTGTCATGAAAAAAATACATTAACCCTTGAGGTTGTTCAAATTTGGGATGTTGGCATCGAAAAAACTTCGAAATGAACAGTTCATGTTAAAGAGCAACATTGATGTGAGACGCTTAAATCTGCACAACAATGGATATCAATAATGAGATTACTAATTTTGTGCGAGTCCCATCTTACTTTTCATTTTTGAAATTTTAGTAAATATTGGAGTAAGGTGGAATGGGAATCACTCCCACACACTACACAAATCCGGACTTTCAAACTTAAATATAAAACTTGAATTGAGTCTACCACTGATTTTGGTACGATACTCGTCAATACGTATGCAATGTGGAAAATATAATTGGGAGTTTCACTAAAATACCCAAAATGGGGGCTGAAATTATAAAAATACCCAACTCCCAAAACACTTTATAAACATACCCAAAACCCATCATTACACACACTCAAAACTCATTTATAAACACACCCAAAAAATATACAATTATTGATTGTGGGGTTGATTTTGGGTATGTTTCTATGTTTAAATAGTGCTTGGGTATTTTTATAAATACATGTCTAGAATTGGGTATTTTTATAAATATCTAAATATAATTTTGTTGACCGGCGGTATACGGAACCAATACGCGTGGGATACGACTGTGGTTTAGTTTAAAAATATTTGGAAATTATGGTGGTCGTTTTCAAAATTATAAAACATATGGGCCAAATGTGTAAATTCCCAGCCTCTAGGCTAGGTTTTTCTTTGTAAAAGAAATGGCTGCACCAACTTAAAGAACCAGAGGTCCAGATCCAGAAGGAATAAGAAGGAAGAAAGAAGAAGAAGAAGAAAGTTCTGCTCAAACTCCACCAGGTCCAGCGTCTTCTTCTCGATTTTGACAAATTTTATCAAACAATGAAATAAGAAATTTTCCATTTATTTGTTAAATTCGTTGTCCATTTTTGACTGAGATTACAGTATATTGTACAGAAGTTAAAGTGAGCCATGTATTCGTCTCTCTCTCGGCTGTCTTCGTCTCTGGTTCATCGCCTTGCTAGATGCCAGAGCCAGCTCATTGCTTCGAGGTCTTTCTCTGTCTCTGGAACGCCACCAGGCAAGTTCTTCTTCCTGCCCTTTCAATTTGGCCAATATTTCTGTCGTACTTTTGGATATTGAACTTTCTGGTTTTGTTGGTTCTTGAGTTTGTTCTATGTTAAATGAGTTTCTTTTAACATCTTTGCAATTGGGTTCAAATCAATTTGCAATTTTTCTAATGTTTTGAGTGTTTTTGAATTGCATTTTGAAAACTGTGATGTGACTTGTGAAATTCGTTTGATAAAATATATGGTGGTAAATCAAGAAGCTTTGCTGGGAAACTAATCTTTAATTTGTGTCACTTTCTTGCAAATGATCGATAATATATTGGACTTTACAGGTCCAATAGATAATTTTCAACAAGGTTTCAATTCTTTTGAGAATGTTGCAAGGAATTCCAGGTCTATGAACTTTGTGAGGGGGATTCTAGAGGAGGATGGAAAGGACAACTTTGGTTTTTCTCAGTTTCCTCGATATAATATGGAGCAGAATGCTGATATTGTCCATCTAAAGCTGATGAAAAACAATACCTTTGTTACTGTGACGGACTCAAAGGGGAACAAGAAACTTGGGGCCTCAGCCGGGTCGTTACCAGGAATGAAAGGAGGACCAAAATTGTCTAAGTATGCTGCTGAAGCAACTGCGGAACACGTTGGACGGATGGCTAGAAATTTCGGGTTAAAATCAGTTGTAGTGAAGGTGAAAGGGTTTACTTATTTTAAGAAGAAAAGGCAAGCCATTGTGAGCTGGAAAGAGGGCTTTACCAATTCCAAAGTGGGTTTGAATCCAGTTGTATATATTGAAGATACAACCCGAAAACCCCATAATGGCTGTCGCCTCCCAAAGAAACGTCGCGTGTAAACACAGTGCACTGTAGGCCTAATGAGTTATCTTTTACTTGGCTAGAGTATCTTGTCCAATAACTCAGCTGTGGCAGAACTTTTCTAAGAAGAGTGCGTTTCTTCTTTTAATCCCTTTAATTTCAATGCCATTGTGATGCTTCTGTGGTCTATTTGAACATGGTTGTTTCTTATGAGAATGTATTTGCTTAGAAATTTCTCTTACAATATTAGTCTGGAAAATTTGTGCTTTTTCTTAGCAGTGTTCAGCTGTAGTGATAATGGTTGGAATTGACTGTACATTGACTTCAATTCATGGAATCTTTTATGAAATAGAACCAGAGATACAGATTGTTTGAAGTAATTCCGGCAACATTGCAACTTCAAGTAAAAAAGTAATTACAGGTAACTAGGAGGCATCATGCACCCTACCTAAGCAGCTTCTATGTCATGAAGACTGTTGGTGATACAGAGCAATTTAGAAATAGCATTACAGAAACACAAGTGATAGTAGGTGTCACAGAAGAACTAAGATTATATTTAAGCTTTTGTTTCGATCTCGTGACATTTGCCAAGTTATTTCCTGAATTGTGAACTGTAAATTTGCGAATGGTGAAGCCATCTTCTGCCGATTTCCATCCCTCTTCTGCTTCTATTTTTTTTCTCCAGCGTAGGGCTCGCTTGAATAGAGAGATGGCTGCACTGTACTGATATCTTGCAGTCCTGGAGGTGAAGTCAAACTAGGACAGTCGGAGATGGCCAAGGATTTAAGCGAAGGACAATTCTTATATGTTAAGGAAAATTCCTCAAATCTGGGTAGCTACGAATTTCCAAAGTTTGGAGTGTGATAATGGTCGAATAGTTGGCCATGAACTAATCTTTAGAGGGATCCCAAGCCTCTACATTTAGGCCCCATTTGGTTCATGAGAAAGGAGGCTTGGGGATGAGAAATCAATTGCTTTTCCGTGTTTGGTAAGTCCAGGCATGGGAAATAGTTGTCTGGCACATGGGAAAGTCGGGGGGAAAGTGAGCCCTCCTCCCAATTAGGGTTTTGTTTTCCCTCATCATAGGAAAGTTTGGGAAAATAAGCCAACATTCAATGCACATTTTTCATGACCATTTTGTCCCCATTAACAATTTAGAATTATAATATATCATTAAATGCACTCTTTTTTTATTTGATTTAATATGAGTATAATTGAAAAATTATACAAACTTTGTTTTCCATTTCTACTCAAAACAAACACGGAAAATGAAATAAAGTGAAATCTCCCGGTTACTTTCCTGGCATTACCAAACGTGGGAAATGAATCATCCATTTCCCATCCTTTAGGAAATGACATGGGAAATGATTTCCTCTTAAATCCGTTCCGTGAACTAAACAGGTGGTATCCGTGCATTTATCCATATTTTGTAAAATCTAAGCCACTTAAATAATCTAACAACTTTAGCGTATTCATCAATATTTAAGTTAAGTGTTTCTTTTTCCAAACTGATGTTAACGTAGTTAACATGCTTGGAATTTTTTTTTTCTTTATCTGATGAAAAGATATCATCATTTGCAGAGTACCGAGTGCTCTTCACGAACACCACTGCTTCCACGGTTTTCTTCACTGCTTGTTCCTCCAGCATCTTCGTCCATTTCTTGAAGATGCTTCACGTACTTCACAAGTCAATCTGCAAACCCTTGAACTTCAAAAATTCACAAACATCTTAAACACCAAGAAACATTAATAAAATTCACAACACAATCAGAGAAAGCAAAAGAGAGAGCTTTTCTCAACTAAGAATATTTATGCCAAGGCAATCAGACATTTTATTTTCTCTGTTGGAGATAAAAAGCTTCTTCCTCATAAAATATATACCAATCTTCCGATTCATATAAAGTCATCAAGTGTACTTGTTCCTAAACTATCAATATTAATATTGTGCCACTGTCACATACATCTAAACATCAATCAACCATCTCTCTTCCAAATTAAGCTTCTATTTTCTTTTCTTGAAGCTCAACTCAAGTAATGAATTTTTGTGGCATGTTGTACTAACTATATATAGATATGCATGTAAAAACTAGAATCACCATCTATAACCACAGATCATTCAGTCCAAACCCCCCCTCCCAAAAAAAGAATAGCCACATATCTTCACACTTTGAAATTAAATGGCCCAAAAAGGTGAAAATGTGAGGCCAGTTACCAAAAGTCCCAGGGAGGAGAGACTCAAAAAATTAAGGGAAGAAGCACCACCAATTCAGGCTGAAAAGGTGAAACCAAAGATCCAAAGGGTTCCATTCATGCTCCGACAAGGAAGCAGAGGAGACCAAGACCAACCTGCAGAAATTGAGGTGAGTATTACAATCCATGAGGAGGCAAGTCCCAGGGAGGAGAGACTCAAAAAATTAAGGGAAGAAGCACCACCAATTCAGGCTGAAAAGGTGTTCATGCTCCGACAAGACACAAAATTCGACAAGTACTACGAGCCAAGGGTAGCAGCACTCGGTCCTTTCCACCATGATCGTAAGCCAACATACGAGCGTGCAGAGAAAATCAAGCTTAAATTGGCTGCAAACTTTGTCAAAGACAGTAAGCAGAATGATGCAGATCTGCTCAAGAAGGTTGAGGACAATATCAATGCACTAAGGAACTGCTATGACGAGGAAGCAACAAAGAACTATGAAGACGAATGCCTCGCGTGGATGTTGTTCGTTGATGGGTGCTCCACACTGGAATTCATATACAAATATGATAAATTAGAAGATTTTCAGATCAAGAGAGACCAGGTGGCCTTTGTAGAACATGACATGTTCTTGCTGGAGAACCAACTTCCTTATCAACTCCTCCAGCTGTTGATGAGCTCGAGCCAAATACAGGAGAAATTGAAGGAATCAATCGATGTCTTTGTTTGGAGAAACAGCCCAGCAGCAGCACATCAGAAGCAACAAAAACAGAGGTCACAACTAGGACAAGACGTAGCAATACCCATGGAAGCAGAGCCAACTCATCTGCTTGAGCTTCTTCGGACAACAATGCTCGGAACTTCACCGAACAACAAAAGTGAGAAAACAAAAGGTACTCTTCCCCACTCTTTTCGCAACGTGCAAGAGCTTCAGGCAGCCGGGATCCATTTTAGTCCTAGTAATGGCAACTCATTGAGGGGCATATCTTTTAATTCTTCTCTATGCAGTGGAATCCTTTCTCTTCCTCAAATAAAAGTCGACGACTCGACCAGACCCAAGTTCATGAACTTGATAGCCTACGAAATGTGTCCCGATTTCCACAATGATTTCGGGGTCACCTCTTACATATGCTTCCTCGATTCGCTCATCGATCATCCCGATGATGTAAAGCATCTGAGGAAAAAGCGGATACTTCAAAACTTCCTTGGGAATGACGAGGAGGTGGCTCAGCTCTTCAATGAGATAGGCACTGACTTGGTGCCTAACGATGACATTTACTACTCCGTTAAAGACCAAATAGAAAAACACTACAATAACTGGGGTAACAGAGTGATGGCTCAATTCTTTCACGATCATTTCAGCAGCCCCTGGACTGTAATTGCTTTCCTTGCTGCTCTCCTAGCGGTTGTGTCGAGCGTCGTTCAGACTGTTTACTCAGTCCTCAGTTATCATAATAATAAATAGGATTCTCTATAAGCAGAGATTCACAACCCCAATCCTCCACACCCTCTCCCTGCAATAAGAGATGAGCTATAGGCACTGAAAATGCCTAGGCTTACGCTCATTTCTGTTTTCTGGTTTGCTCCAATAACTGTACGCAAGAGTGTGACTAAATAAATCAAGTTGAGCATGTAATCGTTTATCTGTTTTCTTAACGTGGTTGAAGTTTTTCTCATGAGCATAACGTATTTGGTATCTTCCACTTGTTCCGAACTGATTCCTGTGGCTGAATTCAACTTTTCTCATGAGCATATCCAGAAAATAGGCTAAATGTGCCATGTCATTGGGCCAAACTGAGTCAGCAGGGCGAAGAGGCAGAATGTCGGGCCAAACGAGCAAGCTTTTCTCAATTATAAAATAGAATTAGTTAATTCAATTTGAAGATCAACTACGAACATAAATAACTCAACAACCCAAGAATGTTATTGCATCTCCAAAGGACTGAAGCCTTGATCTATAGTGAGGAGTAACTAGGAAAAAAAAAACCTCAAGCAGGTTAACTTTAACTTTAACATCAGTTCTGGGAAAAAAAACATAAAACATAAAACATAAAATTGATGATGTGCCATATGTTAAGTGGTTAGATTATTTGAGTGGCTTAAATTTTACGAAATGCGGGTAAATGCATGGATCCTAAATGTAGAGGCTCGGGATCCCCTTTAGAGAAGTTAGAATTCAATTTCATCTTGATATGGACACCATACCCGGAAAATGTGTGATTCTCACTTTAATCTTTAAATTCTTTTTTTTTATTTTTAAATTATTTAAAATTCAATTTCAACCAGCCCTCTTCAAATACTCAAATTCCCCCCTCTTTCTATCATCACAAAATCGACTTTGTTTCTTTCATTACTGTACCATTGAATGCATCTGATGGCTCAATTTTAATATCCGCTTTTAAGAAAATCCAGTCATCATGATGTGAGAAAAACTGTATATACATTAACATGATGCGAGTTAGGCCAGTTAGCAAAGGTAGTGAGCCGACACAAGTTCAAACCATCATTCCTATAAATTAGTAGTTTAGACTATCATTTGTATAATATATATATCATTTTCATTGTTGCCCAGATACCCTAATTTCTATAATTTGGTTTTGATATTTTACAGTGCATGTCATGAGCACATTACAGTACTTTTGTCTAGTACGAAATCTAAAAAGTGTGGGCATATTAAAGGAGGAAATGACGAAAATAAGTGGATTCCAAATAACTCAGTGCATATATATAGTCATTTGGAATAGCTAATGTTTTCTAGTGCTTTTAAGAAAATTCAACTTTGTTCTCAAATCCAAATTCTCTCTTTAAATACCTCAATCCAAACAGAGCCCTATTGAATTACGTGACTCACGTTCTTGATGATTTTATATGAAAATTTCTCTTCAAGAACTAAAACTCTACTTTACATGTGCATCACGTTGATTCTTTTCGTACGCAGGACACTAGCCTTTAAATTCTTTATAGTGTAAGAAACAATCCCAACTAAGAATATTTATTCCAAGGCAATCAGACTTTTTATTTTCTCTCTGTTGGAGATAAAAAGCTTCTTCCTCATATGATTGGTGTACTTACTAATAAAATATGGGTATACCAATCTTCCGATTCAGATAAAGTCATCAAGTGTACTTGTTCTTTCACTATCAAAATTAATATTGTGTGACCCACTGTCATATACATCTAAACATAAAATAATCTCTCTTCCAAATTAAGCTTCTATTTTCTTTTCTTGAAGCTCCAGTAACGAATTTTTGTGGCATGTTGTACTAAGTTACTAACTATATACAGATATGCATGCAAAAACAAGAATCACCATCTATAACCACAGATCATTCAATCCAAATCCCCCTCCCAAAAAAAGAATAGCCGCATATCTTCACACTTTGAAATTAAATGGCCCAAAAAGATGAAAATGTGAGGCAAGTTAACAAAAGAGGAGGTGGACAAGGAAGCAGAGGAGACCAAGACCAACCTGCAGAAATTGAGGTGAGTATTACAATCCATGAGGAGGCAAGTCCCAGGGAGGAGAGACTCAAAAAATTAAGGGAAGAAGCACCACCAATTCAGGCTGAAAAGGTGAAACCAAAGATCCAAAGGGTTCCCTTCATGCTCCGACAAGACACAAAATTCGACAAGTACTACGAGCCAAGGGTAGCAGCACTCGGTCCTCTCCACCATGCTCGTAAGCCACAGTACAAGCATGCAGAGAAAGTCAAGCTTAAATTAGCTGCAAACTTTGTCAAAGACAGTAAGCAGAATGATGCAGATCTGCTCAAGAAGGTTGAGGACAATGTCAATGAACTAAGGAAGTGCTATGATGAGGAAGCAACAAAGGACTATGAAGACGAATTCCTTGCGTGGATGTTGTTCGTTGATGGGTGCTACACACTGGAATTCATATACAAATATAATCAATTAGAAGATTTTCAGATCAAGAGAGACCAGGTGGCCTTTGTAGAACATGACATGTTCTTGCTGGAGAACCAACTTCCTTATCAACTCCTCGAGCTGTTGATGAGCTCGAGCCAAATACATAAGGAATTGAAGAAATCAATCGATGAGTTTGTTGGGAGAAACAGCCCTGCAGCAGCACCAGCACGGTCACAGCCAGGAAAAGACGTAGAAGCAGAGCCAACTCATCTGCTCGAGCTTCTTCGGACAACAATGCTAGGACGACCTTCACCTAAAAACGAAAGTGAGAAAATAGAAGGTACTCAACGTTCCCACTCTTTTCGCAACGTGCAAGAGCTTCAGGCAACTGGGATCCATTTTAGAACTAGTGAGGGCAACTCATTGAGGAGCATATATTTTAAGTCTTTTCATCTATTCCGTGGAATCCTTCGTCTTCCTCAAATAAAAGTCGACGACTCGACCAGACCCAAGTTCATGAACTTGATAGCCTACGAAATGTGTCCCGATTTCCGCAATGATTTCGGGGTCACCTCTTACATATGCTTCCTCGATTCGCTCATTGATCATCCTGATGATGTAAAGCATCTGAGGAAAAAGCTGATACTTCGAAACTTCCTTGGGAATGACGAGGAGGTGGCTCAGGTCTTCAATGAGATAGGCACTGACTTGGTGCCTAACAATGACATTTACTCCTCTGTTAAAGACCAAATAGAAGTTCACTACGATAACTGGGGTAACAGAGTGATGGCTCAATTCTTTCACGAGCATTTCAGCAGCCCCTGGACTGGTATTGCTTTCCTTGCTGCTCTCCTCGCGGTTGGATCGAGCATCGTTCAGACTGTTTACTCAGTCCTCAGTTATCATAATAATAAATAGGATTCTCTATAAGCAGAGATTCACAACTCCAATCCTCCACACCCTCTCCCTGCAATAAGAGATGAGCTATAGGCACTGAAAATGCCTGGGCTTACACTCATTTCTGTTTTCTGGTTTGCTCCAATAACTGTACGCAAGAGTGTGACTAAATAAATCAAGTTGAACATGTATTGGTTTATCTGTTTTCTTAACGTGGTTGAAGTTTTTCTCATGAGTATAATGTTTTGTAGAATTTCTTCAGTGGACAAAGGTATTTGTAGGTTCTTATTTAATAAATAATGTAATTCTGTATGTTGCCTCTTCATTTTATGAGTTGCTGCAGATTTACTTGCACCTTACTTGGTGTAAGCAACTCCTAAAATTTCTGAAATCTTAATTTCACGAAAAGAGATTATTACAAGTCTCTAAGGATTATTCTTTCTAGAGAGATGCAAATGCCTTTTGGGTGCCCTCACATTTCTCTGGATATATAATGAACCAAATCTGGAAGCTTGAGGATCAAGGGATTCAAATCTTGGATCCGCCACTTGTTCCAAACTGGTTCCTGTGGCTGAATTCAACTTGAAGACTTGTTAGGCCATCTCCAACAGTGGGTTAAATGTGCCATGTCATTGGGCCAAACCGAGTCAGCAGGCCAAAGAGGCCGAATGTTGGGCCAAATGTGGCATGATTCCTGGGTGGGCTATATTTTGTTTTCGAAGGCCAACAACAACTTCTTTTTTTATTTGGACAAAACCTGCGGCGGCTCCTTGCAAAGTCCAACGTCTCTATCTGGCTGCCGTTAAATATATATATATTCAAAAATCCTAATTATTGGTTTATTTTTTTTTTATAAAAAAACTCTAAAAAATTCATTTATTTTTTTCTATAAATACCAACTTCATTTTTACATAATTTTCCACATTCTTTTCATCCCTCTATCTAATTCCCACATTCTTTTCATCCTTCATTTATATACTATCCTTACTCTTTTCATCCTTCTACATAAATTCCCACAATTTTTTCATCCTTTACATATGAAAAAGAATTCCCCCTAATTATTAGGGAAAAAAAATGGCCGGCACTTTATAGAAAGGCACAAATTGGACTCGAAAGGAAGATGAAGCTCTTTGCAAGGCTTTCTTTAAAGTCACCGAAGATAATGTACATGGTACTAGCCAAACCTCGGAGGGTTTTTGGACTTGTGTTTCTTACAAATATTACGAGCTTTACGAAGGCACCATTGAAGTAACCTCGAGAAACCACGAAAGTTGTGGAAGTTGGTGGAAGAAGCACATCTATCCGAGCTTGAACAAATGGAATCAAGCATTGAAAAAAGATGAGAGGAGACATGTTTTAGTTACTGTTTTTCGATTAATGTCTATTTGTTACAAATTCAAAGAACTAGCCACAAAACACCATACATCAATTGGTGTCTCCTCTCCTCCGGGCATCATCTTCTTCATGCTCCTCCATCAATTGGCATCTCCGCTCCTCTCATTGGTCTTCCAATTCATAATTAGAAGAGGAACCCCAGTTGGAATCCATTGCAGAATTGAATTGGAATGACAAATTACACAAAATGAAAGAGAAATTGGAGAGGAATCATATAAAGGTGTGAGATATGAAACCCAAAACATCCCTTTTATTGACATTTGAAGCTGAATATAAGATGTGTCACGAGAACAGAAATCAAATCAGAAATATAGAGGGCTAATCACGTACAGACACATGGCACTCGAAAATCCTATATGAAATGTTTTGGGATTACATCATGATAAGATATCCCACGTGGACAAAAAATCTAATCATAAATATGGGGGCCTAATCACATGCCGTGCCGACACATGTATGTCACGAGTCCTATCCGAAAATATTTTTCTCTTGTAAAATAAATTTTAAATAGGGTATAAAGTAGTACTTTACTTAAATTAATTCTCCAATATATTTAAAGAATATACTAAAAACTAATATAATATAGAGGGGGTTATGATTTAGCCCTATACTGCTGGAAATGGTAAATATATAGCCCATCACTATTCCATAAAAAAAACTATAAATGATGGGCTAAATTTTATGGGCGGGCTATGTTTAGCCCTCCAATGCTGGAGATGGCCTTATATCCCCAAGACAATCCCAAAGTGTGAAGGTCCTTCTTTTCTTTTAGGTTAGTATCTTTTGCTTCAAGCATTTGATGTTCAACTCAGCCCTTAGTTTCAATTTCTGCAGACTAAAGAGGTTGCAGACTCTCTCCAGGAGTGCTTGAATAGAGGGTTTGAAAAGTTGGAGAGGCCAAGGTATCTCAAGAATACAAGTTCACATGGGCCTGGACACGGATATGTTCGATTTGGTAGAGAGCTCAACCCGATAACCATTAAAAGTATATGAAGTTAGTAGGCAATAGGTAGACAAGGAAGCTCAGTAGAGCTTTCAACAGTAAGGTTCAAAGATGTGTTCCTTGGAGCGCAAGGCTGATGGAATCTTAAGATGACTCCAAATTGCATAGTATTGATGCCTTGTCCAAATGGATGTTGCCAAATCTTAGTATATTTTCAGTTCCAGCCGCCCTTTCTAGATAGACTTGAAGCGATGACCTTGAGTATTTGATTGTTCTCAAGTTGATTTGAGCGAATCACATAAACACACGTGTTCTTAGTGTGATTATAATTATGTTTTACTATTTTACTATTGTTGATCTAATTTTAGACATCGACTACTCTCTTGTTGCATGACAAAGATAATTATTGACACTCCAAACTTGTTTTACTTGATGTAAAGAGGGCAATTTTGTTAAAGCGATAGAATAGGAAACTTATTTTAAAGAATTACTTATTATTTTGAGTGGTGATTTCCCCACTCCATTTTTATCCACTTACGCTCTATTTTATAACTGAAAAAAGAGTGTAAATGGATAAAAATGGAATGGGGAAATCATTACCCATTATTTTTTGTTGTGCTGTTTCGATGAATTATTGGAGATATAAAGGAGTAAGTGTTTTAAAGTCCTAGATTTAACAAAAGCAAATCTGATGTTACATGATGTTACCTTGCCTTCTTAGTTTACGTTAGGGTCAGGATGTGCTGTCAATGTAATCTTCAATATTTAACGTATTAGGACTCCATGCATTACCATATATTGTACATGTATTCTGAGAATGAAATCAAGCAAAACACATTTCTCTACACACGACCTTTCTTTTGACTTCTTCAACCGGAAAATACCAACTCAGTGCCTGTTTGGTATTGCTTATTCGGAGTCATAAGTGATTATTTTGACATTTTTGAAACCCCAAATCGTTTGGTAAAAGGTTTAAAAATCGCTTTTTGTGGAATAATTGATCCAAATGAACTGGAAACAAAAGAAAAGCACAATGAATCCGAAAAAAAATTAAAATTATTTCTCATGACCACGGTTGAAAATTATAATTCCTTGAAAGATACAACTCAAAATTTGAAAATTTACTTGGTTGTAAAAAAAAAAAGAATAAATCTCAAAAATTGAAGCAACTCTTTTACGTCTCTAAACATCTGAGAGTTGAACCTCAGATTTTGGTTTTTCAAGCAACATGGTGGTTAAGGCATTGGAGGAGTGAAATGGCAGGGGTTCGAATCCCCTTTGCATGTATACTTTGTGTTTTTTTTTCTTCCCTTTTTTCCATTACATTGATATTTTCGATATTATAGCAATATTTTGACAAAATATTGCTGAAGGGTGAGCGAAATTATTGACATCGATATTATCGATATTTATACGATATGTGTATGAATACGTTGCGAAATATCCATGACCCGAAAAAACAATAATATCATCGATATTATCGATATTTTAGACTATGGTTAGTAGGCAATAGACAAGGAAGCTCAGTAGAGCTGACTTAAGGTGATTTCCAAATTATTTTAGACAAGATTCATCTGAATAGTAACTTCACTTAAGTTAAAAAACAAACGATCATGTGGTTAATATGAAGGCCCACATGAAGAATCCATATATGGCACCCTCACTATAGAATTTCGCGTAAATATCCAATACTTATCATATTAGGACTCTATGAATGAAATCAAGCAAAACACATTTCTCTGCACATGGCCTTTCTTTTGACTTCTTCAATCGGAAAATACCAACTCAGTGCAGTTTAGCATTGCTTATTTGGAGCTATAAGTGATTATTTTGACATTTTTGAAATCCCAACTCGTTTGGGAAAAGGTTTAAAAATCACTTTTGTGAAATAATTGATCCAAATGAACTGGAGACAAATGAAAAGCACAATCAATCGGGAAAATTAAAAATCTTTCTTATGACCACGGTTGAAAATTATAATTCCCTCAAAATTTGAGAATTCACTTGGCTTTAGTCTGTATAGCTCAAGAAAAATGAATAAATTACAAGAATTGGTTGGACATAAGAAAGTTCAATAATTGAAGCAAGAACCTCTTTCACGTTTCTAAACATCTGAGAGTTGAACCTCAGATTTTGGTTTTTCATCCTCCTCATCCCAGTTTGTGGTCTTGTAGTAGGTGGCATATAAGATGAGCTGCAGCAACCCAGAAATTAATCCCAAACCATTGGGAACCTACCAAAAATTTTCAAAGAAAATGGTTATTCACTCTTCTTTTTGAAAATAAAAATAATTAAATAAACGTGTACGTACTTGAAACAACAAAAATGTATAGAGAATTACCAAAATGTAGGGATCAAATTTGATGAGTGCATAGATGAGCCAGACAATTCCATTGCACAAGTTAGCAAGAGAGAGGGTAAACGGCATATATTTCACACTTTTTGTCTTGATGACCATTTTCTGCCACCCAAAAAGTAAGATATATAAAGCCGTGGTGAATGATTTTCAACCCTTAGATGATGATTCATACAAAAGTTAAAAATGTGTGTCAAATTATGTGGTTTTTTGTGTGTCCCTCAATTCCGACCCAAAAATATTTAAGACATGCAATATCTATGCAACATAATAATATATGGAAATGACTTATTTCTACATACCACGATTGTCAAGGGTGAGGCATACATAATGATGTTGCAGACAATGCACAAGATGCCAATTATCATAGACCGGCCTTTAGTGGTATGGGAAAAGTGCAGGGTGACGAAAACCACAACAGCAAAGAAGATAACTTCAACCAGAAGAGCAATAAGGATCCTTCGCTGCAAAGGAAATAAGGATATATGGTAGTTTTAATAAGGTATTAGCATTCCATAGCTCATGATATTTCACTTCTTAGTAGTATTACTTACGCGTTTTGCGTTAGAAGAGTATGTTAAGAAGATGGCAATGTAGATGAGTTCGATAACGAATCCACAGCCGTTGATTGTAATGACAAGAACGCTATCAGGATGGACAAAGGGCATGCCATAGAAACACCACATAGCACAGTTGAGCAATGTTGCTACATAAGGATCCGCCTTGAATTCTCCTACTGATTTTTGCTTGATTATTTTCACAAATGTTGGGCTGCAGTATTTTCATAATTCATCACATAACGTAAGATCTTCGCAAATGCATAGATTAGAGATCAGAAAAAGATAAAGACAAAGAAAAAGGAGCTAAAGCTTACAATGGGGAGGTAAACAAAAAGAAAGAGATGACATTACCTATGAGAAAAAAAGGAACAAGAAAAAACAGTATAGGTAAGATTAATGTAAGTAGAAATAATCGTATATTTCTCACCGGTGTAGTAGTGTCACCGAAATAGTAATGGCAGAGAGCAATATTGAAAATAGAGGAAAATAAACGGAAGTGCTAAACAAATAACTGACCGATAATGCCTACAATGATTCTGATCGTTTCTACATTCACCATTTTTATGTTTAGCGGAGAATCAAAATGTGGCGAATGTTTCCTTGATTGTTACACAAAACGAAAGAGGATTTTTTTTATGTCGTAAGAACAGAGATGATATGAAGACTTCTTGGGGTTTTGATGAGGTTTACATTGAAAACTTAGAATTATTTAAAGGGCCATTGTGAATTAGAAATTTATTTTTAGCCAATCCACAACAAAATGTGACACATATGGGTGTAAGTGACCTGCCTCAAAGTGTTGTATTGTTAGATCAGGTGGCTGGGCTGGGGAAGTAATATTATTATCTGTTATGTGGTTGTAAAATGCCTAAACTCGCAAAAGATTGTTCACAGAGATGTAAAAGATAGAGAACACATGGTGCAGGACAAGACAGCGATTTTGGGTGATGCTCCTGATCTTTTTTGTTATAACAAATATGATTTTATTTTGAAAAGGCTTGCTATTTTTTCCCACGGAATTTTGTTTCCAATGTTAATACAATTTGTATAGTTTTGCTTATATTTTCTGGCTCCCAAACTTCAAATCTTTGCTCCGTTGTGCTTTACAAATCGAGTTTGATTCTCCTTTTCGTACATTAAAGTAGTTTAGAATATCACTTTGTCAAAAAGTAAAAACCTATTGATAACTAAGCGACGTAGAAATAACGAAGTATGAAAATTGAGGATTAAAAAAAAAAAGGATGATAACTAAGCCTTCCGGCCATGGTTATTCGAAAGGCTTTGATTGAGCGAAAAAATGGAGGAAACAAATTCCTTTGATTCAAGAGCACGCGTTAAGTATAACTCGTGCTCTCAATGAAAGCACCAAATGTTTGTGCAAAAATTCTCACGGGAGAATATTCACTTGTGGATTCTTCAGCCTTTGATCTTTCTTCTCTTTCTTCCTCGGTTCCTGTAAAAAAGATTGGAGTAAATAAACCACACCTGGGAGGTGTTAGCCGAAGGCCCTCTGATGCCTAAGTTAGGTCGGTTGAATCTAAGAGAAACAATAGCTAAAAAAGGATATGGAAATTTTTCTATGGTAAGAACCAGGCGGCCGAAGCCGTGTATAAAAATATGTAGAGAGGAGAAAGATGTGGCCAGCAGCAGTGGTGGCGCCGTCTGCTAGGAGGGAGAGAGAGGGAGAGTTTCGGGTGTTTTCTCGGATTTTAAACGTACCTTGAATGCTTGGTGTTGCCGTGTATTTATAGGCTCCTTGCGTGCTAGGGTTTTGCAAAGAATAAACTCTTATTTGGAAGGAGTTTATTCTTTCCCCAAATTGTAGAGATTGAGGCCACTAGGGATTTGATTGGAATCAAATCTCCTAATTTGATGATGATATTTCCAAATTATTAGGATAATATCTTAATTAGTGATATTATCATTTTAAATAAAGATAATATCCATATTTTTGGTGTCAATTATCTTGCCAAATAAATGACTTAATTAATTGACCTATGAGATATTCTTCTTGTCCACGTGGCGTCTCGTGATTGGAGGCAAAAATATTTGCTCCCACAGTGATGTTTGTGGGTTCCTAAAGCATTAAAATTTTAAAAATTCCAGAGGTAATCCATTTCTGCAGACTTGTGTATCAATATACACTACTACAAATATGAAATAGACGATGGTAATCCATCGTCGTTGTGATGCTTTGAAAACCATCGTTAAATGGGCCGCCATCTTTTAGAGTATCAAACTATGACGGCTTTTCACCGTCGTTGTTTATCTATAAAGACGACGGTTTTATTAATAACTGTCGTTGTTCTGATTCAAAGACGACAGTCTTTTGTTAAAAACCGTCGTTGTTTATGACTAAAGTCAACGGTTTATAAAAAAACTGTCGTTATTTATGGGTAAAGATGACGGTTTTTTGTTAAAACCATCGTCATATATGGGTAAAGGCGTCAGTATTTAGTTAAAAAGCGTCGTTGATTGTATAAAAAGACAACGATATTATGTTAAAAATGGTCATTGATTATATGTACAAACGATGATTTTTCCAATAAAACCATTGTTTTATTATCTTTAAATCTGCCGTCTAATAAATTCCCAAGCTGTTACATTCTTGTTTTTTGTTTCCTATGATTCTATATCACGATTTTAACCAGAAAACCTATTATAATGCTTTATTAACGAATGTATACACTCAAAAATGATTTCTTTCATAAAACTTGAAGACTCAATAGTTATTACATAGTCAACCAATCTTTATTCTATTACATACATACTTCCTACCTATAATTAGAAATAATGGAGCTCACAAATTCTACTAATTTGATCTTAACTTCATCAATTTGTTCTTGGGTTGACTTAGCCCTGCCTTCTTGCACATTTTCCAAGTTGGTGGTGTCAGAAGGACCTGTAATCTGCTGAACCAACTTAGAAATTTGCCTATGACACTTCCTGAAATCCTAACAAAAAGAAAAGGCACGACATGACAAACTAACACAAAGGAAGAGAAAAAACATGTTGAAAAGTTTATTAGAATAACATGACTTATCCAAACACTACTACAAAAGGGCAAAAGACGACCAGAAAAAGACGACGGTAGAACAAAAAACCGTCGTTGTTTTTAAAAAGACGACGGTAACAAAAAACCGTCGTGGATAAGTGACTTAAACAACTAAAAAATGGAGATACTGTTGAGAATTTTTTTATAACGACGCACACAAATAAAAAAGCGTCGTCTTATTAAAAAGCTTTTCTTCAGAGTTAAAATCTGACCAAAAAACAACGACAGCAGGTATGACAAGCGTCGTCTTTTAAAAATCAAGTGTCCTTTTTTTGGTAAAGACATGGTTGTTTTGAAAGAACTGTCGTCTATTATAAGTAAAGACGACGGTGTTTTTATAAAAAGGGTCGTCTATTATTAAGTAAAGACGACCCTTTTTATATGAAAATGGTCGTCTATTATGAAGTAAAGACGACCCTTTTTATATGAAAATGGTCGTCTATTATGAAGTAAAGACGACCCTTTTTATATGAAAAGGGTCGTCTATTATATGTAAAGACGACAGTTTTTTTATAAAAAGGGTCGTCTATTATTAATTAAAGATGACGGTTTTTTATAAAAAGGGTCGTCTATTATGAAGTAAAGACGACCCTTTTTATATAAAAAGGGTCATCTATTATTAAGTAAAGACGACGGTTTTTTTTATAAAAAGGGTCGTTTATTATGAAGTAAAGACGACCCTTTTTATATAAAAAGGGTCGTCTACTATATGTAAAGACAACGGTTTTTTTTTTAAAAAGGGTCGTCTATTATGAAGTAAAGATTACGGTTTTTTTTAAAAAGGGTCGTCTATTATGAAGTAAAGATGACGGTTTTTTTAAAAAAGGGTCGTCTATTATATGAAAAGATGACGGTTTGTTTTTAAAAAGGGTCGTCTATTGTGAAGTAAAGATGACGGTTTTTTAAAAACAAGATTTAACGGTTATTTCAACTCTGATTTTGATGATTTTTTACAGCTACACTCCTTGACCCTATATGAATACAATGACTGCATTCGATCGTCAATTTAAAATATTTACACTAGTGGATACCCCAAAATCTTATGTTATATTTAATGAAAATATAAATAAACTCTTAATTGTTAGTGAATATATTGTTTTGATGGCATACGCATTCTACGAAACTAGTTTCAACGATCCAACCGTCAAATTTGTTTGTTTACACTTCGAGATCATATACGCCAAAAATCGGAAAAAATAAATAAATCAGAGATCAAGTAACGGGACAAAACATTTCGACGGTTATAAACGAAAAATCAAGATTTAACGGTTATTTCAACTCTGATTTTGATGATTTTTTACAGCTACACTCCTTGACCCTATATGAATACAATGACTACATTCGATCGTCAATTTAAAATATTTACACTAGTGGATACCACAAAATCTTATGTTATATTTAATGAAAGTATAAATAAACTCTTAATTGTTAGTGAATATATTGTTTTGATGGCATACGCATTCTACGAAACTAGTTTCAACGATCCAACCGTCAAATTTGTTTGTTTACACTTTGAGATCATATACGCCAAAAATCGGAAAAAAAAATAAATCAGAGATCAAGTAATAGGACAAAACATTTCGACGGTTATAAACGAAAAATCAAGATTTAACGGTTATTTCAACTCTGATTTTGATGATTTTTGACAGCTACACTCCTTGACCCTATATGAATACAATGACTGCATTCGATCGTCAATTTAAAATATTTACACTAGTGGATACCACAAAATCTTATGTTATATTTAATGAAAGTATAAATAAACTCTTAATTGTTAGTGAATATATTGTTTTGAAGGCATACGCATTCTACGAAACTATTTTCAACGATCCAACCGTCAAACTTATTTTTTTACACATCGAGATCATATACGCCAAAAATCGGAAAAATAAATAAATCAGAGATCAAGTAACGGGACAAAACATTTCGACGGTTATAAACGAAAAATCAAGATTTAATGGTTATTTCAACTCTGATTTTGATGATTTTTTATAGCTACACTCCTTGACCCTACATGAATACAATGACTGCATTCGATCGTCAATTTAAAATATTTACACTAGTGGATACCACAAAATCTTATGTTATATTTAATAAAAGTATAAATAAACTCTTAATTGTTAGTGAATATATTGTTTTGATGGCATACGCATTCTACGAAACTAATTTCAACGATCCAACCGTCAAACTTGTTTGTTTACACATCGAGATCATATACGCCAAAAATCGGAAAAATAAATAAATCAGAGATCAAGTAACGGGACAAAATATTTCGACGGTTATAAACGAAAAATCAAGATTTAACGGTTATTTTAACTCCGATTTTGATGATTTTTTACAACTACACTCCTTGACCCTATATGAATACAATGACTCAATTTGATCTTCAATTTAAAATATTTACACTAGTGGATACCACAAAATCTTATGTTGTATTTAATGAAAGTATAAATAAAAAAGGGTCGTCTATTGTGAAGTAAAGATGACGGTTTTAAAAAAAAAAGGGTCGTCTATTATGAAGTAAAGATGACGCTTTTTAAAAAAAAGGGTCGTCTATTATGAAGTAAAGACGACCCTTTTTATATGAAAAGGGTCGTCTATTATATGTAAAGACGACTCTTTTTATATGAAAATGGACGTCTATTATGAAGTAAAGACGACCCTTTTTATATGAAAATGGTCGTCTATTATGAAGTAAAGACAACCCTTTTTATATAAAAAGGGTCGTCTATTATATGTTAAGATGACGGTTTTTTTTTTTTAAAAGCGTCGTCTTTTAAAACACGCTAAAAAATGGCCGCTTAAGTGAATTCGTGCTCGACAAATTTTCAAATTTTCACCCGTCTTTGAAAACCTTATCTCTCATTAACAAGCGTCGTCTTTTAAAACACGCTAAAAAAAGGCTACTTAAGTGAATTCGCCCTCGACAAATTTTCAGATTTTCCCCCGTCTCTGAAAACCTTATCTCTCCCTCCTTGAAACCCTCCTACTGTAATACCCCGAAAAATTTAAGGTGGATTCTCATATTTTTGTGAAAAATAATGTGATTGTGGAGAATGATTGTGGGTATTTTATCAAAAGATTTTGGATTTGAGATTATTAAATTAAGTGTGTTTAATTTGAAGTTGGACAAACATGACCAAAGTACCCCTAGGTGTGATAGATTACCAAAATACCCTTGTAGGCGAAGAAAAAAGAAGAAGAAGGAGGCAACGTGTAAGCCAAGCATTTCTTCCCTCCTTCATTCTTCCCCCCTTCCCACTTACTTTGTCTTCAAAAAATCTGATTTTGGATGAGTTGTAAACCTATGGGGGTGAGTCACTTAGTCTAGCCTAAGATTCCTTCTCATCCTCTTCTTCTCATTCATTGTATTAGCACCATCTTCTAAATGGATGACTCACCTATTCTAATTAAGGCTCTTCAATCATAAATTCACTCTTATCCTCATCATTCATTGTATCATTCTTTCTTCCTCATTCACTTATCTTCATCCTCATTTTTCTTTTGTTCCTCTTCAAAATCCAAAATTCGTCACTTTCTTGAAGCTGCTGAGAACTCATATTTCAGAAGCTCAAATGAGAAAACTTCCTTCATAAAAGTTGTTCATTTCCATGATTCCTATAACATACTCAAATTTCAGCTCAATCCGATTAGTATAGGCTCTGAAACGTTGGTATGATCACAATAAGTTTACCATTTCCTGATTTCACAGCAGTATGCTCGGTTTCAGTTTGTTTCTGTGATTTCATGTACTCAAATGACTTTGGTTCCTTCATCAAAGTTGTTTGAAATTCTGTCTATTATAACATATCAAAATTTCAGATTGATCGGACTTCTATAGCCACCTTGGGAATGTTTAGAGTGGAACTTGTTTATAGTTTTCAACCTTAGGTCCTTCCCTCGTTTTCAGTCCAAAACACTCTTATCAAAAGCTCAAAACACTATGGTTTCTTCATGATATTTACTCCAAATTCTCCTCTTTATAACATATCTAAAGATCATCCAAAAGTAACCATTATAACTCTCTAAAAATTGGTATGAACAAAACTTGTTCAATTGATTATGTTGAATCTCTTGTTATAGATATGTATACTTTCTCTCAGATGGCTTGTTCCTTATCATTCAATTGCTCAAATTAGCCACTGTCATCTCAAGTAAATGATTCTTTGAAGGCATGAAGCCCATCTTGTTATTGTCTCTTTAAGTACTAGTTTTAAACCAAGTTTTGGTTGGAATGCCTCAAGTATATATATATCTTTCGAAGTGTGTTTTTGTGAAGTTCTAGATTATTTCGATGTGATTTTTGTTCCAATTTCATTTTGGGATTTTGGTACATCAAAATGAATATCTTAAGGGTTATTCCAAAGTTGGTTTTGTGCCATTTGAATTTAAATTGATTTTTTTTGTGAAATTTCAAAGTACAGACTATCCTGCTGCATACCCTGTTTTGAAGTAAGTGTTTGAAGACTTCCTAAACTTGGATTTTCATGAAATTTTAGTATGTTTTACTTTTTTGTATTTTCTTCAGATCTGGAAAGTTTTATCCATTTTGGTTGTAAATTGTAAATTTGGTGATTTTTCAAAATAAAGTGTACAAACCTGAAAAAAAAAAAAAAAGAATGTTATGCAGCCTAGTCTGTTTTGGTTTCTATTTTGACATGCTTCCTTAACCCTAATTTTTATCAAATTTTGACATCTTTAACGTTTTTATGTCTAGTTGTGATATGGAAAGTTTTACATTATTTTGATTTGAACTCAATATTTGGTGAATTTTCAAAGTTAACGTGTTCCAACCCAAATGTTTAGCAAAACTGAAATTTTAGTTTTAAATTGATGTTTTAAATTTTCTTTATGAGTCTAAAGCCGAACCACCTAATTAAAAAACATCCCAAAGAGTAGAACTATTATAGGAGGGGAATAGATTAGTTTTTCCTTAACGCTTGGTTCTACGCTTGCTTGGATGTGAGGTTAAGAGAGTAGCAATCGGGTCAAACAACTTGTCAAGTGTATTTTGGGGTTTTAGGTCTACGTGCGCTAGTAGGACACTCAACTTTGTTTCCTTATTTCCAGTGAATTTTAATCAGTAAATTATCTTAACTACGTACTTTCGAGGACGAAACTGCACAAGGTTAAGCTAGCTGGACTTGAGGTAGGGTTTCCTGATTTCCCAATGATTGGGATATATCACTTTTAATCTTGGTGCTTATATGAATATTATTGTTGCTTTGCTCGATGAATATTATTTGATGTTATGTGAACATTATTATTGATGTTTTTCCATGGATATTATTTGATGTTTTGTGAATATTATTATTATTCATGTGATTAAGCCTGATATATTATTGTTATTATCTGTGGCATTATTCAGCAGAAATAAATGATGTTTGTGCTGCATTACATATGCATCATAAAGACAGTGGTGTTTGGAGTGTGTGTGTGTGTGTCGTTTGAGATATATCTAAGGGGTGGGAGAAGGCTTTAGATATATCTGAATAAAATGTGGAGTATATTCAAGTGACGGGAGCAGAGCTTGAATATATTGGGGTGACGGGAGCAGGGCCTCTAATGAAAAGTGAAAGTTGAGAAATTCGTAAACAAAAGAAAACTGGGTTAAGGGACGGATGGGCGCTAGTTCATATTTTAGGGTATTCGGAGCCACAGTGGTAAAACGCATGGTATGGGACATGCAGGCTTGTTGCCCTAGGATATGAATTAGTGGGATTAGAAGGGAGTGAGTTCATGGCATCACCGCATATGCAAATTTATTTATCTGGTATGATTGCATAATTTGTATATCTTGTGTTGTTTGATGCATGACACTTTGATTAACTGTGATAGCTGACTTTGAGGGATTTGAAGGTACTCTACTGGGCATTAGAATGCTCATACCCTAATAGATTGTGCAGGATTAAAGAAGAAGTTTGAGGAAGCGGGTTCAACTAAGCTGCTGGGCTTTTATTGTTGTTTTGTGTAATTAATATTTGTAAGTAGTCAACCGTTTGTTAAAGACCCTAGTGTGTAGTTAACTACAAACTATTGCGACTCTGATTTTGTAATGTTAAGTAAATTTGTAGTAATTGTGGCTCTTTTTCTCATCATATCGTGGTTGTAGGATTTTATTCTTATGACTATGGTATGACTCACACCATGATTCGGGAATATTCATTATTTTCGAATCGGGTCGTGACACCTGCACTCTCTAAAACACCCTCATGAAACTCTCTACAAAATCATCAAAAAATCGATATCAATGAAGGAGTTGAGAGATTGAGGTCTTCGCAGATCCATAAGATGTAGAGGGAGGTTCTGTATTTGATAATCAAAGCTGGTTGAAAGGTTTGATTTGAAAGATCTCGACCTTCACTTTCTTCAAAGAAGATCTCGCTCTTAGGCACTCAACTCGCTCATCAAACTCAGTGACTCGATCTAGAAAGACTTATGGAAATCGGTCTATATATATATATATATATATATATATATATGTTTGTTCATGTATTGTGCTAATTTCGTGGGATTTAAGTGAGTTTCTCATTTGGGTTTTTTATAAATATGCACAGCCGTCCCACAAGGCCTTCGTAATCAAGAAGAAGCTGACGAAGAAGATGAGGCAAAACATACCCATCCCTCACTAGATTCGTTTGTTTTTAGACCGACAACATCATCAGGTCCAAAATACTTTTTGTTTTTGTTGTTTACTTTAATTATTTTGGAATTTCATTGTTAATTTTCTGAATCTCTGATTTTTCATTTGTTATGGTGCCACCACAAGAACAGGTTATGGTGCCACCACAAGAACAGGTACTTTGCCAATTATGCCAATTGTGTTCTGCTGTCATTCTAGAGCTGCATAGATATTTTTGCTAAGGTTAGGTTACTGCTAAACAAGTTTATGTTTAAGAGTATTGGGGTCTCTTTCGTGCATGTCTTTCCTTTTCCGACACCAACAACTTGGAAAATGTGCAAGAAGGCAGAGCTAAGTCAATTCAAGAACAAATTGATGAAGTTAAAATCAAATTAGTAGAATTTGTGAGCTCTGTTATTTCTAATTATAGGTAGGAAGTATGTATGTAATAGAATAAAGATTGGTTGACTATGTAAAACTATTGACTCTTCAAAAAACTAAAGATAATAAAATGATGGTTTTATTGGAAAAACCGTCATCTGTATATATTATCAATGACCTCTTTTAACACCATAACGTCTTTTTATATACAATCAACGACGGTTTTACTAAAAAATCGTTGTCTTAGAGTTTATAGAAGACAATATTTCAAGAAATCGTCGTCTTCACATTTAATAGATGATGGCTTTTTAACAAAACCGACGTCTTTGGATATAATAAAACATAGTTCTTTACTTAATAATAGACGACCCTTTTATAAAAAAACCGTCGTCTTTACATATAATAGACGACCCTTTTTATATGAAAAGGGTCGTCTTTACTTCATAATAGACGACCATTTTCATATAAAAAGGGTCGTCTTTACTTCATAATAGACGACCCTTTTATAAAAAAAACCGTCGTCTTTACATATAATAGACGACCCTTTTTATATGAAAAGGGTCGTCTTTACTTCATAATAGACGACCATTTTCATATAAAAAGGGTCGTCTTTACTTCATAATAGACGACCCTTTTTATAAAAAAATCGTCGTCTTTACATATAATAGACGACCCTTTTTATATAAAAAGGGTTGTCTTTACTTCATAATAGACGACCATTTTCATATAAAAAGGGTCGTCTTTACTTCATAATAGACGACGGTTTTGAGTAAAAGCGTCGTCTTTACAAATAATAGACGACGAGGATTTACCGTCGTGGTTTTATGTATAAAAAGATGTCGCTCGATTTCACGACGGTTGAAAAACCGAATACACGACGGTGGATTACCGTCGTCTATTTCGATTTTTGTAGTAGTGAAACATTGCATAAACAGGATGCAAAACAATCACAATGACAAGAAAAGATCATGATAGTAATCATCATAAATAATATAAAGTAATAATATCAACAAGCAAATGATACATTACAGAACAAAGGAGAGAATCAATGGAAACATGCATTCTAATATTGAGTTCCAGAATTAGATATTCAAACGACATATATATTAAATTAATCAATTCTATTAGATATTAGGAAGTTGCAGACAAATAGAAAAAACTGAAGCATTGTTTCACAAAACCAATAGAATAACGCCTTCAAAGCTAAATGTTTGGGTGCTAGCAGACCTCGATGGAGTGTAATCTCAGTGCCTGGTTTTCATCATTAAACTGTTTAAGCTTTTGTAGTCTCCCCTGCTCTAGATTTTCTGCTGCCTTGAGTATATTACCTGCCATTTAATTGCCCAGTTCATGTATCAAATGGTGGAAAACTTTTGGAAAGAAACAACTGAAAAGGCCATGAAAAGAAAGAGGTGCAAGAAAGTTCTTTTATTTCCCATTTATAGGAGAAATACCTACTTGGGAAGTGGGAACCAGTTATGGGATATCAAAGACAGGATACATGCCTAAAGAGGAATTCAACATGAATTCAAGCAAAGGAAAATTTTGCATCGCAAATGAGTAGAAATGGTTAACCACGATTAATTAAGATAGCATAGGTTAGTAGTCGAGCATGTAAGACAAATGCAATGAAAAGCATATACAATGAGCAAGTTGGGGTGGAACCATAGTTATTAACCAAGTTACCCAAAGTTCACTGGAACAACTTTTACTTGAAATACAAAAAAACCTTTCCAACACATCAACAAAGACTATCGAAAGCAATAACCATAATGAGGCCATTGCATGCACACCATATCTAGAAACTTACCAACAAAACAGTAATGATATAAAAAGGCCAAACAAAAAGACCTTAGCTTCTGCTTTAGCTCGTTCTTGTCTTGTCCAAGTTTTTCTTCTTGCAGAGATTTTTCCTTTCTTTTAGCATCTTCATAAGCTGCATCAATTCTTATTTTTCTTTCTTCTATTTGAGATCTGACTTCATGGTCTCGCTGGACAGCAGCCAAGTGATTATTAAGTGCTTCTGCTCTGCAGGTGATTTAATAATTGTATTATCAATTAGATTAACCGGCAGAGATATTACTGAAACCAAGAAAGAATAAATGAAAGTTGAATTAAGCATTCAGATTTGAAGTTCTCCTTCATATAAAATTTTATATTATGTCCCATAAAAAAAATGTTTCCAAACAAAGCTGATCACAAGTAAAGTTATAATCTGGCCAATGGCCAAAAGAAAAAGGGAAGATTTTAGTAACAATATGTAGATAGACATTTAAAAGACGCTCCCACAGGATTTCAAACATAATAAAGCATGAGCTTCTCGACTACCTCTAATAACTGAACTAAACTGCATCTCTATGTTAAAGCCAGCAATTGCTTCAACTAAGAGCCTTGAACTTCAAAAATTCATAAACATCTTAAACACCAAGAAACACTAAAATTCACAACACAATCAGCGAGAGCAAACGAGCAAGCTTTTCTCAATTATAAAATAGAATTAGTTAATTCAATTTGAAGATCAACTACGAACATAAATAACTCAACAACCCAAGAATGTTATTGCATCTCCAAAGGACTGAAGCCTTGATCTATAGTGAGGAGTAACTAGGAAAAAAAAAAACCTCAAGCAGGTTAACTTTAACTTTAACATCAGTTCAGGGAAAAAAAAAACATAAAACATAAAATTGATGATGTGCCATATGTTAAGTGGTTAGATTATTTGAGTGGCTTAGATTTCACGAAATACGGGTAAATGTATGAATCCTAAATGTAGAGGCTCAGGATCCCCTTTAGAGAAGTTAGAAAGCTTTTGAAACAAAAGCTTTCTTGATATGGACACCATACCTGGAAAATGTGTGATTCTCACTTTAATCTTTAAATTCTTTTTTTTTTTTCAAATTATTTAAAATTCAATTTCAACCAGCCCTCTTCAAATACTCAAATTCCCCCCTCCTTCTATCATCACAAAATCGACTTTGTTTCTCTCATTACTGTACCATTGAATGCATCTGATGGCTCAATTTTAATATCCGCTTTTAAGAAAATCCAGTCATCATGATGTGAGAAAAACTGTATATACATTAACATGATGCGAGTTAGGCCAATTAGCAAAGGTAGTGAGCCGACACAAGTTCAAACCATCATTCCTATAAATTAGTAGTTTAGACTATCATTTGTATAATATATATATATATATATATATCATTTCTATTGTTGCCCAGATACCCTAATTTCTATAATTTGGTTTTGATATTTTACAGTGCATGTCATGAGCACATTACAGTACTTTTGTCTAGTACGAAATCTAAAAAGTGTGGGCATATTAAAGGAGGAAATGACGAAAATAAGTGGATTCCAAATAACTCAGTGCATATATATAGTCATTTGAAATTCATTCCAAATGTTCAAGCTAATGTTTTCTAGTGCATTTTAGAAAATTCAACTTTGTTCTCAAATTCAAATCCTCTCTTTAAATACCTCGATCCAAACAAAGCTTTATTGAATAACGTGACTCACGTTCTCGATGATTTTATATGAAAATTTATCTTCAAGAACTAAAGCTCTACTTTGCATGTGCATCACATTGATTCTTTCGTACGTAGGACACTAGCCTTTAAATTCTTTTTATTTTAAGAAACAATCCCAACTACGAATATTTATTCCAAGGCAATCATACTTTTTATTTTCTCTCTGTTGGAGATAAAAAGCTTCTTCCTCATATGATTGGTGTACTTACTAATAAAATATGGGTATATACCAATCTTCCGATTCATATAAAGTCATCAAGTGTACTTGTTCTTTCACTGTCATATACATCTAAACATAAAATAATCTCTCTTCCAAATTAAGCTTCTATTTTCTTTTCTTGAAGTTCAAGTAACGAATTTTTGTGGCCTGTTGTACTAACTATATATAGATATGCATGCAAAAACAAGAATCACCATCTATAACCACAGATCATTCAGTCCAAACCCCCCCTCCCAAAAAAAGAATAGCCACATATCTTCACACTTTGAAATTAAATGGCCCAAAAAGATGAAAATGTGAGGCAAGTTACCAAAAGAGGAGGTGGACAAGGAAGCAGAGGAGACCAAGACCAACCTGCGGAAATTGAGGTGAGTATTACAATCCATGAGGAGGCAAGTCCCAGGGAGGAGAGACTCAAAAAATTAAGGGAAGAAGCACCACCAATTCAAGCTGAAAAGGTGAAACCAAAGATCCAAAGGGTTCCCTTCATGCTCCGACAAGACACAAAATTCGACAAGTACTACGAGCCAAGGGTAGCAGCACTCGGTCCTTTCCACCATTCTCGTAAGCCACAGTACGAGCATGCAGAGAAAGTCAAGCTTAAATTAGCTGCAAACTTTGTCAAAGACAGTAAGCAGAATGATGCAGATCTGCTCAAGAAGGTTGAGGACAATATCAATGAACTAAGGAAGTGCTATGACGAGGAAGCAACAAAGGACTATGAAGACGAATGCCTCGCGTGGATGTTGTTCGTTGATGGGTGCTCCACACTGGAATTCATATACAAATATGATAAATTAGAAGATTTTCAGATCAAGAGAGACCAGGTGGCCTTTGTAGAACAGGACATGTTCTTGCTGGAGAACCAACTTCCTTATCAACTCCTCCAGCTGTTGATGAGCTCGAGCCAAATACATAAGGAATTGAAGAAATCAATCGATGAGTTTGTTGGGAGAAACAGCCCTGCAGCAGCACCAGCACGGTCACAGCCAGGAAAAGACGTAGAAGCAGATCCAACTCATCTGCTCGAGCTTCTTCGGACAACAATGCTAGGACGACCTTCACCTAAAAACGAAAGTGAGAAAATAGAAGGTACTCAACGTTCCCACTCTTTTCGCAACGTGCAAGAGCTTCAGGCAACTGGGATCCATTTTAGAACTAGTGAGGGCAACTCATTGAGGAGCATATATTTTAAGTCTTTTCATCTATTCCGTGGAATCCTTCGTCTTCCTCAAATAAAAGTCGACGACTCGACCAGACCCAAGTTCATGAACTTGATAGCCTACGAAATGTGTCCCGATTTCCACAATGATTTCGGGGTCACCTCTTACATATGCTTCCTCGATTCGCTCATTGATCATCCTGATGATGTAAAGCATCTGAGGAAAAAGCTGATACTTCGAAACTTCCTTGGGAATGACGAGGAGGTGGCTCAGCTCTTCAATGAGATAGGCACTGACTTGGTGCCTAACAATGACATTTACTCCTCTGTTAAAGACCAAATAGAAGTTCACTACGATAACTGGGGTAACAGAGTGATGGCTCAATTCTTTCACGAGCATTTCAGCAGCCCCTGGACTGGCATTGCTTTCCTTGCTGCTCTCCTCGCGGTTGTGTCGAGCATCGTTCAGACTGTTTACTCAGTCCTCAGTTATCATCAAAAGAAGAAATAGGATTCTCTATAAGCAGAGATTCACAACTCCAATCCTCCACACCCTCTCCCTGCAATAAGAGATGAGCTATAGGTGTTGAGATTTATCTTAATTATTGTTGTTCCTATTTTATAGGAGTCAGTTGTTTCCTTTCCTGGGCTTTAGGAATCCCTCTAGTGGATGGAGTTTGTTAGACGTGTTTTACTTGTTCCTGTTTATTTGCTAATTAGTTGTTTGTACGCTCCTTTATAAGAAGAGCATGTTTCAGTCAATGAATAACAAGTTCAGTTCAGCAATTCTATTGTTTTCTTATTTTCAAAGCTATCTTTTAGTTCTCACAATCTGGTATCAGAGCCCCCACTGGGCCTGACTTAAAATTCTCCAAAAGCAGCAGCTTTCTTGACTTGCAGCAGCAAGGACTAATGGCATCCGACAAGGTTCAAGAGAACTACGTGCAGCCAGCCATACCTCGCTTCGATGGTCATTATGACCATTGGAGCATGTTAATGGAGAATTTTCTGAGATCCAAAGAGTATTGGAGTCTCATTGAAAATGGAATTGCTGAACCAGCAGAGGGAGCGTTGTTGACAGAAGCGCAACAAAAAAGACTTGATGAACAAAAATTGAAGGACCTGAAAGTGAAAAACTACCTTTTCCATGCAATTGATCGATCCATTTTGGAGACTATTCTCCAGAAAGACACTTCCAAGCAGTTATGGGAGTCTATGAAGAAAAAGTATCAAGGTTCCACCAAGGTGAAGCGTGCACAGCTTCAAGCACTCCGGAGAGATTTTGAAACTCTTCACATGAAACCAGAAGATTCTGTTGATGAATACCTCTCGAAGACGATGACAATTGCAAGTAAGATGCGGCTTCATGGTGACAAGATGGGTGATGTCACAATCATTGAGAAAATTCTGCGTTCAATGTCACCAAAGTTTAACTATGTTGTTTGTGCAATTGAGGAAGCAAACGACATTGAAACAATGTCATTGGATGAATTGCATAGTTCACTGTTGGTACATGAGCAGAAATTCAAGTCATGATACTTCAAAAGAAGAGAAAGCTTTAAAAGTCTCCACCAGCAATGACTCATCATCATCATGGAGAGGTTCCGGTCGAGGTCGAGGTCGAGGCCGTGGACGAGGTAGAGGCAGAGGTGCTCATGAGTCCGGCGGCAGAGGAAATCATGATTCCGGCGGCAGAGGAAATCATGATTCCAGCAACAGAGGAAATTATGATTCCAGCAACAAAGGCAAAGATCGATACAAACACCAAAGTTATCATGAGTCATAGCTCGACAAATCAAATATTGAGTGCTATAGGTGTGGTAGGTATGGTCACTACCGTTCTGAATGCCGCACTAACATGAATAAAGAAAGGGGAGAAAAATCCAATTTTACAGAGAAAGAAGAAGAAGCTACACTTCTGCTGGTGTGTCAAGCCGTGGAGAACACTCATCAGGATGTGTGGTACATTGACACAGGATGCAGTAACCATATGAGCGGTAACAAGTCATCATTCTCTTACTTAGATGAGTCTTTTCGATCTACTGTTCGTTTTGGTGATAATTCTGCAATTTCTGTTATGGGAAAAGGCAATATTTCAATCTGGACTAAGGATAATACTACACAAACCATCTCTAGTGTTTTCTATGTCCCAGATTTAAAAAGCAATTTATTAAGTGTGGGGCAGCTTCAGGAAAAAGGCTATGAGATCACAATTAAAGAAGGAATGTGTCAGAATCAGATTCAAGATTCAAAGAAGGGACTCATTGCACAGGTCAAAATGATACCAAATCGTATGTTTCCTCTGCATATTCAAAGTGTGGGCCAGACTTGTTTTTCTGCCAAAGTGAAGGAGACAGCTTGGTTGTGGCATTATCGGTATGGTCACTTAAATTTCAAGGGATTGAAGACTCTACAACAGCTGAACATGGTGAAAGGTCTTCCAAATATTGATTGTCCAACTCAAATTTGTGAAGAATGTGTTCTTGGGAAGCAGCATCGTGAAACTTTTCCGAAAGGAAAAGCATGGAGAGCCAAAAATCCTTTGGAGCTTATTTTCTCAGATATTTGTGGACCCATCAATCCAACTTCCAATGGTGGGAAGAGGTATTTTATTACGTTCATTGATGACTACAGTAGAAAATCCTGGGTGTATTTCTTGCAGGCAAAATCTGAAGCTTTCTCAGCCTTTAAAAGCTTTAAAGCCCTTGTTGAAAACGAAGTCGGAAGAAATATAAAAGTTCTTCGAACTGATCGTGGTGGAGAATTCCTCTCACAAGAATTTGAGGATTTCTGTGAGACGCATGGAATTCGAAGGCAACTAACGGCACCGTATACACCACAACAAAACGGTATTTGTGAAAGGAAGAACCGAACAATCTTGAACATGGTTCGAAGCATGCTGAAAATTCGTGGTGTTCCAAAAACGTTTTGGCCAGAAGCAGTAAATTGGTGTATTCACATCTTAAATAGAAGTCCGACTCTTGTTGTCAAAAACATGACGCCTGAAGAAGCTTGGAATGGTCACAAACCAGTCGTAAATTACTTCAAAATTTTCTGTTGCATCGCAGATGTTCACGTTCCCGATGAGAAGAGGAAGAAGCTTGATGATAAGGGAGAAAAGTGTATTTTTCTTGGGGTTAGTGACCACTCAAAGGCCTATAAATTGTACAATCCCACCACCAGGAAGATCATCATCAGTCGTGATGTATTATTTGATGAAGAAACAATATGGGACTGGACAGATAAAGGCTCAAAGCAGCAGCAGCAGCAGATTTCTGTTATTTTTGATGAAGAAGCAGCAAGCAAAGAACCTGAAGAGCAATTGCAGCCCTCCAATGAAAGCCAGCCATCTAGTTTTCGACCCCAACGCACAAAGAAAAGACCAGCATGGATGATGGATTATGAGGTTAGTGATGATGATCAATCCGAAGATGATGGACTGACTTATTTTGCACTGTTTACAGACTCTGATCCTGTGACTTTTCAAGAAGCTCACAAAGAAACTAAATGGTGAAGAGCCATGGATGAGGAAATTAGATCCATTGAGAAAAATAACACATGGGAGTTGACAGATCTTCCTGAAGGGCAGAAGTCGATTGGTGTAAAATGGGTCTATAAAACGAAGCTGAACAAGGAGGGTGGAGTTGACAAATACAAGGCATGGCTGGTGGCTAAAGGATATAAGCAGAAGTATGGCATTGACTATAAAGAAGTGTTCGCTCCGGTCGCTAGGATGGATACAATCAGACTGGTACTTTCACTGGCAGCACAAAACTCTTGGCCCATCTTTCAATTGGATGTGAAATCAGCGTTCCTACATGGGAGCTTACAAGAACAAGTCTATGTCGATCAACCTCCCGGATATGTGCAGCCCAAAACGGAAGGAAAGGTATATAAGTTGAGAAAAGCACTATATGGGCTGAAACAAGCACCTAGAGCTTGGTACAGCCGTATAGATGCTTATTTTGCTAAAGAAGGTTTTCAAAAGTGTCCGTATGAACACACGTTGTTTACTAAAATTGGTGCTGGTGGAAAAATTCTTATTGTCTGTTTGTATGTAGATGATTTAATCTATACAAGCAGTGATATGACTATGATTGATGTTTTTAAGGAATCTATGATGGCAGAATTTGAAATGTCTGATCTTGGTTTGATGCACTACTTCCTTGGCATTGAAGTAGAGCAATCTCCTGCTGGGATTTTCATATCCCAAAAGAAGTATGTTCATACTATTTTGGACAGGTTTCAGATGTCGAATTGCAATCCTGTTGGCAGTCCTACTGAATGTGGTTTGAAGCTAACAAAGGATCCTGAAGGAGAGAAAGTAAACAGCACCCTCTACAAACAAATTGTAGGAAGTTTGATGTATGTCACAGCCACCAGGCCAGATGTAATGCATGCAGTCAGCCTCATCAGTCGTTATATGGAATGTCCTACAAGACTGCACCTACTTGCTGCAAAGAGGATCTTCCGCTATTTAAAAGGAACTTCTGATTTTGGCATACTTTATAAAAAGGGTACAAAGGGTGGTTTGATTGGTTTTTGCGACAGCGATTATGCTGGAGACTTGGATGATAGAAGGAGCACATCAGGACATGTTTTTACAATGGGATCAGCAGTTGTATCTTGGTCTTCAAAGAAACAGCAAATTGTGACTTTATCGACTACTGAAGTAGAGTTTGTTGCTGCTGCATCTTGCGCATGCCAAGCTGTTTGGTTAAGGAGGCTACTTGGAAAGCTAAATTTTAATCAGCAAGTTCCCACACCAATGTTCTGTGATAATATTTCTGCAATCAAGCTGTCCAAAAATCCAGTTTTGCATGGAAGGAGTAAGCATATAGATGTGAGGTTCTATTTCCTACGTGATCTGTGTAATGATGGTACCATTGATTTGATCTTTTGTAAAAGTGAAGACCAAGCTGCAGATATCCTAACCAAACCTCTCAAGTTGCCAGCGTTCTTGAAGCTCAGGAAGATGTTGGGAATTTGCTCTGCCAAGGATATTGTTTAACTGCAGCTGTGATGCGTTTATGTTTTTTATTTAAACTGATGTCTTATGACATTCAGTTTAAGGGAGGATGTTGAGATTTATCTTAATTATTGTTGTTCCTATTTTATAGGAGTCAGTTGTTTCCTGTCCTGGTCTTTAGGAATCCCTCTAGTGGATGGAGTTTGTTAGACGTGTTTTACTTGTTCCTGTTTATTTGCTAATTAGTTGTTTGTACGCTCCTTTATAAGAAGAGCATGTTTCAGTCAATGAATAACAAGTTCAGTTCAGCAATTCTATTGTCTTCTTATTTTCAAAGCTATCTTTTAGTTCTCACAATAGGCACTGAAAATGCCTGGGCTTACACTCATTTCTGTTTTCTGGTTTGCTCCAATAACTGTACGCAAGAGTGTGACTAAATAAATCAAGTTGAACATGTATTGGTTTATCTGTTTTCTTAACGTGGTTGAAGTTTTTGTCATGAGTATAATGTTTTGTAGAATTTCTTCAGTGGACAAAGGTATTTGTAGGTTCTTATTTAATAAATAATGTAATTCTGTATGTTGCCTCTTCATTTTATTTAATAAAGAGATTATTACAAGTCTCTAAGGATTATTCTTTCTAGAGAGATGCAAATGGCTTTTGGGTGCCCTCACATTTCTCTGGATATATAATGAACCAAATCTGGAAGCTTGAGGATCAAGGGATTCAAATCTTGGATCCGCCACTTGTTCCAAACTGGTTCCTGTGGCTGAATTCAACTTGAAGACTTGTTAGGCCATCTCCAACAGTGGGTTAAATGTGCCATGTCATTGGGCCAAACCGAGTCAGCAGGCCAAAGAGGCCGAATGTTGGGCCAAATGTGGCATGATTCTTGGGTGGGCTATATTTTTTTTTCGAAGGCCAACAACAACTTCTTTTTTTCTTTGGACAAAACCTGCGGCGGCTCCTTGCAAAGTCCAACGTCGATGGCTGCCGTTAAATATATATATATATATATATATATTCAAAAATCCTAATTATTGGTTTATTTTTTTTATAAAAAAACTCTAAAAAATTCGTTCATTTTTTTCTATAAATACCAACTTCATTTTTACATAATTTTCCACATTCTTTTAATCCCTCTATCTAATTCCCACATTCTTTTCATCCTTCATTTATATACTATCCTTACTCTTTTCATCCTTCTACATAAATTCCCACAATTTTTTCATCCTTTACTTATGAAAAAGAATCCCCCCTAATTGTTAGGGAAAAAAAATGGCCGGCACTTCATAGAAAGGCACAAATTGGACTCAAAAGGAAGATGAAGCTCTTTGCAAGGCTTTCTTTAAAGTCACCGAAGATAATGTACATGGTACTAGCCAAACCTCGGAGGGTTTTTGGACTTGTGTTTCTTACAAATATTACGAGCTTTACGAAGGCACCATTGAAGTAACCCTGAGAAACCACGAAAGTTGTGGAAGTTGGTGGAAGAAGCACATCTATCCGAGCTTGAACAAATGGAATCAAGCATTGGAAAAAGATGAGAGGAGACATGTTTTAGTTACTGTTTTTCGATTAATGTCTATTTGTTACAAATTCAAAGAACAAGCCACAAAACACCATACATCAATTGGTGTCTCCTCTCCTCCGGGCATCATCTTCTTCATGCTCCTCCATCAATTGGCGTCTCCACTCCTCTCATTGGTCTTCCAATTCATAATTAGAAGAGGAACCCCAGTTGGAATCCATTTCAGAATTGAATTGGAATGACAAATTACACAAAATGAAAGAGAAATTGGAGAGGAATCATATAAAGGTGTGAGATATGAAACCTGTTGAGGCCCAAAAATCCAAGGGCTAGGCCCAAGCTTATTCCTGGCCCGTCACAAATAATTAATCACAAAAGAAGCCCAATCGGGGCATAACGGGAAACTGTCAGACTCACCTACACGAGCCGTGGGTCACATATCACGCCAAGCGAGCATGCCAAAAACGCGACCGCTTTATAAATTCACGCTCATCAACCTATCTGATGTTATTCAATCCAAGCGCTGTTTATTATGGTGCAATAAAACTCAAGCCCAAGCACGATAAATAAACACGCAATGCCGTCAAGCCATGCTACGAGCTCAAGTGGGCCCAAGCCACGTAATTACTCGGGGCTTGCTGAGAAGGTTGTGGTGTGGATGGGTACAAGTATTCACTAGGCCCATTTAAGGGATCAAGAAATGAGAATTTTGGGCTACTTGGGAGTACTAAAATTCGAGCCCATTTCTTGGCCCCCAAACACATGGGCTAGCATGAGAGAGAAAATATGACCCAATGCCTTAGGAGGAATACAATGATCTGCTTAGAAAACCTTGAGTTAATTGGAATATTTTGTTAAAAACGCAACAGGCAAGCTGCTTCCAGCAGCTTGACGAAAACCTGTCCAACATAGGACTAACAAACTAAAGACCATATACTGTACACACAAGCCCAACCCATGGCCCTATAAAAAACCTAGCGTCGTGCTCCATTCTTGTTAGGACTTCAAGACGGTCAAATAGGGAGCCATGGCAGGAACCAACAGAAATCCGTGCGTGAAGGACAAATACCCATCGGACAAAAAACTCCCTCCATCTCTCTTTCCCTCTGGAAGCTCCATCTTGAAAGCTGATAAGAAAAGCAGGTGGCGCCTCACCCTTGTGGGGGAGGTCCAGCTGCGTCAAACCTTTGGAACCATAAAGGGTTCCTAACCCATGCGCTTCGGATGGGAGAAATTCACCAAAGAAGATAGTGGGAAGAAACAATGAAAAATGGAAAAAGTTAAGACAGAATTAGGATTCTTTGTGACTATAAAAGAGGACCTTAGCTACCCAAAAAACGAACCCAGTTTCAGAGCCTGACCAAGCTTTGTCAAGTAACCTGAAACTTACTCAAATCACCCGATCCTCTTCCTTCGTTGTTTTCCTCTTTTCCTGAGATAAAAACCTTCCTAATTGTTCTCTGTCCAAGTCTTAATCTCTGTCCTCTGTAAGAAACGCATGCTTTGATCTCTCTCTTAGAGTGCTAAACTTGTGAAAACTTAGCTCCCATGCCACATGCTCCTCACGCTAAGTCATTAACGAGTTTGATACGCTTTTCTGGTTGTTGGTGAAAAGAACCCAAACGTATTTTTCTAAGGCTTAAGGAAGTCTTTTAAAAATTCTTTTGGGAGTCTGGTTTTTGAACTCAGGCTTCAGGAGTTTTTTTTGTTCATCTTCTTCTTACAGCAGCCCAAGCCCATTCGTTAGGCTGCTGGAACAAAAAGACCCCCACAAAACCCAAAACATCCATTTTATTGACATTTGAAGCTGAATATAAGATGTGTCACAAGAACAGAAATCAAATCAGAAATATAAAGGGCTAATCACGTACAGACACATGGCACTTGAAAATCCTATATGAAATGTTTTGGGATCACATCATGATAAGATGTCCCACGTGGACAAAAAATCTAATCATAAATATGGGGGCCTAATCACATGCCGTGCCGACACATGTATGTCACGAGTCCTATCCGAAAATATTTTTCTCTTGTAAAATAAATTTTAAATAGGGTATAAAGTAGTACTTTACTTAAATTAATTATCCAATATATTTAAAGAATATACTAAAAACTAATATAATATAGAGGGGGTTATGATTTAGCCCTACACTGCTGGAAATGGTAAATATATAGCCCATCACTATTCCATAAAAAAACCTATAAATGATGGGCTAAATTTTATGGGCGGGCTATGTTTAGCCCTCCAATGTTGGAGATGGCCTTATATCCCCAAGACAATCCCAAAGTGTGAAGGTCCTTCTTTTCTTTTAGGTTAGTATCTTTTGCTTCAAGCATTTGATGTTCAACTCAGCCCTTAGTTTCAATTTCTGCAGACTAAAGAGGTTGCAGACTCTCTCCAGGAGTGCTTGAATAGAGGGTTTGAAAAGTTGGAGAGGCCAAGGTATCTCAAGCATACAAGTTCACATGGGCCTGGACACGGATAGGTTCGATTTGGTAGAGAGCTCAACCCGATAACTATTAAAAGTATATGAAGTTAGTAGGCAATAGCACTACTACAAAAAACGAAATAGACGACGGGGATTTACCGTCGTTGTAATACTTTGAAAACCGTCGTTAAATCGACTGCCGTCTATTGGAGTATCAAACAACGACGGCTTTTCCCCGTCGTTGTTTATCTGTAAAGACGACGGTTTTATTAAAAGACCGTCGTTCTTCTTATGTAAAGACGGCATTTTTTTAATAAACCGTCATTATTTATTGGGCAAAAACGACGGTTTTTATAAAAACCGTCGTTATTTATGGGTTAAAGACGACGGTTTTTGTGAAAAACCGTCGTTATTTATTGGGTAAAGACGACGGTTTATAAAAACCGTCGTTATTTATGGGGTAAAGACGACAGTTTTTGTGAAAAACCGTCGTTACTTATGGGGTAAAGACGACGTTTTTTTAACCGTCACCATTTATTGGTAAAGACGTCGATATTTTGTTAAAAACCGTCGTTGATTGTATATAAAGACAACGGTATTATGTTAAAAAGGGTCATCAATTATATGTACAGACGACGATTTTTTCAATAAAGTCATCGTTTTATTATCTTTAAATTTGTCGTCTAATACCCAAGCTGTTCCATTGTATTTTTTGTTTCCTATGGTTCTATATAACGTTTTTAACTAGAAAACCAATTATAATGCTTTATTAACAAATATATACAACCAAAAATTATTTCTTTCATAAAACTTGAAGATTCAATACTTATTACATAGTTAACCAAACTTTATTATATTACATACATACTTCCTACCTATAATTAGAAATAAAGGAGTTCACAAATTCTACTAATTTGATATGAACTTCATCAATTTGTTCTTGGGTTGACTTAGCTCTGCCTTCTTGCACATTTTCCAAGTTGTTGTATTCCCCTCCCCTGTAACAATATCAGCAACAATGGGTCCTTCTACAAGACTTACAAAATTAACATCACTTGCAAATACAAATCTTATCCAAATATAATTCATTGATTCTAATCACTTGCAAATAGATTACTATCTCACCACAAAAGAAACACCATAAACACAAACTGAATAAACCAAAGGAACAAACTTAGTGGCTTCTATAATTATTATAAGATTGTCATGCTACTAAAGTGACTAAACAGGGAACCAGGTATTAACTATAGGTATCTCCAATTCTCCAACCCAAGCAATATAGGATAGAGAATAAGTGGGAAAGCTAATTACAAAGAGTGGATAAGGAATCCACAATCTGGTATGAATTATTGTTTCAGTGGCAGTTTATGTAGATGAGAACTAAAACACATTATGTCAACGTCTAAGTTGACTTACAGATCTCCTTTTGACATATAGCACTTGACAATCATCTCATTTTGTTGGGCATCACGTCCACTGATAACCAAATAGTTCTCACTGCTGATAAACCAGTTAAATTTTTCAAACCAAAGAACCTTGTGCATATGTGAAATGATAGCAACAGTTCTTTCCTGCATATTATTTGAAACAAAATGTAATTAACTGAAAAACAATTTATCTTCTAACATTATATTAGGTAATGGTGACAAATATCCACAGTTAATTCTGATTTTCCTTGTATATAAATTGTTGTACCTCTAGGAATATATATTGTTCATATTCTGGTTGTTTTGATGTTGACATTTATGACACTGCTATCTTGAGAACTTATATTACCTAAATAGACAAAAATATGGTCATGCAAAACCTAGAAGAGATTCTACTTAGTAGTTGGATGAAGACCATAAAAAAAACACAAGCAGCCCATGCTGGATATCCATGTAGTATATTTTGCAGTATAAAAAAACCACTGATTTTGCAGTATAATTGTAGTATATTCATAGCACTACGGAAGATGAACTACCTGGGACAGCTGGAGACGAGGGTTTCTCTCGGCAGCGTTAAATGCTTTTTCATGTGCTGTTACAGTCTTCTCCTGTTTTTTCTTTAGTTCATACCACCGCTGAGCATTGGCATGTGCTGAAAGTGCTAAATCAACTTCCACCTAGAAGAAAGGCAATGGAAGTAGAATCTAAGATGAAGACTCATTGTTTCTATAGAAGATGCCAAAAAAAAAAAAAAAAGCTTCAAAGACACCTTATCTGCAGGGAGAGTCTTCTCATCATCATCCATTTCAATTGGATAACGATGGAGTGACATGATCACAACCCCTTTGTCATCATCTCTATTTAAATGAGAATTGACCACCTAATTAATATTTCAACTTAAGAAAAGGAAAACAAAAGAATCAGAAGTTTTTGGGTTTCTCTTACTGAACAATTGAGCACAATCAGAAGCTATCAAACATGTTTCTAATCAATATATAAGACTAGAAGAAGAGTATGATCATACAGCCGCATGTAGACTTATTACTCATAAAATGCCAAGTTGATGTGCAAGAATGTGAGCATTACTAAAATGGCAGAGAAATGGATGTAAATCACTAACCTACGGCGAGCGAAGAAGAGTCATGACCATAAAATCGGAATCTGCGAGAATAACATTTCCTTGGGCATATAGCTCCAATTTGACATAGTAGGTGTTAGCACCTAGCCCAAATTGAAAGAGAACAATCTGCAAAGGAGGGCACACAAAAATCAGAGAAAAAACCCAAAAGGTTCAGAAAGTTATTGAGAAAATCCATGTATGAAAAAAGAACCCAATTGGCAGGGATGTTTTAAATCATACCCTATCATATCCAAGCTTCAGTACATCCTCAAGCCTTCTTGTGCGTATATGCTTACTCAATTTCAGTGTAAACCCAGAAACCAATATGAATTTCAAAACTTCGTTCTTTCTTTTTTCGCATTATCTATAAATTGTAAAAGAACCCAATGAATCATAAGCATACCGAACATATGCAGTCGTGTGGAATCTGAAATATGGAATAAAAGCATATTTTAACCCCAATTTCTGGAAAACGGAGTAGGATGAACATCTATATAGAAATAATAGGTAAATAAATAAGAGATCAACGAAGATAATGTATGTGAAAAATATTATATTGGAAGTAATAAAGAAATACTAAAAACTTACAAAACCCAAACGCAGAGACGTTCAAAAATATTAGTTTTGCATAATCCTTCTAACTCTGGGCAGCGACTAATTCGATGTCGTCTCTGTACAAACCAACTCTGGCTACTAAGCCGCCAATCCTTTCAAATCCTTCACCACACAACATCAAATCAAGACCATTTGGCAAACCCCAAAAAAATTTCCATAGCCCAAATAAATCAAAACCCTAATTCTAGAATACCTTTCTCTCTATTCTACATATGGAATTGGGAATCAGAGAAAATGAGAGAGAGAGAGAGAGAGAGAGAGAGAGAGAGAGAGAGAGAGAGGAGGAGGAGGGGGGGGGCGGGGGGGGGGGGGGGCGTTGAGAAGACTAACCTTGAAGATGTTCAACGAAACCTGCGATAGAACTCTAAGACACGATGGGAGATGGCGAGCTCAGAGAGCTCAGTGACATGGAGAGCATGAGGGAGATGGTGACCTGAACGACGCGACAGAGACGGTGATCTCGACGAGTTCGGTGTCCTGGACAGCGCGAGGTAGATGGTGCTTCATAAACGTGAGAGAGAGTTGAGAGAGAGAGGGTTCATGAGAGTACAGAGACAGAGAGAGCGAGGTTTTCTCAAAAGCTCCGCTCCCGTGAACTTAAGTGAATATTTGTTTAGCGCCTCTTAAAAATACGACGGTTTTAATAGGTTACAGTCGTCATTTTTAAAATCAACCCAACGAATGGGCGTATTAGCTACCTTACCACGACGTTTTTATAATACACGTCGTCTTTCAAAATATTACGACAGTTTTTATATAAACCGTCGTGTATTGGGTGTCGTAGTTTAACATAATTGTAGTAGTGTAGGTAGACAAGGAAGCTCAGTAGAGCTTTCAACAGTAAGGTTCAAAGATGTGTTCCTTGGAGCGCAAGGCTGATGGAATCTTAAGATGACTCCAAATTGCATAGTATTGATGCCTTGTCCAAATGGATGTTGCCAAATCTTAGTATATTTTCAGTTCCAGCCGCCCTTTCTAGATAGACTTGAAGCGATGACCTTGAGTATTTGATTGTTCTCAAGTTGATTTGAGCGAATCACATAAACACACGTGTTCTTAGTGTGATTATAATTATGTTTTACTATTTTACTATTGTTGATCTAATTTTAGACATCGACTACTCTCTTGTTGCATGACAAAGATAATTATTGACACTCCAAACTTGTTTTACTTGATGTAAAGAGGGCAATTTTGTTAAAGCGATAGAATAGGAAACTTATTTTAAAGAATTACTTATTATTTTGAGTGGTGATTTCCCCACTCCATTTTTATCCACTTACGCTCTATTTTATAACTGAAAAAAGAGTGTAAATGGATAAAAATGGAATGGGGAAATCATTACCCATTATTTTTTGTTGTGCTGTTTCGATGAATTATTGGAGATATAAAGGAGTAAGTGTTTTAAAGTCCTAGATTTAACAAAAGCAAATCTGATGTTACATGATGTTACCTTGCCTTCTTAGTTTACGTTAGGGTCAGGATGTGCTGTCAATGTAATCTTCAATATTTAACGTATTAGGACTCCATGCATTACCATATATTGTACATGTATTCTGAGAATGAAATCAAGCAAAACACATTTCTCTACACATGGCCTTTCTTTTGACTTCTTCAACCGGAAAATACCAACTCAGTGCCTGTTTGGTATTGCTTATTTGGAGTCATAAGTGATTATTTTGACATTTTTGAAACCCCAAATCGTTTGGTAAAAGGTTTAAAAATCGCTTTTTGTGGAATAATTGATCCAAATGAACTGGAGACAAAAGAAAAGCACAATGAATCGGAAAAAAAAAAAAAAAAATTCTTTCTCATGACCACGGTTGAAAATTATAATTCCTTTAAAGATACAACTCAAAATTTGAAAATTTACAAAAGAAAAATGAATAAATCTCAAAAATTGAAGCAACTCTTTTACGTCTCTAAACATTTGAGAGTTGAACCTCAGATTTTGGTTTTTCAAGAAACATGGTGGTTAAGGCATTGGAGGAGTGAAATGATAGGGGTTCAAATCCCCTTTGCATGTGTACTTTGTGTTTTTTTTTTTCCTCTTTTCCATTACATCGATATTTTCGATATTATAACGATATTTTGACAAAATATTGCCAAAGGGTGAGCGAAATTATTGACATCGATATTATTGATATTTATACAATATGTGTATGAATACGTTCCGAAATATCCATGACCCGAAAAAACAATAATATCATCGATATTTTGTCGATATTATCAATATTTTAGACTTTGGTTAGTAGGCAATAGACAAGGAAGCTCAATAGAAATGACTTCAGGTGATTTCAACAATAAGGTTTAAAGATGTGTTCCATGGAGTGCAAGGCTGATGTTATCTTAAGATGACTCAAAATTGAGTAGTATTGAATATTGATGCTTTGTCCAAATGGAAGTTGCCAAATCTTAGTATATTTTCAGTTGCAGCCGCCCCTTCTAGATAGACGAAGATGACCTTGAGTATTTGATTGTTCTCAAATTGATTTGAGTGAATCACATAAACACATGTAACATGTTGATCTAATTTTAGACATTAACCACTCTCTTATTGCATGACAAAGATAATTATTGGCACTTCCAAACTTGTTTTACCTGATGTAAACATGGAAATTTTGCTAAAGTGATAAGATATGAAACTTATGCTAAAAAATTGCTTATTAATTTATTGTTGTGCCCTGTCTATGAATTATTGGGGATTTAACAAAGGCCAATCTGATGTGACATGGTGTTAGCAAACCTGTGTTGGGCTTGGCCTAACGTGTTCCCCTTGCCTTCTTAGTTTACTTTAGGCTCAAGATATGCAATCAATAGATGGTGAGAGTGTCATATATGGACCATAGATGTGGACCTTCATATTAGCCAAAAGATTCATCTGAATAGTAACTTCACTTAAGTGTTAAAAAGGAAACGATCATGTGGCTAATATGAAGGCCCACATGAAGGGTCCATATATGGCACCCTGACTATAGAATTTCGCGTAAATATTCAATACTTATCATTTTAGTACTCTATGAATGAAATCAAGCAAAACACATTTCTCTACACATGGCCTTTCTTTTGACTTCTTCAATCGGAAAATACCAACCCAGTGCCGTTTAGCATTGCTTATTTGGAGCCATAAATGATTATTTTGACATTTTTGAAATCCCAACTTGTTTGGTAAAAGGTTTAAAAATCACTTTTGTGGAATAATTGATCCAAATGAACTGGAGACAAATGAAAAGCACAATGAATCGGGAAAAAAAAAATTATTTCTTATGACCACGGTTGAAAATTATAATTCCCTCAAAATTTGAGAATTCACTTGGCTTTAATCTGTATAGCTCAAGTAGTATTGATGTGGGTTGTAAACAAGAAATGAATAAATCTCAATAATTGAAGCAAGAACCTCTTTCACGTTTCTAAACATCTGAGATTTGAACCTCAGATTTTGGTTTTTCATCCTCCTCATCCCAGTTGGTGGTCTTGTAGTAGGTGGCATATAGGATGAGCTGCACCAACCCAGAAATTGATCCCAAACCATTGGGAACCTACCAAAATTTTTCAACGAAATTTTTTTATTCATTCTTCTTTTTGAAAATAAAAATAATTAAATAAACGTGTACGTACTTGAAACAACAAAAATGTATAGAGAATTACCAAAATGTAGGGATCAAATTTGATGAGTGCATAGATGAGCCAAACAATTCCATTGCAGACGTTAGCAAGAGAGAGGGTAAACGGCATATATTTCACACTTTTTGTCTTGATGACCATTTTCTGCCACCCAAAAAGTAAGATATATAAAGCCGTGGTGAATGATTTTCAACCCTTAGATGACGATTCATCCAAAAGTTAAAAATGTGTATCAAATTATGTGGTTTTTTGTGTGTCCCTCGATTCCGACCCAAAAATATTTAAGACATGCAATATCTATGCAACATAATAATATATGGAAATGACTTATTTCTACATACCACGATTGTCAAGGGTGAGGCATACATAATGATGTTGCAGACAATGCACAAGATGCCAATTATCATAGACCGTCCTTTAGTGGTATGGAAAAAGTGCAGGGTGACGAAAACCACAACAGCAAAGAAGATAACTTCAACCAGAAGAGCAATAAGGATCCTTCGCTGCAAAGGAAATAAGGATATATAGAAGTTTTAATAAGGTATTAGCATTTCATAACTCATGATATTTCACTTCTTAGTAGTATTACTTACGCGTTTTACATTAGAAGAGTATGTTAAGAAGATGGCAATGTAGATGAGTTCGATAACGAATCCACAGCCGTTGATTGTAATGACAAGAAGGCTATCAGGATGGACAAAGGGCATGCCATAGAAACACCACATAGCACAGTTGAGCAATGTTGCTACATAAGGATCCGCCTTGAATTCTCCTACTGATTTTTGCTTGATTATTTTCACAAATGTTGGGCTGCAGTATTTTCATAATTCATCACATAACATAAGATCTTCGCAAATGCATAGATTAGAGATCAGAAAAAGATAAAGACAAAGAGAAAGGAGATAGAGCTTACAATGGGGAGGTAAACAAAAAGAAAGAGATGACATTACCTATGAGAAAAAAGGAACAAGAAAAAACAGTATAGGTAAGATAAATGTGAGTAGAAATAATCGTATATTTCTCACCGGTGTAGTAGTGTCACCGAAATAGTAATGGCAGAGAGCAATATTGAAAATAGAAGAAAATAAACGGAAGCGCTAAACAAATAACTGACCGATAATTCCTACAATGATTCTGATCGTTTCTACATTCACCATTTTTACGTTTAGCGGAGAATCAAAATGCGGCGAATGTTTCCTTGATCGTTACACAAAACGGGGATTTTTTTTATGTCGTAAGAACAGAGATGATATGAAGACTACTTGGGGTTTCGATGAGGTTTACATTGAAAACTTAGAATTATTTAAAGGGCCATTCTGAATTAGAAATTTATTTTTAGCCAATCCACAACAAAATGTGACACATATGGGTGTAAGTGACCTCTGCCTCAAAGTGTTGTATTGTTAGATCAGGTGGCTGGGCTGGGGAAGTGATATTATTATCTGTTATGTGGTTGTAAAATGCCTAAACTCGCAAAAGATTGTTCACAGAGATGTAAAAGATAGAGAACACATGGTGCAGGACAAGACAGCGATTTTGGGTGAAGCTCCTGATCTTTTTTGTTATAACAAATATGATCGTTTTGTTTTGAAAAGGCTTGCTATTTTTTCCCACGGAATTTTGTTTCCAATGTTAATATAATTTGTATATTTTTGCTTATATTTTCTAGCCCCCCAAACTTCAAATCTTTGCTCCATTGTGCTTTACAAATCGAGTTTGATTCTCCTTTTCATACATTGAAGTAGTTTAGAATATCACTTTGTCAAAGAGTAAAAACCTACTGATAACTAAGCGACGTAGAAATAACTAAGTATCAAAATTAAGGATAAAAAAAAAAAAGGCTTTGATTGAGCGAACAAATGGAGGAAATGAATTCCTTTGATTCAAGAGCACGCGTTAAGTATAACTCGTGCTCTCAATGAAAGCACCAAATGTTTGTTCAAAAATTCTCACGGGAGAATATTCACTTGTGGATTCTTCAACCTTTGATCTTCCTTCTCTTTCTTCCTCGGTTCCTGTAAAAAAGATTGGAGTAAATAAACGACACCCAGGAGGTGTTAGCGAAAGGCCCTCCGATGCCTAAGTTAGGTCGGTTGAATCGAGGAGAAACAATAGCTAAAAAAGGATATGAAGATTTTTCTATATGGTAAGAACCGGGTGGCTGAAGCTGTGTATAAAAATATGTAGAGAGGAAAGAGATGTGGTTGGCAACAGTGGTGGCGCCGTCGGCTAGGAGGGAGAGAGAGGGAGAGTTTCGGGTGTTTTCTCGAATTTTAAAAGTACCTTGAATGCTTGGTGTAGCCGTGTATTTATAGGCTCCTTTCGTGCTAGGGTTTTGCAAAGAATAAACTCTTATTTGGAAGGACTTTATTCTTTCCCCAAATTGTAGAGATTGAGTCCACTAGGGATTTGATTGGGATCAAATCTCCTAATTTGATGATGATATTTCCAAATTAGGATAATATCTTAATTAGTGATATTATCTTTTTAAATAAAGATAATATCCATATTTTTGGTGTCAATTATCTTGCCAAATAAATGACTTAATTAATTGACCTATGAGATAATCTTCTTGTTCACGTGGCGTCTCGTGATTGGAGGCCAAAATATTTGCTCCCACAGTGATGTTTGTGGGTTCCTAAAGCATTAAAATTTTAAAATTTCCAGATGTAGTCCATTTCTGCAGACTTGTGTATCAATGTAATTTTTTTTGTCACTCAATTTCAGTTGAGAGTGTTCCCTCTCTGGAGAGGCCAGACTTAGGGTTGAAGGAAATTGCACAAGAGTACAAGCTGAACTGGGATTCTTCTAACACTGAAGCGGGCAGTAGCATATTGAATTTGAGATTCTTCTAACAATCAGGCACTTTACATCCAAATCATTGGCTCATCAGCTTTAGCCAACTTATTAGGTTTCTTGATCATGCTTGACAAGGGTTTTGAAATGTAATTATAGGCATAGTACAATTTCTCTCTACTTCCATTTGGATAAGTGTAACTTTGACAATGAATCTATCGATCCTTGTAATACATGTGGAGTTATTATTTTTTGAATGAAAATTCTTTATTATGTGTTATCTATTAATTGGAAAGAAGAAAATAGTTTTACTTATCATGAAGCTTCAATTTACAGATGAATATATTGTTATAAGGTGAATTGGAAAATAATAGTAAAACATTGATATTTAGTATGACAACGTGCAAAGACTGTTGTTAAAAATGTAACAACAACGTGCATACGAATGTTGTCAATGATGTGTTCAACAACGCGCAGAACACATTATTGTACACTTTGTTAATGTATGAATTTTGATTAATTCTTTTGGCTTCCCTTGACAATTTTGCAATAGGATTTTTATTGTTTTTATCAAGCTCAAGTTTAGATTAAGAATAGCTTCTCTAGGTGTTCTTAACTATCAACTATCCTATGGAGGTTCAAGCAAATTGACAAAGGTAAATTTGCATTGCATTACATTGCATTTTCCAACTTCTGAAGATTATGACTAGTCAACCTCTGCCTCAGTAGGAATTCCAGCTCACTGTTCCAACTGGATCCTACCCATATGTTTTTGTCTTATTCTGCAAAATTCCCAGCTGTCATTGTACGATTCTAACCTAGGAATTTTGGTGTAAAAGGAAACCAATTATTCTTTTGGGAGTCGTCACTTTTGTAGGCAAGTTTTGGAAAGTTTCTTTGGAAACTTTTGCTTCTTCCTCAAGAGCCATCTTCATATTTTTCATCTTTGAGTTTTCCAAATTGTTTCTTTTTGAAAACTGCATTTGAAAAATGAAAATCTACATCTAGCAAATTAAAACACTCTCTCATTTATATCTAGGTCAGATTCAAGAGTATGGTTTCTTGAAGAAATTGGTCATTCTCCTTTGAATCCAAATTTTGGTTTCGGTTTGAGTTGGAGCTTGCAAGCTAGTGCCATGGGATGAACGAGCTGAAGAAGGAGCTGCCATTGCTATGAAGAACTAAGCTTCAAGCTTTGCTAAGTTGGAGAAGAAGATTGCACAAAGGAGGTATAGCTCATCTTCCTAAATAGATCTAGGTTTTGCTTGAGCTTGCTTGTATTCCTTTGTAAGAATCTTTTTCTACTTAGTGGATTGCCTGGTCGGTTGATGACCTCCAGTTTTTCCCAATGGTGGGTTTCTGGGTGAATAAAATCTGTTTTGCATATCTGTAAATTTTTCTGGGTTTGTGTTCTTGGTGGTTGACTAGTCATCTATATCTGCTGTTTGCTGTTTACTTGATATTGATGACTTCACACACTTTCACCATAGTTGTTGCTAGCACAGGGGATACCTAGATTGACGAATCCTTCTGAGTGCCTAAGTTGTCACTAGTAATCTTCTAGGGCTGCAGGTACCTTGTGGCATGCTCTGTGTGTTCTCTTGATTGTTGTGTTGTTGTGACTTGTTTGTTTAGTTAAATTTACCCCTCGTCACCTAAGTACCATTTTCACACTTCTTTCACAACATGTGTGCGTTGCGTTTAATGGTGTTAACAATGAGTACTGATATCAACGACGACATGCAAAGCGTGTTGTCGAAAGCCCTAGACCTTTTAACGACATCGGCTTCAACAGCGTGCGTCGCATGTTGTTAATATCATTCAACAACGCACAATGCACGTTGTTAAATGACTTTTTTCTTGTATTGAAGCATACAAGTTCACTTGGTCCTGGACACGGATAGGTTCGATTTGGTAGAGGCTCAACCCATTAATCCTTAAAAGTATATGAAGTTAGTAGCAAGGTCTAAAATATGAATGGTATTGGAAATATCAGTAGTCCAAAAACAAGAAAATTTTGATGGAAATATCGGGATATTATCGATATCGATAAAAATTGAATAAAAACCACGAAAATTGTAAGAAAAACTTGAAATTTTTTATTAAGACTTTGGTGGATTTTTATTTAGTCAATTATCTATTAGTTTATCACAAAAAATTGGAAGGAAATACCTTGCATGATGAGTTTTACTGATTTAAATTGATTATATAGTGAGCTGACAAACACTGTGAGTGTAGAAAAATATATAGTAATTAATGAAAGAAGATTAAACACACCATAATCATTTATATATAATGATTTACTACAATATTTTACACTTTATACATTGCATGATAAGATACATGAGTGACTTAGTACCACATAGAATTCCCCTTTGCGTATTATCACAAAAGCATAAGCAACATGGTGGTTAAGGCGTTGGAGGAGTGAAATGACAGGGGTCGAATCCCCTTTGCGTGTGTGCTTTCTGTTTTTTTTTTTTTTCTTTTTCCCATTATATCGATATTTTTGATATTATTGTGATATTTTGAAAAAATAATGCTGAAGTGCGAGAAAAATTATCGACATCGATATTTTCCGATATTATTGTCGATATTATCGATATTTATTCGATATGTGTATAGGTACGTTCCTTAATATCCGTGACTCGAAAAAACGATAATATCCGCGATATTTCGTCGATATTATCAATATTTTAGACTATGGTTAGTAGGCAATAGACAAGGAAGCTCAGTAGAGCTGACTTCAGGTGATTTCAACAGTAAGGTTCAAAGATTTGTTCCTTGGAGTGCAAGGGTGATGGTATCTTAGGATGACTCCAAATTGCATAGTATTGATGCTTTGTCCAAATGGATGTTGCCAAATCTTAGTATATTTTCAGTTGCAGCCCCCCTTATAGATAGACTTGACGATGACCTTGAGTATTTGATTGTTCTCAAATTGATTTGAGTGAATCACATAAACACATGTTGATCTAATTTTAGACATTAACCACTCTCTTATTGCATGACAAAGATAATTATTGGCACTTCCAAACTTGTTTTACCTGATGTAAACATGGAAATTTTGCTAAAGTGATAAGATATGAAACTTACGCTAAAAAATTGCTTATTATTTTATTGTTGTGCCCTGTCTATGAATTATTGGGGATCTAACAAAGGGCAATATGATGTGACATGGTGTTAGCAAACCTGTGTTGGACTTGGCCTAACGTGTTCACCTTGCCTTCTTAGTTTACGTTAGGCTCAAGATGTGCAATCAATAGATGGTGAGAGTGTTATATATGGACCATCATATTAGCCACAAGATTCATCTGAATAGTAACTTCACTTAAGTTAAAAAGGAAACGATCATGTGGCTAATCTGAAGGGTCACATGAAGGGTCCATATATGGCACCCTCACTATAGAATTTTGCGTAAATATTCAATACTTATCATATCAGGACTCGATGAATGAAATCATGCAAAACACATTCTCTACACATGGCCTTTCTTTTGACTTCTTCAATCGGAAAATACAAACTCAGTGCCGTTTAGCATTGCTTATTTGGAGCCATAAATGATTATTTTGACATTTTAAAAATCCCAACTTGTTTGGTAAAAGGTTTAAAAATCACTTTTGTGTTATAATTGATCCAAATGAACTGGAGACAAATGAAAAGCACAATGAATCGGGAAAAAAAAAAAAAAATCTTTCTTATGACCACGGTTGAAAATTATAATTCCCTCAAAATTTGAGAATTCACTTGGCTTTAGTCTGTATAGCACAAGAAAAATGAATAAATTACAAGAATTGGTTGGACATAAGAAAGTCACGTTTCTAAACATCCGAGAGTTGAACCGCAGATTTTGGTTTTTCATCCTCCTCATCCCAGTTGGTGGTCTTGTAGTAGGTGGCATATAAGATGAGCTGCACCAACCCAGAAATTAATCCCAAACCATTGGGAACCTACCAAAATTTTTCAAAGAAAATGGTTATTCACTCTTCTTTTTTAAAATAAAAATAATTAAAGAAACATGTACGTACTTGAAACAACAAAAATGTATAGAGAATTACCAAAATGTAAGGATCAAATTTGATGAGTGCATAGATGAGCCAGACAATTCCATTGCATAAGTTAGCAAGAGAGAGGGTAAACGGCATATATTTCACACTTTTTGTCTTGATGACCATTTTCTGCCACCCAAAAAGTAAGATATATAAAGCCGTGGTGAATGATTTTCAACCCTTAGATGACGATTCATCCAAAAGTTGAAAATGTGTGTCAAATTATGTGGTTTTTTGTGTGTCCCTCGATTCCGACCCAAAAATATTTAAGACATGCAATATCTATGCAACATAATAATATATGGAAATGACTTATTTCTACATACCACGATTGTCAAGGGTGAGGCATACATAATGATGTTGCAGACAATGCACAAGATGCCAATTATCATAGACCGGCCTTTAGTGGTATAGAAAAAGTGCAGGGTGACGAAAACCACAACAGCAAAGAAGATAACTTCAACTAGAAGAGCAATAAGGATCCTTCGCTGCAAAGGAAATAAGGATATATAGAAGTTTTAATAAGGTATTAGCATTTCATAGCTCATGATATTTCACTTCTTAGTAGTATTACTTACGCGTTTTGCGTTAGAAGAGTATGTTAAGAAGATGGCAATGTAGATGAGTTCGATAACGAATCCACAGCCATTGATTGTAATGACAAGAAGGCTATCAGGATGGACAAAGGGCATGCCATAGAAACACCACATAGCACAGTTGAGCAATGTTGCTACATAAGGATCCGCCTTGAATTCTCCTACTGATTTTTGCTTGATTATTTTCACAAATGTTGGGCTGCAGTATTTTCATAATTCATCACATAACATAAGATCTTCGCAAATGCATAGATTAGAGATCAGAAAAAGATAAAGACAAAGAAAAAGGAGATAGAGCTTACAATGGGGAGGTAAACAAAAAGAAAGAGATGACATTACCTATGAGAACAAAGGAACAAGAAAAAACAGTATAGGTAAGATAAATGTGAGTAGAAATAATCGTATATTTCTCACCGGTGTAGTAGTGTCACCGAAATAGTAATGGCAGAGAGCTAGATTGAAAATAGAGGAAAATAAATGGAAGCGCTAAACAAATAACTGACCGATAATGCCTACAATGATTCTGATCGTTTCTACATTCACCATTTTTACGTTTAGCGGAGAATCAAAATGTGGCGAATGTTTCCTTGATTGTTACACAAAACGAAAGAGGATTTTTTTTATGTCGTAAGAACAAAAATGATATGAAGACTTCTTGGGGTTTTGATGAGGTTTACATTGAAAACTTAGAATTATTTAAAGGGCCATTCTGAATTATAAATTTATTTTTAGCCAATATCCACAACAAAATGTGACACATATGGGTGTAAGTGACCTGCCTCAAAGTGTTGTATTGTTAGATCAGGTGGCTGGGCTGGGGAAGTAATATTATTATCTGTTATGTGGTTGTAAAATGCCTAAACTCGCAAAAGATTGTTCACAGAGATGTAAAAGATAGAGAACACATGGTGCAGGACAAGACAGCGATTTTGGGTGAAGCTCCTGATCTTTTTTGTTATAACAAATATGATCATTTTGTTTTGAAAAGGCTTGCTATTTTTACCCACGGAATTTGTTTCCAATGTTAATATAATTTGTATACTTTTGCTTATATTTTCTGGCCCCCCAAACTTTAAATTTTAACTCCATCGTGCTTTATAAATCGAGTGTGATTCTCCTTTTCGTACATTAAAGTAGTTTAGAATATCACTTTGTCAAAAAGTAAAAACCTACTGATTACTAAGCGACGTAGAAATAACGAAGTATTACCTTCTTCAATCGCTTGTTTTCTTGCATCATTTGGGATCCCTGTGAATACAAGAGTATGGTGGAGGAGGAGAAAGAAATTATTAGGAAAGTTTACTCTTAGTGCCAACAAATGTTGCACCACACATGAGGTCCACATTGGTTTCCAATTTGTCTGTGTTTTTTGTAAGAATTATTTTTTAGTAGAGACGTATGAGATAGACGGTTTGAATTATCGAATTACAATGTAGAGTACATCCAACAAAACGTCCATTTGAGGAATCCCGCAATTAAAACTTTATCTATATCGTATATAAGACATCCCTATTTGTCAATTTATTTTGTTAAAATTTTAATTACGCCTCTATTATTGAAACAATTTTAATAAATACATTATCAAAATTACACATGATCTCCACTAGTATTTTTCAATTACACCTCTAAATCTCTCCCAAATCAGTATATCCAAATGAAATCCTAGTTATTTTCTCACCTTTTATCACTTATGTAATTGCTCTATGCCATGTATTTATAGATCTCAGCAACTTGTCTCAGTATCATTGAAATAGTTTGTACTTTTTTTATTATCATCATCTCATTATTTACAGCAAATGTATTGGCAAATCAGTGTTAATCATGCATGGAGATAGCCATAAATTCAAACTTTGGCGCAAAATTCCTTGAAAGTAAAAAAAAAGGTCTCATATCCAACCTTCCATCACTTAAGAGAGGTGATCTCCTTCAGAACAATTTCACCCTGAAACACAAAATGTTTATATGGAAGGGTATGTTGAAGAATTTCTAAAAGCCACAAAAATTAATAAATCAACCAAACTGAGAGAAACAAACCTTCGCATCTCTAACACGCCTCAATCCTGATCCGAGCAGTTTCTCTAGTTCCTGCAACTCTTTCATGTTTAGTTCTTAGAGTTCTTCTCCAATTAGCTTCCTGTTGTAGGAGGCACCCCTTATTGTTGCCAGAGTGATGTACATTTAAATCCCAACTTATAAACAGTAATTATGGATGTAGTTATATACCTTAGCTCATGTGTATTCTCCGCAATTTCCTTGCTCAACGCGGCGGAAGTACTGCTCTCAAGCTGAGACATACAAAATGATTGCAGTTTAATGAAATTTATTTTTCCAGAAAAATAATTTCATATGCAAGATGTAGAAGCAGTTTGGAAAGTAAAAATACTACGTTTCCCCCTTGTTTATGGATCACCAAACTCAAAGATTATGGGTGGATTTGGAAAATATGCACAGCGGAAGTATAAAATGTGTTTAATGTGTAGAAGCATAACAACAAATTAAAGAAACAGAAGTAAAAGGCTGCATAGAGCTCCTATACCCGAGAAAAACTCCTTTCTATATAAAAACTTCGACACAAATCTATATTTTTGGACTCATACACTTCTTCACTCTATTCACTTCTCACTCTCACAAATAACAAAAGCAAGCCTTATTTAAAGGTATTCCTTAACCTAACCACTTAAACCCACTAACTTAGGGCTTGTTTGAGAATGCTTGAGTACTTATGCTCATAAAGATTTTGAAATTTTCAGAAGAAATCCAAGTGCTTCCTAGGAAGTGCTCATTGAAGAAGCACATAGGAAGCACTTCTAAATTTTTATGTCAAACACTGTCAGAAAAGCGCTTTTAACTCTTCCAAAAGCACTTCGAAACAGAACTTTAATTTAATACTAACTCATAAAAGAAACTCTTCATTGATCCCGCTAACTCATGCAATTATTAAATAAACTAGATTAATAATAATTAAACTCTGCAAATGATAACTCTTCATATACTACGCATTAATCTTTGAAATTACTGCCAAAAAAGATGAATTTTCATTCGTTGTTATCATCGGTAATTATTTCCATCTGGTTAGGCTAGAAGTACTATATTTTATTGAAGTTATTTAGAAATTTTTATGTGACTAATCATTCTTTCTTTTATTTTTTGTTAGGGGAGAGAACTGATAAGCCTATATTTTATATATATTTTATGCCTCCTTTACTTATTTATTTGTTAATGTCCTTGGATTAAATTGGTTGTTTTAATTGGTTTTGTGATATTTGTGAAGGAATTGTGAAATCACTACTACAAAAATGGAAAAAGACGACCAGAAAAAGACGACGGCATAACATAAAACCGTCGTTGTATTTAAATCGACGACGGTATAAAACAAAACCGTCGTTGATAAGTGATTTACTGTTCAATATTTTTAAAAGACGACGCGTACAAATAAAAAACCGTCGTTTTTAAAAAATGATTTCTTCAGTGTTAAAATCTGACCAAAAAACAACGACAGCAGATATGAATACACTGACGTAGAAAATAAAGACGACAGTACACCAAAAAACCTGCCGTGTTAACTCCTAACTAAACACGACCAACTGTTCTTAATCCACGTCGTATAATATAGTGGAATCAACGTCTGTATACTACGACGGTGCATTCTCTTTAAACCGCCGACTTATTATTTTGGAGTATACTACGACGGTATCTACAACACTAGTGTCGTTTTTATTTACCATGTCTTAAGTTCAAATTACCGTCGTATTTTTTCAATTTATACGTCTGTCCTCTCTTTAAACCGCCGTCTTATGTTTATAGCTTTTTAAAATTAATTAATTTTTCTTTTATTTTGGTAATATCTTTCTTAACACAAAACAAAATTTAATTCTCAATCCTCAACAACATTTTCATCTTAAAATGCAAATCTCTTCGTGTTAAATATTTACACAATATATGAACACAAATTTGGCAAATACATCGTGGCAAATATATGTTCAACTGTTTCTTCCTCTCATATGCAAGCTGGGCCCTCTCCTTCCTCTTGTTCTCAAGCTCCTGCACAGCCTCGATTCCTGAAAATCAAAATCAAAATCAAAATCAAAATCAACAAAGTGTGAACCCTCACTCCTCGATTCCTGGTTACATTGTAGTCCCCTTTTCCACAGTGATCAACTTCAAAACTCCTGTGTAGCAAGGTGGAACCAGCCTTAGAACCTGTCGTGGGTTGTGCCTTTGGGGTGAAGCTGGGAGTGGGCTTGAGGTTCAGAATGAATAGACACCACCTACTCATTCTGAACCTCAAGCCCACTCCCAGCTACAGCCACCACCTGAGTCCGTCTCTGCGAGCATCAGGAACACCCATGCGGGTTCTCAAGCTGGTTTCACCCTTGCTACACAGGAGGATGTAGCAAACCCATGCTTGGTCTTGTGAGGAATCATTCTGCAAACGGATTTGCTTTCAGAAAGACAATTTCTTGTGAGGAATCATTCTGCAACCCTAATTGAAAACTGAGAGTTAAAAAACGCGTAAAAAAAATCCTATTTAAACAAAATGGAGTAAATATCAACGTCAGTTCTAATATACATAGCGACGTCATATTTGACAAATCAACGTCAGTTTAGATATAACTACATCGGAAATCCAAAAGTCATTTCGCGCGTATTAAAAAGATAACTACATCGGAAATCCAAAAGTCATTTGGCGAGTATTAAAAAAGGAAACAGAACCAAAATAACCACGTCGGTTTATTAAAATAAACAGTCGTTGAATTTATACGTACAACGTCAGTTTAGAGAAACAAAGCGCCGTCATAACCACGTCGGAAATCCAAAAGTCATTTGGCGCGTATTAAAAAGAGAACGACGTCGTTTTCAGAACCGCAAAGTAACCACGTCGGTTTATTAAAACACACAGTCGTTGAAATTACAATTACAACGTCAGTTTAGAGAAAAAAAGCGCCGTCATAACCACATCGGAATTCCAAAAGTCTTTCGGCTGTTGTGATAACCACGTCATTTATGAATTATCTACCGTCGTTATAACTAAATAATACGGCGGTTTTTTAATAACAACGTCGTTGTATTGAACTCTGGGAAAATATATAAACTTTTCGTCACCTGACCTAATATTTTACGGTTTTCACTTCCCGATAAAGTATCTTAGTTTCCCTCTCATTTCCCAAATCACCATTTTCGTTACCTGACCTAGCATCATCGTCTGAATCATCGTCTTCATCGTCCAAATCACCATTTTGGTCTTCGTCTACGTCGGAAGGAAACATTTCTTTGCACGCCGGTGTTATTCCAGGTTTTTTCTCACTCTCTTCCCTTTTTTAACTTTTCATTTGCATGCCGTAGTTGTCTGGAAACAAGATTTTGTCAAATTGAAGAAATCTTTCACTGGTTTTGATTAAATACATAAGTAGATACTCTCACGACGCCAAGAGACGACAGTTCTGTCTTGTTTTCGACGATGGAATGGACAGACCACGACGGCCGTAATGCAAACTGCACGACGGTGGCTAAAAACCGTCATGGTGTGACAATTAATACGTCGGAAACAAGATAAAACCGTCGTCTAGTGTGAGAAGAGCACTCGTTTTTAAACCACGTCGGTTATTGTTAATAACCGACGTAGTTTATTAACATTTACGTCATGGAATATAAAAAACCGTCGTCTTATTTTAATTCATGATCTAAGAGATCTTTTAATAGGACGTCACTTTTTTAGTGTTACCGTCGTTGTTTTGTATTATTACGTCGTGTATTTTTAATAACCGACGTTGTTTTTCTGGCAGATTAATCAAAAATGGTTTCGAAATCTCAAAAGAAGGAAGCTGAAGCGTCAAAGGCCACAGCAGGTTCAATGGCACAGGGGGATGAACCCAAAACAGGTTCAGTGGAACTTGAAAAATCAACTCAAAGCAAACCCTCGAAGAGGATGAGATATTCCTCAACCTCAGAGAAAGACTCGAGCACAGCCACATTTGTTGAGGAGCCAAAATCTGGCCGCGGTATCAGCACAATGAGCCGTGTTGTGAAGAGGAAAATTGAGAAGGTTAAGCCTGTGGTTGAGTTCAATAAAGATGGCAAACCACATGGCGAGGCTGCTGTTGAGATGCAGTCTTACATTGGTGTTTTGGCACGCACCAGAGTCCCTCTTGTGGACAAGAAATGGAAACAATTACCCAAGGACGTGAAGGAGCAGATTTGGGAAGCTGTTCAAATGTCCTATGTTATTGGGGATAGTTACAAGAACTTGGTCTTGCAGTCTGCCGCCAAAAAATGGAAGGATTTCAAGTATAACATAACTAAGCAATATATCCTTCCATTCGCACATGACAAGGAGAAATTAAAAGAAATCCCATTGCTTTATAAGTTCATAGATAAATCGCAATGGGATGCCTTCGTAGCTTCAAGGTTAACCCCAGATTTTGAAGCTAAGCATGCTGAGCAGAAGGAGAGGAGGGAGAAATTGGAGTACAACCATAGGTTGTCTAGAAAAGGGTATGTTGGTTTGACGGACCAATTGGTAGAAACCATGCCCGAAGGTCAAGAAATCGATCGAGCTGTTCTGTGGAAGAAAGCAAGAGAAGATAAATCAGGAAACATCCCTGATCCAAAGGCTGCAGAGAAGGCAAAACTAATCGTAAGTCTCACTAACTCTGTTCTAAATTTGAAAAACAGAGTGTTTTATTTTGGTATAGACGTCGTTTATATTTACATAAGCGACGTTATAAAGTGAACACCACGACGGGCTTAATTTACGGACGTTTAAAAGTGAATAGGACGTCGGTTTTTGAATAAAGTAGACGTCTAGATATAATTAATACGACGGATTAAATTATTCTATGAACTGCATTTTTGTTTTAAGTTTACTCACGCACACACTCTCCCTCTCTCTGTCTATTTCACTGAATTTTGTGGTGCACAATTTCTGGAAAAGAATGCATATTTCAATCGAGTTTTTTCACTTCTTTATTAAAACTTACGACGGTTTTATCTTATCTAGACGTTAGAATGATTATACAACGACGGTAATTTTGTGCAGCCGTATGGAATTGTACATCTACGTCTGTTTGTTTAATAATACGTCGTCTTACTTTGAATACTACGACGGTTTTTTATTTATGTGTTAATATGTTTTATTTTGAATATACGACGTATTTTTATATACCGACGTTGTAAAGTATAAACAACGACGGTATTTATATACAGACGTTTTAAATTAATACCACGTCTGTCATTTAATAAAAACCGTCGTTGTTTATAATTTACAACGTCGGTATATGTATCTGTCATACACCCTGCTCAGGTTCTAACAATCTCTCTTTCTCTCTTTTAGGATGATTTGCAAAAGCAAGTCTCCGAAGGCACTCTGACTGTCTCCGGGAGCAATGATATCTTGACTCTGGCTTTGGGAACCCCGGAGCATGGTGGGAGAGTCAGAGGAGCTGGTGCTGGCGTTACCCCAACTCAGTTCTTCAATTTGCCGAAGCAGCAGAGAGTGAAATTTGGTGACAAATTGAAGGAAAGTGTAAGGGAGGCAGTCAGAGAAGAGACCTTGAGGATTGAGGCGAAGTCAAGGGAAACTATAATGGAAGCAGTCAGAGCAGAGAGGGAGACTTTGTTGGCATATATCCGTCAACTAGTTCCTAATTTTGATCCCAGCCAGATGCTCCAAACCCCAATTTCTCCAAGGACTCCAATTCCTCCAATTGTTTTACCCCCTCAAGATCAAAGCCCAAAAAATCCAATGTCTGATAAGGCAAGCTGCTCTGGGGCGACTAATATCAGACCCCTAGCTTTGGAATTAGAAGATCCGAAGCCTGAAGCTGATACTGCTGCAAAAGAGAAAGAGGACACGGTAAAATCTCTGCTATTTTATATTTCTGCTTTTTAAATTTTAAAAAGACGTCGCTCCTTTTAATAGCCGACGTTAAAATTTATAATAACGACGGTAAATACGTCTGTTTCTTACAAGACACGTCGTGTTTCGTTATATACCACGACGCTTTTATAAACCGTCGTCCATTTCATGATTTCATTAACTGTATTTATATTAGACGACCTTTCTATAGAATAGCGACGTTATAAATTAATACAACGTCAGTATTAACTATAAACCGTCGTTTATATTATATACCACGTCTGTTTTTTTTGTTTAGTTAGAGTCGTTTATTTTAGTTCACACACAAACTAACTTATATTTCTTTATTAATTTCTTTAAACAGGATCTCTCAAAGCTAGATATGCCACCTCCTCTTTTAGCCTTATGCCAACATTTCCAGACCAAGTTGTTGCCTAATGGTAACGAGGCTCTAACAATTCACATTCCCAAGGAAGTGTTTGGCATTGAGCATGATACCTTCCTCTTCACTGAGGATGTTTTGCAGTTTGGTTCAATGGTTGAGATAGGAACCACAGTGATATCAGTATACATGAGGTAATTCTCCCTAATCCCATTTTGTTTGACATTTTCCTTTCTTTTAAATTAAAATCTCATTTAATTGACTTTCATATTTAGGTTCCTATTTGACTATTTAAAAATGGCAAATATGGTAAACCTTGTTGGCCTCGTGGACCCTGGGCTAGTGAGCTCTGGAGCTGGATCAATATCAGAGCGAATAAAAAACCTGTCAAACCGCCTTAATACAGCAGATGGGAATCAATTTTTCTTGGTCCCTTATAATCCAGGGTTAGTACCATTTAAAGTATTTTCCTGAGCTTCTAATATTTTTCTTTCTAATATGAATCATTATGTGCAGGGGTCATTGGGTGATGGTAATTGTGAGACCATTAACAGAGACTGCCTATTACATGAATTCACTGCCAAAACGCATGGTTGACGACGAAATGAAAAATATAGTGAATACGTAAGTTGATTTCTTCTGATTTATGATTTTTCCTATAAAGTATTTAAATAAACGACGGTTGTTACTAATACCGACGTTATTATAAAATATAACGACGGGAAGATATTACTAACTACCACGTCGTTTTAATTTAACTACCACGTCGTTTTAATTTCAATACCACGTCGTTTTAATTTAAATACCACGTCGTTTTTACTCTTACCGACGTTATAACGTTACACAACGACGGTTAGGTTTTACCGCCGTTTTAAACAAAATATAACGTCTTGATTTAAAAAACTCCGTTGTTTTGACTGATTTACCACGACGGTTACTATTTGTATTTAAATTTTTTGTTTTGTCATTAACACCCTTTGTTTTCTTGTAACAGGTCAATTAAAATGTTTAACATTCATATAAACAAAAATTCACGTAAACAGCAGGCCATTTGGAAAAATCTACACGGCACTCCTGAACAACCAACAAGTGTAGAGTGTGGCTATTACGTGATGCGATTCATGAGAGATATAATTCATGATCCTGACCTAAATTTCGAGAAGAAGGTAAAACGCAACATTTTAGATATACTTTCTTTATTTTACTACGTCATATTTTTTTTTAACCGTCGTTTGTATTCTTTTAACACGTCGGTTTTTTGGTTTATATTGCAGTTTGACAAGAAAAAAGATAAACTTTAGTATACACAAAAGGATATTGACGAAGTTAGGCATGAATGGGCAGAATTTGTGAACAAGCAATTACCGAAGGATAATTGATGTAGATAAATATTTATGAACAATGTTTAATTTAGGTTATTTAAAAAGTACATAAATATTTTGTTGTAATCAAGAGAACAAAAATCAACAAAATTAAATTTTGTTTTAAAATTTGTTTAGTTCCAAAACACCGACGTCTGATTCTAATTGACACGTCTCATACGTGTACACAATGGTCGTCTTGCAGTAAATGGAAATATAACATCGACGGTAATTCTTAAAAACGACGTGTAATAGTCAAAACAACGACGGTGTATAATTAATTCATCCTCTATAAATGAATTTGTACTCATATACTACGTCCGTTAGTATAAACTTACCGACGTCTTAACAATATACAAAGGCGGATATTTCTAAATATCCGCCTTTATATAAATAAAAAACGTCAGTTATATACAACAAAATGACGTGTAATAGACATAACAACGACGGTATATAATTAATTCATCCTGCATAAAAGAATATGAATTCATATACTACGTCGGTTAGTATAACCTTATCGACGTCGTAATGGTTTACAAAGGCGGATATTCTTAAGTATTCGCCTTTATATATGTAAACAACGTCCGTTATATACACTAAAATGACGTTTAATATTAATAACAACGACGGTTTATAATTAATTCATCCTTTATAAATGAATTTGTATTCATATACTACGTCGGTTAGTATACCTTAACGACGTTGTAATACTATACAAAGGCGGATATTATTAAATATCCGCCTTTATATATTTAAACAACGTCCGTTACATACACTAAAATGACGTTTAATATTATAACAACGACGGTTTATAATTAATTCATCCTGTGTATATTCTTAAATATAGTTTCAACGTCGGTGTTTTATGTTTAAAGTCGTTGTAAAGGGATACAACGTCGGCTAAGTCATTTTTAATTTAATTGTTATTGACTTTTATATTTTATTTAAATCCATATTAAATTCATAACTATATCCAAAAATTATACTGAAAACTACCAAGCATTGGAATATTGTCTCTATCCTAAAGCTTTAAAAAATATAATTTTGGAAATATTTTTTAATTGTATTTAATTACTAATATTAATTTGTCTATACAAAATAAAATCCGAAAAATATACCGGCAAATTCTATGCACTGATTGAGACAATATCTTGCCCCTTAAGGCCTGAAAAATGTAATTTTAGTTTTCAAAGTTCAAATGGTAACAAAATTCAAACAAATTTTGAGACAAAGCATTGTACTCCTTATACTTTACATAACATAACCCTAAGGTTTATGTTATCCATTGGTGACCATAAATTCAAAATTATGAAATCCATATTTTAGCCTACTATTGTAGAAGGCAATGTTGTAAGGAATCCATAGCAATTTTCGGTTCATTTTTCTCGTACTTGTGTATTTTTTAAAAATTATTTTAAAATTTAGGGTTTAGGGTTTAGGGTTTAGGGTTTAGGGTTTAGGGTTTTTTGAAACGACGCCGGTTTTCTCCCGCTGTTTTTGGTCAACTAAATTAACAAAGACTAATTGAATTCGGTTGACGACGTCAGTTATAAACTAGCGACGTCTTTAGTGTTTACAACGTCGTAACTTTATTATAACCGCCGTTGTAAGTAATTATTAGACGTCATTATAAGTGTTGACCGTCGTGGTTGAAAAACGCGGTACTTAAAATTTTTTGACCACGACTTAAAATTTTCAGAATTTCCCTTTAACCCTCAAATAGTTCATTCTCTCTCTTCAACATAAATTTGTCTGAAAGTTTTCGTTCTCCAAGCTCTCTCTCAATATCCATGTAAGTACAACTCTAGTCCCTTTAATCCTAATTCTCTCAGCTCTGTCTCAAGCTTTTGTTCTATTCTCTCAGCTCTCTCTCAAAGCATTGGGTACGTAGATTCTCCAAGATCTCTCTCAAAGCATTTGGTACGTAGATTTTCCAAGATCTCTCATTGGGTACGTAGATTCTCCAAGCTCTCTCTCAAAGCATTGGGTACGTAGATTCTCCAAGCTCTCTCTGAAGCAGTTGTTAAATTCTCGCAGCTCTCTCTCAATATCCATGTAAGTACAACCCTAATCTCTTCTTAAATCCATAAATGTTTTCGTTGGTAGCTATATTAGGGTTTTGGTGTTTGCAATCTTGTAATAATTGCTCTCTGTTTGGGTTCTTTTATGTTTGTTTGGCCATGGGTTCTTGGAAAAGGAATGGGGATGGGAGATTTAAGCTGTTTTTTTTTTAACTACGACGACGGTTGAAGGATCAAACCGTCGTCCAAATGTTTATTATACGTCGGTTGTTCATTCACTCCCGTCGTATGTGTTTTAAGCCGCAACTGGTAGCCTAAAGACGACTGTTTCTCCATTAAACGTCGTCTTTAGGCTACCAGAACACCGTTCAAATTTCTGGGTTTGGGTATCTTAATGACGACGGTGACTATAGATGCCGTCGTCGGAATGTATATTAAACGACGATTATTTTTATAAACCGTCGTCTTTTCCATGTTTTATATTTAATTTTCATTTTGTTCTCTGCTATTTGAATGAGGTAGTGTTTCATTGCTGGTCTTTCCACTTTAATATATATATATTTATATGAATTTGATAGAGTGTGAGATGGATAAGTCATGGATGCATGCGGATAGAAGATCGAAGGCATATGAGTTAGGGGTGGAAGGATTTTTGAATTTTGCGTTACAAAATCTTGGAAATACAACTGAGATTCGTTGTCCATGTGTTAAATGTGGGAATATTCGATTGTTTGGGGTTGGAATTATAAGGGAACACTTATACTTTAATGGAATTGACCAAAGCTATAAGATTTGGAGATGGCACGGAGAACCTTGGGAATGGACTACCAATGCTAGTAGAAATGTGGAAGAAGATGAGAAAAGTAGGTTTAGTTATGTTTCTGAAGAATTAGGGATGGATGATAATGATTTTGCCAATATTGGATCTGATCCTTATGAGTTTGCCAATATTGGATCTGATCCTTATGAGTTTGCCAATGTGATTGGGGATGGTGATGAACCCTTGTACCCTGGTTGCAGTAAGTACACGAAGTTGTCGGCTTTGGTGAAGTTATATAATTTGAAAGCAAAACATGGGATGAGTGATGTTTGCTTTACAGAATTATTGATACTTCAAGGAGAATTTCTTCCAGAAGGAAATACACTACCTTCCTCTATGTACGAGGCAAAAAAGACTTTGTCTGCTTTAGGGATGAGTTATGAGAAAATCCACGCATGTTCCAATGACTGCATTTTGTATCGGAAGGAGTATGAGAATGCAACTAATTGTCCTACTTGTGGTATCTCAAGGTGGAAGGAAACCAAGGATGGGTTCTTGAAAGAGGGTGTGGCAGCGAAGGTGGTGTGGTATTTTCCTCCAATTCCAAGGTTTAAAAGGATGTTTCAATCACATAAGACAGCTAAGAGTTTGACTTGGCATGCTGCAAGAAAATCAGTTGACGGTTATATGTCTCATCCAGCGGATTCCCCGTCTTGGAAACTTGTTGATGAAAAATGGCCCGACTTTGGTAATGAGCCAAGAAACTTGAGATTGGCTCTCTCATCTGATGGATTCAATCCCCACAGTTCTTTAAGTAGCAGATACAGTTGTTGGCCAGTTATGTTAGTTACATATAATCTCCCACCATGGCTATGCATGAAGCGGAAGTTCATGATGTTGACTATACTGATTTCCGGTCCTAAACAGCCCGGAAATGATATAGACGTCTACTTAGAGCCTTTGATTGATGATTTGAAATCTCTGTGGGATGGGATTAGAGGAGTGTATGATGCCCACATAGGAGAATACTTTACACTCAGAGCTGCATTACTGTGGACAATTAATGATTTTCCCGCTTATGGAAACTTATCTGGTTGTGTTGTTAAAGGATATAAAGCTTGTCCAATATGCGGCGATGATACACCTAGTCACAGGTTGAAAAATGGCCACAAAATTTGTTACATTGGGCATAGAAAGTGGTTACCAATCAATCATCCATATAGGAGGCAACGTGCAGCTTTTAATGGGAAACCTGAATATGGCATGCCCCCTGAGCCATTAACAGGAGAAGAAGTGCTGCATATGGTTGAAGATATTAATTACATATGGGGCTCGAAAATTGGGGGAAGTGTTGGTGAGAATGATGGTGATAGAGTTTGTTGGAAGAAGAAATCAAAATTCTTTGATCTCGAGTATTGGAAATACCTCCCTGTGAGGCATGCCTTAGATGTTATGCACATTGAGAAGAATGTTTGCGATAGTATCATTGGTACATTGCTAGAGATCCCTGGAAAAAATAAAGATGGGATTGCTGCTCGGTTAGACTTATTGAACATGGGGGTAAAAATTGATTTGCAACCCGAGTATGGAGAAAGACGTACTCGCTTGCCTCCAGGGCCTTGGAATTTGTCAAGAGCAGAGAAGAGAGCGGTTTGCAATTCTTTTTATGGTATGAAGGTTCCTGAAGGTTATTCTTCAAATATAAAAAATCTTGTATCTTTAAAAGATTCAAGACTTCTTGGCCTTAAATCTCATGATTGTCATACCTTGATGCAACAATTGCTCCCTGTGGCAATTCGTTCTGTTTTGGAGAAGCCTGCAAGGTATGCAATAACTCGATTGTGCTTCTTCTTCAATGCTTTATGTGCAAAGACGGTAGATGTTTCCAAGCTAGATAAGTTGGAAGAAGATGTAGTAGTTACTTTATGTTTGCTTGAGAAGTACTTTCCCCCTTCATTCTTTGATATCATGGTTCATCTAGTAGTACATCTTGTCAGAGAAGTTCGTCTATGTGGGCCAGTATATTTTAGATGGATGTATCCGTTTGAAAGATATATGAAAGTGCTAAAGGGGTATGTTCAGAATCGTACTCGTCCCGAAGGTTGCATTGCTGAGCGGTATATAGCTGAAGAAGCTGTAGAGTTTTGTACCGAGCATTTATCTGATGTTAGTACAGTTGGAGTGCCTTCAAGCCAGAATATGGGAGTTTCAAAGCCATTATCAGGTTGCACAGTGGGCTTAGTTGATATGGACTTGTTGAACCAGGCACATCTATATGTCTTGGAGAATACGGAGGAAGTCCTACCTTATATCGAGTACGTATGAGTTTAATTTTTCATATATATGTAGCCATGTTAAATATTATTACTCCTTATATTTATCTTATATATAAGGGACCGTAATGCGTGTTTTTTTCGTGTCAATTGTAGGGAACATATGATCCACATCAAGACCACTTATCCGAAATTTAGAAAGAGAACAAAGTGGCTACAAGATAAGCACAATAGCACTTTCATTCAATGGCTACGTGTTAAGGTATATATGTTATTGAATGACATATTCAACTTATTATTTTAATTTTCTTTCTTTCTATATATATGTTAGATTGAATTAATATATATGTTTAATTTGTAGGTTCAAAGTGAATTTAATGGGGAAGATTATAATGGCATATCAGAAAATTTGAGATGGTTAGCAGCTGGTCCAAGCATGGTAGTGCCATCATATAGGAGCTATCTTATTAATGGTGTCAAATTTAGCACCAAGGCACAAGATGATGTTCGAACTGTCCAAAATAGTGGAGTTTATTTACTTGCACATACTATGCAAGTTGCTAGTGCCAAGGATAAAAACCCTATTGTCTCCAATATGGGTTTTTATGGGGTTATTCAAGAAATTTGGGATCTTGACTACCAAAAGTTTAGAATCCCAGTCTTGAGGTGTGATTGGATAGATAACACTTCGGGCCTTGTAGTCGACGAACTTGGATTTACCCTTGTAGATCTGAGTAAAATTGGACATAGGAATGACCAATTTGTTATGGCTTCTCAAGTCAAACAAGTATTTTATGTTGACGACCCAATGCATCGTGGTTGGTCGGTAGTGTTATCAATGCCTAATAGAGAATATAATGATGTTATTGGTGATGATGTGCTAGGTGATATTAGAATTGAGTGTGAGCCATTTTCTAGAGGGATACCAAATGTTGACACATTTGATGACCTAGTGGGTGAGTTTGGGAGTGAGAACATTAGAGATGGGTGTGAAGATATATGGATTGATTGATTGTTGTAATGTATGACATTAGTTATGCAGTTAATTGTATGACATTAATTCATAGCTCTGTATATCATTTTAATTCCGATCACATTTTCATTCTGCAAGCTTTGGGCACAACGAATCAAAAATTAAAAAATAATCGGTTAAAGCTGAAAATACGACGGTCAAGTTACCAATATCGCAAAACGAGACGTCTTAAAAACAACCAACGTCGGGTTTTCACAAACGACGTGGAAAGACAACGCAAAAATGCAATAAATACCGCCATTTTAAAAAGCAAACACGTCGGGTAATTATAATTCATTTCAACCGTCGTCTATTATAGTCGAAAGGTCTCTTTTTTATGCGTTTATTTTCCAAATAGACGTCGGTTTTAGTTTTTTTGTGACGTGTACTATATTAACCACGTCGTTGTTTTTGTGTTCAAGCCGTCAAAATCATTTTCAACGTCTGTGGCGATCTAAAGGGTCGTGGTTATTGTTGTTTTTACGTCTGTTCAAATAAATATATGCCATGTTATATGTTTAAGACGTCAGTTTTTTCATTTAGTGAACGTAGTATTTATTAACCACGGCGGTTTCTAAGTTTGACACGTCGGTTTTATTTAATTTAGGGACGTTGATAAAACTATTTACGTCGGTTTTATAGTTGTTTTTGACATTTAAAATTATTTAAACGTCTGTGTTTTAATACAACCGTCGTCTATTATAGTCGAAAGGTCTCTTTTTTATGCGTTTATGTACCAAATCGACGTCGGTTTTAGTTCTTTTATGACGTGTACTATATTAACTACGTCGTTTTTTTTGTGTTCAAGCCGTCAAAATCATTTTCAACGTCTGTTGTGATATAAAGGGTCGTGGTTATTGTTGTTTTTACGTCTGTTCAAGTAAATATATGTCATGTTATATGTTTAAGACGTCAGATTTTTCATTTAGTGAACGTAGTATTTATTAACCACGGCGGTTTCTTAGTTTGACACGTCGGTTTTATTTAATTTAGGGACGTTGATAAAACTATTTACGTCGGTTTTATAGTTGTTTTTGACATTTAAAATTATTTAAACGTCTGTGTTTTAATACAACCGTCGTCTATTATTGTCGAAAGGTCTCTTTTTTATGCGTTTATGTACCAAATCAACGTCGGTTTTAGTTCTTTTATGACGTGTACTATATTAACCACGTCGTTTTTTTTGTGTTCAAGCCGTCAAAATCATTTTCAACGTCTGTGGTGATATAAAGGGTCGTGGTTATTGTTGTTTTTACGTCTGTTCAAGTAAATATATGCCATGTTATATGTTTAAGACGTCAGTTTTTTCATTTAGTGAACGTAGTATTTTTTAACCACGGCGGTTTCTAAGTTTGATACGTCGGTTTTATTTAATTTACGGACGTTGATAAAACTATTTACGTCGGTTTTATAGTTGTTTTTGACATTTAAAATTATTTAAACGTCTGTGTTTTAATACAACCGTCGTCTATTATTGTCGAAAGGTCTCTTTTTTATGCGTTTATGTACCAAATCAACGTCGGTTTTAGTTCTTTTATGACGTGTACTATATTAACCACGTCGTTTTTTTTGTGTTCAAGCCGTCAAAATCATTTTCAACGTCTGTGGTGATATAAAGGGTCGTGGTTATTGTTGTTTTTACGTCTGTTCAAGTAAATATATGCCATGTTATATGTTTAAGACGTCAGTTTCTTCATTTGCTGAACGGAGTATTTATTAACCAAGACGGTTTCTAAGTTTTACACGTCGGTTTTGGTGTATTTAGAGACGTTGATAATCATATTTACGTCGGTTTTGTAGTTGTTTTTGACATTTAACATTATTCCAACGTCTGTGTTTTACTAAAACCGTCGTCTATTATAGTCGAAAGGTCTCTTTTTTAGCTTTTATGTATGAAATCTACGTCGGTTTTAGTATTTTACTGACGTGTACTATATTAACTACGTCGGTTATTTGCCGTCGTTATTTCATGTATGAAAAGACGGCGGTCGATTTCTCGTCGGTTGAAAACTTTGATACACGACGGTGGATTACCGTCGTCTATTTCGTTTTTTGTAGTAGTGAATAGTAGAAAGTGTGCTAAAAATGGCAAGAAGATGAAGATTGGAGATTAATTAAAGAGAAGCCAAGTCATTCCTTTTGTTGCAAGGAATGTTGTCAAATTTCCTAGTTCAAGATGGCTCAAGTCTTATCAAGTCAAACAAATAGAAATAAAGAAGACCCTATTTTAGAAGGAATCCTACTTTTTATAATTGTAATTATACCTTAGATAGATAGGATTTCTAGGAGTATTATAGATAAGGAGTTTCGGTCATTGATCAAGGGTATCCATCATTCTCCATCCTCCATCATCTACCATCAAATTCCTACATATTCATAATCATAGCCGAAAAACTCAAAGGAGAATATGAAGATAGCTTGTGCAACCTTGGCATTCTACTTGGAGAGTTCGGTGCCTTCCATGTTTTCATCAACCATCAAGATTCTTGATAAGTCATTCTTGAACTAATTTCTTTTGCTAGGGCTACGATGTAGCCTAGCTATGAATACTCAAATTCTTTGATATTGTTAATTTTATTTATCTATACATGTTGAGTGTTTGTTACCGTTCTTAATGCTTTCAATTAATTGGCCACTAATTGCTTGATTGGAAGAATTAGGTTGAGACCGGAAGGAGATTCCTAGTAAATGGCTTCTTGTAACAAGTACCATAAATTACATAGCCAACTCGGAAGATTAGGTTATGGTTTGTGTAATCTTCAATGTTTTCCACAAATCTTAATGGGTTCTAAGCTATCTAAATTCATAACTGGGAATAGAGTAGGTTGATGGTAAGGAATACAATTAATATAACTTAGAAGAGAGTATTGGTGAGGTAAGGAAAAACGATTATCAACATGTTAGGTAATTAGGATTAACAAGCTAGAAGGATTTGGGTGGGATTAGCTAGGTGAAATCGGTGCCCTAGTGCTTTATCATCTTTGTTTTCATCTTTTACATTATTTACTTAATCTCAATTTATTTTACCTGCTTAATTAGATTTTAATCATCATAATTCTCGTATCGTTTAATTCAAATATAATTAAAAATAAATCACTCTAGTATTTAATAGATTAACTTGATCCCTGTTGGAACGATACTCTATTTACTCTAATTTGAGTGATATTGTCCACTTGCAATTAATTACATCAAATTTTGGCGCCGCTGTCGGGGATCGACTTAGTCTATTATATTAGTGCGCTTTATTTTCTAGTTATACCTTGAATATTTTCTAGTTATCCCCAGCAACAGCGCCAAAATTTGATGTGATTAATTGCAAGTGGACAATATCGCTCAAATTAGTATGGTAGTAAAATGAGTATCGTTCCAACATGGATCAAATTAATCTATTAAATACTAGAGTGATTTATTTCTAATTATATTTGAATTAAACGATAAGAGAATTATGATGACTAAAATCTAATTAAGCAAGTAAAATAAATTGAGATTAAGTAAATAATGTAAAAATGATAACAAAGATGATAAAGCACTAAGGCACCGATTTCACCTAGCTCCCACCCAAATCCTTCTAGCTTGTTAATCCTAATTAACGACAACATGCAAAGCATGTTGTCGAAAGCCTTGGACCTTTTAACGACATCGGCTTCAACAGCATGCGTCGCATGTTGTTAATATCATTCAACAATGCACAATGCGCGTTGTTAAATGACTTTTTTCTTGTAGTAAGCATACAAGTTCACTTGGCCTTGGACACGGATAGGTTCGATTTGGTAGAGAGCTCAACCCGTTAGTCCTTAAAAGTATATGAAGTTAGTAGCAATGTCTAAAATATCAATGGTATCGGAAATATCGGTAGTCCAAAAACACAGATATTTTGATGGAAATATCGGGATATTATAGATATCGATAAAAATTGGATAAAAACCACGAAAATTGTAAGAAAAACTTGGAAATTTTTATTAAAACTTTGGAGGATGTTTAGTCAATTATCTATTAGTTTATCACAAAAAATTGGAAGGAAATACCTTGCATGATGGGTTTAACTTATTTAAGTTGATTATATAGCGAGTTGACAAACACTGTGAGTGTAGAAAATATGTAGTAATTAATGAAAGAAGATTAAACACACCATAATCATTTATATATAATGATTTACTACAATATTTTACACTTTATACATTGCATGGTAAGATACACAAGTGATTTAGTACCACATAGAATTCCTCTTTGCGTATTATCACAAAAACATAAGCAACATGGTGGTTAAGGCGTTGGAGGAGTGAAATGGCAGGGGTTTGAATCCCTTTTGCGTGTGTGCTTTCTGTTTTTTGTTTTCCTTTTTTCCATTACATCGATATTTTCCGATATTATCGATATTTATTCGATATGTGTATGGATACGTTCCGAAATATCCATGACTCGAAAAAACGATAATATCCTCAATATTTCGTTAATATTATCGATATTTTAGACTATGGTTAGTAGGCAATAGACATGGAAGCTCAATAGGGCTGACTTCGGGTGATTTCAACAATAAGGTTCAAAGATGTGTTCCTTGGAGTGCTAGGCTGATGGTATCTTAGGATGACTCCAAATTCCATAGTATTGATGCTTTGTCCAAATGGATGTTGCCAAATCTTAGTATCTTTTCAGTTGCAGCCCCCCTTCTAGATAGACTTGACGATGACCTTGAGTATTTGATTGTTTTTTATTGATTTGAGTGAATCACATAAACAAATGTTTATCTAATTTTAGCCATTAACCACTCTCTTATTGCATGACGAAGATAATTATTGGCACTTCCAAACTTGTTTTACCTGATGTAAACATGGAAATTTTGCTAAAGTGATAAGATATGAAACTTATGCTAATACTTATCATATTAGGACTATGAATGAAATCAAGAAAAACACATTTCTCTACACATGGCCCTTCTTTTGACTTCTTCAACCGGAAAATACCAACTCAATGCCGTTTAGCATTGCTTATTTGGAGCCATAAATTATCATTTTGACATTTTTCAAATCCCAACTCATTTGGTAAAAGGTTCAAAAATCACTTTTGTGGAATAATTGATCCAAATGAACTGGAGATAAATGAAAAGCACAATGAATCGGGAAAAAAAAAATCTTTCTTATGACCACGGTTGAAAATTATAATTCCCACAAAATTTGAGAATTCACTAGGCTTTAGTCTGTATAGCTCAAGTAGTATTGATGTGGGTTGTAAACAAGAAAAATGAATAAATCTCAAGAATTGGTTGGACATAAGAAAGTTCAAGAATTGAAGCAAGAGCCTCTTTCACGTTTCTAAACATCTGAGAGTTGAACCTCAGGTTTCGGCTTTTCATCCTCCTCATCCCAGTTCGTGGTCTTGTAGTAGGTGGCGTATAGGATGAGCTGCACCAACCCAGAAATTGATCCCAAACCATTGGGAACCTACCAAAAAATTTCAAAGAAAAATGATTATTCACTCTTCTTTTTTAAAATAAAAATAATTAAATAAACGTGTATATACTTGAAACAACAAAAATGTATAGAGAATTACCAAAATGTAGGGATCAAATTTGATGAGTGCATAGATGAGCCAGACAATTCCATTGCATAAGTTAGCAAGAGAGAGGGTAAACGGCATATATTTCACACTTTTTGTCTTGATGACCATTTTCTGCCACCCAAAAAGTAAGATATATAAAGCCATGGTGAATGATTTTCTACCCTTAAATGATGATTCATCCAAAAGTTAAAATGTGTGTCAAATTATGTGGTTTTTTGTGTGTCCCTCGATTCCGACCCAAAAATATTTAAGACATGCAATATCTATGCAACATAATAATATATGGAAATGACTTATTTCTACATACCACGATTGTCAAGGGTGAGGCATACATAATGATGTTGCAGACAATGCACAAGATGCCAATTATCATAGACCGTCCTTTAGTGGTATGGAAAAAGTGCAGGGTAACGAAAACCACAACAGCAAAGAAGATAACTTCAACCAGAAGAGCAATAAGGATCCTTCGCTGCAAAGGAAATAAGGATATATAGAAGTTTTAATAAGGTATTAGCATTTCATAGCTCATGATATTTCACTTCTTAGTAGTATTACTTACGCGTTTTGGGTTAGAAGAGTATGTTAAGAAGATGGCAATGTAGATGAGTTCGATAACGAATCCACAGCTGTTGATTGTAATGACAAGAAGGCTATCAGGATGGACGAAGGGCATGCCATAGAAACACCACATAGCACAGTTGAGCAATGTTGCTACATAAGGATCCGCCTTGAATTCTCCTACTGATTTTTGCTTGATTATTTTCACAAATGTTGGGCTGCAGTATTTTCATAATTCATCACATAACATAAGATCTTCGCAAATGCTTAGATTAGAGATCAGAAAAAGATAAAGACAAAGAGAAAGGAGCTAGAGCTTACAATGGGGAGGTAAACAAAAAGAAAGAGAAGACATTACCTATGAGAAAAAAGGAACAAGAAAAAACAGTATAGGTAAGATAAATGAGAAATAATCCTATATTTCTCACCGGTGTAGTAGTGTCACCAAAATAGTAATGGCAGAGAGCTAGATTGAAAATAGAAGAAAATAAACGGAAGCGCTAAACAAATAACTGACCGATAATGCCTACAATGATTCTGATCGTTTCTACATTCACCATTTTTACGTTTAGCGGAGAATCAAAATGTGGCGAATGTTTCCTTGATCGTTACACAAAACGAAAGAGGATATTTTTTATGTCGTAAGAACTAGAGATGATATGAAGAGTACTTGGGGTTTTGATGAGGTTTACATTGAAAACTTAGAATTATTTAAAGGGCCATTCTGAATTAGAAATTTATTTTTAGCCAATCCACAACAAAATGTGACACATATGGGTGTAAGTGACCTGCCTCAAAGAGTTGTATTGTTAGATCAGGTGGCTGCGCTGGGGAAGTAATATTATTATCTGTTATGTGGTTGTAAAAATGCCTAAACTCGCAAAAGATTGTTCACAGAGAGATGTAAAACATAGAGAACACATGGTGCAGGACAAGACAGCGATTTTGGGTGAAGCTCCTGATCTTTTTTGTTATAACAAATATGATCATTTTGTTTTGAAAAGGCTTGCTATTTTTTCCCACGGAATTTTGTTTCCAATGTTAATATAATTTGTATATTTTTTCTTATATTTTCTGGCCCCCCAAACTTCAAATCTTTGCTCCATTGTACTTTACAAATCGAGTTTGATTCTCCTTTTCGTACATTAAAGTAGTTTAGAATATCACTTTGTCAAAAAGTAAAAACCTGCTGATAACTAGGCGAGTAGAAATAACTAAGTATCAAAATTGAGGATCAAAAATAAAAAATAAAAAAATGGATGGTTATTCGGAAGGCTTTGATTGAGCGAAAAAATGGAGGAGATTTTTCTATAGTAAGAACCGGGCGGGCGAAGCCGTGTGTAAAAATATGTGGAGAGGAGAGAGATGTGGCCGGCATCGGTGGTGGCGCCGTCGGCTAGGAAGGAGAGAGAGGGAGAGTTTCGGGTGTTTTCTCGGATTTTAAAAGTACCTTGAATGCTTGGTGTAGCCGTGTATTTATAGGCTCCTTGCGTGCTAAGGTTTTGCAACGAATAAACTCTTATTTAGAAGGAGTTTATTCTTTCCCAAAATTGTAGAGATTGAGTCCATTAGGGAATTGATTGAGATCAAATCTCCTAATTTGATGATGATATCTCTAAATTAGGATAATATCTTAATTAGTGATATTATCTTTTTAAATAAAGATAATATCCATATTTTTGGTGTCAATTATCTTGCCAAATAAATGACTTAATTAATTGCCCCAGGAGATATTCTTCTTGTCCACGTGGCGTCTTGTGATTGGAGGCCAAAATATTTGCTCCCACAGTGATGTGTGTGGGTTCCTAAAGCATTAAAAATTTTAAAAATTCCAGAGGTAATCCATTTCTGCAGACTTGTATATCAATATAATTTTTTTTTCCACTGAATTTCAGTTGAGATTGTTCCATCTAGAGAGGCCAGGTTGAAGGAAATTGCACAAGAGTACAAGCTGAACTGGGATTCTTCTAACACTGAAGCGGGCAGTAGCATATTGAATTTGGGATTCTTCTAACAATCAGGCAGTTTACATCCAAATCATTGGCTCATCAGCTTTAGCCCAACTTATCAGGTTTCTAGATCATGCTTGACAAGGGTTCTGAAATGTAATTATAGGCATAGTACAATTTATCTCTACTTCCATTTGGATAAGTGTAACTTTGTGTTTGGGCCTAAATCCCGCGCACCACGATAAATGGGCAAAGGCCCATATCGAGAGGAGGACTTATTGGATTTTGGATTAAAAGGCAGAGATCTGCCCAGATGGTTTCAGAAAGTCCAGACCATTAAAGGCTAATTAAACATAAATGGGATCAGTTTCAAAAAAAACTCCAGGAACCCAATTGAAATCAATCACCACCGTTGATCTATTCAAATCCAAAAGCAGATATTATGAAAAATATCTCTTCCAAAGAAGGGCCCGTGTAAATAAAGAAAAGTCAAAAATCTGAACTAGGAAGTGATGGGGAATTAATGAAAGCAGGTTAACTAGAAAAACACTCCCCATAAACCATTCAAAAAATGATCAGATGGAGAGGACAACCAAGTTGCCCTTCTACACTCACAGAGGGCTCTACTTTGAAAAAATAGATTGAAACAGGATGTGTTTTTCAAGAGATAAAGCAGGAGACAGGAGAGTTGTTCACCAGGAAAGTTGGGAAAAGACCACCATAGAGTCTGACTGTTGATGATTCCAGCTCTACCAGAACATTAAATTCCTTCTTTTTGGGATATCAGAGAAAAAAAAAGGAAAATCTTTTCAAAAAAAGATCTGCCGCCCAGTTTTAAAGTTTTTAAAAAGACTCTCTTTTTTATAGTTCTCTATAAATATGAGAGGAAGTGAACAGATTAGAGACAGCGAAAAAAACCAATCAAGACAAAAACTCTCAAAGTCACCACTGACAAACTCAAAAAGATCAATTGATCTCAAAAGCTTTTAGACCCTAAAAATCCAAAACTCTTTGATCCACAAGAAACAAATCAGCTAGAATTCAAATCTCTGGTTTCAGTTCAGTTCAAAGAAATAGTTTTACAAAGCGAGATTTCTCTCGTTACAAATTTGGTTCAGAATATGCCAAATCAAGCAAAGTTCGAGTTTTTCATAATATGAAAACCTCAACAAATTTACAGGAAGCTTTCAGGTGTCTAGAATGGTCAGAATAGCCTCTATTCAGAATCACAATCAGGCAGAAAGCAGCTCTAGACCAGCAACCTTCAACCCAGCCGTCTTCTGTTCAGCTCAGATTGAAGTAATACCATTTTTTCCCAGCCAGCCAGCCTTTCCATGACCAGAATAGATTAAAGCTCTGCCAATTTCAACATTGGTATCGAATTCCAACTAAAACTCATCAGTTGAAGATACTGATGTACAATTTCAGTATAAATGAATTCAGTCCAGCCTGTTTCACCAAAATAGACAAAAGTCGAGGCCAAGTGTTCTGTCTTTCTAGACTTGACAGCTTTTCTCTATTTTAATTTTGGTTCAGTGTTTAGTTTTTGTTTATTATTTTCAAACAATTTAAGCCCTTTCTTTAGCTTTTATTTTGTCCAGAACTGCCAGTTTTGGACTGTGAAAAATTGTAAAGTCCTCACCAATCTGAGGCAAGGAAAAGAACTTACTTGGGAGATATTCCTCACCCAAATTCACAATTGCTTACTTAGAGTCAGTGACTTGGGGCGCAAGTTATCTATTTTTTAGAAGTCTGCTAGGGTTTTAAACCGCTAGCAGTGGCACGCTCATACACAAAAGAAAGTTGACTTGTTGACCACAAATAGTTTTCAAGCCAATGGGGAACTTTACCCTACCATCACAGGATCAGATCAAAAACGGGTGAACACTTTGACAATGAATCTATCGATCCTTGTGATACATGTGGAGTTATTTTTTGAATAAAAATTCTTTATTATGTGTTATCGATTAATTGGAAAGAAGAAAATAGTTTTACTTATCATGAAGCTTCAATTTACAAATGAACTATATTGTTATAAGGTGAATTGGAAAATAATAGTAAAACATTGATATTTAGTACGACAACGTGCAAAGACTGTTGTTAAAAATATAACAACAACGTGCATACGAATGTTGTCAATAATGTGTTCAACAACGTGCATAACACATTATTGTACACTTCTTTCACAACATGCGTGCGTTGCATTTAATGGTGTTAACAACGAGAACTGATATCAACAACGATAGGCAAAGCGTGTTGTCGAAAGCCCTGGACCTTTTAACGACATCGGCTTCAACAGCGTGCGTCTCGTGTTGTTAATATCATTCAACAATGCACAATGCGCGTTGTTAAATGACTTTTTTTCTTGTAGTGAAGCATATAAGTTCACTTGGCCCTGGACACGGATAGGTTCAATTTGGTAGAGAGCTCAACCCGTTAGTCCTTAAAAGTATATGAAGTTAGTAGCAAGGCCTAAAATATCAATGGTATCGGAAATATCGGTAGTCCAAAAACACATAAATTTTGATGGAAATATCAGGATATTATTGATATCAATAAAAATTGAATAAAAACCATGAAAATTGTAAGAAAAACTTGGAAATTTTTATTAAAACATTGGAGGATGTTTATTTAGTCAATTATATATTAGTTTATCACAAAAAATTGGAAGGAAATACCTTGCATGATGGGTTTAACTTATTTAAGTTGATTATATAGCAAGTTGACAAACACTTTAAGTGTAAAAAATATGTAGTAATTAATGAAAAAAGATTAAACACACCATAATCATTTATATATAATGATTTACTATAATATTTTACACTTTATACATTGCATGGTAAGATACTTGAGTGACTTAGTACCACATAGAATTCCTCTTTGCGTATTATCACAAAAACATAAGCAACATGGTGGTGAAGGCGTTGGAGGAGTGAAATGGCAGGGGTTCGAATCCCCTTTGCATGTGTGCTTTGTGTTTTTTTTTTCCTTTTTTCCATTAGATCGATATTTTCGATATTATAGCGATATTTTGACAAAATATTGCTGAAGTGTGAGAAAAATTATCGACATCTATATTTTCCGATATTATCGATATTTATTCGATATGTGTATGGATACGTTCTGAAATATCCGTGACTCGAAAAAATGATAATATCCTCAATATTTCGTCGATATTATCGATATTTTAGACTATGATTAGTAGGAAATAGACATGGAAGGTTAGTAGAGCTGACTTCTGGTGATTTCAACAGTAAGGTTTAAAGATGCGTTCCTTGGAGTGCAAGGCTGATGGTATCTTAGGATGACTCCAAATTGCATAGTATTGATACTTTGTACAAATGGATGTTGCCAAATCTTAGTATATTTTCAGTTGCAGCCCCCCTTCTAGATAGACTTGACGATGACCTTGAGTATTTTATTGTTCTCAAATTGATTTGAGTGAATCACATAAACACATGTTGATCTAATTTTAGACATTAACCTCTCATATTGCATGACAAAGATATATAATTATTGGCACTTGGCACTTGGCACTTCCAAACTTGTTTTACCTGATGTAAACATGGAAATTTTGCTAAAGTGATAAGATATGAAACTTATGCTAAAAAATTGCCTTTTATTTTATTGTTCTGCCCTGTCGATGAATTATTGGGAATTTAACAAAGGCAAATCTGATGTGACATGGTGTTAGCAAACCTGTGTTGGGCTTGGCCTAACGTGCTCACATTCCCTTCTTAGTTTACGTTAGGCTCAAGATATAGATGGTGAGAATGTCATATATGGACCATATATGTGAACCTTCATATTAGCCACAAGATTCATCTGAATAGTAACTTCACTTAAGTTTAAAAGGGAATGATAGTGTTGCTAATATGAAGGCCCATATGAAGGGTCCATATATGGCACCCTCACTATGGAATTTCGCGTAACTATTCAATACTTATCATATTAGGACTCTATGAATGAAATCAAGCAAAACACATTTCTCTACACATGGCCTTTCTTTTGACTTCTTCAATTGGAAAATACCAACTCAGTGCCGTTTAGCATTGCGTATTTGGAGCCATAAATGATTATTTTGACATTTTTGAAATCCCAACTTGTTTGGTAAAAGGTTTGAAAATCACTTTTGTGGAATAATTGATCCAAATGAACTGGAGACAAATGAAAAGCACAATGAATCGGGAAAAAAAAAATTCTTTCTTATGACCACGGTTGAAAATTATAATTCCCTCAAAATTTGAGAATTCACTTGGCTTTAGTCTGTATAGCTCAAGAAAAATGAATAAATTACAAGAATTGGTTGGACATAAGGAAGTTCAAGAATTGAAGCAAGAACCTCTTTCACGTTTCTAAACATCTGAGAGTTGAACCTCAGATTTTGGTTTTTCATCCTCATCCCAGTTTGTGGTCTTGTAGTAGGTGGCATATAAGATGAGCTGCACCAACCCAGAAATTAATCCCAAACCATTGGGAACCTACCAAAAATTTTCAAAGAAAATGGTTATTCACTCTTCTTTTTTAAAATAAAAATAATTAAATAAACGTGTACGTACTTGAAACAACAAAAATGTATAGAGAATTACCAAAATGTAGGGATCAAATTTGATGAGTGCATAGATGAGCCAGACAATTCCATTGCATAAGTTAGCAAGAGAGAGGGTAAACGGCATATATTTCACACTTTTTGTCTTGATGACCATTTTCTGCCACCCAAAAAGTAGGATATATAAAGCCTTGTTGAATGATTTTCAACCCTTAGATGATGATTCGTCCAAAAGTTAAAAATGTGTGTCAAATTATGTGGTTTTTTGTGTGTCCCTCGATTCCGACCCAAAAATATTTAAGACATGCAATATCTATGCAACATAATAATATATGGAAATGACTTATTTCTACATACCACGATTGTCAAGGGTGAGGCATACATAATGATGTTGCAGACAATGCACAAGATGCCAATTATCATAGACCGTCCTTCAGTGGTAAGGAAAAAGTGCAGGGTGACGAAAACCACAACAGCAAAGAAGATAACTTCAACCAGAAGAGCAATAAGGATCCTTCGCTGCAAAGGAAAATAAGGATATATAGAAGTTTGAATAAGGTATTAGCATTTCATAGCTCATGATATTTCACTTCTTAGTAGTATTACTTACGCGTTTTGCGTTAGAAGAGTATGTTAAGAAGATGGCAATGTAGATAAGTTCGATAACGAATCCACAGCCGTTGATTGTAACGACAAGAACGCTATCAGGATGGACAAAGGGCATGCCATAGAAACACCACATAGCACAGTTGAGCAATGTTGCTACATAAGGATCCGCCTTGAATTCTCCTACTGATTTTTGCTTGATTATTTTCACAAATGTTGGGCTGCAGTATTTTCATAATTCATCACATAACATAAGATCTTCGCAAATGCTTAGATTAGAGATCAGAAAAAGATAAAGACAAAGAGAAAGGAGCTAGAGCTTACAATGGGGAGGTAAACAAAAAGAAAGAGATGACATTACCTATGAGAAAAAAGGAACAAAAAAAGACAGTATAGGTAAGATAAATGTGAGTAGAAATAATCCTATATTTCTCACCGGTGTAGTAGTGTCACCAAAATAGTAATGGCAGAGAGCTAGATTGAAAAAAGAAGAAAATAAACGGAAGCGCTAAACAAATAACTGACCGATAATTCCTACAATGATTCTGATCGTTTCTACATTCACCATTTTTACGTTTAGCGGAGAATCAAAATGTGGCGAATGTTTCCTTGATCGTTACACAAAACGAAAGAGGATATTTTTTATGTCGTAAGAACAGAGATGATATGAAGAGTACTTGGGGTTTTGATGAGGTTTACATTGAAAACTTAGAATTATTTAAAGGGCCATTCTGAATTAGAAATTTATTTTTAGCCAATCCACAACAAAATGTGACACATATGGGTGTAAGTGACCTGCCTCAAAGTGTTGTATTGTTAGATCAGGTGGCTGCGCTGGGGAAGTAATATTATTATCTGTTATGTGGTTGTAAAAATACCTAAACTCGCAAAAGATTGTTCACAGAGATGTAAAAGATAGAGAACACATGGTGCAGGACAAGACAGCGATTTTGGGTGAAGCTCCTGATCTTTTTTGTTATAACAAATATGATCATTTTGTTTTGAAAAGGCTTTCTATTTTTTCCCACGGAATTTTGTTTCCAATGTTAATATAATTTGTATATTTTTGCTTATATTTTCTGGCCCCCCAAACTTAAAATCTTTGCTCCGTTGTGCTTTACAAATCGAGTTTGATTCTCCTTTTCGTACATTAAAGTAGTTTAGAATATCACTTTGTCAAAAAGTAAAAACCTGCTGATAACTAGGCGACGTAGAAATAACTAAGTATCAAAATTGAGGATCAAAAATTAAAAATTAAAAATTGGATGATAACTAAGCCTTCCGGCCATGGTTATTCGGAAGGCTTTGATTGAGCGAAAAAAAGGCGGAAATGAACTCCTTTGATTCAAGAGTACGCGTTAACTATAACTCGTGCTCTCAATGAAATCGCCAAATGTTTTGTACAAAAATTCTCACAGGAGAATATTCAATTGTGGATTCTTCAACCTTTGATCTTCCTTCTCTTTCTTCCTCGGTTCCTGTAAAAAAATCGGAGTAAATAAACCACACCCGGGAGGTGTTAGCCGGTTAGGTCGATTGAATCTAGGAGAAACAATAGCTAAAAAAGGATATGGAGATTTTTCTATGGTAAGAACCGGGCGGGCGAAGCCGTTTGTAAAAATATGTGGAGAGGAGAGAGATGTGGCCGGCAGTGGTGGTGGCTCCGTCGGCTAGGAAGGAGAGAGAGAGAGGGAGAGTTTCGGGTTTTTTCTCGGATTTTAAAAGTACCTTGAATGCTTGGTGTAGCCGTATATTTATAGGCTCCTTGCGTGCTAGGATTTTGCAAAGAATAAACTCTTATTTAGAAGAAGTTTAATCTTTCCCCAAATTGTAGAGATTGAGTCCATTAGGGATTTGATTGGGATCAAATCTCCTAATTTGATGATGATATCTCCAAATTAGGATAATATCTTATTTGGTGATATTATCTTTTTAAATAAAGATAATATCCATATTTTTGGTGTCAATTATCTTGCCAAATAAATGACTTAATTAATTGACCTAGGAGATATTCTTCTTGTCCACGTGGCGTCTTGTGATTGGAGGCCAAAATATAATTTACTCCCATAGTGATGTGTGTTGGTTCCTAAAGCATTAAAATTTTAAAAATTCCAGAGGTAATCCATTTCTGCAGACTTGTATATCAATATAATTTTTTTTGCCACTGAATTTCAGTTGAGATTGTTCAATCTAGAGAGGCCAGGTTGAAGGAAATTGCACAAGAGTACAAGCTGAACTGGGATTCTTCTAACACTGAAGCGGGCAGTAGCATATTGAATTTGGGATTCTTCTAACAATCAGGCACTTTACATCCAAATCATTGGCTCATCAGCTTTAGCCCAACTTATCAGGTTTCTAGATCATGCTTGACAAGGGTTTTGAAATGTAATTATAGGCATAGTGTTAGCGAGATATCCTATTAGGATATTTCCTTCTTATTGTATTAGGATATTTCCTTCTTATTGTATTAGGATTTTATTTATTTCCTTTTGTAAAGATATTATGTAATTAGGATTCCTTTTATTTCCTAGTTTAATCCTACTAGGGTTTGTAACCTTGTATTATAAATACCTCCTTTCAGAGAATCACTACTACAAAAAGGGCAAAAGACGACTATTAAACAACGACGGTAGGTCAAAAAACCGTCGTTGTTTTTTAAAAGACGACGGTAATAGAAACCCGTCGTAGAAACATACTTTAAACACCGAAAAAAACGGGTACACGTATAGATATTTTTAAACCACGATGCACCAAATTAAAAAAGCGTCGTCTTATTACAAAGGTATTTTCAGAGTTAAAATCTGAACCTAAAAACAACGACTGCATCTATGAAATCACCGCCGTAGAAAGTAAAGACGACGATATAAAAATAGACGCCGTGTTAACTAATTAATAAACACGACCCAATTTTCTTAGTCAGCGACGCATAAATTCAAAGAAATCTACGACGGTTAATTACAAAAGAGTGCTGCTATTTCCACCCACCTGTCCTATTTTCCCACCCACCTTATCTTTAAACTTTTAAAGACAAATTTAACCCTATTGTAAAATGACTTTAAAGGACTTAAAGAAAAAAAAAGAGATAAAAAAAAGAAGAAAGATGTAGACTTCTCAAGTTCTCACGAACCCTATTGTTTGCATGAAAATGTGATGAAGAGTGAAATATATGGTGGAATATTTGACGAAGTAGAACAAGGTCTTGCTGTACCATAGGAAGTTTGATTTGAGAGATGGTGTGGTTTCCATTGAGGCAGAGAGAGATGTATAGTAAACATGTGAGACAGAGAGAGATGGAGCGTGAGAGATGGAAAATAAGATACAACAAAAATGAGAGAGAGATATGTAGGCCGTCAAAGAGAGAGAAGAAATTAGCAGAGTGAATAAAAGGAAAGAGGAATGAGGTAATAATTAAAAGGGTATTTTAGGAATATTTGTGGGTGGAAAAATAGGATCGTGTTTTTTAAAATTTATATGGTGGGTGGGAAGATAAGGTGGGTGGGAAAATAGGACAGGTGGGTGGAAATAGCAGCACTCTTACAAAAAAATTCACCGATTTAAATTAAGTTACCACGACTGTAAATATAAATTTATCGACTTTTTAATTATACTATACTACGACGATATCCATAACTCTACTGTCCGCATAATTGTACTAACCACGACGGTTTGTTAAATTAACGACGTACAAATTTTTTACCATTATTCGTCTATCATTACCAGAATGAACTCTGTTCCTCATCATAATCGAACCATTAATCGTTTTTTACCATTGCTCCTCATCATAATCGAACCAGAATGAACAAAGGCAATGTTTTAGAAGTGGATGATGTGCCAATTACTCTCACAAGGAGTTTGAGGGCAAGAAGCTTGTCTCAGCCACCAAGGAAGGTCTCAAGCTTGATGAGAGTGAAGACGAGGCAAAGAAGAAGGAAGAGTTGAAGGAGACATTTGAGGGACTCTGCAAGGTTGTGAAGGATGTTTTGGGTGACAGAGTGGAGAAGGTTGTGGTGTCTGACCGTGTGGTAGACTCTCCCTGCTGTTTGGTGACAGGCGAGTATGGCTGGACTACCAACATGGAAAGAATCATGAAGGCTCAGGCCTTGAGGGATAACAGAGCGGCTGGGTACATGTCGAGCAAGAAGACCATGGAGATCAACCCAGAGAACCCCATCATGGAGGAGCTGAGAAAGAGGGCTGATGCAGACAAGAATGACAAGTCAGTGAAGGACCTTGTTCTCCTTTTGTTCGAGACTGCTCTCCTCACCTCTGGGTACAGAAAGACAATTTTTTTGATGATGTGTGTGTGTTTGTGTCTTTCAGATACACAAACGCGCACACGCATCAACATCCAAACTGAAAAATGAAAGCGAGGTGAGACAGAGAGGTGATGTGCCTCCAAAGAGGTGAGACAGAGCCAAAGGCAAGAAAAAGTTGAAACCCTAATTGAAAAATGAAGACGAAAGAAAGACAGAAAAACCCTTATTTATAAACAAATCTTATATACCACGTCGGTTATTTTAAATTATCGACGTTTATATGAAAACATAAACGTCGTTTAAACCTAACATAAGGTCGTATAAATTAATTAACAACGACGCTATATAAAAACGACGTTGTCATTTTTTGGAAAACTAATTTATTGTGTAATTAAAAAAGTTACACGTCGGTATGAGTAATTAAAACGACGTGGTATGTATTTTTCATGTCGTTATTATTGAGTATAAGGTCATTGGGTAAATTGGAAATGACGTGATTCATCTTTTTGAAGAAAAATGCGTTGTGTAATTCGATATAAAAACGGCGGTTCATTAAAACCTTGCGTCGTGTAAAGTCATATTATAGGGCGGTGTTAACCTATAGCGCCGTATAATGTTGCATACTAGGGCGCTTCCTATTAATAGCATCGTTTTATGAAACGGTTTGTTATTATTTTAAACTTTTCGCCTACCTGACCCATACTTGCACTGTTTCCAAACCCGAGAAAAACTTTCAAGCTTCTCTCATTATTCATTCTCAAAGCGTTGTTTCAAACTTTCAAGCTTATCTCTGAGAGAAAACTTTTCGTCTTCCTCTCCTCTTCGTCTTCGTCTTTGAACTAAAACACCAAACTCCAGGAGAAAACTTTCATTGCACGCAAAGGGTAAGCATGTCTAGAAGGATTTTTGTTCCTGTTTTGCATGCGCATATCATTTTCGTTTTTTTAAATCTTTTTACATTTTTTCTTTCCAAGTTTGATAAAATTTGCAGACAAAGACGGAAAGTTTCCAAGTTTGAACACTACTCTGATTCTTTTACTTCAACTAAATAAGACGACGGTGGCTTGTTATTTACGTGGTTAGATTTATGGACCACGACGGTTCATCAGTCACCCTAGCGTCGTGTGAAACTGTTCTTCGTTGTTTTTTTAAAATGATTTTTTTTTTGTATTTGATTTTTAAGGATATATTCATCGCAGGTTTGATTTCTCTGAACAATGGTTTTTGTTTTGAAAATCTTTTTAATTATTTTTCTGTTGAAAATATTTTACGTTTTTCCTAATTTGTTTTTGTGGTATAGACGACGGTATATTAATATTTACGTCGTTTTATTTTCAATTCCACGGCGATTTTTTTATTATTAACGTCGTTGTAATATTTAATACGCTGTTTTTTGTGATTCTATCATAAGACGTCGGTTGTTTATTATTGACGTCGTTGTAATATTTTATCACGTCGGTGGTTAATTACCGTCGTGAAAATTTATTATTACGTCGATTGTTTTGTTCTTACGTCGTTTGAAATATTATAATACGTCGGAGTTTATAAATAATCGTCGTGTTTTTTCTTAATTTCACTGAAATATTTTCACTTGCAGGTTTGATTTGTCTGTAACCATGGTTTCTCAATCCCAAAGTAAGGAGTCTGGCGTGAAAAAAAATGAATGTAAGGAGCTTAGAGTTGTAAATCCTCAAGCCAAGTCCTCGAAGAAGATGAAGTTTGTTTCATCTTCTGAGACAGAACCAAGTAGCACGGCAACATTTTCTGAGGAGCCAAAGTTAGGTTGGGGTATAAGCACAATGCCCCGTGTTGTGAAGAGAAAATTTCAGAAAATCAAGCCTGTTGTTGAGTACAATTCCAAGGGGAAACCATATGGCCGTCCACATAGTGAGATGCAGTCCTACATTGGTGTGTTGGCACGCTCCAGAGTCCCATTTGTGGACAAGAAATGGGTTCAAATATCCAAGGATATAAAATAGCAGATTTGGGAAGCCGTTGACATGGCTTTTGTGGTTGGTCAAGGGGGCAAGAAAATGGTGTTATCTTCTGCTGCCAAGAAATGGAAGGATTTCAAGTCTACACTAACCAGGGTTCATATCCTTCCATTCATCAAGGAGAATGAGAAATTAAGGCAACCCCCTGAAACATACAAATTCATAGAGAAAGCTGACTGGGATGCCTTTGTAGCTTCAAGGTTATTTGAAAAATTTGAGGTTATGCATGAAGAACAATCACAGAGGAGGGAGAAACTTGAGTACAATCATTGATTGTCTCGAAAAGGATATGTTGGTTTGGAGGAGCACTTGGTGGAAACCATGCCTGGGGCAGATATTGATCGATCTACCTTATGGAAGAAAGCTAGAGAAGACAAACATGGTAACATCCCTGATCCAAAGGATGCAAAGAAAGCAAAATTAATTGTAAGCCTACTCACTCTGTTTTACATTTTTATTACGTCTTCTGTTATATTTTTGCGTCGTGTGAAAAATATTACTATGTCGAAATATTTTAAAAAACGTCGTTAAAGGTCTGAATCTCGAATCACTACTCCGTTTTTTGTAATTATATCATAAGACGTCGATGGTTTATTATTGACGTCGTGTTAATAAATTAATAACGTCTGTATTTAGGTAGCGTCGTCTGAAATATTATATTACGTCGATTGTTATGTTATTGAGTCGTGTGAAATATTATATTACATCGATTTTTTATAAATAACCGTCGTGTGTTTTCTTATGCTGACTTTTTATTATATCTTTTGTTAGGATGATTTGCAAAAGCAAGTCTCTGAAGGCACTCTTACTCTGTCAGGAAGCAATGATGTGTTGACATTGGCTTTGGGTCCCGAGCATCCAGGAAGAGTTAGAGGGGTAGGGGCTGGGATTTCCCCTAAGCAATACTTCAATTTACCTAGACAACAGAAGGTAAGGTTTGCCGATCAATTGAAGGAAAGTGTAAGACTTGTCCTTCAAGAAGAGACTTTGAAAATGGAGGCTAGATCAAGAGAAGAGAGTTTAAAGATGGAGGCTAGGACCAAGCAATTGGTAGAAGCTGAGAGGGAAAATTTGCTGAGTCAACTTTCCAAACTCAACCCCAATTTTGATCCAAGCATGCTGAAACTGAATACTAACCCCGGTCAAATCCAAGGGCAAAGTCCCAAAAATCCAATGTCGGACAAAGCAAGCTGCTCTGGGGCACTTGATGTTAGAGCCCTACAATTTGAGGAGGATACTGCCAAGAATGGGGAAAAGCAGGAAGAAATGGTAACGTCTTTGAACTTTGAATTCTCTGTTTCTCTGTTTATATTTACCGCCGTGTTAAAAGTTATACCACGACGCATTTTTTATTAGACCGTCGTTTGATGTTATTTAGACGTATGTAATTATTACATACCGTCTTCTGTTATGCTTTACCACGACGGTTTATTTACTTGTTTTCAATTTTTGTACAATGTCATTTATATATTTCTTTATTTCTTAAAATAGAAATCCGGGGAAGTAGAAAAGAGAGTAGAAGGAAAGATAGTTGAGATGGTTGAGATGGTTGAACAGGTAAATTCTCATAACTTTGCCTTTTTCATTTGTTTTTCAATTCTCATTACCACGACGTTTATTATTTACCGTCGTTTAATGAATTTTACACGTCTGTAATTCTTACATACCGTCGTCTGTTATTTAGTACCACGACGGTTTAATTTAATTTTTTACTTTTTGTACAATGTCTTATATATATTTCTTTATTTCTTATAACAGAAATCCGGGGATGTAGAAAAGATAGTAGAAAAGATAGAAGAAAAGATAGAAGAAAAGAAAGATGAAAAGGTAAATTCTCATAACTTTGCCTTTTTCATTTGTTTTTCAATTTTCAGACGTCGATATTTTCTTTAAACCGTTGTTTGTTTTAATTTTCCACGACAGTTTTTTTTTAATTGAATGTTTAAATTGTTGTACAAGCTTTCTTATATATATATCTCTTTATTTATTAAAACAGCAATCCAGTGTTGGAGAAAAGCAAATTAAAAAGGTAAATTCATTATCTATGAATTTTGCATTTGAATTAGAAGTCGGTTTTTTTAAACGACGTAATAAAGTATTCATTACGACGGTATTTTTTCCCCGTTGTGTAACTTATTTCAGACGACGGTTTGTTATTTAAACCGTCGTTTTTATTTATTTACCACGTCACTTTATGTTGCTTTATTTCTTCAAACAGAATGCTGAAGTACCAGATTATTCAAAGCTGGAGTTGCCATCTTCTTTACAATCCCTTTGTAGTTATGCGGAAACGACACTAAAGCCTCAGGAGAAGACTATGACCTTTACAATTGAGAAGGAGGTGTTTGGCATAGATCGTACTACCTTCGTCTTGCATGAAGATATTACCCAATTTGCTGGCATGGAAGAAATTGGGGCTACTGTGGTTGCAGTATATATGAGGTTTGTCCTTATCAAATATTCATTTCACACTCTCCTTTATGTTGAAAAAAAAAAAAAACACTCATGGTTTCATTTCATATATTTAGGTGCCTATTTGATAATTTGAAAGTTGCAAATATGGTGAACATGGTTGGCTTTATCGACCCTGCTCTAGTTAGTGCCGATGCTGGTTCATTAACTGAAAGATCACGTGTCGTAGCCAATCGCCTTCACAAAACAGATGGTGAACAGATTTTCCTGATGCCTTACAATCCAGGGTTAGTCTCCAAACAAAAAACAGGATTTTGTTTGTATGATGCTCTGCATATAAAACTGTTTAACCTTTATATTTATTTTGTGCAGCCGTCATTGGGTCTTGATCATTGTGAGAGCAAAGAAGGAGACCGTCTATTTTCTGGATCCACTGCCTGGAAATCGAGTTGTGGATGAGGATGGGAAAAACATAGTGAACAGTGCTTTAAAAATGTATAATTCACACATAGGCAGAGTAGGCCGTAAAGCACCTCTTTGGAAAACTCTGCCCGGCACTCCAAAGCAACCAAGCAGTGTAGAATGTGGGTATTATATCATGCGCTTTATGAGAGACATCATCTTGGATCCTTCCCTGGAATTTGAGAAGATGGTAAGAAGAAATTTTTCAGATTTATTTTTATGTGGTTTTTTGTATTATCAACGACGGTAAATTAAAAATACCATCGTTGAATATATATACTACGTCGGTAAATGAAAAATAGCGTCATCTGTGAGAATAATCTTTGTTTATGGATTGCAGTTTGCGAAGGGAAAGGATCAAGCGCCATACCCCCAAGCAGGCATTGAAGAAGTTAGGAAAGAATGGGCAGAGTTTGTTTGTGTTCATATGGAGTAGAGGATTTTTAGAACACTTAAATATTTTTATAAAATGTACAAATTTTGTTAGAATTAGACAAGTTTTTGTACAAAATTGGTTAGAATTAGACAAGTTTTTCTGCAAATTTTATGTATAATGTACATTCTTTTTTCCCCTATGAATTTCAAATAGGTTTTCATTATTTTAAAAAAACGGAAATTGTGTGACCGACGTGTAATAAAACTTGCAACGACATAATTATATAGAACACCGTCGTCTTTATATCTATTAAATTCAAAATATTCATAATAAATTTAAAATATATCCAAAAAATGCACCGTCAACCTCCCTGTAAATTTGTTGAGGTTTTCATGTTGTGAAAAACCCAAGATCATGCTGAACCAAATTTGTTGAGGTTTTCATGTTGTGAAAAACACAGGGGCACTCTCTAAACCGTCGTTTCTTCAAAAGGACGTTGTACACACATAACAACGTCATAGTTTTTTAAAAAGTGACGTAAAAGGTTTTTCAAACGATGCTCTTGGTTATATAGACGACGTTGTTTGCTTGACATTAGACGGCGAGAAGTTAAGAGTTTAGGTCGTGGAATATGGTTTGTACGTCGTTTTCTGTGTAAAAATGGCTATGGTTTTAACTTTAAACGACGTTTGTTTTAAAATTAAGTCGTTTATTATGATTTACAACGTCTTTAATTTTTTAACGCCGACGTGGTTTGTGGGTTTTATTAATAATATTTTATTCTATTTTATTCGAAATATTCATAATAAAATTAAAATAAATCCAAAAAATGCAACGTCAACTCCTATGAAGTCATTGAGATATTTTCCTCCCCCTTAAGCTTTAAAAAATTAAGTTTGAGTTATACAAATTTAAAATTACCACCAAAAAGAAAAATATTTTCATGAGTCACAACATCACTTATACTTTAATGGTTTAGGGTTTAGGGTTTAGGGGCATAAAGGTTTATTTTTGGGGTTTAGGGTTTATGGTTAATATATATTAGGCCGTAAAACCATAAACCCTTTTCTAAAATTATTTAAACATATATATATATAATTTAGGGTTTATATTTTATGGTTTAGGGTTTAGGGTTTAGGGTTTAGGGTTTAGGGTATAGATGTAATAAGCGTCATGTTTATTTATAATGTTAACGACCGTTTTTTTTGGTTTCCGTCGATGATTTACGAAGAGCGCATTTCTAAACCGTCGTTTCTTCAAAATGACGTTGTACACACATAACAACGTCATAGTTTTTTAAAAAGCGACGTAAAAGATTTTTCAAACGACGCTATTGGTTATATAGACGACGTTGTTTGCTTGACATTAGACGGCGAGAAGTTAAGAGTTTAGGTCGCGGAAGTTTGTATGTCGTTTTCTGTGTAAAAATGGCCATGATTTTAACTTTAAACGACGTTTGTTTTAAAATAACTCCAAAAAATGCAACGTCAACTCCTATGAAGTCATTGAGATATTTTCTTCCCCCTTAAGCTTTAAAAAATTGAGTTTCAGTTATACAAATTTAAAATTACCACCAAAAAGAAAAATGTTTTCATGAGTCACAACATCACTTATACTTTAATGGTTTAGGGTTTAGGGTTTAGGGTTTAAATAAATTTAGAAAAGGGATTAGGGTTTAGGGTTTTATGGACGATATATTTTAGGCCATAAAACCCTAATCCCTTTTGAAAAATTATGGGTTAAAAATATATATATATAATTTAGGTTTTATTTATTAGGGTTTAGGGTATATTTGTCTATCTAATTTTCTAATACGTCTTTTTTTTTACGACGTATGGAGATACCACGACCCAATTATTTTAATAGGCATCATATTTCTTTTGACATTTTAACGACGGTAGTTTGTTTTTGCGTCGTAAGGATATTTACAACGACGTCATTTTTTAAATAAGCGTCATGTTTAGGTTGAACTTTTAACGACGGTTGTTTTTTGTTTCCGTCGATGGTTTTTAAAAAGTGCGCTTTCTAAAAATTTCACCTCGACCTAAAATTTTCAGATTTCGCTCTAACTCTTATACTTGTAACCCTGAACCAAGTTGGCCATAGTCTGTGACCTAAAACATTTCGCCCCGCTCTCTCACTTCAACTCTAATTCAAAGTTGGGCTCTCCGTCGAATCCAAGTTGGCCAAGTTTACAACTCCGTCGAATCAAAGTTGGCCATAATCTGTGAGCTCTGCCTACCTGTAAGTACAAACCCTAATCTCATGCTTGTAAATTCTTTGAATGATATTCAGTTCTGTGGTAAAGGATTTTGTGATTTTTTAATGTTGTTGACGGTATGGGTTAATGGATTTAATGTATAATGTTTTCATGAATCGGGAATGGATTTAATGTTGTCGGATCTTTTAATCACTCTCTGTTATTATGAATCGGGAATGGATTTAATGTTTTCATGCTTAGTATATGTTGGTTTCGTGCTTAGTATACGTGTTCTTAATACCCAACATAAAAATTAATGTATATGTTGTGTTCTGAACATATTTTGGGTTCTTGAAAATAAACTGGGATTTAGATATCTTTTTTATGCATACGACGACGGTTTTTTAACAAACCGTCGTCTGTATTTTTATACCACGACGCATTTTTTAACTACCGTCGTGGTTCAAGTTCGCTGGCCTCTGTTTCTTGCTAGCATTAGATGACGTTTTTTTAAAACCCGTCGTCTATATATGTGTAATACGTTTGTTGTTTTTTAAAAACCGTCGTCTGTATACTATATTATTTGCTATTAAAACCTTATATAATCTGCTATAGTGATAGTCATTGCTTGTCTTTTCACCTTATTATAGATAATAGGATATAGTGTCGGAGATGGATAAGTCATGGATGCACTCAGATAGAAGATCGAAGGCATATGAGTTAGGGGTGGAAGCATTTTTGCAATTTTCTGTAGAAAATCTTCTAACTACAACGCATATCCGTTGTCCATGTGTTAAATGTGTGAATTTGAAATTGTTTGGGGTTGGAATTATAAGGGATCACTTATACTTTAATGGAGTTGACCAAAGCTATAAGAATTGGACATTTCATGGAGAACCTTGGGAACCAACTACTAATGCTAGTAGAAATGTTGAAGAAGATGATGACCATAGTAGGTACAGTTTTGTGTCTGAAGAAATAGAGATGGATGATAATGATTTTGGTGATTTTGGATTCGATCCTTATGAGTTTGCTAATGTGATTGGGGATGGAGATCAACCATTGTACCCTGGTTGTAGAAAGTACACCAAGTTATCAGCATTAGTGAAGTTGTATAATTTGAAGGCAAAACATGGGATGAGTGATGTATGTTTTACAGAATTATTGATACTTCAGGGCGAGTTGCTTCCAGAAGGAAATACAATACCGGCCTCTATGTATGAGGCAAAAAAGACTTTGTGTGCATTGGGGCTGAGTTATGAGAAAATCCACGCATGCCCCAATGATTGCATCTTGTATAGGAAGGAGTATGAAGATTCAACTAATTGTCCTACTTGTGGTATCTCAAGGTGGAAGGAAACCAAAGATGGGTTCTTGAAAGAGGGTGTGGCAGCGAAGGTGTTGTGGTATTTTCCTCCAATTCCAAGGTTTAAAAGGATGTTTCAATCACATGAGACAGCTAAGAATTTGACTTGGCATGCTGCTAGAAAATCAATTAACGGTCAGATGTCTCATCCGGCGGATTCCCCGTCTTGGAAACTTGTTGATGATAAAAGGCTCGAGTTTGGTAATGAGCCGAGAAACTTGAGATTGGCTCTTTCATCTGATGGATTCAATCCCCACAGTTCTCTAAGTAGCATATATAGTTTCTGGCCAGTTATCTTAGTTACATATAATCTCCCACTATGGCTGTGCATGAAACAAAAGTTCATGATGTTGACTTTATTGATTTCCGGTCCTAAACAACCCGGAAATGATATAGACGTCTACTTGGAGCCTTTGATTGATGATTTAAAATCTTTGTGGGATGGGATTAGAGGAGTGTATGATGCACACATAGGAGAATACTTTACACTCAGAGCTACATTACTGTGGACCATTAATGATTTTCCTGCCTATGGAAACTTATCTGGTTGTGTTGTTAAAGGATATAAAGCTTGTCCAATATGCGGTGATGATACACCTAGTCACAGGTTGAAAAATGGCCACAAAATTTGTTACATTGGGCATAGAAAATGGTTACCAATCAATCATCCATATAGGAGGCAACGTGCAGCTTTTAATGGGAAACCTGAATATGGCATGCCTCTGGAGCCATTAACGGGAGAAGAAGTGCTGCATATGGTTGAAGATATTAATTACATATGGGGCTCGAAAAAAGGGGGAGGTGGAGGTGAAAATGATGGTGATAGAGTTTGTTGGAAGAAGAAGTCAAAATTCTTTGATCTTGAGTATTGGAAATACCTTCCAGTGAGGCATGTCCTAGATGTTATGCACATTGAGAAGAATGTTTGTGATAGTATCATTGGTACATTGCTGGAGATCCCTGGAAAAAATAAAGATGGGATTGCTGCTCGATTAGATTTATTGAACATGGGGGTCAAAACTGATTTGCAACCCGAGTATGGAGAAAGAAGTACTCGTTTGCCTCCAGGGCCTTGGAATTTGTCAAGAGCAGAGAAGAGAGCGGTTTGCAATTCTTTCTATGGTATGAAGGTTCCTGAAGGTTATTCTTCAAATATAAAAAATCTTGTATCTTTACAAGATTCAAGACTTCTTGGCCATAAATCACATGATTGTCATACCTTAATGCAACAATTGCTCCCTGTGGCAATTCGTTCTGTTTTGGGGAAGTCTGCAAGGTATGCAACAACTCGTTTGTGCTTCTTCTTCAATGCTGTATGTGCAAAGACGGTTGATGTTTCCAAGCTAGATAAGTTGGAAGAAGATGTAGTAGTTACTTTGTGTTTGCTTGAAAAATACTTTCCACCTTCATTCTTCGATATCATGGTTCATCTAGTAGTACATCTTGTCAGAGAAGTTCGTCTATGTGGGCCAGTATATTTTAGATGGATGTATCCGTTCGAAAGATATATGAAAGTTCTAAAGGGGTATGTTCAGAACCGTACTCATCCCGAAGGTTGCATTGCTGAGCGTTATATAGCTGAAGAAGCTGTAGAATTTTGCACTGAATATTTATCTGATATTAATACAATTGGAGTGCCATCAAGTCAGAAGATAGGAGTTTCAAAGCCATTATCAGGTTGCACAGTGAGCTTAGTTGATCGGGACCTGTTGAACTAAACACATCTATATGTCTTGTAGAATACGGAGGAAGTCCTACCTTATATCGAGTATGAGTTTTATTCTTTAAGTTTCCATTTTAAATTATTCCTTATGTTTATCTTATATGTTTGGGACCGTAATGCTTGAATTTTTCGTGTCATATAGGGAACATATGATCCACATCAAGGCCGCTTATCCAAAATTTAGAAAGAGAACAAAGTGGTTGCAAGATAAGCACAATAGCACTTTCATTCAATGGCTACGCTTCAAGGTATATGTTATTCAATAACATATTGGACTTTTAATTTTCTTCTTTCTATGTTAGATTGAATTAAGATATGATTAATTTGCAGGTTCAAAGTGAACTTAATGAGGGAGACAATCATGGCGTATCAGAAAATTTAAGGTGGCTAGCAGCTGGTCCAAACATGGCAGTGCCATTATATAGGAGCTATCTTATTAAAGGTGTTAAATTTAACATTAAGGCACAAGATGATGTGCAGACAGTTCAAAATAGTAGAGTTTATTTACTTGCACATACCATGCAAGTTGCTAGTGCCAAGGATAAAAACCCAATTCTCTCAAATATGGGTTTTTATGGTGTCATTCAAGAAATTTGGGACCTTGACTACCAAAAGTTTACAATCCCAGTCTTTAGGTGTGATTGGATAGATAGTACTTCCGGCCTTGTAGTCGACGAACTTGGATTTACCCTTGTAGATTTGAGTAAAATTGGACATAGGAATGACCAATTTGTTTTGGCTTCTCAAGTCAAACAAGTATTTTTTGTTGACGACCCGATGCATCGTGGTTGGTCGGTAGTGTTATCAATGCCTAATAGAGAATATAATGATGTTATTGGTGATGATGTCTTAGGTGATGTGAGAATTGAGTGTGAGCCATTTACTAGAGGGATGCCAAATGTTGACACATTTGATGAACTAGTGGGTGAGTTTGGGAGTCAAAATATTGGAGATGGGTGTGAAGATATATGGATTGAATGATGCTCTTGTAATTTATGAAATTACTTATGCCCTAAACAGCACTACTGTATGACATTAATTTTGTAATAAATTGTAATGTGTTTTCTTCACTTTCGTTATGCAGGTTTTGGCCACAAAACAATCAGTACATAAAATAATGGTTCAGTATTATAAAACGACGGTCCTCATAAAACTGTGAAAAACAGACGTCTGTTTTCAAAAAATTGTTAATAAAAAACGACGTTTTGGAGCATTCAACGACGGCATTGTATTTACCGACATCTAAAAGCGAAGTAAAATTGAAGAAAGACAACGGTATTGTGAAACAGTTATTAACGATATCACGTCGGAGAAGCATAAAGAGCCGACATGTAATTACAAATAACACGACTCCAGTACCATAATACCGACGTCTAAAAGGCCAGATAACGAACCTGAACGTTACAAAAGACGACGTCTTAGATCATGAACTCGTCCATAACAAATCAAAAATCGTCGTCTTAAAATTTTACCACGTCACTTGTTATATCAAAAACGAAGTGAAAAATAAACAATTCACAACGTAATTTAAAATCCAGAGGTAAATTTGTCGACGTAAAAAGATATTTGGACGTCGTTCTTTTACAAAAACAACGTTATATGGGAATATCCACATCTCTTTTTTATTCTTATGTCGTTAAATATATTTTCCACGGCTATTGGCTGAAACACTTCGCCGTCCAAGATAGATTAGACGACTATTATTTTGGTAAAGACGACGTATAAATATAGAAACACGGCTGTCTTTTACATGATCACGACGTTGTATATAAAATACTACGTCGTTTATAGAAATAAAGTTGTAAGTCATGAGCCTAACATATTTTCCACGTCGTTTATTTTATATACAATGAAGTGGAAAAATCATTTAACGACGGTTATATAAACAGTTGAGACGTAGTATGTCTTAATAACGTCGTATTTTATTTATTTAAAGACGTATTGTATTCATTTACACGACGGTTTTTGTATAAAATAGGTCGTCTATTCTTATCCTTGACAATTTTTTGGCTCATTTTTCAGTATACAGACGTCGGTTGTTTTTTGTTAATGACGTTGTTTGTTATAACAACGACGGTGATTTACCCTAACCGCTATTTCCACGTCAATATTAATGGAAAAAACGAAGTGGAAAAATCATTTCACGACGATTATATAAATATATTGGACGTCGTATGTTTTAATAACGTCGTATTTTATTTATTTAAAGACGTATTGTATTATTTACACGACGGAGTTTGTATAAAATAGGTCGTCTATTCTTCTCCTTGACAATTTTTTGGTTCATTTTTCAGTATACAAACGTCAGTTGTTTTTTGTTAGTGACGTTGTTTATTATAACAACGACGGTGATTTACCGTCATGGTTTTACTTTTGAAAAGATGTCGGTCGATTTTACGACAGTTTGAAAACCCGATACACGACGGTGAATTCCCGTCGTCTTTTGCCTTTTTTGTAGTAGTGAATGAAATATATCTGAAAATATTCTACCATATTGTTTGACTTGGCATCATAGCCGACTTTCTGGTGACCTGTGTGTGTTGTGCCCACCCGTGTTCTACTGTGTGCCCTAATTTCTTTTAGGGTTCTTGTGCCTATGCCTTTGCCGTGTTCCACTGTGTGCTCTGTCGTGTTCGTGCCTCTACTATCTTCGTGCATCTGCCTCTACTGTGTTCGTGCCTCTACTGTGTACCTCTACTGTCTTCGTGCATCTGACGGATTTGTGTTTGTGCTATGTTCTGTTGTATACTCTGCGTGATTTGTTGGTTTTCTGCTACAATCATGGGTGATAATTCCATTGTTGGTACTGCTGCTGCTTCTGCAAATTTGCGTGTTTCTGACTCTATTCCAGGTACTGGCTCCAATACTTCGATAATTGACACTGGTGCTTCTGATCATAAGACTTATGATGCAAAATTTTTTGATGAGTTGTCTAGTAACACCCGTGACCCATACATAACTAGTGCAAATGGCTTGCCCTCTCCAATTACTGGTGAGGGCACCATTTCTCTCACCCCAACTATGTCCTTGTCTCGTGCATTATTAGTTCCCAATATCCATTGTAACTTGTTATCTGTTGGTTGCTTACTTGATACACTTAATGCTTCTGCTACTTTCTATCCTATCCATTGCTCTTTTCAGGATCTCAAGACTCACGAAATGATTGGGCATGGTAAACAGATAGAAGGGTTATATTATTTGACATTGCCTTCTGCACCAGTTCGTGATTGTGTCGTTAATACTATTCAAAGTTGCAGTGTCAAAGACAAACAGAAAATTTGGTTATGGCATCGTCGCTTGGGACACTCGTCATTTGGCTACCTTAAGCGTCTATTTCCATCTTTATTCCGCTCCTGTGATGAGTCCAGTTTTAAGTGTGAGACATGTATTTTGGCCAAGAGCCATCGCACTGTGTTTCCTTTAAGTGACAGTAAAGCTGCAAAGCCTTTTGATTTAGTGCATTCTGATGTGTGGGGTCCGGCTCACGTTACGTCGAACGAATTTCGTTGGTTCGTCACATTTATTGATGATTGTACCCGACTTACTTGGGTTTTCTTGTTGAAAAATAAACATGATATTGCTTCCATCCTTCCAAAGTTTTGTACTATGGTGTCTACTCAGTTTCATGCTCGGGTCAAAGTATTCCGGACAGATAACAGAGGTGAATATGTGAATAATACTTTGGCGTTTTTCTTCCGTGCTCAAGGTATTATTCACCAAACGACAACCCCTTTTACTCCTCAACAAAATGGTGTGTCTGAAAGAAAGAACCGACAATTGCTTGAAGTCGCCCACTCACTCATGTTGGATATGTCTGTTCCCCATCACTTTTGGGGGCATGCTGTTTTGTCTGCTGCCTATTTGATTAATCGTACTCCTAGCCGGGTTCTTGATTTCAAGACTCCGCATGATGTGTTTGGTGACCATGTTTCCCCTGTCTCCGTTTCCAAGTTGCCCCCTAAAGTTTTTGGGTGTGTTGCTTATGTTCATGTCTACTCTCATCAACGGAGTAAACTTGATCCTTGCGCTCTGCGATGTGTCTTTATTGGTTATTCTTCTACTCATAAGGGTTATAAGTGCTATCATCCATTTACTCAGAAGGTGCATGTTACTTTGGATGTGACTTTCCATGAACAAGTGCTTTATTATGTATCTCCCTCCTCTCCAATTCAGGGGGAGAGGGGGAGTGAATTGAAGAGTTTCGAAGTGGAAAATATGGAAGATTTTGGACAGGAAGAAGGAATTTGCCACGAACAGGAAGCGACCGGTTGCTCAGAAGACGCGACCGGTTGCAAACGAACCTGCCTGGAAACGACCGATCGCCCAGAGGTCAGCGACCGGTCGCCTGCCTCGATGAGTGATGACGACAGCCCAGCGACCGGTCGCCTAGAAGTCAGCGACCGGTCGCCTAGAATTCAGCGACCAGTCGCCAGGCCGTTTTTTGGAGGTTTTTGGCTCTTCCCCAGAAGAATGCGATAGTGATACTAGCAACTCTGGTGTAGATGAGATTGACACAAGACCCCCCTCTGCCCTGCTAGTGCCCCAATCTACTCGTGATAATGAATCAAGTGAGGTAATTTCTAATGATCTATCTGTGTCAACGTATCAATTACCTCCACGAACCACTCATGGGAAACCTAAAGTACAATATTCTCCTGATATACATGCCAAGTCTAAATATCCCATTAGCCATTATGCGTCAACTCATCGTTTGTCTAAGTCATATGCATCATATTTGTGTTAAATATCTAGTGTATGTGTGCCAACTAAGCTGCAGGATGCTTTATCTGATCCAAAATGGGTAGATGCAATGCATATTGAAATGGAAGCCTTGAACAAAAATGCCACGTGGGAGTTAGTTCCTTTACCAAAGGGAAAAAAGGCAGTTGGGTGCAGATGGGTGTTTACTTTGAAGCACAAGGCTGATGGGTCCAATGACCGTTACAAGGCAAGATTGGTAGCAAAAGGGTATACTCAGACCTATGGAGTGGATTACACAGAGACCTTTGCTCCGGTAGCAAAGCTCAATACTGTGCGCGTACTCTTGTCCTTGGCTGCTAATCATGATTGGCCGCTGTTACAATTTGATGTCAAAAATGCATTCCTCCATGGTGACCTCAAGGAGGAGATTTACATGGCTCTCCCTCCTGGTATTCCTGTAATCTCTAAAGAGGGTGTTGTGTGTAAGCTGTGGAAGTCTTTATATGGATTGAAGCAGTCTCCAAGAGCGTGGTTTGGGAGATTTGCAACGTCTATGAAGAAGTTTGGGTATGAGCAAAGTAACTCAGATCATACTTTATTTCTAAAGCGTCATAAAGTTGCTAGATCTAAACATGGTATCTTTTTGTCCCAAAGGAAGTATGTGTTGGATTTACTTGCAGAAACTGGAATATTGGATTGTAAACCAATTGATACTCCTAGTGAACAGAATCACAAGTTGGGGTTATATCCTGATCAAGTTCCTACTGATAAGGAGCGCTATCAACGGCTTGTGGGGAAATTAATTTATTTAGCTCATACACGTCCTGATATTGCGTATGCAGTGAGTGTAGTGAGTCAGTTTATGCACTCGCCTAGTGAAGACCATATGAGAGCTGTGACACGTATTTTGAGATATCTCAAAGTAACTCCTGACAAGGGGTTAATGTTTTCCAAGTATGGTCATACAGATGTGGAAGGGTACACAGATGCTGATTGGGCAAGTTCAGCTACTGATAGGTGTTCAACGTCTAGGTATTTTATGTTTGTTGGTGGCAATCTTGTTACGTGGAGAAGCAAGAAACAAAAGATGGTGTCTCGATCTAGTGCTGAGGCTGAGTATCGTGGGATGGCCCATGGTGTATGTGAGTTACTGCGGTTGAGGAGATTATTGAGAGACCTCGGTTTTGGGCCTAAGAAACCCATGGATTTATATTGCGACAATAAGGCTGCGATTGCAATTGCTCATAACCCTGTACAATATGATCGTACAAAGCATGTGGAGGTTGATCGAAATTTCATTAAAGAAAAGTTGGATGTGGAGATTGTTTCCTTCCCGTTCATCAGTTCTGAGTATCAATTAGCTGATGTTCTTACGAAAGCTGTTTCTACAAGTATCTTTCTCAACTCACTTGACAAGTTGGGCATGCATGACGTCTTTGCTACAACTTGAGGGGGAGTGTTAGCCAGATATCTTAGCCCTATTAGGATATTTCCTTCTTATTGTATTAGGATTTTATTTATTTCCTTTTGTATAGATATTATGTAATTAGGATTCCTTTTATTTCCTAGTTTAATCCTACTAGGGTTTGTAACCTTGTATTATAAATACCTCATTTCGGAGAATGAAATATATCTGAAAATATTCTACCATATTTTTGACTCATAGTACAATTTATCTCTACTTCCATTTGGATAAGTGTAACTTTGACAATGAATATATCGATCCTTGTAATACATGTGGAGTTATTTTTTGAATGAAAATTCTTTATTATGTGTTATCTATTAATTGGAAAGAAGGAAATAGTTTTACTTATCATGAAGCTTCAATTTACAGATGTACTATATTGTTATAAGGTGAATTGGAAAATAATAGTAAAACATTGATATTTAGTATGACAACGTGCAAAGACTGTTGTTTAAAATATAACAACAACGTGCAAATGAATGTTGTCAATGATGTGTTCAACAACGTGCAGAACACATTATTGTACACTTCTTTCACAACATGTGTGCGTTGCATTTAATGGTGTTAACAACGAGAACTGATATCAACGACGACAGGCAAAGCGTGTCGTCGAAAGCCCTGGACCTTTTAACGACATCGGCTTCAACAACGTGCATCTCGTGTTGTTAATATCATTCAACAATGCACAATGCGCGTAGTTAAATGACTTTTTTCTTGTAGTGAAGCATACAAGTTCACTTGGCCCTGGACACGGATAGGTTCGATTTGGTAGAGAGCTCAACCCGTTAGTCCTTAAAAGTATATGAAGGTAGTAGCAAGGTCTAAAATATCAATGGTATCGGAAATATCGATAGTCCAAAAACACAGAAATTTTGATGGAAATATCATGATATTATTGATATCAATAAAAATTGAATAAAAACCATGAAAATTGTAAGAAAAACTTGGAAATTTTTATTAAAACTTTGGAGGATGTTTATTTAGTCAATTATCTATTAGTTTATCACAAAAAATTGGAAGGAAATACCTTGCATGATGGGTTTAACTGATTTAAGTTGATTATATAGTGAGCTAACAAACACTGTGAGTATAGAAAATATGTAGTAATTAATGAAAAAAGATTAAACACACCATAATCATTTATATATAATGATTTACTACAATATTTTACACTTTATACATTGCATGGTAAGATACATGAGTGACTCAGTACCACATAGAATTCCTCTTTGCATATTATCACAAAAACATAAGCAACATGGTGGTTAAGGCGTTGGAGGAGTGAAATGGCAGGGGTTCGAATCCCTTTTGCGTGTGTACTTTGTGTTTTTTTTTTTTCCTTTTTTCCATTACATCAATATTTTGATATCATAGCGATATTTTGACAAAATATTGCTGAAGTGTGAGCAAAATTATCGACATCGATATTTTCCAATATTATCGATATTTATTCGATATGTGTATGGATACGTTCCGAAATATCCATGACTCGAAAAAACAATAATATCCTCGATATTATTGATATTTTAGACTATGGTTAGTAGGAAATAGACATGGAAGCTCAGTAGAGATGACTTCAGGTGATTTCAACAGTAAGGTTCAAAGATGTGTTCCTTGGAGTGCAAGGCTGATGGTATCTTAGGATGACTCCAAATTGATACTTTGTACAAATTGATACATTGTACAAATAGTATTTGATTGTTCTCAAATTGATTTGAGTGAATCACATAAACACATGTCGATCTAATTTAAGACATTAACCACTCTCTTATTGCATGACAAAGATAATTATTGGCACTTGGCACTTCCAAACTTGTTTTACCTGATGTAAACATGGAAATTTTTCTAAAGTGATAAGATATGAAACTTATGCTAAAAAATTGCTTATTATTTTATTGTTGTGCCCTGTCGATGAATTATTGGGGATTTAACAAAGGCAAATCTGATGTGACATGGATTTAGCAAACCTGTGTTGGGCTTGGCCTAACGTGCTCACCTTGCCTTCTTAGTTTACGTTAGGCTCAAGATATGCAATCAATAGATGGTGAGAATGTCATATATGGACCATATATGTGAACCTTCATATTAGTCACAAGATTCATCTGAATAGTAACTTCACTTAAGTTTAAAAGGGAATGATAGTGTTGCTAATATGAAGGCCCATATGAAGGGTCCATATATGGCACCCTCACTATAGAATTTCGCGTAAATATTCAATACTTATCATATTAGGACTCTATGAATGAAATCAAGCAAAACACATTTCTCTACACATGGCCTTTCTTTTGACTTCTTCAATTGGAAAATACCAACTCAGTGCCGTTTAGCATTGCTTATTTGGAGCCATAAATGATTATTTTGACATTTTTGAAATCCCAACTTGTTTGGTAAAAGGTTTGAAAATCACTTTTGTGGAATAATTGATCCAAATGAACTGGAGACAAATGAAAAGCACAATGAATCGGGAAAAAAAAAATTCTTTCTTATGACCACGGTTGAAAATTATAATTCCCTCAAAATTTGAGAATTCACTTGGCTTTAGTCTGTATAGCTCAAGAAAAATGAATAAATTACAAGAATTGGTTGGACATAAGAAAGTTCAATAATTGAACCTCTTTCACGTTTCTAAACATCCGAGAGTTGAACCTCAGATTTTGGTTTTTCATCCTCCTCATCCCAGTTGGTGGTCTTGTAGTAGGTGGCATATAAGATGAGCTGCACCAACCCAGAAATTAATCCCAAACCATTGGGAACCTACCAAAAATTTTCAAAGAAAATGGTTATTCACTCTTCCTTTTGAAAATAAAAATAATTAAATAAACATGTACGTACTTGAAACAACAAAAATGTATAGAGAATTACCAAAATGTAGGGATCAAATTTGATGAGTGCATAGATGAGCCAGACAATTCCATTGCAGAAGTTAGCAAGAGAGAGGGTAAACGGCATATATTTCACACTTTTTGTCTTGATGACCATTTTCTGCCACCCAAAAAGTAAGATATATAAAGCCGTGGTGAATGATTTTCAACCCTTAGATGATGATTCATCCAAAAGTTAAAAATGTGTGTCAAATTATGTGGTTTTTTGTGTGTCCCTCGATTCCGACCCAAAAATATTTAAGACATGCAATATCTATGCAACATAATAATATATGGAAATGACTTATTTCTACATACCACGATTGTCAAGGGTGAGGCATACATAATGATGTTGCAGACAATGCACAAGATGCCAATTATCATAGACCGTCCTTCAGTGGTAAGGAAAAAGTGCAGGGTGACGAAAACCACAACAGCAAAGAAGATAACTTCAACCAGAAGAGCAATAAGGATCCTTCGCTGCAAAGGAAATAAGGATATATAGAAGTTTTAATAAGGTATTAGCATTTCATAGCTCATGATATTTCACTTCTTAGTATTATTACTTACGCGTTTTGCGTTAGAAGAGTATGTTAAGAAGATGGCAATGTAGATGAGTTCGATAACGAATCCACAGCCATTGATTGTAATGACAAGAAGGCTATCAGGATGGACAAAGGGCATGCCATAGAAACACCACATAGCACAGTTGAGCAATGTTGCTACATAAGGATCCGCCTTGAATTCTCCTACTGATTTTTGCTTGATTATTTTCACAAATGTTGGGCTGCAGTATTTTCATAATTCATCACATAACATAAGATCTTCGCAAATGCATAGATTAGAGAACAGAAAAAGATAAAGACAAAGAGAAAGGAGCTAGAGCTTACAATGGGGAGGTAAACAAAAAGAAAGAGATGACATTACCTATGAGAAAAAAGGAACAAGAAAAAACAGTATAGGTAAGATAAATGTGAGTAGAAATAATCGTATATTTCTCACCGGTGTAGTAGTGTCACCAAAATAATAATGGCAAAGAGCAAGATTGAAAATAGAGGAAAATAAACGGAAGCGCTAAACAAATAACTGACCGATAATGCCTACAATGATTCTGATCGTTTCTACATTCACCATTTTTATGTCTAGCGGAGAATCAAAATGTGCCGAATGTTTCCTTGATCGTTACACAAAACGAAAGAGGATTTTTTTTATGTCGTAAGAACAAAGATGATATGAAGACTACTTGGGGTTTTGATGGGGTTTACATTGAAAACTTAGAATTATTTAAAGGGCCATTCTGAATTAGAAATTGATTTTTAGCCAATCCACAACAAAATGTGACACATATGGGTGTAAGTGACCTGCCTCAAAGTGTTGTATTGTTAGATCAGGTGGCTGCGCTGGGGAAGTAATATTATTATCTGTTATGCGGTTGTAAAATGCCTAAACTCGCAAAAGATTGTTCACAGAGATGTAAAAAATAGAGAACACATGGTGCAGGACAAGACAGCGATTTTGGGTGAAGCTCCTGATCTTTTTTGTTATAACAAATATGATCATTTTGTTTTGAAAAGGCTTTGCCATTTTTTCCCACGGAATTTTGTTTCCAATGTTAATATAATTTGTGTACTTTTGCTTATATTTTCTGGCCCCCCAAACTTCAAATCTTAGCTCCATCATGCTTTTTTAAATCGAGTTTGATTCTCCTTTTCGTACATTAAAGCAGTTTAGAATATCAATTTGTCAAAAAGTAAAAACCTACTGAGAACTAAGCGACGTAGAAATAACGAAGTATCAAAATTGAGGATAAAAGATAAAAAATAAAAAAATGGATGATAACCTAATACAACATGTAGCTGCAGCCAATTGGTCAAAACCATTAAATTTTCCTGCCCTTGTTAAAATATGTCAACAAACAGTGACGACTTCCTAGTGTGGGGAGGATGATGATGAAGTTGCTAGGAAAATAAGATAAGAAAAGGACCCGTCCCCATGCTTATGCGTGAATTCAAAGAAATTGGGTGGCAAGTGGGGCTGATCATTGCTGTTTGTTTCCCGGGAAAATGCACACCTGTCTGTGGAAATTCGAGCTGTTACATATTTATAGAGGGAGGTCTCTTTCATTGTTGTCGAACAGCTAACTAAACCTCCACACGTCGACGCATACACCAACAGACATAGAAAAGATGCAACTCAAATAATTGTAAAATATCCTAACGTTGATGGTTACATTACATATTTTGCTTCATTTATTTATTTATTGTTATTAATGCACATTATTTGCAAATGAACGAATTGTTGTATTTGTTTTCAAGTAATAAATTTTTTTAGAGGCCAAAAGGAAAAGGGTTTAGCTAGCCTCCTGTTTTTCATTCAAATCCCATTTAAACAAGTTTTCAAAGATTCAGGGCTCTCATGGAGTTTTTATTTATTTTTACCTGAAGAAGCACTTTTACTAGAATGTCGAAATTTTTGTCGAAAATTCAAGTATTTCTTGAAGAACATAAACATTTTAAATTTTTTTGGCCAAATGCAGCTACTAACGCTTTGTATTAAAAAGGGCATTGACTGACAACCTCAACGAAAAAAGTAAAATCACGATAGAAAATTGAAAATTACTAACCCCTCCGTATTCGTGAATGCACAGAACCAAATTTTATGTTAAAAAATGGATCCAAAAAGGGCTATATACGTGCTTCAAATAAAAATTTTATGTCAAAAAATGAATCCCAAAGGAAATATATATATGCTTCAAATTCAAAAGATAAAACGTCCGTGTATGTAGAGAAACTCGCTTAATCGCCCGCCAACACGACTGGATTTTTTTGGTACTGTTACTTATTCCCTCTATCAATAATAGTATAGCTCTTTTCTCAAAAAAGATAAATAGCAAGACAAAGCACAAAAGCCATTAATATCTTTCTCTCGAACAAAGCATACAAAATGAAAAGCAAAAACTAATAATAATAATACTTCCACCATATGTTATCAGAACACGAGACCAGCAGAAACATAACCAACTTCCAAATTTATCTCATCTATTTATATTATATAATATATATATATTCAAGTTGTAATTTTTATTAAAAATTAAATATCACACAGAAGTCTGTGGAAGCTTTGAACCCACCACCTTACCCTCTTGACTCAACCCGCCAGCCACTCGCAATTCACCGCCAACTGCCGGGGGACCCATAGCTTGGTACGCCTGCTGCTGCTGCGGTGGCTGCATAACCCCACCTCCTGGCGCAGTATAGTACACCTGCCTCCCCGTCACGCTATCGTACGCCATCTGAGTATACGGCGGCGCCTCGGCGTACGTCGCCACATATTTTGGCGGCTGCGGAGGCAGAGTACTTGGCTGAGGCTGCGGTGGCAGAGTACTTGGCTGCTGCTGCTGCTGCGGCTGCTGCGGCTGTGGTACCACATTGTACACCGGCTGATCCCGGTAAACTTCAGACCCCATCCGCGGCTGCATGTGGTAGTACCCTTGACCGGGCTGGCCGGTCACCGGTCGCACCATTTGCGGCGGCGCGTGATACATACCGCCGCCTCCGGTGGTGGCTGTGATCATGTACATCGGCTGTTCAGGTGCGGCCGTCCCTGGAAACCCCACACTCGGGACCTGCTTCTCCGCCCAGTACCCCGCCGGCGGCGCCACCGTCACCGGAGGCGCCTTCTCTGGAAGTTTCTGTACGTAATAATCTCCGGCCCCGCCGCCGTACCCTCCGACAATATTCTCGTCAACCTGTCTCCGATACATGGCCTGCTGATGATCTTGCTCTGCAATTTGTAGCCTCTGCAAATGCCTCTGGAACTCCACCGGATCCGACCCGATCACCCGGTCACCGTGACCCGACCTCACCTGGAATTCTGGTGGCGGCGCCACGTGTTCCGGTACCGTAGGCACTGCAGGCGGAGGAGGCGGCACGACGGCAGGGACGCCTCCCTTTTCCAAACCGAAAAGAAAGTCGACGTTATTTTGGACAGGAGGCTTGGAATTCGAGTCGGGTCCCTGGGCAGGACTGGAATTTAGAGCTTCAACGAACCGATCCCTATCGGATCTTCCACCATCCGACCCGAATCCACCGTCAGGGCTGGCGTTAAAGAGGAACAATCTCATGCGGACGGGCCTAGCTGTAGTCCGGTAGACGCGATCGTACTCGTGCATCATGTGCTCCAAGTCGTCGTCGTTGGTGACAGAGATCAAGGCGTCGAGGTCTTCGCCGGGGAGCTGGTACTTGAACGACACGTCGTTTTCGGAGAGGGAGGAGAGCTTGGAGACGAGGGCGGCGAACTTGGTGCCGCGATCGACGGCGAGGATCTTGGTCTCACCGCCGACGTAGCAGAGCTGGTTGTCGTGCGGGCGGGGGAGGATCTTGCCGCCATAGCTGCACATGAACTTGACTTTGTAGTTCTGGGCCTGCGAATTGGCTTGGTCGACGTCCCATGGCGGAGGGTTCTCGAAATCGATCTCGCGAGAGCGAGGGGACGAGTCGCCGGATTCCGGGTAGGAGCTGTAGGAGTAGTTCTCCATGGCTATGACGACGAGAGCTTGAGAGAGAGAGTGGTTTACTGGATTTGTGAGTCCATGATGAGGAGGAGGAGAAGAAAGAGGGAGGGTTGGAGTAGGCTTAGGCGATCTTTTATTTTTGTTTGTTTTGGCGTTTAATAGGATGACTGGGACAGGTGGCGTTGTTAGATTGGGTAGTGTATGGTGATGTGAGTGGGGGATGGACTTTTGGGGTTGGGGTGGGGGTCACCTAGCATGCATTCAGGGGAGAGAGAGAGAGAGAGAGAGAGAGGGAGAGGAGATAAGAGAGTGATGTGTTGACTGGGATTGGACTAATAATAGGATGAGTCTCTCTTTGCAAATGCCACTGAGTGCCAATTGAATGTATTTCAAGAAAGATGAAAGTTACATATTCAACAAATGAAATAATAAAAAGTGAATGAGAATGGAGACATTTGATAATTACCCTAAATTTTAAATTCTAAACTCTAAACTCTAATGCCGCGTTTGAGAGAATTAGACTAGAGTAGCTTGGATTAGCAAAACGACTTAGATCTCGTTTGAAATGAAGGAAGAAGGATTAAGGTGGACTATTCATAAGAGGTACGTTTTTAGTCATCAACCTCTTACGAATAGACAACATTAATCCTTCAACCACCCATGTCCTTCTTTTACGTCAGAAATAAAAATTTATGAGCACATATGCTCTTTTACAGTAAATTAATAATTTAGTAATAAAATATGGCAGCCATTCAATGTATGCTCATCTTTGAACTTCAATGACCATGCCTTCACCATGCCCCAAGTAAAAAAATTATGAAATTCTCATTTCAAAATATGGTGTATATTAATTGACAATGGCAGTGTCACATTTTCTACCCTCTCCTGCATGTTGGCTCTTCAATTGTACCTAAAAGAGGTATTCTCTTACTAGATTATGAAAATAATTATGTGGCTAGACAATAAAGTTTGCATACTTCTCTACATACTATCTTAGAATTGCTCTGAGCAACTGCTTCTGCAAGGAAAAAAAAAAAAAAAAAAGCTGCCATCGGTGCCTTTTCAGCACAAAAAGTGGGAAAATCATCATTTTCCAAGAAATATTCAAATCTACGCACATTGACATATATGGGAGGAGAGGAGGATTGGGGGAGAAGGAGACTAAAGGAAGTTAAGGTTCTATCTGAAAATCAATTGACAATTGGGGTAGTAGCTCAACACCTTATAAACTCTTGCAAGGTTTTCTAACTCTCCAATGTGGGACTTTATACGCCCCCACACGTCTGGCGAACCTTCAAACTTACCTCGTAGACAACATATATTGGGTGATGTGGAGCACGTATGACCGTTGGGCTTTCACACGTGAACTAACCCGCTCTGATACCATGAAGGAAGTTGATATTCCAACCCAAAACCAAGGAGACAAGCAACTCCATCATCAACAACAAGAAGCAGCTTGTAAGAGAGAGTCATGTAGTTGCGCCAAGATTTTTAGCAAGTGTAAAGTTATCATGGATGGACACAAAGTACGAGAAGCTTCACATTTACATTACTCTTCTCCTTTAATAGATTCATTAAAATTAATTAGATTTAGATTTAGCCAAGTGGGTTTTGATCAGATCCATAAAAACAGTAGAAGAAATTAGATGCAATCATATGAGTTGTCTGATCCACATTGATTAATATATCATTTCAGGCGTAAAGGTCCATTAGGCATGATTCTCTTGGGCATGGTGGAGGCATGGCCTTCTATAATAATGTATGCTCATTTCTCGTACATTGAATTCATTAAAAATTCTGTGCTGTTCATTTCTATATTATTTGTGTCCATGTCAAATAATCTCATCAAAATCTATTGAACATGACGTGGCTTCTAGCTGATTGGCTAAAGGGTACATTTAGTAGCGGAAAAAATTTGAGATATTTAGTTATATACCCATTCTTAGCACTAAAATTATAAATAAATCCTATACTATTTAATTTCTATAAACAAATCCCAAAAACATCCCAAAAATATAGTTGGTCATATTGAGTTTAATTTTGATTATTAAATTACTTTGATGCCCTATTGAGTGTTTTGAGTTTTTTTTATGAGGTTTTGGGGTTGGGTTTGTTTTAAGAAATCAATGACAGTTTTGTAATTTAAAATAAGTTAAAAGCCTTTTTGTTATGTTGTAAATGAGCTTTAGGTGTGTTTCTAAAATCCATTTCATATAAGATTTTTTTTATAATTTGGGCTCTTATATTTGGTATAATAGTGAATCTCCCAAAAAAATTCTTGTAACAGAGATAGCACTGAGGCAAATAATGCAATGACACGTAAAAAAATTATCTCGCATGTCATTGTGCTATTAGCCGAAGAAAGCTAAAGGTGCTATTACTGTTGCATGAAAGTCTCTCTCATTGAGTAGAGTAATTATAGTGTAGTAATAGTATGATCAAAATGTATAACTCATGTATGTGTTGTAATATAAGTGAATATTAATTGATATTATAACTTGAAAATGAGAAATTTTAACCCAATCATTATAACACGTGGACGGATTATACTATGTGATCATATTTCAGTACCATAAATATTTTTTTTCATTTAGATATCGGTTAGCTGATTCTAGATTTACTATTTATACACCCATACCTAGAATGTTGGCCATCAAAAAGCTACATACTATTTTTGTCTATTTATTTTCATACATAGCTAGAGTAGGGAGGGGTTTAATTTAATGTTTCATTAGGTAAGATAAATATAATAATGGGTTGCATGATGAGCATAGAAAAATGTTAAGAACAATGTAACTGTTAACAGCAGGAACAATAGTGTTATTATCTGTAATTGACAGGAAGACAACTAGATTTTGTAGCTGCATCTGCAGTTTCTTTTTTCAACTGCTGTTTTTCATGTTTATTACTCCCTCCCAGATTCTTCATTGTTTGACCAGAGTTAATTTCAGGCGGCAGGAACCAATAATGAAATTATTTGACTATTAATAGTGCCAGGCCTCATGGGATGGTCCCAAGTAACCCTATTCAAGTTTTAAGTCAAGTGAGTTGGTTGTCAGTGTGAGTTAGTACCCTTGTACCCAAAATTATAAGAGAAATTCACTATAATACTCAATTTAGGAGTCTAAATTATAAAAATACTCTATATGAAATGAGCTTTAGAAACACAACCAAAGTTCATTTACAACATAACAAAGAGTCTTCGAATTTCTTATAAATTACAAAACTGTCATCGATTTCTTAAATCAAGCCCAACTCTACAACCTTATAAAAAAAAGAGATATTTAGTCATATATCCATTCTTAGCACAAAAAAAATATAAATAAACCCTACACTATTTAATTTATGTAAACAAACCCAAAAAATAATAGCTGACTCTATTTAATTTAATTTTGATTATTAAATTACTTTAATGCCCTATTGAGTGTTTTGTGTTTGTTTATGAGGTTTTGGGGTTGGGTTTGTTTTAAGAAATCGATCACAATTTTGCAATGTATAAGAAGTTAAAAGCCTTTTTGTTATGTTGTAAATGAGTTTTGAGTGTGTTTCTAAAGCCCATTTCACATAGAGTATTTTTATAATTTGGGCCCCTATATTGGGTATAATAGTGAATCTCCCTAAAAACAAACCCCAAACACTCAATAGGACATTGAAGTAATTTAATAATCAAAATTAAATTCAGTAGGGCTAGTTGTACTTTTTGGATGTTTTTTTGTTTGTTTATAAAAATTAAATGGTATAGGGTTTATCTATATCTCAAATTTTAATAGGGCTTTTAAGATAGAAAAATTAAACGATTTCATTATATATATATATATGTGTGATTTTTAGTCTTTAAAAATACAATTCTTATCCATAACCATAAGGTCATATACTTTTTCCAGAAATAATATTATATTTTTGTTTCAAATTCAATGTGTGGATAGTGCTTTCCAACACTTACAAAAGTATCATGCTATTCGAATTTAACTCCACATCCCTTTCAACGAGAAATTATAGAATAGGACTGTACCACCATGTCAGCTTATGATATTCCCATTCAAAATTTGCCATGTGTCATTTTTCAAAATAAGTAAAGCTTTTTTTAACAGTTGGATAAGAAACCCATTATTATCTTTTGAAATAAAATTAAGAAAATAAAAAATCAAGAAAGAGGCATAACCACCCACCCCGACCCATTCTCTTACCCTGCGTAGCCTCCCCTTGGCCACCGCCCCTCCCTCTCTCTCTCTTCCACTCTCTCTCTCTCTCTCTCTCTGGCCTTCTCACGCAATTCAATAAATTACCCATAGCCCAATCCTTTTATCTCACCCTTTTGGTGGCTACCAAAGAGCCATCTATAGTTCTTCTTTTTGAAGGTCTCACTCATTTGTTGACAGATGCTATCAGATCTGAAAAAGGTTGAGGTGAGAGATGGGTGTTAATGGTAATTGAATAAAATTGGACCCATTTTCAATGCCTATGTTATCTTGCAGGTGGTATGCCATGGGTTCAAGACACCTTGTAGTTTTAGAGAGACAGTTAGGAGAGGGAGGGACGGCAGTGGGTAAGGGGTTGGGTCGAGTGTGAGGTGGTTTTCGGCATCTTCTTTGTCCTTTTCTGTCTTTTTTGATTTATTTTTTCTTTAGTTTTATTATGAATATAAGAAAGAAATTTTAAATCCAGCTATAAAAACGTATATTTTTTAATATAAAAAATGACACATGGAAAATTTTGAATGGGAGTATCACAAGCTGACATAGTGATACAATCATATTCTATAATTTCTCCCCTTCAACGGCAAACTCAGAATTTTTTCTATGTAAAAAAGATAAAATACAACATATAACTGCAAAATTCCAGCCTTTAATAATTAATAACATGGGACAACGAAAACCTTAGCCTTCTCTCTCTTAAAAAACACTCTATAATCTTTTTCACTTTGAGGGGAGAGGAAGCCACTGTTTCCTCCCTCCCTTTTCCTCTTTTCCCCAATTTTCAGAGACAGAAGATTTCCCTTATTCTTCGATTTATAATGATTTTCCTCTACTCATCACAGGCGGATGCGTCTCAGCGTCGAATCTCCACATTCGTTTCGGTGACGGATCTCTACCACCATCCTTTTTGAGATTTTTCATGTTTGGAATAAGTTACGGAGACTCTTTGTGTTTTCTGTATAGTTTTCACCTTTTCTTTTGTGAGAATTTTTCACCACTTCTTTGTAAGAGTTTTATTTGTATTATTATGGCTTGGTTTTTTCAAGCTTGATATGTTTTTGGTTGTTCTGAGTCTGCACTCTTAGTTGGGATGCCTATACTAGAGTTTCTTTGATCCTACGTGATAGTTAGTGGAGGAGCTCTCTAGATTGTTTTAATTTTGATGTTAGATCGCTCCGTTATTATAATGATCCTTTGTGGCAAGCTTGTATTGGCCCTTTGTGGCTAGGCTTTTTTGCTGAATTATGAATGCAATCCCATAATTTCTATAAATAAATAAAAATTGATAACATGTACAATAAATACATTTACATTTGTCCTCTACGAGTTTTCATGTTTTGAAAAAGTTGGACTATAAAGTCATTATCAATGTCATTGAAGATGTTTTTCTCAATATATACAACCAAGCTATCATTTATTCATTGATCTCTCATTCAATTGCGCAGCCGGTTCTTAATAAAGTTCATACCACAGAATGCCCTTTCCACAAGAGTTGTAGCAACTGGAAGTTCTTATGCTAATGTTATGAGTAAATAGACTAATAGATTTACTTTCAGTTTTCCTGCCTCAACTAATTGTTTTGCCAAGATAAGAAATTCCATCTGCCTCACTTCTCATTCACTCTTCCTTCTATGTTTTAAACCTACGCCAACGGTCGGGTTGTAGACGCTTTGCTTGTCTGCACCATGGATCATTGAATCCTGTCATCTTACTCCCCACGAGTTGAGATCTAGTGAAATCTCGCCAACGTCGCGACTTTAATGACAAAACCGAGGGCAACTTGGTTTGGTTCAGATGTTGTGATTGTTTTTCTCCATAACTGAGCCGATCGAAACCGATGGTTGGCTATAGTTCGATAGGCAATTGAGGGGTGGAGATGGGCTGAACCGAATTGTTTCCACCCCTATTGTCGTTTGGTTTCCTTTTGGGTATTTGGGTTAAGAGAGATGTAAAAAGGGTACTCCCTCCCCCAATATCGCTTCTATAAAAAAAAGGAAATTAGAATAGCAAATTACCGTCAGCAGCACTAGTGTAGTAGTGTGTGTGAAAAAACCCTCCTCCCCCTTCCTAATTTTAACCGAAAAATAAAAAAAAACTAATATACCATAACTAAAATAAAAAGAATATTAAAGCATATCGTACTTAAAAACACAGAAGTAAAGCCAACGATAAAGAAATTGAAGGTTTTTTATTTTTTATTTTTTGTAGGAAACAAAAATTGAAGTTAAACCTCTCACCTGAAGAAAGGCACCTGACTGGTCAAAGACATTAAAAAGCGTAACCTATTTAATTTGATTCTCTCTCTCTCTCTCTCTCTCTCTCTCTCTCTCTCTCTCTCTCTCTCTCTCATGTGCATTTGAAAGTAAAATATTGTTGACCACTAGAGCTCAAAGAAGGTCAAACATGGGACAAGACATGCTTAATTGGCAGTATTCATAATAATAATTATGAAATTAGAGCAACGTGATCGATCAACAATTTTTTTATTTTCTTCCAAGAAAACTATTTTTTTTTTTAAATTTTGAACTAGTAATTAATTTAATTAGTGACTAGTAGAATTGGTTTCTTAGCTACAAATTAGTACTTCATTCTCGGCGTTATTGCTCAAATGAACATGCCAACCGGTGGATTTGTATCTAAAATATCAGTGTGTAGTAGATATATTTCTAGTAATGACTCTATCATCATGTTCTTCCCATGCATTTTTTTTTTGTCAAAGGAATGAACATTTTCATTACCTAACAACATTATATAAAAGTCTAATACAAAAGTCAGAAATAAAAGCAAGGGTTCAACCTAAAAAAATAAAAGCTCAATCCAAGCACAAATAATTCAGGCACAAAATAACAAAAGGACTACCTAAAATAAGACCTTACATTGTCCCCTGAGCTACAGCCACTAGAAGAAGAAGGTCCAAACGAACCAATAGAGCATGAGTTTGGGGAAGCAAGCTATGAGCCCCTGGAAAATTTTGAAATTTGTTGTCTTATAACAATACTCAACCCAAAACTCGTCGAAATCTTTTTATCTTTCGAAATTCCTTCTGATTATCCCATTCTTATTTATAAACATTCTTCTTGAATAGAATTCCTCCAATTGTATTACTGTCCCTTGAATCTCATTTGTTTTCTAAGAATCTCCCTAGTGTATTCTTATTGCTTAGATCTTGTCTATCCACTATTTTATTGTCTGCTCTAGTTGACAAGAAGCTGACAAGACAAAGTAAATGTACAGACACATAATGCACAACACATGGAAGTTGGTTATAGGCTTATAGCAACTTAACAGGGATGCTAGGATTGGAAACTCCAAAGAGAGTAAAATGTGAGCAAGAGCTTGAGAGATACTTTGTGAACCGATTTCTGAAGATGAAACCGAGGAGATTTTATAGGATTTCTGGGGCAAATAAGTCTGAGGTTTGGATTAGACATCGTCAGAGGAAGTTAGATTGTCTGAGTGTTCTACTAAAATACTGTATTAGGTTGGCAACCCATATGTTAGAAGAAGGAGCCGACAAATGGTGAAGAACAATTCGTCACAGAGATGGTAAGGCTGTTAATACTATAAGTTGGGACAAACTTAAACAGCATTTCTATGATCACTACCCCTCTATATATCTTTGAAAGAGACAAATTATGGAGCCTTTGGATTTGGAGCAAGGTATTTTGAGTGTGGCTGAGTGCATAGAGAGGTTCCTGGACTTGGGCCAATAAATCAAAATCGTGTTTGACGATGAGATGCTAAAGGCCATCAAGTTTAGACAATGACTGAGTAGTGACATCAAGAATTATACCATTGGACATAGGCCAAAGACTTATGAGGAAACAATAGTTGTTGTATCAACACTGAAACGAGACGAGGCCAACCACAAGAGGAAGCTCGAAGCACTAGAAGGTACAAGTTGGACACAGAAGATCGAGGAGAAGAAGAAAGTGAAGGAAGCTAAAGAAAAGCGAAAGAAGAAGATTTGGAACCCATCACTTGTTATCTTTGTGGAAGCATTGGACATCTTCAACATATGTATCCATTTAGCAAAGTGACCAAGCCATTTGTTCTTATCGCAACCAAGATCGACTATTGCAGATCGAGAGGAGTGCGACGACCACTTCCATCAAAACTAGGACGAATGCAACTGACGGTGTTGACGCCAAAAATTGGGTCAATGAGATAAGGACCGAAACACACACGCACACCAAGAACATGACGATATATCATGGTTCACTACAGTAAAATGTTGTTGCATTGTACATAGGCTTGAGAGCCTTTGAGAGTAAAATGAGAGTGAAATACAGCTTAGGTTACAAATGAAGGGAGTGTTCCCTTAAATAGGCAAGGCTTGAGCCATCCATTGTGGGCTTCATGTGAGCTTAGTGAGGCCCAAACTATGGTTTGGTACTAATAGTAGTACTCCAAGTCTTTAGTCAATGGTCTCTTGGTTGGGGACTTGAAATGTAATCCATGTGCCTGCCGAACGGAGCAGTCAACATCCTATATTTATGGGTCTTGTCGATCGGAGGGTTGTGTGGATTGGAGGGTCGTGGACTCGTGGATTGGGTTGACTGAAGAATCGTGAATTGGGTTGACTGAAGAATCATGGATAAGGCTGACCAAAGAATCACAGATCGGTTCGACTGTAGGATCGTCGACCAGTAACCAAGTTGTTTGATAGTTCTTGATCATAAGTAGAGGTGTCAAACGGGCCGAGTCGGCCCAATTAAACTCGTGTCTTTAATGTATTCGTGGCGGGCCAACCTAGCCCATTTAATTTATCGGGTCATGCCGTGCTGGCCCATTTAGTAAAACCATTGATCTCAGCCCGGCTCAAAGCCCAAGTTCATATTGAAACGGGCCGGGTTCAGGCCCAAACACCAACCCGTTTAATTTGAATTTTTTTCACTTGATTTTTTTTTTCCACTTAAAAATTATTGTAATTAATTTATAAGTCTGATTACCACAACTTTACATAGAATCAAACTAGGGACACTAATCTTTATAAAATAAAAATGTGGAGTCGTTTTATCTCCAATTAATAATCCAAAATGGCCTCCAAAGTTACTCATAAAATCTGCCGGCACATATTTTCTCCTGAACATAGATTACTTAAAAATAGACAATAAATAAAATTATTATCCAACCACCACGAAAAGTTTCAGTACATAAGAAGACATGTATATGTTCAACATATCAAAACTTCAAGTCCTTTCATGTTTTGTAGATGAGTCGTTCATCAATATTGAATCATAACACAATATCTGTCATGAAAATTTCTTTTCAACTATCTCAACTTTATAAATTTCCATATAATTCAATTATGAACATGTTTTCAGGAAATCAGTGCCTAAAGAAACATGAGAAAATCTATTTTATCACCTAATTTTATTATGAATTAATTCGAATTACAATATTATCCAAATAGACATCATAGTAGAATGGTTAAAAAAAAAAAGAGTTAAGTGGGCCGAGCTCGGGTCGTGCTTGAAGCTGGCTCGGGCTTGGCAAGCTTTCGTGCCGTGCCAAGCACGGCCCACTAATATTTGTACTTATGTCGTGCAGTGCCTTATTTAAACGGACTGCGCTTGTGCCCTGTTGGGTTGGCCCATATCGTTTAACACCTCTAATCATAAGTGATAAAATATGTATGAGTGATAAAATATAAGTAGTGGGCACATATAAGATGGTGGTCGTGCTGTGGATCTGGAGGTGTCAGGTTACATAGAAAGTAGAGGCAGCTGCAAAAGGAGAGAGAGAGAGAGAGAGAGAGAGAGAGAGAGAGAGAGAGAGAGAGAGAGAGAGAGAGAGAGAGAGAGAGAGAGAGAGAGGTGACGATTGGGAGATAAAAGGGTATTAAAACAACGCATTTAAGTGGTGTAGCTAGGGTTAAGTGGGAGATAATATATATTATACAGTTTTTCTCCTATGCAGACGTCCGGATGTTATTACCATGCAGACGCCATGTATTTTCTACTACCCTTCCTTGCTTTCCTTCTTGTTTATAATGGCGTCCGCATAGTAATAACATCTGGACGTCCGCATAAGAGAAAAGTTGTATATATATTAGAACACCTTTAAATATTTAAGAAATAAATATATTGAAACAACAAGACCTCTTAGTGCAGTGGTGAAGTGTTAAGTATTTGAAGTTGGAGTCTAGGGGTTTCGACAAATGGGAATATTTGAACCTTGAATCGGATTGCATATATCAGTTTGGTTTGGTTAAGAAAAACTGATAAATGAAGAAAAAAACAAAACCAACTGATTCGGTCCGATCCAAATCAGTCGGTTAATCGGTTCAAAATTCCACCCCTAATCTAAAAATAAAAGAAAAAAGAAAAAAAAAACCAACGCATGTGCCAAGGGCTAGTATTACTAATGCCTACTATTAGATAGTCACGAATTACATAACCAACGTGGGCATAGTTATTTCCAGCACAAAACCATCAAAGTTGATTTTGACCATAGTATCCTCATTTAATTAATAATTTTAATTCTTAATGTTTGCATTAACTATGGGCATTTTCTGGTATTTTGAATATTTCCCCATTCTCTACCTTTTGCTTTATATATATAGATAACTACCCATGTTATCTTCTCTTAATTAAAAAAAAAAAAGAAAACCAACGCATTTGCCAAGGGTTAGTAATAGTAATACTAATGCCTGCTATTAGATAGTCATGGATTACATAAGACCATCTCCAACCCATGAGGGGCTAAACCCAAATTTTCCCCCTTCAAAAAGTAATTATTTGGGTTTTGCCCGGACTTTTCTCCCAACCCTCCGGACCCAAATTTTAAGTCCTCAACTTTATTAAATTGTTTAAGAATGGTTTAAGTCTAATTTTTTTTTTATGGATAACTTTTCTTCATTCAATCTTTTTAAATAACATCATAATTTAATTTTTTGAACAATTTAACCTAAAAAAAATTGAAATTCCATAAATTTAATTTTATTCCAAAAGTAAACACACAACATAAAAATTCCATTAAATTATATGTATATAAATAATAAATAAAAAAGGGCAGCAATTATATATATATATATTCAAATGTTGCTGTTGGAAGTTATATGTATATAAAAAAATAAAAAAAGGCAGCAACTTTATTCAAATGTTGCAACGGCGACTACATAGGAGCACGACACATGGCGTGGTGGAAGAAGACAAAAGCAGCAGCCACTCAAGAGCTGGGGCCCACGTCAGTTTTTCTCCCATGTGATCTGTTTTAAAATGCAGGTGGGGTCCAGCAAACAGTATTGGGTCCAGGCAATACTTGGACCCATATTTGGGTCCAAATTTGAGTTTTCCCAAATTTTGGGTCATTCATTTTGTTGGGTTGGGAGAGATTTTGGGGGATAATTTGGGTTTGAGTCCTTGCATTGGAGATGGCCTAACCAACGTGGGCATAATTATTTCCAGCACAAAACCCATCAAAGTTGATTTTGACCAAAAGAGGGTACTCTCTCACCGACTCATATAATAAGGGTCCGTTTAGTATTGTTGTCACCTTTTAAAAAAAGTTGCTCACTTTGAAAATTACTTCTAAAAAAACCGCTTATAGCAATAGTGCTTATTGGCAGATTCACTTCCGAACCGACCGAAAAATAAACGAAACTCTAAGGGGGGTGTATTCAATTAGGATTTTAAAAGACTATTTTGGGATAAATAAGTCTTGTGGTATTTAATTAAGACTTTTAAATAATCTAAACAAGTCTTGTGGTATTCAATCAGGACTATTAGGATTTTTTAAAGAGGTTGTCCAAATCTAGTGGTATTCAATCAAGACTTTAAACAAGTAACAAAAAGTCTTTTGGTATTCAAAAACTTGCTAATTTCGAGGGATTTTTTTTTAAATAGGGAATTGGTGTGACTTTTTAGTGGGAGGTATAACTACCAAACCCTATAAAAAAATCCCACACTAACCCATCAGACTTTTCACGTGAGATTTTTTTTTGTCTGCTAGAGAAGACGAACAACTCTTCGTGAAGATAAACAGCTCTTCAACAAGGTATTGCCTCCTTCTCATGCTATGTCTTCTTGCGTTTATTGTCTATATATTTGTTATATGCCATGTTTGTATATGATCTGTGTCTATGGCCCTTCGTGGGTTGCTGCTATCTTTTCAAAGCTACTAAATAACGTATGTTTTGGAACTCTTGATTTTGGACTTGAGTGTTAAGAAAGAATTGAAGTGAAACTGAGGGATATAGACTCAAACTCTTGAGCAGTATATATCGCAATATTCTTCAAACAAGTTGAGGATAGAACAAGTTGTTGACTTTGGAAGTACACTAAGTCAAGTCCGCCGGCGGCTTATGAAATGGGGTGAGGTGGAGGTTAATATGATCTCATCTTTTATTTCTTGTCCTTTTCATGTACACTAAGTCAAGGAGTATTGACTATTCTGTTTCTTAAAAGTCATGAAGAAAACGACATGCAATAAATTCCATCTTTGCAACTTGCAAGGCAAGACTACTCTGTTTCTTAAAAGTCATGAAGAAAACGACATGCAATAAATTCCATCTTTGCAACTTGCAAGGCAAAACTACTCTGTTTTGAAGAAAACGACATGCAATAAATTTCATCTTTGCAACTTGCAAGCCAAGACTATTTTGTTTCTTAAAAGTCATGAAAAAAACGACATGCAATAAATTTCATCTTTTTATGTAAGGATCAGCAGAAAATCCAATCTCATTAGTTAGCATCATACAAATAAAAAATCTATGTGGTCCTTCCCAATCTTATAAATTCTTATGATATAAATCTTTAAAATCCAAACATAAAAAAATCATGAATATAAAAAATCTTTAAAAAAGTCCTTCCAAGTCATTATGTTCCTAAATAGTCTTTTAAAATCCACTGGACTTATTTATTTATAAATAGTCTTTTAAAATCTCAATTGAATACACCCCCTAAGCTTTGGAATGTTCATAAGTCGGTACATAATTTCATAATTTTTCTTCTTCATATTTTGTTTACTCACAAATTTCAAACATATTTCTTTACCATTCATTCATATCCGTTACTGAATTCATGGAGCTATCGTCTTTACATTTCTTGTCTGCTTTTGCATACAATTTAATGCAGCGTTAAAAAAGAGAGAAAACATCGTAAATTGAAGTGGTCATAGCTCATCAAGGACGGCAGCGTAATTGAAAGCGACAAGTAACTCTCAGGAGTTAATTGGTCGGGGTTACTACCGTGGAATGCTTACTTTGGCATACCCGTTCCAGGAAAGTTTTTCTCCTCTCTCTCACCCACCTCCCACCATCTCTGCGACTATAAACACACTTATACTGTTCCCAAATTTGGTCGATTTTCTGCTGAATTTTGTTGCTGGTGAAAATGGCGAAGAAGCGTGTGATGGTGGCTGCCCAGAACATCGACTTGTCCGCCGTCAAATACGAGCAAGAAGAAATCAAAGGTCAGGCAGTTACAAGTTCACAAACACAAATTTAACACTCGTATGAATATGGAAAGAAATTGTCATTGACTTTGATGAATTGGGTTTTTGGATTCGTAGCTCCCCATTTGACTGGCTTGGCTTTGAAGCTGTTTGTGTGGATTGTTGAAGTACCGATCATAGGTTCTTTGGTAATGTCATTATTGAAGAAGCAGAACAAGATGACTCAGGTCTGCAAGCTTTTCAAATTTTGTGTTTTTTTATTTTAAATAATTCAATTCCTTGTTGAAATGTATCACTATGTGTGAGAATTTAGATAGTAATTAGAAGTGGCTGAAAGGGAATTATCTGTTATTACAATTTACAGTTGTTGCGGAATACTGTGATACCAGAGGCACCCATGTTCAAACCTGAATATCCTCCCCAAGGTTCTTCATTTTTATTCTTTTAATTGTCTTTTTTATTTATTTTTGGGTATGAAATGTTTGTTCTTTTCTACTCTTCTATCTTTTTTTATTGAAAATGGTTGTGAGGATTACTGACCCAGTGAATGTTATGTGAAAATTAGAACCAGAACCTGGTGTTGTTGCCCTTGATGAAGATGGAAAACCAGAAGACAGAGTTGAAGTGGCCTTGAAATGCCTTCCACAGTATGATCCTGCTAGCTGCTGGAATGGGGATTCAACTCCATCTTTCCGGTACTGGAAGATACGCGATTATGCTTATGCTTACCATTCAAAGATTGCAACCCCATCTGTAGTAAGTTGATCATTTCTTATGACTCTGCATTTTTAACTGAATTACTTTATATGAGTTTATTTTCTTATTTTTTATTGAGCTACGAAATTCACAGGTAGCGGAGCATATAATTTCAGTTATCGAGGAATTCAGCAATAAGAAACCCCCACAACCTTTGTTGATTTCTTTCAACCCTGAAGAAGTCAGGAACCAAGCTGCAGCTTCAACAAAGAGGTTTGAGGAAGGTATTAAAAGAAGAATAATGGCCTTTACTGGTTGTGTTGACTATGGTAGAGTATTCCAGTGGTCAACTATGATGTTCGTTTGTTTTGGTTATGTAGGGAATCCATTATCTATCTTAGATGGGATTTTTGTGGCAATCAAGGATGATATAGACTGCTTTCCCCATCCATCTAAGGGTAAATAATTATCACCATTATCTTTAGCAGATAAGTTAAAGAGATGAGCATACTTAGGTTCTCATTCTATGATGGCAGGTGGAACAACATGGATGCATGAGGTGCGCACTGTCAAGAAGGATGCAGTAAGTGTTTCGAGATTGCGTAGTTGTGGTGTGATTTTCGTTGGGAAGGCAAATATGCATGAGATTGGCATGGGTACAACCGGAAACAATTCAAACTATGGGTAAACAATTTTTTCTTAGCAACCATGTTATGGATTTGAACGTGGAGCAGTAAGCATGGACACAATGTGTCTAATATGCCAAGATTATATTTACTCGTCCGTATACCTGTACCTTGATGGTGGACACCGGCTTTGTATGCTGATGCATGCATGGAAAGTATATGCATTGATGTGTTAGATGTAGCAGGACCTTAAATAGATTAGTGTTTAGCTGTAGCTTCATTAAAATTAAGAAATGTACATGTTCGTGCTGCACTTCAGTGAACTTCAATATGTTATTTGGTTAATCAAACTTATCAAAAGCCTCAAGGTACTAAATTTATAACCACATATATCAAGAAGATGTGGTTATCCTTGTTGGGTTTACAATTCCATTTAGCACCTGCGGTTAACACATTGATCTTAGTTGACCTTAATATAAAAATTTTTCTGCTCAATATTTATGTATGTATTTGTACCTACTTGTTTGTGTAAACCTTCGTACAATGAGGCACATGTTGTATAGTGACTTAGCAACTCAGGCTTTTAACATCAGTATATGTTACTTCAAATGGCTTCCTAAGATACAGGGTTTGTAATGCAATTCATCTGGAACCTGGCTGGTTTAAAGTAATCATAAGTGTATTAAACGATTTTGGAGTTATTTTCTTCTTTCTGGATAAATGTAGATTTCAGACAGACTATTGGTCTTTGTATTGTATACCTGAACGGTCAATCTGTAATATCACTATTTTTTTAATCTCTTGTTTACACTTAATTCCCTAATTGTTTTCCAGTATGGACATCTTTCGATTTTGAATATGATGTATTTGTCCCGTGTGCTTATCCTTGAACTTTGAACTGATAAAGTTTGTTGGTTTACCACTATTCCCAAAAAGCTTAAGTTTTTATGATATGTGCCAACTATTACTGGTTTTTTCTAAGGAAAACTTTATGCACTATTTGCTTCTGCAAAAGAGATAAATACGAATAGCTTTGTTTTTTTTTTCTTTTTTCCTGGTTTCACAATTAGCTTGATTTTCTTACTCGAGTTTTATATTACTGATTTATTTTCCTCAATTTTGCTTCCTTAGAACAGCGAGAAATCCCCATGCACCAGAAAGGTATACAGGTGGATCTTCTTCAGGCCCTGCAGCAATTGTAGCTTCTGGGCTATGCTCTGCAGCCCTTGGAACTGACGGTGGAGGTTGTGCAAAAGGATTCCTTGAAAGGCTTAGTATTGTTTCTTATTTCACTTTCTACAAATTCTGTATGCTTAACTCAATGTAAAAAGGCAGGTTCAATCCGTATTCCTTCTTCGCTGTGTGGTGTAGTGGGCTTGAAGACAACATATGGACGAACAGATATAAGAGGGTGAGTTCTTTCACTTTTGGATTGAGGTCGAACATTACTTCCGCACTTTATGCTGCAGTTTTCCCTTAGCCTCTATTATGGCCCTCCACAAGTTTAATGTTGAATGAATTCCTACTCTAGTTTATCTTTTAAGACAACATCTTGAGCCAAAACGCATACACCAAGTAATACCATTTTGAATGGATCTACTATGCTAAGCTCATCAAATGCCAATGCAAAAAGATAGAGCTTAATGCCACCACTAGTTCTTGGACTCGCAACCAGGGCCTCGTACATTTATTTGGTACCATTGGCATTTTGAAGAGGGCTGTTTTCCTTACTAGGACCTACCACATTACTCCCAAGGGAACTCTATCACAATGTCTTTATAAGTCTGACTGTATAAAGATTTGTTTTTCTCTGTTTCCCATTAACAATCTGATTAGGAAAAATAGGTTTCAGTGTAGATCTTCCTCATGTGACACCAAATTGAACCATGGACAAGTTTGTCATGTTTTGATATATGCTTAATCTCTCTCCCTCTCTAACTTTTATAATGGAAGCGTATAAGTTTTATCCTATGAAATTAATATGATAACTCATTAAAATTTTGATAATTCCAATTCAATAGACAAGAAACAAGGCATCACACTTGATGTGATTATGGGATATTGTGACATCTATGTCGTACCAAATATTGATTTATTGATTGTGCACTTCTTTTTCGGCACAGGTCATTATGTGGTGAAGGGACTGTGGAAATTATTGGACCAATTGCATCTACAGTGGAGGATGTCATGCTAGTGTAAGCAACTCATCCTTGTGACCAGGTTCTCCATTACTCTGGCTGGTGTTTGATTCCAGCCTTCTCATGATGTGTGATAAACTTCCCATATTTGCATGTATTTCTTTTCATTCATAATTGCAGTAGACCAATAGTTTGCTGAATTATTATTCAAGGTTCACAAATTTCAAATTGAAAATGGACTCCTAGAAGTTTATGTTTGTAAGCTGGACTGAAATTGCCAAAGTACTATTCAGATGTCCTGGTTATATTTAACGGTTTAGATTTCATCTATGATCTATTGAAATGTGAATTGGATAGCAATGTTAGATTGCATAGCATGTGATGATGAGCTGATATGCATATTTAAGGTTGGAGTTCCACTGAAAAAGTGAGTAAAATGTTTCTTCTTCGAATTAAGCAAGTAATTTCTATTGCAGTCTTTAAATAAAGAGCCATATAAGGATAGTCAACAGCTCTTTGTTACAAAAAACAGAGCCTATCACTATTTTATTTCCAGAAAAAATAATAGCTGCAGCTCTTCTTTCCAAGCACAGTCCATCTCGTGCTTGTGCTGTACCTGGCTATCCTACCAGCAGTCGAATGATCTTCATGTAAAAATTACTTGTTCATTTCCTCGAACTGATCTGAGAATCCACGGTAAACATGTTGTTGGCAGAGATTCAAAGTCTTTACCATGTTCTGTGCGCCAAGAATGATGAATGCTGGTCTGTGTAGGGGTCCAAATCTGTTAACCAATAACAAATTTATCCAATTTCTAGTGATTGGACCTTCAATCATTTATGTACTTGTTATTTGTTAGTAAACTTCAAGTTCCTGTAATGGATTTTCATAGTTTTCAGTTTTGACTCTTTCATGCCCTCATTTCTTTATTTCAAGCTGTGGAAGGACATCACTTGTATTGTTTTTGGGGTGTTGGAAATCAACACATGGCATGCATTACTTAAAGACCCAATTATTGTTATTCTCATCTTTGGTGCATTAGCCAAAGACAGTAGTCACCTTTGTATATTACTAATTTGTTCTGACTAAAGCAATAACTTATCAGGTACTCGGCAATTTTGGGCACCTCTCTTGCAGATAGAATTAGTTTGAATCCGGTAACTTTTCTAAGCCAAATTAGTTATTACTTGTGTAAACAATGCACCAAAATAGCTGCATAATTTCCCCTTTATTTTTGTACTATTTTCCTTCTTAAGTCACTTGAATAGAGACCTCATTCTTGACCAATAAATGAAAGTCTATTTACTGGTTGAAAGAAAGCTTGCTGCGTTTAAATACTCAGGTTTGATAGAGGATTTTAAAATGTATTGTCAATAATCAATCCATATTTAAATCTAGTCATGAATGGAAATTCACTGCTGAGATAATTTGTTCAATGCTTGAACTATGGTATTTGGTAAGACAGGTTTTGGCTTGTTTGATTCAATTTTTATTAGCAGTTTTACATATTTATTCGCAGGTGTGAATTCTCTTAATGTCTTTCAGTACTTGCAATCTTTACAAACTTTTGTTCTTGTTCAAGAGTTGGTTAGGCTTCGCTTTTCTTTCCATATCTGACACCAGTTTCCATTCACTATTTTTTGTAGTCCCCACCTTCTGTGCCAAATTTGTCATTATTTGATAGTTTGAATAGTCTGGGATCCTTGCGACTGGGGAAGTATACAGCGGTAATTACCCTTTCTATGGTCGATTCAATTGCTTTAGATATTACATGACATCTTATGAATACACAAACACTCTTCTGCAGTGGTTTAATGATGTATATTCAACTGATATCTCCGATAAGTGTGAGGATGCTCTTGATCTTCTTTCAAAAACTCATGGTTGTGAAGTAAGTCATCATCATTGTCATATACTTGATATTTCTCTTGCAATTCATTCTTGCTTCCTAATTTCAGAAATAACTTCTATTTGATCATATTTTATTGTGACTGAGCTCATCAGACTGCATTTCCATTTATGATAGATGGTAGAAATTGTTATACCCGAGCTCCATGAAATGAGTACTGCTCATTTTGTTTCAATTGGATCTGAGTGTCTCAGTTCGCTAAATCCGTATTGTGAGGATGGGTATGTTTCTTTTTGACTTATCAAGAATTTACTTCAGGGGAGGCAAACTTAGATAATATAAAAAATAAAAGGAAATTGACTCATCATATACACAAAAGCTTTAATATTGATGAAGACATTTTCTGGTCATTATAAGTATAAATGTCAATTATGTGTTTCAAATTTTAAAGTATCACATAATAACTTCAGTCTTAATACAATCAAAATTTCTGTAAGATCTTTAATTTCTTTCATTATTAAAACGTCACTACTAACCACATATCAACAGTAGAAGTTTTAAGTGGATCGAGAATCTACTTCAAAAGTTTCGTTTCGAATAAACTTGAATAAGTGAATAATCTTTATTTTTGGAAAACATGCATCAAATGAAATCAATTAAAATTAAATATGTCACATAAGAAGCAATTCAATTCTAATTCGAGTGAAAATTTGTTTAGCCTTTGAAGTTAATAGAAAAATAATGTGAAAAAGAAGTATAAATATACATATAAAGGGGGGCAAAAATACATTTTTAAGAGAGAAAAATTGACGATATAAAAAATATACATTAGATATAGAAAATATAAAAGTTCAAGAAATGGTGTGAGATTCACATATGAAATGGGTACTGGAAATGCAATGGTCCTTTTCTATCAGTATTTATTTCTGTCTGCTCTTTCTTGTATTTGTTTTTCTTTTTTCCTTACATTTTTTGTCTGTAGACATGGTGCGAGATTGTCATATGATACACGTACAAGTATGGCCCTATTCCGATCATTTTCTGCGTCAGACTATGTTGCTGCCCAGTGTCTTCGGTGAGGCAAAATGATTACCTGAAAACAATTATATGGCTTGTCTTCAGTACATGTGGATGCACAAGAGAGTCTGATTTTTTTATTTTTTGTGATGTTTAGATATCTCATAAAAGTAAATATACATATATTTATGTACACATGTGCAATACCAAGGTAGGGTAAGCAGCACATTCTTGTTTGATAAAAATGTTTAGTGGGAAAGTGAAATATTAAAAATATATTACCTTGGTGAATCTGTGATCTTATAATTTTCCGTATTTACACTCTAATTTTCATCTAATTTATTTCAGGAGAAGGATTATGTACTATCATATGGAGATCTTCAAGAAGGTTGATGTCATAGTTACCCCCACAACTGGGTATGTAATGGTTACTGATTACAGCACTAATGAGTGCACCTGTGAAAGGATTTTTCCCTGATCTACAGCCAATTCATTTAATGGACCAAATTCAGCTGAATTACTATATTTAAATTAAAATTTGGTCCAAATAGATAATTGATTTATATCGAGTTATTTTGACACTGTCAGATATTACAGGTCTGGATCAGCATATCTGATCCTGTCTCGCCCTTATATTCTTATATAGAAAGCTAAAAATTGATGGTGTAACATTCTAAATACCTAAATGATTCTCTTGTTTGTATAAACTATAAAGGCACATTGATGAGAGAGACCTATTATTCATTACTGATATGCATTGTGGAGACAGAATACAGTACAAAAACGTATCAGAGGAATTTTCAGAATGATGTTTTCTGTACTTTTCAGTCGGAAAATAAAAAATATTGAAAACAATAATGCATTTTCCTATTTTACTGTGAAAGATATTCTTTTGAAAACTCTACCGAACAGGTCTTAAGCTTTTACAGATATTTTAAGATAGATGTCATCACTAGTCAGTGTTTTTACTCATTTTCTGCCTCTATAGTTAGCATTAGCATTGTTTTTCCTTGAGTACAGGTAGTACTTACTTTTTCCATGAAAAGTTTGAGTTTATATCATGCATTTTTCCTTTATTACAACTGAAATTATATTCTTTTCTTTTGTTGTTAACAGCATGACAGCACCCATAATTCCATTGAGTGCTCTTAAAGATGGGGAGACAGACATGCGGGTTACAGGTCTGCTTTTCTACAGTCTGAGTTGCAGCTTGAGAGAAATAATTTTCATTCTTTAATTTCTCTACATGAAGAGTTGTATGGCAATTGCCTGATGAGTATCAAAATGAATGAATTTAAATTGGTTTTCAGCCACACTGATTGGTTGTCATGGCCTCTATCTGCCTCCACGATTTTGTATCCCTGCTATTTGATGTGGTCTTGTTGACCTTTTGTCTTCTACACTCAAAACAAGTCTTGTCATCAATTAACCCCCAAAAAAAAAATTTGAAGTCTTGTCGCCTATGATTATTATTATTATTTTCTTTCGGTTCGTTAGTAGGGAAAGGAAAAAAAGAGATGTGATACACTTTTTGTAATTTTTCAAACTTGTATTGATGCACTGCTTCCTTCGTTTCAGTTTATCTTATGCGGTTTGTCATTGCGGGAAATCTTCTCGGACTTCCTGCCATTTCTATACCTGTGAGTAATTTACTTTTTCATGTATTCATATCTCAAGCGCCTTAATTTAGTTATGGTTACTTTGGTGTAACTCTTCGTGTACACAAGTTGAGCAAATGGGCTTCCACATTCCTTGCCAATTGAACAACCCTCTGCTTTATCCTGTTGTTCTGTCATATGAGTGAGAGAGAGAGAGAGAGAGAGAGAGAGAGAGATCTTTCTTGAAATCCCCTATTGATTGAGTAGACATCAGTGCCTAAATTTTCAACTTTTAAGGCCTTCTAATCAGACTCTCTGGAAGCTCTACTTCTCTAGTTGAAATTGTGGGTAATTATCACTAATTGTTATAGTATTATATGAAATCCTATCCCAGGAAGTTAACCTTTCATAACCATTTGGCCTTTGATTACTCCTACTCTTGCACACCTATATTCAATTGTCATTCCATATCGAAAAGCCATTTCTTGTTAGTAAGTGTTCATTTGAAATTACCAAGATTTCACAGGCAGCATACATACACTAGGATAAGATTCTTTTAACTGATCTCATTAGTTGGGACCTTTTCGGTTTTTGAGTTTATCCATAAGAGAAAGGTATCTTTGGTCCCTTATGGTAACTTGACCCAGTGATTCATTGTGTCATGTTGTTATACTCAAGCCTTGACCTATTTAGGTCAACGACAAAACAAGAATTTCAAATGTTACAATGACCTTCCTCTTACGTCTACTGTTTTTTCTTTTGGGCTGATTTTCTACTTACTTGTGTGATATCTGCAGGTTGGCTATGATAAACAAGGACTTCCAATAGGTTTGCAACTGATTGGCCGCCCATGGGGTGAAGCATCAGTTTTGCGTTTGGCTTTGGCAATAGAGGTATCAAATTTTCTGAACTCTTTGAGGGAATGAAGGAAAGAAAATTCTGCAATAGACCTTCAAATGTTTAGGCATTCTGCAAACCGTCTGTAGAAGAAAAGAACAATTTTAATCTGAAGCTTTTCTCATGTTTTTCAGGAACTCTGTGCCAAGTCCAAGAAGAGGCCTGCATCATTCTTTGATGTCCTAAAATCTAACTAAATAGATGCTTTCACTGCTTTCACTCTCAAACAGTTTCATGTTTGGAAGACTAAATTATCATATCCTATAATAATTGCTCCCTAGCAGTTTCTTTCAACATAATGCCTTGCCGGACCTTTTTTATTTTTTTATTTTTTTAATGTTTATTTTGGTAGAAAGGAGGGATCTTGGTCTCACCGCCGACGTAGCAGAGCTGGTTGTCGTGCGGGCGGGGGAGGATCTTGCCGCCATAGCTGCACATGAACTTGACTTTGTAGTTCTGGGCCTGCGAATTGGCTTGGTCGACGTCCCATGGCGGAGGGTTCTCGAAATCGATCTCGCGGGAGCGAGGGGACGAGTCGCCGGATTCCGGGTAGGAGCTGTAGGAGTACTCCATGGCTATGACGAGGAGAGCTTGAGAGAGAGAGTGGTTTACTGGATTTGAGAGTCCATGATGAGGAGGAGGAGAAGAAAGAGGGAGGATTGGAGAAGACTAAGGCGATCTTTTATTTTTGTTTGTTTTGGCGTTTAATAGGATACTGGGACAGGTGGCGTTGTTAGATTGGGTAGTGGATGGTGATGTGAGTAGGGGATGGACTTTTGGGGTTGGGGTGGGGGTCACCTAGCATGCATTCAGGGGAGAGAGAGAGAGAGAGAGGGAGAGGAGATAAGAGAGTGATGTGTTGACTGGGATTGGACTAATAATAAGATGAGTCTCTCTTTGCAAATGCCAGTGAGTGCCAATTGAATATATTTCAAGAAAGATGAAAGTTACATATTCAACAAATGAAATAGTAAAAAGTGAAAGAGAATGGAGACATTTGATAGTTACCCTAAATTTTAAATTCTAAACTCTAAACTCTAAACTCTAAACTCTAATGCCGCGTTAGAGAGAATTAGACTAGAGTAGCTTGGATTAGCAAAACGACTTAGATCTCGTTTGAAATGAAGGAAGAAGAATTAAGGTGGACTATTCATAAGAGGTAAGTTTTTAGTCATCAACCTCTTACGAATAGACAACATTAATCCTTCAACCACCCATGTCCTTCTTTTACGTCAGGAATAAAAATTTATGAGCGCATATGCTCTTTTACAGTAAATTAATAATTTAGTAATAAAATATGGCAGCCATTCAATGTATGCTCATCTTTGAACTTCAATGACCATGCCTTCACCATGCCCCAAATTCAGTTCATAACTGTTTCCGGAATTTGAGAAGAAAAAAAAATTATGAAATTCTCATTTCAAAATATGGTGTATATATATATTAATTGACAATGGCAGTGTCACATTTTCTACCCTCTTCTGCATGTTGGCTCTTCAATTGTACCTAAAAGAGGTATTCTCTTACTAGATTATGAAAATAATTATGTGGCTAGACAATAAAGTTTGCATACTTCTCTACATACTATCTTAGAATTGCTCTGAGCAACTGCTTCTGCAAGAAAAAAAAAAGCTGCCATCGGTGCCTTTTCAGCACAAAAAGTGGGAAAATCATCATTTTCCAAGAAATATTCAAATCTACGCACATTGACATATATGCGAGGAGAGGAGGATTGGGGGAGAAGGAGACTAAAGGAAGTTGAGGTTCTACCTGAAAACCAATTGATAATTGGGGGAGTAGCTCAACACCTTATAAGCCCTTGCAAGGTTTTCTAGACTTTATACGCCCCCGCATGTGTCGCGAACCTTCAAACCCAACTTGTTGGCAGCATATATTAGGTGATATGGAGCACGTGTGACCGTTGGGCTTTCACACGTGAGCTAACCTGCTCTGATACCATTAAAAAAGTCGATGTTTCACCCCAAAATCAATTGGCAATACGGGGAGGAGGAGACAAGCAACTCCATCATCAACAAGAAGGAGCAGCTTGTAAGAGAGAGTCATATAGTTGCGCCAAGATTTTTAGCAAGTGTAAAGTTATCATGGATGGACACAAAGCACGAGAAGCTTCACATTTACATTAGTCTTCTCCTTTAATAGATTCATTAAAATTAATTAGATTTAGATTTAGCCAAGTGGGTTTTGATCAGATCCATAAAAACAGTAGAAGAAATTAGATGCAATCATATGAGTTGTCTGATCCACATTGATTAATATATCATTTCAGGCGTAAAGGTCCATTAGGCATGATTCTCTTGGGCATGGTGGAGGCATGGCCTTCTATAATAATGTATGCTCATTTCTCGTACATTGAATTCATTAAAAATTCTGTGCTGTTCATTTCTATATTATTCGTGTACATGTCAAAATAATCTCATCAAAATCTATTGAACATGACGTGGCTTCTAGCTCATTGATTGGCTAAAGGGTACATTTAGTACCAGAAAAAATTTGAGATATTTAGTTATGGGTGCTGCTATTTCCACCCCTGTTCTATTTTCTCACCCACCTTATCTTCACACCCACCATTTAAATTTTAAAAAATACAATCTTATCTTTTCACCCACTATTATTCCTAAAATACCCTTAACACCTGGACATTCACTCAACACTTTTAACCCTAACTTAACGCTGTTGAGTACAAAAAAAATAAAAAATAAATGAATACAGAAAATTAGAAAATGAAGAGTTTTAGCAGCCACCCGCCGCACAGTCCATTAAACCTAACAAGAACCACGTACCTTCCAGTGCCAGCCAAGCCGCCGTTGCCTCCTCCTCCTCAGTTGTATTAAACAAAAGCTTCAAAACTGCTTCAAACCCTCTGTCAAACCTTTGTTATGTTATGACCCACTAAGTCCACCTAAATCCCAATCTAACCTTCTTCTCCTTTCACTATTTCAATCAACCCACGAATAAATAAACAAGGATTTAAAAGGTTTGCATCTGGGGTTCTCTTTGAGTTTCTGTTTTAGTAGTTCAACATTTTGCCTAAGCCTCAAGGACAAATCAACCTCCTAGTGTGGTGGTTGTTTCCTGGGTATATTTTTTGCTTTCTTTCTAATTTTTTTTTTAACTTTTATTTTGAATTAACAGTGTTAACTTAGAGTAAATTAGTGTCTAGGTGTCAACAAATTAGCTAAGGAACTGAAGTCTAGAATAAGTGGGTTGCGTGACCTTAGAAGTAATTTTATACATGAGTAAATTTGTCTTTAAAATTTTGAAGATAAGATGGGTGGGGAAATAGGACAGGTGGGTGGAAATAGCAGCACTCTTAGTTATATATCCATTTTTAGCATTAAAATTATAAATAAATCTTATACCATTTAATTTCTATAAACAAACCAAAAAAAAAACTCAAAAAATGATAGCTGGTCCTATTGAATTTAATTTTGATTATTAAATTACTTTGATGCCCTATTGAGTGTTTTGAGTGTTTTGAGTTTTTTTATAAGGTTTTGGGGTTGGGTTTGTTTTAAGAAATCAATGGCACTTTTGTAATTTAAAAAAAGTTAAAAGCTTTTTTGTTATGTTGTAAATGGATTTTGGGTGTGTTTTTAAAGTCCATTTTATATAATATTTTTTTTTTATAATTTGGGCTCCTATATTGGGTATAATAGTGAATCTCCCAAAAAATTTCTTATAACAGAGATAGCACTCAGGCCAATAATGCAATGACATGTAAAAAAATTATCTTGCATGTCATTGTCCTATTAGCTGAAGATAGCTAAAGGTGCTATCACCATTGCATGAAAGTCTCTCTCATTGAGTAGAGTAATTATAGTGTAGTAATAGTATGATCAAAATGTATAACTCGTGTATGTGTTGTAATACAAGTGAATATTAATTGGTATTATAACTTGAAAATGGGAAATCTTAACCCAATCGTTATAACACATGGACGAATTATACTACGTAATCATATTTCAGTACCATAAAATAATTATTTTTCATATAGATATGGTTAGCTGATTCTAGATTTACTATTTATACACCCATACCTAGAATGTTGGCCATCAAAAAGCTACATACTATTTTTGTCTATTTATTTTCATACATAGCTAGAGTAGGGAGGGGTTTAATTTAATGTTTCACTAGGTAAGATTAATATAATAATGGGTTGCATGATGAGCATAGAAAAATGTTAAGAATAATATAACTGTTAACAGCAGGAACAATAGTGTTATTATCTGTAATTGACAGGAAGACAACTAGATTTTGTAGCTGCATCTGCAGTTTCTTTTTTCAACTGCTGTTTTTCATGTTTATTACTCCCTCCCAGATTCTTCATTGTTTGACCAGAGTTAATTTCAGGCGGCAGGAACCAATAATGAAATGATTTGACTATTAATAGTGCCAGGCCTCATGGGATGGTCCCAAGTAATCCTATTCAAGTTTTAAGTCAAGTGAGTTGGTTGTCAGTGTGAGTTAGTACTATTGTACCCAAAATTATAAGAGAAATTCACTATTATACTCAATTTAGGAGCCTAAATTATAAAAATACCCTATATGAAATGGACTTTAAAAACACATCCAAAGTTCATTTACAACATAACAAAGAGGCTTCGAACCTATAAATTACAAAACTGCCATCGATTTCTTAAAACAAGCCCAACTCCAAAACCTCATTAAAAAAAAAAGGTGATATTTAGTCATATACCCATTCTTAGCACAAAAAATATAAATAAACCATACACTATTTAATTTTTATAAACAAACCCAAAAAATAATAGCTGACTCTATTTAATTTAATTTTGATTATTAAATTACTTTGATGCCCTATTGAGTGTTTTGGGTTTGTTTATGAGGTTTTGGGGTTGAGCTTGTTTTAAGAAATCGATGACAATTTTGCAATGTATAAGAAGTTAAAAGCCTTTTTGTTATGTTGTAAATGAGTTTTGAGTGTGTTTCTAAAGTCTATTTCATATAGAGTATTTTTATAATTTGGGCCCCTATATTGGGTATAATAGTGAATCTCCCTAAAAACAAACCCCAAACACTCAATAGGACATTGAAGTAATTTAATAATCAAAATTAAATTCAGTAGGCCTAGTTGTCCTTTTTTGGATTTTTTTTTTGTTTGTTTATAAAAATTAAATGGTATAGGGTTTATCTATATCTCAAATTTTAATAGGGCTTTTAAGACAGAAAAATTAAACGATTTCATTATATATATGTAATTTTTAGTCTTTAAAAATACAATTCTTATCCATAACCATAAGGTCATATACTTTTTCCATAAAAAATATTATATTTTTGTTTCAAATTCAATGTGTGGATAGTGCTTTCCAACACTTACAAAAGTATCATGCTATTCGAATTTAACTCCACATCCCTTTCAACGAGAAATTATAGAATAGGACTGTACCACCATGTCAGCTTATGATACTCCCATTCAAAATTTGTCATGCGTCATTTTTCAAAATAAGTAAAGCTTTTTTTAACAGTTGGATAAGAAACCCATTATTATCTTTTGAAATAAAATTAAGAAAATAAAAAATCAAGAAAGAGGCATAACCACCCACCCCGACCCATTCTCTTATCCTGCGTAGCCTCCCCTTGGCCACCGCCCCTCCCTCTCTCTCTCTCTCTCTCTCTCTCTCTCTCTCTCTGTGTGTGTGTGTGGCCTTCTCACGCAATTCAATAAATTACCCATAGCCCAATCCTTTTCTCTCACCCTTTTGGTGGCTACCAAAGACCCATCTATATTTCTTCTTTTTGAAGGTCTCGCTCATTTGTTGACAGATGCTATCATATCTGAAAAAGGTTGAGGTGAGAGATGGGTGTTAATGGTAATTGAATAAAATTGGACCCATTTTCAATGCTTATGTTATCTTGCAGGTGATATGCCATGGGTTCAAGACACCTTGTAGTTTTAGAGAGACAGTTAGGAGAGGGAGGGGCGGCAGTGGGTAAGGGGTTGGGTCGAGTGTGAGGTGGTTTCTGGCATCTTCTTTGTCCTTTTCGATTTATTTTTTCTTTAGTTTTATTATGAATATAAAAAAGAAATTTTAAATCCAGCTGTAAAAACTTATATTTTTTAATATAAAAAATGACACATGGCAAATTTTTGAATGGGAGTATCACAAGCTGACATAGTGATACAGTCCTATTCTATAATTTCTCCCCTTCAACAGCAAACTCAGAATTTTTTCTATGTAAAAAAGATAAAATACAACATATAACTGCAAAATTCCAACCTTTAATAATTAATAACATGGGACAACGAAAACCTTAGCCTTCTCTCTCTTAAAAAACACTCTATAACCTTTTTCACTTTGAGGGGAGAGGAAGCCACTGTTTCCTCCCTCCCTTTTCCTCTTTTCCCCAATTTTCAGAGACAGAAGATTTCCCTTATTCTTCGATTTATAATGATTTTCCTCTACTCATCACAGGCGGATGCGTCTCAGCGTCGGATCTCCACATTCGTTTCGGTGACGGATCTCTACCACCATCCTTTTTGAGATTTTTTCATGTTTGGAATAAGTTACGGAGACTCTTTGTGTTTTCTGTGTAGTTTTCACCTTTTCTTTTGTGAGAATTTTTCACCTCTTCTTTGTAAGAGTTTTATTTGTATTGTTATGGCTTGATTTTTTCAAGCTTGATCTGTTTTTGGTTGTTCTGAGTCTGCACTCTTAGTTGGGATGCCTATACTAGAGTTTCTTCGATCCTATGTGATAGTTAGTGGAGGAGCTCTCCAGATTGTTTTAATTTTGATGTTAGATTGCTCCGTTATTGTAATGATCCTTTGTGGCTAGCTTGTATTGGCCCTTTGTGGCTAGGCTTTTTTGCTGAATTATGAATGCAATCCCATAATTTCTATAAATAAATAAAAATTGATAACATGTACAATAAATACATTTACATTTGTCCTCTACGAGTTTTCATGTTTTGAAAAAGTTGGACTATAAAGTCATAATCAATGTCATTGAAGATGTTTTTCTCAATATATACAACCAAGCTATCATTTATTCATTGATCTCTCATTCAATTGCGCAGCCGGTTCTTAATAAAGTTCATACCATAGAATGCCCTTTCTACAGGAGTTGTAGCAACTGGAAGTTCTTATGCTAATGTTATGAGTAAATAGACTAATAGATTTACTTTCAGTTTTCCTGCCTCAACTAATTGTTTTGCCAAGATAAGAAATTCCATCTGCCTCACTTCTCATTCACTCTTCCTTCTATGTTTTAAACCTACGCCAACGGTCGGGATGTAGATGTTTTGCTTGCCTGCACCATGGATCATTGAATCCGGTCATCTTACTCCCCACGAGTTGAGATCTAGTGAAATCTCGCCAACGTCGCGACTTTAATGACAAAACCGAGGGCAACTTGGTTTGGTTCAGATGTTGTGATTGTTTTTCTCCATAACTGAGCCGATCGAAACCGATGGTTGGCTATAGTTCGATAGGCAATTGAGGGGTGGAGATGGGCTGAACCAGTAGAATTGGTTTCTTAGCTACAAATTAGTACTTCATTCTCGGCGTTATTGCTCAAATGAACATGCCAACTGGTGGATTTGTATCTAAAATATCAGTGGGTAGTAGCTATATTTCTAGTAATGACTCTATCATCATGTTCTTCCCATGCTTTCTTTTTTTGTCAAAGGAATGAACATTTTCATTACCTAACAACGTTATATAAAAGCCTAATACAAAAGTCAGAGAAATAAAAGCAAGGGTTCAACCAAAAAATAAAAGCTCAATCAAAGCACAAATAATTCAGGCACAAAATAACAAAAGGACTACCTAAAATAAGACCTTACATTGTCGCCTGAGCTACAGCCACTAGAAGAAGAAGGTCCAAACGAACCAACAAAGGGGATCTGTAGAGCATGAGTTTTGGGGAGCAAGCTGTGAGCCTCTGTAAAATTTTGAAATTTGTTGTCTTATAAAAATACTCAACCCAGAACTCGTCGAAATCTTTTTATCTTTTGAAATTCCTTCTGATTATCCCAATCTTATTCATAAACATTCTTCTTGACTAGAATTCCTCCAATTGTATTACTGTCCCTTGAATCTCATTTGTTTTCTAAGAATCTCCCTAGTGTATTCTTATTGCTTACATCTTGTCTATTCATTCTTATATTCATTGTTTTCTATATTCGAGCTTTTCCTGAGTCTTGTCCACTATTTTATTGTCTACTCTAGTTGACATGAAGCTGACAAGACAAAGTAAGTGTACAGACGCATAATGCACAACAAAAGGAAGTTGGTTATAGCAATTTAACAAGGATGCTAGGATTGGAAACTCCAAAGAGAGTAAAAACGTGAGCAAGAGCTTGAGAGATACTTTGTGAACCGATTTCTGAAGATGAAACCGAGGAGATTTTATGGGATTTCTGGGGCAAATAAGTCTGAGGTTTGGATTAGACATCTTCAGACGAAGTTGGATTGTCTGAGTGTTCTACTAAAATGCTGTATTAGGTTGGCAACCCATATGTTAGAAGAAGGAGCCGACAAATGGTGAAGAACAATTCGTCACAGAGATGGTAAGGCTGTTAGTACTATAAGTTGGGACAAACTTAAACAGCGTTTCTATGATCACTACCCCTCTATATATCTTTGAAAGAGACAAATTATGGAGCTCTTGGATTTGGAGCAAGGTATTTTGAGTGTGGCTGAGTGCATAGAGAGAGGTTCGTGGACTTGGGCCAATAAATCAAAATCGTGTTTTACGATGAGATGCTAAAGGCCATCAAGTTTAGACAATGACTGAGTAGTGAAATCAAGAATTATACCATTGGACATAGGCCAAAGACTTACGAGGAAACAATAGTTGTTGTATCAACACTGGAACGAGACGAGGCCAACCACAAGAGGAAGCTCGAAGCACTAGAAAGTACAAGTTGGACAAAGAAGAAAGTGAAGGAAGCTAAAGAAAAGCGAAAGAAGAAGATTGGAACCCATCACTTGTTATCTTTGTGGAAGCATTGGACATCTTCAACATATGTATCCATTTAGCAAAGTGACCAAGCCATTTGTTCTCAGAATCGCAACCAAGATCAACTATTGCAGATCGAGAGGAGTGCGACGACCACTTCCATCAAAACTAGGACGAGTGCAACTGATGGTGTTGACGCCAAAAATTGGGTCAATGAGATAAGGACCGAAACACACACGCACACCAAGAACACAACGATATATCATGGTTCACCCAAATGGGCTACATCCATGTTGAGTTGTATGGTTGTTTTCACTATAGTAAAATGTTGTTACATTGTACATAGGCTTGAGAGCCTTTGAGAGTAAAATGAGAGTGAAATACAGCTTAGGTTACAAATGAAGGGAGTGTTCCCTTAAATAGGCAAGGCTTGAGCCATCCATTGTGGGCTTCCTTGGGGGCTTCATGTGAGCTTAGTGAGGCCCAAACTATGGTACTAATAGTAGTACTCCAAGTCTCTTCAGTCAATGGTCTCTTGGTTGGGGACTTGAAATGTAATCCATGTGCCTGCCGAACGGAGCAGTCAACATCCTTTATTTATGGGTCTTGTAGATCGGAGGGTTGTGTGGACTGGAGGGTCGTGGACTCGTGGATTGGGTTGACTGAAGAATCGTGAATTGGGTTGACTGAAGAATCATGGATAAGGCTGACCAAAGAATCACAGATTGGTTCGACCGTAGGATCGTCGACTAGTAACCAAGTTGTTTGATAGTTCTTGATCATAAGTAGAGGTGTCAAATGAGCCGAGTCGGTCCAATTAAACTCGTGTCTTTAATGTATTCGTGGCGGGCCAACCCAGCCCATTTAATTTATCGGGTCATGCCGTGTTGGCCCATTTAGTAAAACCATTGATCTCAATCCGGCCCAAAGCCCAAGTTCATATTGAAACGGGCCGGGCTTGGGCCCAAACACCAACCCGTTTAATTTGAAATTTTTTCACTTGATTTTTTTTCCACTTAAAAATTATCGTAATTAATTTATAAGTCTGATTACCACAACTTTACATAGAATCAAACTAGGGACACTAATCTTTATAAAATAAAAATGTGGAGTCGTTTTATCTCCAATTAATAGTCCAAAATGGCCTCCAAAGTTACTCATAAAATCTACCGGCACATACTTTCTCCTGAACATAGATTACTTAAAAATAGACAATAAATAAAATTATTATCCAATCATCACGAAAAGTTTCAGTACATATGAAGACATGTATATGTTCAACATATCAAAAATTCAAGTCATTTCTTTTCAACTGTCTCAACTTTATAAATTTCCATATAATTCAATTATGAACATGTTTTCATGAAATCAGTGCCTAAAGAAACATGAGAAAATCTATTTTATCACCTAATTTTATTATGAATTAATTCGAATTACAACATTATCCAAATAGACATCGTAGTAGAATAGTTCAAAAAAAAAAAAGTTAAGTGGGTCGAGCTCGGGCCGTGCTTGAAGCGGGCTCAGGCTTGGCAAGCTTTCGTGCCGTGCCGAGCACAGCCCACTAATATTCGTGCTCATGTCGTGCTGTGCCTTATTTAAATGGACTACGCTCGTGCCCTGTTGGGTTGGCCCATATCGTTTAACACCTCTAATCATAAGTGATAAAATATGCTTGAGTGATAAAATATAAGTAGTGGGCACATATAAGATGGTGGTCGTGCTGTGGATCTGGAGGTGTCGAGTTACATAGAAAGTAGAGGCGGCTGCAAAAGGAGAGACCGATGGAAAGAGAGAGAGAGAGAGAGAGAGAGAGAGAGAGAGAGAGAGAGAGAGAGAGAGAGAGAATGAGAGGTGACGATTGGGAGATAAAAGGGTATTAACACAACGCATTTAAGTGGTGCAGCTAGGGTTAAGTGGGAGATAATATATATTATACAATTTTTCTCCTATGTAGACGTCCAGATGTTATTACCATGCGGACGCCATGTATCTTCTACTACCCCTCCCTGTTTATAATGGAGTCCAATGGCGGAGGCACTTGGGGACCAGTGCAGTCACTGGCCCCCACTGAAATTTTATTATAAAAAAAATTAGTACTAGTATTAGAAGTCTGAAGCCATATGGATATGGGCCAAAGAAGACTTCAGCCAAAGAAGTCAAGTCATAGACTCATAGTGGCGTTTAAGTCATAGTGGCGTGGTCCAGTAGATTTCAACGTGGGCCAGCCAAATATCCTAAAATTATACACTACCTATTCCTAAAATGATTAGAATTATTATTATTATTATTATTATTATTATTATATATTGTCTTCTAGTATAAATCAATAAACCTAAGCCTTTTTCTCTTTTCTTGAGTCAGAAACAACCAGCCAGTTACCTGTGAGTTTTTTTTTTTCTTCTCAAATTCTAATTATATTATCAAGTTTTTTTATTTCTATTGATTTTAATGGGTCTTTCAATTTATGAGTAGATTACCAAAGGAAAAGGGCTTTGGAGATATTTGATAAATCGCTATTCAACTCCAAGAATGTATTTGTCTATCCCTTGTAATTTTTCTTGTGTAGTATGTAATTCTTTATCCCTTTAATGCAATTGTGAACTTGTGTTGGTGAAATTTTAATTTTATTTTATAAATTTCTATATATATGATTCTCTATTGGTTTGATTAATATATTGCTTTGAATTGAATGCTCAATTTGCTTCGGTTTATTTTGAGAAGATGTTCATAATTGTTTCGATTTAAATATAGTTCATATATGTGTTTCAGTTATGGAAAGATTTTTCAAAAGAAAATCAAAGTCTGAGTTAGTGGAGTCGTCACCTGCAAAGAGTCAAAAGAAAAATGAAAGTAGTTCAAACCAAACTACAGAAGTTAACTTGGAAAATCTGCCATCTGATCCCAGATTACGTAATCAAATATTGAGTTACCATCCAAATGTTCGAGACCAAGTTCGAAGAGCTTATCTCCAAAAAGGTCCTTGTCAACCTCGAGGGCATAATTTTCCTTACAAAAATTTTGGAGCAAAACAAAGACGATTTAATCCTAGTTGGTTTAGTAAGTTTCCTACTTGGTTAGAGTACAACATAGAAAAAGATGCTGCCTTTTGTCTATGTTGTTATCTCTTTAAACCTGATATTGGAGAGCATTCTGGTGGTGAATCTTTTATTGGTGTTGGATTTTCGAATTGGAAGAAAAAAGATAGACTACAAATTCATGTTGGAGGACCGAATAGTGCCCATAATAAAGCTTGGAGAAGTTGTGAGGTCTTATTAAACCAAAAGCAGCATATTGAAACAATTCTCTCAAAACACTCAAAGCAAGATCAAATTGATTATCGAACCCGTTTAGGTGCATCAATTGGTGTTAGTAGAATATTGTTACAACAAGGGCTTCCATTTCATGGGCATGATGAATCCGAAAATTCCACCAATCAAGGGAATTTTCTTTCATTTTTACGATGGCTATGTCGTTTCAATGATGATATAAAAGTTGTCACGCTAAAAAATGCTCCTGAAAATATGAAGTTGACATCACCTGATATCCAGAAGGACATTTCAAGTGCTATTTCAATTGAAATTATCAATGCAATCATCAGGGATATTGGTGATTCATTATTTGCCATTCTTGTTGATGAATCATGTGACATGCCTTCAAAGGAGCAGATGGCAATTGTGCTACGTTATGTCGATAAAGGTCAGGTAATTGAACGTTTTGTAGGTATTGTGCATGTTACAGATACTAAATCTTCCTCACTCAAGTTAGCCGTTGATGATTTCTTTTCGAGACATGGATTAAGCATCTCTAGATTGTGAGGGCAGGGTTATGATGGCGCAGGTAATATGAGAGGTGAGTTTAGTGGTCTTAAAACACTCATTCTAAATGAGAATGACTCTGCTTTTTATGTTCATTATTTTGCTCATCAACTTCAGCTAGCTTGGTAGCTGTGGCAAAAAAACATTCATAAATTGCAGATTTATTTACTATGGTTTCTAATGTGGTGAATGTTGTGGGTGCATATGTTAAGCGCCGAGATATGCTGAGAGAAAAGCATGCTGATGCAATTTTTGAAGCACTCAATAATAATGAGCTCTTAAGTGGGCAAGGCCTGAATCAAGAAACTAATCTTAAGCAACTAGACACGATGAAGCTCTCATTATAATTGTTTAATTAGTTTGGAAAACATGTTCCCGTCTGTGATATATGTGCTTAAGATTGTAAGAACATATGGATCAAGTTACGAACAAAAATTTGAAGCAAAGGTTCTATTGACTTTTATGCAATCATTCAGCTTCATTTTTGGTCTACACTTGATGAAAAGAATTTTGGGAATCACAAAGGACTTGTCTCAGGCATTACAAAAGAAAGATCTAGATATTGTGAATGCTTTCGACTTGGTCAAAATATGTAAAGGAAGATTGCAAAGTATGAGAGATAATGGTTGGGATTCTTTACTTGATCAAGTTTCTTTCTTTTGTGGCAAGTATCATATTGAAATTCCAAAAATGGATGATATTTTTTCCAGTGGAGGGAGACCAAAACGTAAAGGTCAGCCCATCACAAACTTACATCATTATCGTGTTGATTTATTTGTTGATGTCATTGATATTCAGCTCCGAGAGTTAAATGATCGGTTCAATGAGAAGAATACTGAATTACTTCTTTGTATGGCATGCTTGAGTCCAAGTAATTCATTCTCTGCTTTTGATAAAGCAAAGTTGATGCAACTTGCCCAATTTTATCCAAGTGATTTTTCTGAGTATGACCTCAAATTATTCGAAGAACAACTTGAGAATTACATTTGGGATGTGAGCTCTAACAATGAATTTACAGAATTGAAAGGGATTACTGATCTTGCGCAAAAGATGGTTGAGACAAAAAAAGATCAAATCTATCCTTTAGTGTACTTGCTTTTGACACTAGCACTAATCCTACCTGTTGCGACCGCAAGTGTAGAGCGAGTATTTTCTGCTATGAATATTGTGAAGAATCGGTTACACAATCGAATGGGGGATTTGTGGATGAATGATTGCTTGGTTGCTTATATTGAGAAAGACATTTTTAATAGTATAGATGATGAGGTTGTTATGGAACGATTTCAAAATATGAAAACTCGTCAAGGACAATTATGATTGTAATGAATAGACAATATAGACAATATGATTTTTGATGTTTTGATGTCTAGTTTGAAGTTTTTAATATTTATATTTTGTGAAAGGCCCCCAGACACATGAAATTCTGGCTTCGCCACTGATGGAGTCCGCATAGTAATAACATCCGGACGTCCGCATAAGAGAAAAGTTGTATATATATTAGAACACCTTTAATATTTAAGAAATAAATATATTGAAACAACAAGACCTCTTAGTGCAGTGGTGAAGTGTTGAGTATTTGAAGTTGGAGTTGAGGGGTTTCGACAAATGGGAATATTTAAACCTTGAATCAGACTGCATATATCAGTTTGGTTCGGTTAAGAAAAACTGATAAATGAAGAAAAAAACAAAACCAACTGATTCGGTCCGATTCAAATCGGTCGGTTAATCGGTACAAAATTCCACCCCTAATATATATATAGCAAAAGGTAGAGAATGATGAAACATTCAAAATACCAGAAAATTCCCTTAAGAATTAAAATTATTAAATAAATGAGGATAATATGGTAAATTCACATTTTTCATATTTAAAAAAATAAAAATAAAAACAAAATGAGATAATAGGTCCTATTTTTATGGAACACTAGCCTCTCCGCATGCGCTTTCGCGCCTGCAAGAGGCTTTTTTTTTTAAAATTAAATTTATTTTAGAATTAAAAAAGATAATGGGTAGTTGTGTTCCATAAAAAGAGGATTTATTATCTGATTTTTCTTTAAATTTTAAATTTTTTAATATGAAAAAGAATTTACCATAGTATCCTCATTTAATTAATAATTTTAATTCTTAATGTTTGCATTAACTATGGGCATTTTCTGGTATTTTGAATATTTCCCCATTCTCTGCCTTTTGCTTTATATATATAGATAACTACCCATGTTATCTTCTCTTAATTCTAAATAAAAAAGAAAAAAGAAAAAAGAAAACCAACGCATGTGCCAAGGGTTAGTATTACTAATGCCTACTATTAGATAGTCACGGATTACATAACCAACGTGGGCATAGTTATTTCCAGCACAAAACCATCAAAGTTGATTTTGACCAAAAGAGGGTACTCTCACCGACTCATATAATAAGGGTCCGTTTAGTATTGTTGTCACCTTTTAAAAAAAGTTGCTCACTTTGAAAATTACTTCTGAAAAAACCGCTTATAGCAAGAGTGCTTATTGGCACATTCACTTCCAAACCGACCGAAAAATAAATGAAACTCTAAGCTTAGGAATGTTCATAAGTCGGTACATAATTTCATAATTTTTATTATTTTGTTTACTCACAAATTTCAAACATATTTCTTTACCATTCATTCATATCCGTTACTGAATATTCATGGCGCTATCGTCTTTACATTTCTTGTCTGCTTTTGCATACAATTTAATGCAGCGTAAAAAGAGAGAGAAAACATCGTAAATTGAAGTGGTCATAGCTCATCAAGGCCGGCAGCGTAATTGAAAGCGACAAGTAACTCTCAGGAGTTAATTGGTCGGGGTTGCTACCGTGGAATGCTTACTTTGGCATACCCGTTCCAGGAAAGTTTTTCTCCTCTCTCTCACCCACCTCCCACCATCTCTGCGACTATAAACACACTGATACTGTTCCCAAATTTGGTCGATTTTCTGCTGAATTTTGTTGCTGGTGAAAATGGCGAAGAAGCGTGTGATGGTGGCTGCCAAGAACATCGACTTGTCCGCCGTCGAATACGAGCAAGAAGAAATCAAAGGTCAGGCAGTTACAAGTTCACAAACACAAATTTAACACTCGTATGAATATGGAAAGAAATTGTCATTGACTTTGATGAATTGGGTTTTTGGATTTGTAGCTCCCCATTTGACTGGCTTGGCTTTTAAGCTGTTTGTGTGGATTCTTGAAGCACCGATCATAGGTTCTTGGATAATCTCATTATTGAAGAAGGAGAACAAGATGACTCAGGTCTGCAAGCTTTTCAAAATTTGTGTTTCTTTATTTTAAATAATTCAATTCCTTGTTGAAATGTATCACTCTGTGTGAGAATTTAGATAGTAATTAGAAGTGGCTGAAAGGGAATTATCTGTTATTACAATTTACAGTTGTTGCGGAATACTGTGATACCAGAGGCACCCATGTTCAAACCTGAATATCCTCCCCAAGGTTCTTCATTTTTATTCTTTCAATTGTCTTTTTTATTTATTTTTGGGTATGAAATGTTTGTTCTTTTCTACTCTTCTATCTTTTTTTTTATTGAAAATGGTTGTGAGGATTACTGACCCAGTGAATGTTATGTGAAAATTAGAACCAGAACCTGGTGTTGTTGCCCTTGATGAAGATGGAAAACCAGAAGACAGAGTTGAAGTGGCCTTGAAATGCCTTCCACAGTATGATCCTGCTAGCTGCTGGAATGGGGATTCAACTCCATCTTTCCGGTACTGGAAGATACGCGATTATGCTTATGCTTATCGTTCAAAGATTGCAACCCCATCTGTAGTAAGTTGATCATTTCTTATGACTCTGCATTTTTAACTGAATTACTTTATATGAGTTTATTTTCTTATTTTTTATTGAGCTACGAAATTCACAGGTAGCGGAGCATATAATTTCAGTTATCGAGGAATTCAGCAATAAGAAACCCCCACAACCTTTGTTGATTTCTTTCAACCCTGAAGAAGTCAGGAACCAAGCTGCAGCTTCAACAAAGAGGTTTGAGGAAGGTATTAAAAGAAGAATAATGGCCTTTACTGATTGTGTTGACTATGGTAGAGTATTCCAGTGGTCAACTATGATGTTCGTTTGTTTTGGTTGTGTAGGGAATCCATTATCTATCTTAGATGGGATTTTTGTGGCAATCAAGGATGATATAGACTGCTTTCCCCATCCATCTAAGGGTAAATAATTATCACCATTATCTTTAGCTGATAAGTTAAAGAGATGAGCATACTTAGGTTCTCATTCTATGATGGCAGGTGGAACAACATGGATGCATGAGGTGCGCACTGTCAAGAAGGATGCAGTAAGTGTTTCGAGATTGCGTAGTTGTGGTGTGATTTTCATTGGGAAGGCAAATATGCATGAGCTTGGCATGGGTACAACTGGAAACAATTCAAACTACGGGTAAACAATTTTTTCTTAGCAACCATGTTATGGATTTGAACATGGAGCAGTAAGCATGGACACAATGTGTCTAATATGCCAAGATTATATTTACTCGTCCGTATACCTGTACCTTGATGGTGGACACCGGCTTTGTATGCTGATGCATGCATGGAAAGTATATGCATTGATGTGTTAGATGGAGCAGGACCTTAAATAGATTAGTGTTTAGTTGTAGCTTCATTAAAATTAAGAAGAAATGTACATGTTCGTGCTGCACTTCAGTGAACTTCAATATGTTATTTGGTCAATCAAACTTATCAAAAGCCTCAAGGTACTGAATTTCTAACCACATATATCAAGAAGATGTGGTTATCCTTGTTGGGTTTACAATTCCATTTAGCACCTGTGGTTAACACATTGATCTTAGTTGACCTTAATATAAAATTTCTTCTGCTCAATATTTATGTATGTATTTGTACCTACTTGTTTGTGTAAACCTTCGTACAATGAGGCACATGTTGTATAGTGACTTAGCAACTCAGGCTTTTAACATCAGTATATGTTACTTCAAATGGCTTCCCAGAATACAGGGTTTGTAATGTAATTCATCTGGAACCTGGCTGGTTTAAAGTAATCATAAGTGTATTAAACGATTTTGGAGTTATTTTCTTCTTTCTGTATAAATGTAGATTTCAGACTATTGGTCTTTGTATTGTATACCTGAACGGTCAATCTGTAATATCACTATTTTTTTAATCTCTTGTTTACACTTAATTTCCAAATTGTTTTCCAGTATGGACATCTTTCGATTTTGAATATGATGTATTTGTCCCGTGTGCTTATCCTTGAATTTTTACTGATAAAGTTTGTTGGTTTACCACTATTCCCAAAAAGCTTAAGTTTTTATGATATGGGCCAACTATTACCGGTTTTTTCTAAGGAAAACTTTATGCACTATTTGCTTCTGCAAAAGAGATAAATACGAATAGCTTTTTTTTTTTTTCTTTTTTCCTGGTTTCACAATTAGCTTGATTTTCTTACTCGAGTTTTATATTACTGATTTATTTTCCTCAATTTTGCTTCCTTAGAACAGCGAGAAATCCCCATGCACCAGAAAGGTATACAGGTGGATCTTCTTCAGGCCCTGCAGCAATTGTAGCTTCTGGGCTATGCTCTGCAGCCCTTGGAACTGACGGTGGAGGTTGTGCAAAAGGATTCCTTGAAAGGCTTAATATTGTTTCTTATTTCACTTTCTACAAATTCTGTATGCTTAACTCAATGTAAAAAGGCAGGTTCAATCCGTATTCCTTCTTCGCTGTGTGGTGTAGTGGGCTTGAAGACAACATATGGACGAACAGATATAGGAGGGTGAGTTCTTTCACTTTTGGATTGAGGTTGAACATTACTTCTGCACTTTATGCTGCAGTTTTCCCTTAGCCTCTATTATGGCCCTCCACAAGTTTAATGTTGAATGAATTCCTACTCTAGTTTATCTTTTAAGACAACATCTTGAGCCAAAACGCATACACCAAGTAAAACCATTTTGAATGGATCTACTATGCTAAGCTCATCAATTGCCAATGCAAAAAGATAGAGCTTAATGCCACCACTAGTTCTCGGACTAGCAACTGGGGCCTCATACATGTATTTGGTACCATTGGCATTTTGAAGAGGGCTGTTTTCCTTTCTTGGACCTACCACATTACTCCCAACGGAACTCTATCACAATGTCTTTATAAGTCTGACTGTATAAAGATTTGTTTTTCTCTGTTTCCCATTAACAATCTGATTAGGAAGAATAGGTTTCAGTGTAGATTTTCCTCATGTGACACCAAATTGAACCATGGACAAGTTTGTCATGTTTTGATATATGCTTAATCTCTCTCTTTCTCTCTCTCTCTCTCTCCCTCTCGAACTTTATAATGGAAGCGTATAAGTTTTGTGCTATGAAATTGATATGATAACTCATTAAAATTTTGATAATTCCAATTGAATAGACAAGAAACAAGGCATCACATTTGATGTGATTATGGGATATTGTGACATCTATGTCGTACCAAATATTGATTTATTGATTGTCCACTTTTTTTTTGGCACAGGTCATTATGTGATGCAGGGACTGTGGAAATTATTGGACCAATTGCATCTACAGTGGAGGATGTCATGCTAGTGTAAGCAACTCATCCTTGTGACCAGGTTCTCCATTACTCTGGCTGGTGTTTGATTCCAGCCTTCTCATGATGTGTGATAAACTTCCCATATTTGCATGTATTTCTTTTCATTCGTAATTGCAGTAGACCAATAGTTTGCTGAATTATTATTCAAGGTTCACAAATTTCAAATTTCAAATGTACTCCTAGAAGTTTATGTTTGTAAGCTGGACTGAAATTGCCAAAGTACTATTGAAATGTGAATTGGATAGCTATGTTAGATTGCATAACATGTGATGATGAGCTGATATGCATATATAAGGTTGGAGTTCCACTGTAAAATGTTTCTTCTTCAAATTAAGCAAGTAATTTCTGCCGCAGTCTTTAAATAAAGAGCCATATAAGGATAGTCAACAGCTCTTTGTTACAAAAAACAGAGCCTACCACTATTTTATTTCCAGAAAAAATAATAGCCGCAGCTCTTCTTTCCAAGCACAGTCCATCTCGTGCTTGTGCTGTACCTGGCTATCCTACCAGCAGTCGAATGATCTTCATGTAAAAATTACTTCATTTCCTCAAACTGATCTGAGAATCCACGGTAAACATGTTGTTGGCAGAGATTCAAAGTCTTTACCATGTTCTGTGCGCCAAGAATGATGAATGCTGGTCTGTGTAGGGGTCCAAATCTGTTAACCAATAACAAATTTATCCAGTTTCTATTGATCGGACCTTCAATCATTTATGTACTAGTTATTTGTTAGTAAACTTCAAGCTCCTGTTATGGATTTTCATAGTTTTCAGTTTTGATTCTTTCATGCCCTCATTTCTTTATTTCAAGCTGTGGAAGGACATCACTTTTATTGTTTTTGGGGTGTTGGAAATCACCACATGGCATGCATTACTTAAAGACCCAATTATTGTTATTCTCATCTTTGGTGCATTAGCCAAAGACAGTAGTCACCTTTGTATATTACTAATTTGTTCTGACTAAAGCAATAACTTATCAGGTACTCGGCAATTTTGGGCACCTCTCTTGCAGACAGAATTAGTTTGAATCCGGTAACTTTTGTTAGCCAAATTAGTTATTACTTGCGTAAACAATGCACCAAAATAGCTGCATAATTTCCCTTTTATTTTTGTACTATTTTCCTTCTTAAGTCACTTGAATAGAGACCTCATTCTTGACCAATAAATGAAAGTCTATTTACTGGTTGAAAGAAAGCTTGCTGCATTTAAATATTCAGGTTTGATAGAGGATTTAAAAATGTATTGTCAATAATCAATCCATATTTAAATCTAGTCATGAATGGAAATTCACTGCTGAGATAATTTGTTCAATGCTTGAACTATGGTATTTGGTAAGACAGGTTTTGGCTTGTTTGATTCAATTTTTATTAGCAGTTTTACATATTTATTCGCAGGTGTGAATTCTCTTAATGTCTTTCAGCACTTGCAATCTTTACAAACTTTCGTTCTTGTTCAAGAGTTGGTTAGGCTTCGCTTTTCTTTCCATATCTGACACCAGTTTCCATTCACTATTTTTTTAGTCCCCACCTTCTGTGCCAAATTTGTCATTATATGATTGTTTGAATAGTCTGGGATCCTTGCGACTGGGGAAGTATACAGCGGTAATTACCCTTTCTATGGTCGATTCAATTGCTTTAGATATTACATGACATCTTATGGATACACAAACACTCTTCTGCAGTGGTTTAATGATGTATATTCAACTGATATCTCCGATAAGTGTGAGGATGCTCTTAATCTTCTTTCAAAAACTCATGGTTGTGAAGTAAGTCATCATCATTGTCATGTACTTAATATTTCTCTTGCAATTCATTCTTGCTTCCTAATTTTGGAAATAACTTCTATTTGATCATATTTTATTGTGACTGAGCTCATCAGACTGCATTTCCATTTATGATAGATGGAAGAAATTGTTATACCCGAGCTCCATGAAATGAGTACTGCTCATCTTGTTTCAATTGGATCTGAGTGTCTCAGTTCCCTAAATCCGTATTGTGAGGATGGGTATGTTTCTTTTTGACTTATCAAGAATTTACTTCAGGGGAGGCAAACTTAGATAATATAAAAAATAAAAGGAAATTGACTCATTATATACACAAAAGCTTTAATATTGATGGAGACATTTTCTGGTCATTATAAGTATAAATGTCAATTATGTGTTTCAAATGTTAAAGTATCACATAATAACTTCAGCCTTAATACAATCAAAATTTCTGTAAGATCTTTAATTTCTTTCATTATTAAAACGTCACTACTAACCACATATCAACAGTAGAAGTTTTAAGTGGATCGAGAATCTACTTCAAAAGTTTCGTTTCGAATAAACTTGAATAAGTGAATAATCTTTATTTTTGGAAAACATGCATCAAATGAAATCAATTAAAATTAAATATGTCACATAAGAAGCAATTCAATTTAAATTCGAATGATAATTTGTTTAGCCTTTGAAGTTTATAGAAAAATCATGTGAAAAAGAAGTATAAATATGCATATAAAGGGCCCCTTTAAAAGGGGGGCAAAAATACATTTTTAAGAGAGAAAAATTGACGATGTAAAAAATATACATTAGATATAGAAAATATAAAAGTTCAAGAAATGGTGTGAGATTCACATACGAAATGGGTACTGGAAATGGAATGGTCCTTTTCTATCAGTATTTATTTCTGTCTGCTCTTTCTTGTATTTGTTTTTCATTTTTCCTTACATTTTTGGTCTGTAGACATGGTGCGAGATTGTCATATGATACACGTACAAGTATGGCCCTATTCCGATCATTTTCCGCGTCTGACTATGTTGCTGCCCAGTGTCTTCGGTGAGGCAAAATGATTACCTGAAAAGAATTATATGGCTTGTCTTCAGTACATGTCGATGCACAAGGGAGTCTGTTTTTTTATTTTTTATTTTTTATTTATTGTTTTATTTTTTTGTGATGTTTAGTTATCTCATAAATGTAAATATACATATATTTATGTACACATGTGCAATACCAAGGTAGGGTTAGCAGCGCATTGTTGTTTGATAAAAATGTTTAGTGGGAAAGTGAAATATTAAAAATATATTACCTTGGTGAATCTGTGATCTTATAATTTTCCGTATTTACACTCTAATTTGCATCTAATTTATTTCAGGAGAAGGATTATGTACTATCATATGGAGATCTTCAAGAAGGTTGATGTCATAGTTACCCCCACAACTGGGTATGTAATGGTTACTGATTACAGCACTAATGAGTGCACCTGTGAAAGGATTTTTCCCTGATCTACAGCCAATTCATTTCATGGACCAAATTCAGCTGAATTACTATATTTAAATTAAAATTTGGTCCAAATAGATAATTGATTTATATCGAGTTATTTTGACACTGTCAGATATTACAGGTCTGGATCAGCATATCTGATCCTGTGTCGCCCTTATATTCTTATATAGAAAGCTAAAAATTGATGGTGTGACATTCTAAATACCTAAATGATTCTCTTGTTTGTATAAACTATAAAGGCACGTTGATGAGAGAGACCTTTTATTCATTACTGATATGCATTGTGGAGACAGAATACAGTGCAAAAACGTATCAGAGGAATTTTCAAAATGATGTTTTCTGTACTTTTCAGTCAGAAAATAAAAAATATTGAAAACAATAATGCATTTTCCTATTTTACTGTGAAAGATATTCTTTTGAAAACTCTACCGAACGGGTCTTAAGCTTTTACAGATATTTTAAGATAGATGTCATCACTTAGTGTTTTTACTCATTTTCTGCCTCTATAGTTAGCATTAGCATTGTTTTTCCTTGAGTACAGGTAGTGCTTACTTTTTCCATGAAAAGTTTGAGTTTATGTCATGCATTTTTCCTTTATTACAACTGAAATGATATTCTTTTCTTTTGTTGTTAACAGCATGACAGCACCCATAATTCCATCGAGTGCTCTTAAGGATGGGGAGACAGACATGCGGGTTACAGGTCTGCTTTTCTACAATCTGAGTTGCAGCTTGAGAGAAATAATTTTAATTCTTTAACTTCTCCACATGAAGAGTTGTATGGCAATTGCCTGATGAGTATCAAAATTAATGAATTTAAATTGGTTTTCAGCCACACTGATTGGTTGTCATGGCCTCTATCTGCCTCCACGATTTTGCATCCCTGCTATTTGATGTGGTCTTGTTGACCTTTTGTCTTCTACACTCAAAAAAAGTATTGTCATCAATTAACCCAAAAAAAAAAAAATTTGAAGTCTTGTCACCTATGATTATTATTATTATTTTCTTTTGGTTCGTTTTCTAGGTAAGAATGACACTAGAGAAAGGAAAAAAAGAGATGTGATACACTTTTTGCAATTTTCCAAACTTGCATTGATGCACAGCTTCCTTCGTTTCAGGTTATCTTATGCGGTTTGTCATTGCGGGAAATCTTCTCGGACTTCCTGCCATTTCTATACCTGTGAGTAATTTATTTTTTCGTGTATTCATATCTCAAGCGCCTTCGTGTATTCATATCTCAAGCGCCTTAATTTAGATATGGTTACTTTGGTGTAACTCTTGGTGTACACAAGTTGAGCAAATTGAACAAACCTCCGTTTTATCCTGTTGTTCTGTCATATGGGAGAGAGAGAGAGAGAGAGAGAGAGAGCCTAAATTTTCAACTTTTAAGGCCTTCTAATCAGACTCTCTGGAAACCCTACTTCTCTAGTTGAAATTGTGGGTAATTATCACTAATTGTTATAGTATTATATGAAATCCTATCCCAGGAAGTTAACCTTTCATAACCATTTGGCCTTTGATTACTCCTACTCTTGCACACCTATATTCAATTGTCATTCCATATCGAAAAGCCATTTCATGTTAGTAAGTGTTCATTTGAAATTACCAAGATTTCACAGGCAGCATACATACACTAGGAGCATACACACTAGGATAGGATTCTTTTAACTGACCTCATTAGTTGGGACCTTCTTGGTTTTTGAGTTTATCCATAAGAGAAAGGTATCTTCAGTCCCTTGTGGTAATTTGACCTAGTGATTCGTTGTGTCATGTTGTTATACTCAAGCCTTGACCTATAGGTCAACGACGAAAGAAGAATTTCAAATGTTACAATGACCTTCCTCTTACGTCTACTGTTTTTTCTTTTGGGCTGATTTTCTACTTTTCTGTACTTGTGTGATATCTGCAGGTTGGCTATGATAAACAAGGACTTCCAATAGGTTTGCAACTGATTGGCCGCCCATGGGGTGAAGCATCAATTCTGCGTTTGGCTTTGGCAATAGAGGTATCAAATTTTCTGAACTCTTTGGGGGAATGAAGGAAAGAAAATTCTGCAATAGACCTTCAAATGTTTAGGCATTCTGCAAACCGTCTGTAGAAGAAAAGAACAATCTTAATCTGAAGCTTCTTCTCATGCTTTTCAGGAACTCTGTGCAAAGTCCAAGAAGAGGCCTGCATCATTCTTTGATGTCCTAAAATCTAACTAAACTGATGCTTTCTCTGCTTTCATTGCTTTCACTGCTTTCACTCTCAAACAGTGTCATGTTTGGAAGACTAAATTATCATATCCTATAATAATTGCTCCCTAGCAGTTTCTTTCAACATAATGCCTTGCCGTACCTTTTTTTAATTTTTTAATTTTTTTAATATTTATTTTGGTAGAAAGGAGGGAGTTGCCTTCCTTGAAATTATGATAAAGAGAGCACACCCCCTTGGCTAGGAGAAGTTTGAAGCTACCAATAAGGCTGAATAAAGAATGAAGAGGCTCATAACTGGTAGCTTTCAGATCAACAGCAATTACCAAACCAAAAAAAATAGCAGTTTCTTAATAAAAGGTGTGTTAACAAAAAAAAAACGAAGAATTACCTCCACGTAGTCCCATGAGAACTCAGTGTTCATTTGTCAAGGTATTGCCATGTGAGAGGGTCCACAAAAAGGTTCCAATCTTGGGTTGGGAGACGAGCTTAAATCTTCCACCTAATTGCTTAGGTTGTCTTCAATGCCTCGATTAGGTATTGCAAGTGCTTTGGAGCACACATGATATTTACCAAGTTAGCTTTAGGACCATTTGTCATAAACTATCTGTGAGGATTTTTATTTTATTTTTTATACAAGCGATATTAGGGAAGTGAGGAATCAAACCTAGGACCTTTGATGCATGGATAAATATTTTTAATCACTTGAGCTACAAGCCCTTTGCATTTACAAGGATGTTTGAGATGTCGACATAATATGCTTAAGGAGGTTCTATATACGCACCTAGTCACAAACCGATGCACAAGTTTTAAAAGTATAACATTTACTCAACTAAACCCTAATTTAACTTAAAAACGAATCCATAAAAGCCTCACACATGATGTAGGGTTTAACGGCAAAAGACCTTGGAAGTCCAAGGGTGTGGTTGTCATCATTCGACACCATATTCTATGTGGAGAAAATCCCACTGTTGTTATGTTGAAGCTCTATATGGTCTCGAGGTGGAGAATTACCAGGTCTGGCTGGGTGATGTAATGGGCTTAGACAAAATTAGTCCTGCATTTCCTTGAAATAATATCATAGAGAATGGTTTTCAGCGTTTCCTTACTGGAAAATTAAACCTGGATTCCAAAACCTCATACGCATGCTGATTTCCCAATTTGCTCCGACTGCAGAAACCAAAAATTTCACCTGTTTACTCAATACTGACCACGCATCGACAGCCTAGAAGGGTAGCCAACAATGTCTGAAATTCAAATAGTCCATTCACTACAGGTTATTGCTGAGCAACAGGGTTGTAAAACACAAACAAGGGAAGGACTTGCCAAATATGCTGGTGGGAGAGGCCAAGCATAAACTGATGAGATAAGGGCATAAGGAGGCAGAGCAAAAGAAGCATCATGTATTTTACAAGTTATTCTCTTTAGCTAATAAAGAGGTCTCATAAAATGCAATCTTGTACTCTTCTTCATGGACAAACCGGACACCACTTTATGCCTATGAATCTCGGAGGCGTCAAACCACAACAGGATGTAGCATGTAATGTGAGAAGAGCCTGATATTCCAAGCATGCTACTATTTTATGCATGGACAATATCCAATTTGTTCTCAGCTTCTGGCAGCTTTCTTTCTTTCTTTTTAAACCAAGTTAGACTTTTCTTTCTCAAGGTTCTCACTAGCAACACCACGAGGGAGATCTAGCCCATCAGGAATCTTTCCTGGATAATTAGTTGTTGAGGAATCAGACCCTGTCATACTGGAGAACGAAGAGAGGTCATAAGAATCCTAAACAAACAGAAGGAATCCCTTTTGAAACTAATGAAACAATCATAAGCTCACCTTCTGTCAACAATGACCATGGAGCGAAGCTCGCAATTTGCAAAGCTGCAAGGACAGTAAAGAAGTGATAACGTGATGCTTGATGATGCAGCACTTAAGTCCCTATTTATTTTTAACTTTAGCTAATAAAGTAGGCATGATCCTTTTGAAATATTTACTAAGCTAGTGATTTTTGCATAGAGTGAAAGTCTATATATCACACTTACTGTTTGCACATTTCTTTTTTCGCCAAAGGGTCACAATCATTTAGCAATGCACTTAGTGTGTGAAACAAGAATCCACCATGGGTAACAATTGCTATCTCTTTCTCTTTCCTTGTCGACAACCTGTGAAGTGATGAGAAGAAGGTACCAAACTCATATCAATTCAACTCTTATATTTATGTCTATGGATCTGTCAGAAGTCAGTAAATTTTCATACTTCTCAAAAACTAGGGCTGCTATCTTGACACCCCATACAAGTTAAATCATACAAGAAAAAGAGCAGTCAAAAAACATTAGGATCTCATGGAGGATGAGATCTTGAAAAGACCTGATAAACTAAAAACCCAAAAGTTTGTGAAGAATAAGACATAACACCAACAACGGAGCATGTGATCCATATAATAAGCTTCTTGCTTCTGAAGGTTACAAGATGAGCTTGATCAAAGCACCTTGTAAACCTTGATAAACTTGATCTGTCATGAAGCTGATAATTATGTAAAGCCCATTCAAAATTTATAAAACACATAGCCCCTTTTAGCAATCATTATTTAATCACTCATATGCAAGAAAACTGCATTATTCTAGTGCAATCTGGAGTTTCAGCTTTGGTATGTTAACTGATATTGGTTAAGGCCTAAAAGAATCAATAGAAACCCAAGTTCCAATAATGAAACAGGTACTCACCAGTTCAGGAATTTCAATCCCCTAGCTGCAACTTCCTCTTTCAGCTCCCTGACATTTGCCTTCCACAATATATCCTCATCACTTTCTATCTGTGAAATTAATGGTCATTTTGCATGCAAAGATGACAAGTACCATAAATTAAATTATAACCACTAGTTCTTCCCCCAGTTATTGTTAACTATCCAACTACTTGCCAGTGAAAAATCAACCGCAGGAAATAGAAACTGATAATCGCTGATGCTCCTCCTGTTATCACAGGGATGAACTCCCTGCAACCAGAAATTTACAAAACACATTTAAAGCCCTGAGCGTCAATATAACAGCAAAGACTATGTATTCTTTGAACTTTTTTTCTTTTAATATGAGAGAAAAAGTAAAAGAAATAATGCAACAACTAATAAGCACCAAGTTCAGTATGATTGCAACAACTGATAAGCACCAAGTTCAGTATGATTTCAAACGATTTCTCATTTCACGCATAGAAATAAATGAATAAAGTTCTTTTCCATTTCTTCTAATCAAGATCAATATGAAAATTTTGTCATTCAAAAGTACTTGGAAAACACAAGCCAACTCAAGCAATGTTACATCACAAGAATTAAACTACCAAGGCACAAATGAAATAATTTACTCTCTTCTGTATATATTGAAGATAGCCACTAGGATAATAATTTTCACCAATGGATGTTTATCAATGCCCCACAATAAGTTGCAAATGATTCACTCACTTTCAGTTAAAATCATGATCAACTGCAAAGAAGACAACATTTTGGTTTCTAAAAGACATACCAAATGTTCTCGACAGAGTTCTATTGCAATGATGGGCGGGCAGTTAAGACTTGAAATTGAAGGACGCTCACTATATCCTGCATTTGCCACCATTAGTGGCAATATATCCATTCTGTCTGTGTAGCCCTCACCTCCAAATACTCCAACAGCCGTTTGCAGAGCCCTAAAAAGTCAAAGCACTTTTAAGTAAAGCTTAGCAGCATCTAAACCATAGAATGTTTTCCAGGGAGGAGGCATCTTCATATATATGTAGCATTTCTGTTAAGTAAAACAACAGGTTATTTATTTCGTTGTAAACATACAACTGGTTATAGCCATGCCATCATTTTTAACTTGATTGTTATATCAAAAAGAAAATTTCTAAAGGACCAACCAAATTCAATAACAATAACTCAAAAGCATAAACTATTTGGCCACTGAGACAAGTGTTTATATTTCTTTTCCTTCTAATATCTTGGAAGACCAATAAAATAGTATATAAAAAAATTTCATATATCAAATTAAAACAGAAGGATAATTTAAGATTGTCTCAAAATCATATCATCTATATCATCTATTTAGATGCCCAATGACACACAGATAGTTGTCAGCACAAACCTAGAACGTTTGGAGTTTCCGTCAGTGACTACCAGTATTCAATTTTCAATTATTCATGCCAAGAAAGACTCTAATACCCATGTCCCGAATACACCAAATGACTCTAAAAAGAAATAGATCTTTATACAATTTTAAAAGTTTTCCATGTGCTTAGCAAACCTCTAAAAAAGAAAGAAAAATCTATTGAGAAAATAACTAACAATTTAATTTCCAAATGACCCCTCTAGGTACCACATTTACAACTCCAAAATAACACTTCTTAGAAGAAGATTCTTACGTACAACCCAACCCTTAGTTTCATCTCCTCTCAAGCTCCTTCCTTATGTAAAGGCACCTTAGTCTAACTAACCAGAATAGGCCTTTTCTGTTGCTCAGTTTGTTGAAAGATTCACAAAATGGGTCTTTCTCTATAATTCTGCATTTTGTACTGAACCTTTCAAGTGAAAAATACAAAAATAAATGTAAGAATCTCTGTTCAAGAAAAGCACTATCCAGCAAACAAAAGACAGAGAGCTGGGCCAAATTCTAGAATTATGGCATGATTACCTTAGCAAAGGAGATGTAATGACTAACTCAATCCTCTTGGAAAGCCCAGATTCATGAACATGCTTACGCAAATTATCAACCTGTACCCATAGCAACAAAAAATTTCATTACCATTATTGCTCTCATGACAATGTTATTTTATCTGTAGAAGGAAAATATTTGTTACAGGCCTTTCTTCTTTTTCCTTTCTGTTTTTCTAACACAGTATCTATATAAGAACAATTTAATGCCTTCTTCCCACCTGCTGCCAGCCTAGTGGAGTAAGATGTGCATCAAAATATTCAGGTTTCATTAATTTTTTGTAGTTCTTAGCTCCCTCTACATTGTGGATTCCTTGTCCATGCCTCACCTGAATGCAAGGATTTGTAAGACCACAATGCGATGATTTGAGAGAAAAATCCAAGAAATAGGACAATCTTGAATGTCCTTCAAACCAAAGAAAAATAGCAGCTTCAAATCTACAACAAAATGTATGCAAATCCAAAATCAAAGTTGGTACCAACCAGGTGAATAGTTTTGCATCGGTGCAGCGGAAACAAACTTGGACTTGAACCACTGTCCATATCTGCAGCTTAGCCAATAAAAGATACATTAACATTAAAAGGAAAAAAAAAGATGATCATAAGAGTACAAGAAAAACAAGGAAGCGAGTATTTGGTGAAAATTATAACTTAAGTATATAACCACAGTTAAAGATTTAAAGCTTCACATGTTAAAGAGATATAATAATCAGCCATTAAGTAGCAATTCTAAAAACACGACATGTTAATGTTTCGAAATCATCATTTTCTGCAGAACCCAAATATCCATATATTACTGTTTCAAATTCATCATTTTTGTTTGAAAAGCTAGCGAAGACTTGGTGAAAAATATTGTAGTCAGCAGGACGCATTCATGACTCTGACATAGCCTTCCTAGGAGAATAAATTATCTGCAATGGAAGCCGGACACAATTCAAGCTGAATCTATGGACACTTAAATTTTAACACATTTTCTATTTTGGCTCCCAGGATTCATATCCTTTTTCTTTTTCTTTTTCTTTTGGTCTGACTGCGTTCACTTCTTTGTTTACTCTTATTGGCTTACTTCTCAAATCCCTCTGTTCTGAAGCCTACCACATCCAAAGCATTGCTTCCTATCATGAATTTCAACCAACAAAAGGAAGAAAAGAACAAAAAATATTAAGAAATTCAACCCAGTTAGTTAAAATCAGAAAGAGTTCAGGGAAGGGTCACCATTCCCAAATGCTATGTTCCAAAGCCAAAACCTTTAATGCCCGTGCCAGCATTATCGTACAATTAAACCATAACACACGACATGACATGACTTTAGAAATCAAGCAAGGATTCTACCATCCAAATTCATAAATCAAAGGAATATCATGAAAATTATATCATATAAATCCCAAAAAAATGCGCCAAGTCAGTAATCTGCGAAAGTAAAACAAACCCATGTCGAATAAACTCACCAGAAACAACTACAAATTAAGAAATTGAAATATATGATATACGAGTATGATTTGAGATGGAAGAGTTTACCAGGGGTAGACAGAGAGGATAAGCAAAAGGGTGGACACTGGGGGAAGAGAGGATGTTAAAGAAGAGTCTTGTGATGGTGATATATATAGGAGTGGCTGAATGGGATTTGACAATTCCGCTAGTACTATGGCCAATGATATGTTGTTGGCTCAACTGGAAATGAAATGAGAGAGACTGGCGGACTGTCTGTTTCTGGGCTATGGACCTACAAATTGCTTATCTGCATTTTCAGTCCATGTAATCTGTGACTACTGGTTGGAGAGTTGTGGTGGTTCACTTCAGAATCAGATTGACGGTATACTGCCAGATGATTTATAGCCAGTGTTTTGATTCACTTTACCTGGGGGAATATTATCTAAAAATAATTTTATATAGGGGACTTATTTCAATTGGCATAGAGTTTCTATTATTTACTGCCTTTCTTCCATACTAGCCCTTTGGCACACGAGTGATTGGTTTTTCTTTTTTAATATAAATATTTTATTTTTAAATATTAGTAATTCAGTTTAAATTTAAAAAAGAGAAATTATGTGTAGTTGTGTCCTAAGAAAATAGGACTCATGATCTATTTTTTTATTTTAAATGTTTTTAAATATACATATTGTTAATTTATCATATTATCCTCATTTAATAAATATGTTCATTTTTTAATATTTTCTTAAAGTAAGGGAATTTTTGGTATTTTGAATATTTTTACCATACTTTGCCTTTCTCTTTATATCTATAGATAAAAATATGTAAATACTCCTCATACGGAAAGGTTGGTTTTAGAATCAAATCGAGTCGAACATTTGTCCAATTAGGGGTATTTTGGAAGAGATGAGTTCGACTCTAAAAGTGGCTCATGATTGTATGATCCGCAAAGGTGGTTATGTCAAATGTGAATGGCTTTTTGAAGGACATGACTTCGACTTTGAAACTAACATTTTCGGGTGTGGGACAAAAAATTCCCAATGTCTTAAAAGGGCCTTTGGATCTTGAAATCAAGAAAAGAAAGCTAATTGAGCCATTGCACACTGGTGTGGTGTGAGTCAAGTTGTCTCCAATGTCAAAGTCAGACTTAGAATACAAATGCGAGAGAGTGAGGTTCTTGGTTATAGAAAGAGTTACCTTCTTCATTCAGTGGAAATTGGCTTTTATACAGTCTATGGGTGATTGGTTTCTCGTCGTCCTGGTCTACATGGCATGTGCCTATTGAGTCTGCCGAGACCCATTATTTCGCGTTCATGTCTATTAGCTGTCTAACTTAAACGTGGAATAGTTAATGGGTTCAAATGTGTTGGGCCTATATGTGGTCCAATTTCTCTGTTGGCTTAGCATAGGCGGCTTCCTTAGCCAGGTGCTTCAAACGATGTCTTCCACTTCTAGTCAATGTGTCATTAGTTGTTTAAGCATTTCCCACGTGTCTCCAAGGGCATTTTTTGTGTGTGCCAAAAGTCACTTTTGGTCCCCGTAGTTTCGCACTTCAATCACTTTTGACCGTGTAGTTTTAATTCCGTCAATTTTACCATTGTAGTTTCATATTTGTAGCAATTCAAGGATAAGTTAGTATTTTTGACAATTTTTTTGACAGTGTAAGGGGCAATTTTGTCAACCCAAAACCTTTGAGCTTAAAAACTTGTCTGAAACTCACCCCATTTCATATTAGGGCTCAAAATTTATCCACTAATCCCCCAATTTTTAAAGAACCCGAAACCCAAATGGCAAATTTCAAGCCCTAATATGAAATAAGAAGAGTTTCAGACCAACTTTCACGCTCAAGGGTTTTGGGTTGATGAAATTATACCTTGCACATTCAAAGAAATTAATGGAAATACTAATTTGTCCTGGAATTGTTGCAAATACGAAACTACATGGTCAAAATTGATGAAATTGAAACTATAGGGTCGAAAGTAATTGAAGTGCCAAACTATAGAGACCAAAAGTGACTCTTAGCCTTCTTTTTTTTTTTTTTTTTTTTAATGGATGAGTCTGGGGTGCTACATATGGCTTCGATGGTACGAGTTTGGATCAAATTCATTAGAGGAGGTGGGTCGGCAAGGAAAATTCTACCATGCGCAAGGTGCATGGATGCGCCAATAATATTCACCATTGGATAAGCAGTTAGTGGATGTGGGTTAATCCATACCTTTGATTGTTGGTGACTTGTTTAACTGGTTGTTGTAGGTTAAATATTAAAAAACAAATAAAACTGAAATGTGAAGCTTCTCTCTCTAATTTCGCTGCTGCTCTTCTCTCTCTTTCATGTTGAGTTTCTTGGTTCAAACATGGCCCCTCCCACCGACAGTCAGAGTTAGAATTAAATATGGGTCCATTCCATGAAATCAATACTAGCGCTCAATCTTCTACTGGTAATTTTTATAATCAATTTTCTAACTTTATTAGCAAATTACATCTTGGAATTAAAATTGAGATTTGAGAAATTAATGAGTTATGTGCTTTTATGGATTGTGGTGTGTAAAACAGGGATTGAAACTTGCTCCCTCTGATAAATGAAATAATGAAATTAGAAGCTGGGTTCGATGAAGTTGATTGGTTTTGGATTCCCAGACATCTGAATCAAATGCTCATGTAGCGGTAGGGATAGATTTGAGGACGGTGGAGTTGCAAAAGTTGAGCTGGGTTGGGGAACATGTTGCTGGGCTTGTGTTTTCGGCTTTAGCTTGATTCCTTCCTAGTGTTTTTTTTTTCTTTCTATTTTTTCTTTTCCTTCTACACTCGTTGGTTGTTTTTCTCCCACCGCATTTTTTAGGCTTTCTTGATCTCAACCAAAAATAAAAGGCGATAGAGATGCGATGAAATGCAAAGATGGAGAAAGCTTCAAAGTATTTTGATATGTGATTTTGGAATGCAATTACCAACTCATCAGGCGGTTTTTTTAATTTGTGTACATAAATTGTCATCCTATTGGTAGTCTTTTGCATTTTGAGAATGAAAATACAATAGGTACTTTGACATTTGATTTTTGAATCCAATTACCAACTTCTTAGGCGGCTTTTGCAATTCTGTTTGGCAACTTTTTGCATTTTAAGTAATTACTTCTAGAGTATTACCAATATTCAAGGCGATGTGAGAAATTGACAAACAAGGAGCACATAATTGATAACCAGGGAGCATCCAATTGACAAACAGGGAGCACATAATTGACAAACAGGGAGCCATATACTATTTAATAATTGACAAGGGTTTACAATAGTAAGGACTCATTTGATAATGTTTTGGACGTCCACGTTCCATAAACTTATAAGGTGTATCCATAGAGTTGTAATATCGTAATTGACAATAAAAAGGATCTACATTCCAATATGAAGTCAAGAATGGACCTCAGAGATGTAAACTTGGTCCTTATTCTTGTAAACTTGGTCCATATTTACCAATTACCAAACGAAGATAGAATCATTGCATTTATTAGTTTGCAATTGCATTTATTTGTGCAATTAGTATCTCCTTGTTTGAAAATTACATGTTACCTAGAACAAGTACAAATTTCTTAAGTCATGGTATTTGTGGATCGTTATTGCCAATCCAAATTGGTTTCTAAGTTTAGGCGATTACAACTTTTGCAACTTAATGCCAAACCTCATAGCGCCATAATTGATGATAGACCATTATTTTGTATTATTAATATATTCAAAATATATTTTTGTAAAAAAGAAACAATACTTGGATCGTCTCCAATATGAGTACGAATGAAATATGCTCAAAATTTGCTTTCTATTAGAGAACTCTAAGTTCAAAACGATGTATAACTACAAAATAACAAGACCAAGTATTTTGCAATTTTTCGTCTGTAACTGGTACATTCTGGCACGCCAATTGCATTTACTTATAATAGCATAAATTAAATAACTTTAAATACATAACCAAAAATTCAACAAAAAAGGGCTATCTAAAACAAAGTAAGGACTTGTATTACTCTGTTGGACATTTGTGTTCCATTATATTGTAAAATCAATCCTTAATCGTGTAATATTGTAATTTACAAACATAAGGACATCTAGTACAATATTAAGGTAAAGTGGAACATTTGGAAGGTTAATTGGGTCCTTATACTTGTAAACACGGATATTTACAATATTAAGGTCTCGTATTACTCTATATTGGACAATTGTGTTCCATTATATTGTAAAATCAATCCTTAATCGTGTAATATCGTAATTTACAAACATAAGGTAACTTGGGACATTAGGAAGTAAATTGGGTCCTTATACTTGTAAACACGGATGTTTACAATATTAAGGTCTTGTATTACTCTATGTTGGACAGTTGTGTTCCATAAGATTGTAAAACCCATCCTTAAACTTGTAATATCGTAATTTACAAAGATAAAGACACCTAGTACAATATTAAGGTAACTTGGGACATTAGGAAAGTAAATTGGGTCCTTATCCTTGTAAACACAAATGTTTACAATATTAAGGTATCGTATTACTCTATGTTGGACAGTTGTGTTCTATAAGATTGTAAAACCTATCCTTAATATTGTAATATCGTAATTTACAAGGATAAAGACATCTAGTACAATATTAAGGTAACTAGGGACATTAGGAAAGTAAATTAGGTTCTTATACTTGTAAACACAAATGTTTACAATATTAAGGTATCATATTACTCTATTTTGGACATTTATGTTCCATAAGATTGTAAAATCCATCTTTAACCTTTGTTTACTAGAATAAGGACCTAATTTACATCCCTAATCTCCACTATTACCAATCCTTTATAATATGAATTCATATTCTTGTAAATATATAATTTACAACATTATAGATTTGTTGAACCCTAACGTTGTAATCCAGGAACAAAACCTTGTAAATTGTTACCAAAAACTTGTAAGTTACGAGTTTAGGGATTCTCTTTACGACGTTAAGGTACCATCAGTCCTTAATATTGTAAACTATTGTTTACTCTAATAAAGACCCATTTTACATCCCTAAGGTCCACCATTACCAATTCCTTGTAATATGGATCCATATCCTTGTAAAATGCTGATTTACAACACTATGGATTCAGTGAACCCTAACGTTGTAATCCAGGAGCAAAACCTTGTAAATTGTTACCAAAAATTTGTAAGTTACGAGTTTATGGATTCTCTTTACGACGTTAAGGTACCCTCGTATCCCAAAATTGTAAAATCGGCCCTTAATCTTGTAAACTCTTATTTTACTAGAATAATGACCGAATTTACATCATCATGGTCTGAACTTACCTATTCTTTATAATTTGGATCCATATCCTTGTAAAATAAGGACTTACAACATTAAGGATTATGAGAACCCTAATGTTGTAATTATGGTGCAAAAACCTGTAAATCACTACCCAAATTGTGTAACCTACATGTTTATGGATCCTCTTTACAACGTTATGGTACCTTTATATCCCAAAATTGTAAAATCGGCCCTTAATCTTGTAAACCCTCATTTTACTAGAATAAGGACCTAATTTACATCCTCATGATCCGCACTTACCAATTTCTTGTAATGTGGATCCATATCCTTGTAAAATAAGGATTTACAACATTAAGGATTATGAGATCCCTAACGTTGTAATCGTGGTACAAAAACTTGTAAATCACTACCCAAATCGTGTAACTTACATGTTTTTGGATCCTCCTTACAAGGTTATGGTACCCTCGTATCCTAAAATTGTAAAATCGGCCCTTAGTCTTGTAAACCCTCATTTTACTAGAATAAGGACCCAATTTACATCCTCATGGTCCGGAGTTACCAGTTCCTTGTAATGTGGATCAATATCCTTTTAAATGGATATTTACAACATTATGGATTAGGTGAACCCTAATGTTGTAATCCTGGTTCAAAAACTTGTAAATCGCTACCCAAATCTTGTAACTTATAAGTTTTAGGATCCTCTTACAATGTTATGGTACTCTCATATCCAAACTACTGTAAATCACTATCCAATCATATGCCAATTGCCAAATAGGAAGGGCATAATTGCATGACCCTTATGCAATTGCATTTTCAAAAAGTGGAAACTTGATAACTTGTATAACCGGTAACCAATTTTAAAAAAAATCTGGGAGCATCATAAAGGACAAATGGTGCATGGGTGCACCTGGTGCACTATAGAAGGTGCCGGCAAGTGCAGCCCAATACTTGCATCATTCCCTCACATAATTAATAGCTTTGTCTCCAAGCGAAACGAGGTTATCTGTAAAAGGGAAGTAGAATCAAAGATCTAGTCGCTTTTTCTCTCCTCGCTCACTAGGGTCTTAAGTCTAAAGAGGAAAGTCGCACATTTTTTTCGCTTCAAGACCAACCAAACCAATGCTATTACATAACATAGTACAACTGCTGCTTTTTCTTTGTCTCGCTCCTTCATCCTCATATGATCATCTTGATAGTTACTTATTCACAGTATTCATACATTTGATATTTTGTTCAATAAATTATATAAATATTCATACATTTGATATTTTGTTCAAAAAATTATAATTACTCCAAGTATTACAAAATAAGTGTAAGTACCATGTAAACTATAACATTTACACATGATAGAACACACATGATAGAACATAGGTACATTTATGCTATATTCAGAAAAACGTGATGAGATAAAGTGAAGCGATTACTAATTTGCAATAAAAGATGATACACAAATATTCCAGGCCTTTTCTTTCCTTTAAGCTTAATCTAATTTGCAATAAAAGATGAACATATATATAGGTACTTTTCTCCGTGTTTTCTTTTTCAAGCAACATCACGTTTTTCTTTGGGTGAAAAGGCAGTAAAAAAGGGTTTAACTGGTTTATTCTCATGCCGTTTTTGAGCCTTTGGGAAATTGGGACCACTTTCGTTTGATACTTCATTCCATTTATGAAATATGCACACAAAGAAAACGGTTTATTCAAATGCATTTGATATTTTGTTTAATAAATTATATAAATATTCAATGCTTTTCTTTAATATATATATATATATATATATATATATATATATATATATACTTTTTATGTCTTATATATATATATATATATCCGTTTTATAGCCTATGAATGGATGCATCTATGCATCTATGCGACAAGTCATACAAGTAATGAATTAATTTTGAGTTGTTGATAGACATAAAAGTTAAATACATCAAGGCTGTAAATTGTCATAAAAGTTATATACATATACTTAGAAAAAGCAAGGTAAAAAATTTACTCAAGTGAAATAATATTTACTCATCATGAATTTTCTCATGCAGAAGAAGTAGTTCCGTTTTTGGGTCTTTGGGACCATTTGCCGTTTGAGAGTTCATTCCATCTATGGAAAAGCCCTCATCCTCATCATGGTCATCTTCCTTGTTCAACAAGCTGGACATGTCTAATTTCTTATTTATCGTCCTTGTACAAGAAAAGAGAGATAGAGAGGAGAGAAGGAAAATAATAACATCTTCTTGGATTAATATGTTGTTTGTGTTGTCTGATATTTAAAGTTGATGTATTTTCAATTATTAACATCTTAGATGTGGCTTAGATGATTCCTTATATAATGAATTAGATGATATTTCAATTAGACTACACACACTAATATCAAGACATTTTGATAAAATATTGTAAGCCGTTTGACACTATACTTTTCCCGAAGGTAATGGCTTTAGTTTTTTATCAGTTTTTCATTTTTTTATAGTGTCTTAGTTTTTTTCTTCAGTTTTTTCAGTTTTTCACCTCGTTCTGTCTTAGTTTTTTTTATAGTGTCTCTAGGATGTTTTTAGCTAAGGTCATGTGATGTTTGTATATCGTGTCAAAATCTGGAATCTTGTTGGATTAATATGTTGTTTGTGTTGTCTGATATTTAAAGTTGATGTATTTTCAGTTATTAACATCTTAGATGTGGCTTAGATGATTCCTTATATAATGAATTAGATGATATTTCAATTAGACTACACAGACTAATATCATGACATTTTGATAAAATATTGTAAGCCGTTTGACACTATACTTTTCCCGAAGGTAATTGCTTTAGTTTTTTATCAGTTTTTCATTTTTTATAGTGTCTTAGTTTTTTTTTTTTTTTTTTTTTTTTTTTTTTTTTTTTTTTTCAGTTTTTTCAGTTTTTCACCTCATTCTGTCTTAATTTTTTTTATAGTGTCTCTAGGATGTTTTAAGCTAAGGTCATGTGATGTTTGTATATCGTGTCAAAATCTGAAATCTTGTTGGATTAATATGTTGTTCGTGTTGTCTGATATTTAAAGTTGATGTATTTTCAGTTAATAACATCTTAGATGTGGCTTAGATGATTATTTATATAATGAATTAGATGATATTTCAATTAGACTACACAGACTAATATCAGGACATTTTGATAAAATATTGTAAGCCGCTTGACACTATACTTTTCCCGAAGGTAATGGCTTTAGTTTTTTTATCAGTTTTTCATTTTTTATAGTGTCTTTGTTTTTTTGTTTTTTTGTTTTTTTTTTGTTTTTTTTTTGTTTTTTTTCAGTTTTTTCAGTTTTAAACCCTCGTTACAAGGTTATGGTACCCTCGTATCCTAAAATTGTAAAATCGGCCCTTAGTCTTGTAAACCCTCATTTTACTAGAATAAGGACCCAATTTACATCCTCATGGTACGGAGTTACCAGTTCCTTGTAATGTGGATCAATATCCTTGTAAATGGATATTTACAACGTTATGGATTAGGTGAACCCTAATGTTGTAATCCTGGTTCAAAAACTTGTAAATCGCTACCCAAATCTTGTAACTTATAAGTTTTAGGATCCTCTTACAATGTTATGGTACTCTCATATCCAAACTACTGTAAATCACTATCCAATCATATGCCAATTGCCAAATAGGAAGGGCATAATTGCATGACCCTTATGCAATTGCATTTTCAAAAAGTGGAAACTTGATAACTTGTATAACCGGTAACCAATTTTTAAAAAAATCTGGGAGCATCATAAAGGACAAATGGTGCATGGGTGCACCTGGTGCACTATAGAAGGTGCCGGGTGGGCAGTACGCTAGGGGAGGAGGGTGGTCGACACTTGTGGTTGGTTGTAGGTGCTTAGGTGGGGAGGTGTGATAGCCATACTCTGCTTTCAATATTAATTACCTTCATTTTATTATAAAATTTTAAAATCTTACTTTAAATAATAATTTTAAACATTTAAAAAAAAATTAACAATTATACAATTATGTATATATTTAAATCCACATGAAACTATTTCATTGGATATGTGGGCTTTATGTGTGTGCCACATCAGCACACTTACATAACCTCATGGTAGGGACTACTTGTGAGCAAGTCTATAAATCGTGAGGACTACGCAAAAAAAAAAAAAAAAAAAAAAAGAAGAAGTGTAGATATTGATATATATTAATTAGGCTCGCCTAGAAGAGCCTAATGGACTTAGGCCCAAACCACTTGATAAATTTTTTTTTTCGTTTCAATTGCATCTTAGTTTAATTGTAGTTCATGTTTAAGTTCCGCTACACAACAAAAAATTGGGTTCGGTTAAAGAACTAAGATTGATCACTAATCTTCGTGGGAAGATACTCATACTTGCATCACATTATACTATAAATCGATTCGTGCACTTGCGAGTTTTTATTTGACTTAAATTGATTTAATATTTAGTTGGTTTACGCACATCACATTTCAGGGGAATTGGTGTCATTGTCCACCTCACTTGGGCACTCCAAGTGCAACAAAAAACATACAAGAGTGTGACAAACCTTAAGTCCACCCTTGAAGAAGGGTTGACTGGGTTTTGACTCATTCGAATTGGTGGTGTGAAATTCACTCATTAACATTAAGGACACAACCTGATAATTTTGTGAACATCAAGGACGTTTTCAAAACTCTTTTTTGAATGTGAATAAGCAAAGAAATCTGGCACATTGGAGCCTTGACTTGTAGACTAGTGGTCTTAAGTTCAAACCTCTATGGCACATTGGTAGTATGCGTGTGGCAAAACCACCCTCCCCTTTTTAACTTTGCCAAAAAAGAAATGTGAATGTATAGAATTCTTTTCATTTAACTAGCCCATTGGCACACACGTAATTTTATTTTTTAATTTGATTTTTTTAAAATTATGAAAACAGGTAAATGTATTATATTATCCTCATTTATTTAATAATTTTAATTATTAATATAAGTCTCCCTGCACATGCGGAAGGTCTTTTTTTATCACATTCGCTACGCACGACTTACAATTTTAATTCTTTTTCTTTTTGCAATTGTATTTTTCTAGATGTGCATTTGAAAATGCTTTTTCTTTTCTTTTGCTTGCACGAAATAAATGTGGCAAAAAGAAAAATAATTAAAATTGTAAGTCACACATAGCGCGCATCTTAAAAAAAAACTAATACTTTCCAATGTTCTAAGAATCAACTTGGAAAAGGCAAGAGTAAACAAAGGTGGCAAAAGAGTTCACTAATTCATGTTTTTTTTCCTCTTTCACTAATTCACTAATTCAAATTCCCGTTCTAAGTATTGCAGGGCTTGTCTCGCCTCTACCACCAATTAAATATTATACTTTCACGTCACTGTAACATATTTTCATATTTTCATCATAATCAAGTTACTTTTTAACCTATGAGTAATGGGTTGTTCTCAATTGGGCTCTTTACATTTTAATTCCCTCCTTGTAAAACCAGACCCTAAGCTCTAAAAGCCTACAGGGGGGGTGAAGTAGGCGAGAAGAAAAAGACTACCCTTTTTAAATTAAACTTCTTCAAAAGCACACAAGCACAAACACAAACAATTTCGTGGTTAATAAATTAAAACTAGTAACAGCAGAATGTAAATAACACACGATAATTGTTGACCCAGAAAACCCAACAGGGTGAAAAACTAGGGGCACCAAGCTAGGAGAGATCCAATCTGCTTAATTAAGAAATTCAAGAAAAACGAAAGAAGACTTAGCTCATCTATCACCTATAGGCAGCTACAATTCAATCTTTCAGCAATCACCTTTTTTTGATCTCTTAGCAGCAAATCCTCTCAAGAGCACCAAGCTCAAGTTGCATGTAGTTTGATGTATGAAGTGAGTTATGGTTTCACAGATTCATTTATCTCAATTACAAAGTATGATTGAGCTAGACAAATGAAACCTAAGTGTTGTGATGATTAAACTAGAAGTAATGAACTTGAAGCAATTAGTTTAATTCAACATAACAACAATGAAACAAAACAAATGTTCAACCGAAATCTTGTAAGTGTTTACTTGGAGAAAGCTATATGTATACAATCAATCATATACTCACAAGTAACATATACTAGTTGAATAAATAATAAAGAGAATGAATTAAAGAAAAACATTCAGCCATTAAAGATTTGAAGTTATCTTGGGGAAGCACTTATGTGAATGCAATCATTCTTATAACCCTCAAGAATATGAACTTTGGCTGAATGAGAACTCCTTTTAGAGTTTCATCCCCAATCGGTTTTTCATGTAAAGAGTATTCCTTGAAAGAAAAAATAACTCATTCCAAAAAAAATGCATGAGTTGAAGAACGGAGAGCTACCAAAACCTCTCTATAAGGAGGAATAAATAGAGACCATAAATCCAGCATTTTTTAAGACCACAAACAAAAGAACTTTAACAAGTTAACGGCTCCAAAAACCAAAACAATATAAGGAATTGTTTTATCCCTTTTGGAGAACATGTGGGCTGACAAGGTATGGAGAGGAATATAAAAAGTATGTATGTTTCTTTTAAAACCAAAGGCAACTGCACATGCATGGCTTTTGAACCAAAAGATGGCGCAAGACACAACCAGCAAGATAAGGAAGTTTTGATTCCTTTTGGAGACAAAAAGAGCTGACAAGATAAGCAAAGGTATAACCAAATAGCATGGGTGCCGCAAGTGGCTAATGAAAAGCAAGTTTAATTAACAGACAACCCATAACTTTAAAAGGTGGAAGACAAAAGAATAATTTAACATATAAAATAAATGTCAAGCTTGGTTTCAAACAAAGCAAAACCGTTTGAGAGTAAATAAATTACTCTCAAATGTTTGTCAACTTTTTAAAAGGGAGAATAAAGAAAGAAGCCCATGCTTTGTCAGATAAGCATGTTCAAAATATGTTAACATTGAAAATTGATTCTTTTGAAAACAAGTATCATGGAAAACAATATATTATAAAAATAATATATTATGTTTCCCAATCTTCACACATACTCGTTGGGCTAAGGAGCCAACATTCAAAAAGGAATGAATAAAGAATGAATAAAGGAATCTACCAACAACTTGAAAATACTAACGCAACATGGATTAATACTTTTATAGAAAGTATTAATACAAAAAACAGACTGGAGAAAAATGTTGCAGCATGCAAGAATGTACGTTGGATCAATCTAAGTGAATATGGATTAATCCATGTGAACAATGCAAATGTTTTACCTTTTGACCTGCAACGAGGAGACTTGGAAGCCCTTCAACCCACATTGATTCTAACCTAGAATCTAATTATTATTACAAGGGTTTTGTTGGTTTAAGAGAAGAGCCAAAATACAATAAAGGTTTAAATAAAAACCTTACACTCCTATTCAAATTTCCATATTTGAATTACATTTTAGTGCCCCTTATAGTGGCTGCCCTTGCCATATTAAGCTATGTGTGTTTCCAGCAGTTGCCATGGCCAAGGGCAACTACTATTCATTTTTTTGTTTTTTTCATAACTTTTTTTACTTAAACAATTATTTTGGATAATATTTTCGGGTAAGATTTTTGGGTTCCTACATGTTAATACTATTCATATCGGATAAGATTTTCGGTTTCAAATTTAAGATAAATTTCAAAAATCAAATTTCAGATAAATTTCAAATTTCAAATTTAAGATACATTTCAAAACTTGAATAATAGTAGAAAGAAGAATAAAATGTACGAGGATTTGGTGTTAAAAGTGAAGAGAATTGGTTGGTATTTATAGAAAAAAAAAAAAAAATTCAGTAATTTTTTAAAAAAATTTTGATTTTTTTCTTTTTTTTTTTGCACAAAAATTGGTTGCCGTTGGATTTGAGGAAAAATTCTGATCGGACAGCCCAGAACGCGACACATGGCAGAGTGGTAATGTAGTGCTGCACTGTAGCGCTGACGTCATCGTGACGTCAGCTCGCCCTCATTTTGGGCTTGGGGCTAGACTTGCCCTCAGGCCAGCCCAGTTCGCTGGGTCCCACTGCTTGCCCGGGCCAAGTTCTGTAGTGGATTATAATATCCAACACAATCTTGAACGTTTTTAAGTTGACCATCATTTGTTTGTACAATCATATTTCAACCTCTAACTTTTTCAAATTTCTCATTGCCAACTATTATTGCAACAACCTAGGATGTAGATAGAAAACTTTATTGTCAATGATGTGGAGGTTGTTCTTTGATAATGAATTTGAAATTCTGTGAATTTTGTCGCTACGCAAGGTGACGAAATGTTTGTAGCATATAATTCATAGAATGGCGAGATAAGTCAAGTATGGAAATTCATGGATACTGTATAGGCGCATAGTCGAGAAAAGGCTAATACTTTTCCACATTCTTTGAATTACCTTGAAGAAGGGAAAAGAGAAAAAAATGTGGCAAAAGAGTTCACTAATTCATGCATCTTCTCTTTCACTAATTCGAATTTCTGTTGTAAGTAATGCAGGGGTTGTCTCAGCTGTATCGACATGGAAGAATAATGTTTAATTGGCGCTACGCGAGACTTCCAGTGTATATTGTAGGACATCATAATATCCAACACAATCCTTAATGTTTATAAGTTGACTATCATTTGTTTGCACAATGATATTTCGACCTCTAAGGTTTTCAACTTCCACATTGCCAATTATTATTGTCGCAACCTCGGATGCAGATGCCAAACTATATTGTCAATGATTTGTATGTTGTTCTTTGATAATGAGTCTTTAATTCTATAAATTTTTTCGTTATGCAAGGTGACGAATTGTTTGCACAAATTGAATATATTGCGTCAAGATTTGTTGTATCTTTTCAACAACATCTCTGTTTAGTGCTTCACTCTCTCGCATCAATTGTTAATTTCATGAGTTGTGTCATAAATATACATTTGTAAGAATCTCGATTTACTATCTCCAACTTGTAAAATACTTCTAATCTTATGATATATGAACCTCGACTACAAAATGTGTAAATACCACTTCTTCCAGTTACTAGACTTTCATCAACATGCACACCCGCTGAAGTGAAGGCAAAGATATGATTATAAGCTCTACTGTTTTGCATAAAATGCCTCCAATCGGTAGATTGGTTGTAGCATAGTTCATTCAAGCCCGGAGGAAATAGTATTGAAGGTAGCTTAGTCTTTCCATTTAAGCAACACATTTGTAAGGTTTCATGACAAAACAAAAGGACATCACATCTTGGATAAGCTCAAATCTTGAAAATCTTTTGCCCATTGCAGACTCATTATCAAAAAACAACCTGCAAATCATCGACAATATAGTTTGCCAGCTACATCCCTGGTTGCTATAATAATAGTTGGCAATGAGGAAATTGAAATCCTACGAGGTCAATATATCATTGTGCAAACAAATGATTGTCAACTTAGGAACGTTCAAGATTGTGTTGGATATTATGATTCCCTACAATATTCATTGTAAGTCTCGGTAATGCCAATTAAATATTATACTTTCCCATAGATAGAGCCAAGACAACCCCTGCAATACTTGGAATAAAAATTTGAATTAGTGAATTAGTGAAAGAGAAAGATGCATGAATTAGTGAATTGCTAAATGTAAGATTCATTTCCTATTAAAACGCACGTCTAGAAAATTACAATTTTTGAACAAATAAAAACAGTCTGGAAAGGCGCATGCGTGATTAAAAAAAAGGTCATCTATAAAGGAAAACTTTGAAGATGACCATCTATAAAAATACAATTACAAAAATAGAGAAAGAAGCTTTGTAAGTCAAGCGTAGCATGTGTGATAGAAAAAAAGCCTCCCAAGATGCATGAATTTGTGAATTTGTGAAAGAGATGCATGAATTAGTAAACTTTTTTACCATCTTTGTTCTCTCTTGTCTTCTCCAAGCTGATTATTAGAACGCGGGAAAGCTAAATATGAGGTAAACTAAATCTATAGGATCTTGCATTCTTTTATGTTATTATTTGGATTCTCAATGTCTTTTTATATGTGCCCTTCAAGTGGGCCTTATTTATCTTATTTTGTGATTTTTTACTTTTTTTTTATATTATTAATATATTACTTACTTTTACTATTTCCATTATGTAGGCTAGCTTAGTGGCTCCAGATGTTGGCCCATATTTTGCTGCAGTTCAATCTAAAGTTACTAGGAAAGATCCAAATAAAATAAAACTTGTTGAATCTGCATGGCTGCATCCCTGGTTGCTATAATAATAGTTGGCAATGAGGAATTTGAAATCCTACGAGGTCAATATATTATTGTGCAAACAAATGATGGTCAATTTAGGAACGCTCAAGATTGTGTTGGATATTATGATTCCCTACAATATCTATTGTAAGTCTCGGTAATGCCAATTAAATATTATACTTTTACATAGATAAAGCCAAGACAACCCCTAAAATACTTGGAACAAAAATTTGAATTAGTGAATTAGTGAAAGAGAAAGATGCATGAATTGGTGAATTGCTAAATGTAAGATGCATTTCCTATTAAAACGCACGTCTAGAAAACTACAATTTATGAACAAATAAAAAAGTCTGGAAAGGCGCATGCGTGATTAAAAAAAGGTCATCTATAAAGGAAAACTTTGAAGATGACCATCTATAAAAATACAATTACAAAAATAGAGAAAGAAGCTTTGTAAGTCAAGCATAGCATGTGTGATAGAAAACAAGCCTCCCGAGATGCATGAATTAGTGAATTTGTGAAAGAGATGCATGAATTAGTAAACTTTTTTTACCATCTTTGTTCTCTCTTGTCTTCTCCAAGCTAATTATTAGAACGCAAGAAAGCTAAATATGAGGTAAGCTAAATCTTTGCTCTCTCTTTCTTCACGTGATACTAGATTTCAAGGGGTACTAAATGCGAGGCAAGTTAAATATGAAAATCTGAATATGAGGGAATTAAAATGTAGAGAGCACAATTGAGGACAACCTACTACTCATATGGTAAAAAGTAACTTGATTATGACGAGAATCTGAAAAGATGTTACAATACTGTGAAAGTATAATATTTAATTAGAGGTAGAGCTGAGCCAACCCCTACAATACTTAAAAAGGGAATTTGAATTAGTGAAAGCGAAAGATGCATGAATTAGTGAACTATTTTGCCACGTTTGTTTTCCTTTGACTTCTCCAAGTCGATTATTAGAAAATAAGAAAGCATTAGCTTTTTTTCTTTCCACACCCCTACAATATCCACAAATTTCCATATTTGACTTACCTCGTCGTTCTATAAATTATTTTACGCGCGTGTAGGAAGCCTTTTTTCGATCGCGTGCATTATGCGCAACTTACATTTTTATTTTTATTTTTATTTTTTTTGCAATTGTATTTTTCTAGATGCTTAGAAAACTCAGTTTAGGAAATAAGAGATTCAGAAAATTTCATAAGATGAAGTGGAAACAAGTAGTAGCTTTTTTTCATATGTTTTTTCCTTCAGGCTATATATATATACACACCAATTTCAACACAAACTAGTCTCGAGAGCCAGACCATAAGAAGCAAATCAATCATCGAAGTCCCCAATCTGACAAAGACGGAGCCTCTGCCAAGCAACCACCTTTTGAAGGTTTCGCCACATCTTTGTTTTACCGTGATGGATGGCTGAGTGGAGGTGGTTGTGGATGTGGATGGTGCATTGGCCGCAATAGAGGAGGTAGAAGTGGTGCCAAAGCCATACCCAACTTATTCCACAAGAAAGTCAATCACATGCTAATCTTGGACTGAAACAACTTTTTTCAAAGTAGGAATGGTTGTAATATGATTATTTTCTAGAATAGGAGAAAAGTATCGAAAGAAACGTTCCCACAAATTCTTCTTTGCCTCATAAGTAGAATCCAACTCCAATTGCGCAATGCATGCCCTTCTTCATTTGTCCAATTCAAGCTTTTCAATTCATCTAGGTTTTCTTCATATTCTGTCATTCTTTTTATAACATTATATAAATACTAGAGGTCAGCATTTGTTCTTGGACTTGTCGCAGCTATTTACCAATTTGGGGAAATGAGTATTATTTTGGTAAAAATTGGGGAAATTTGATTTTCTTTTGTTAACAATTGGGGAAAATGAGTTTTTCTATAAATTACTTTTCGCGCATGATGGAAGCCTTTTTTCGATCGCGCGAGCTACGCGCAACTTACAATTTTAATTCTTTTTCTTTTCGCAATTGTATTTTTCTAGATGCGCATTTTAAAGAGAAAGATGCATGAATTATAGAATTAGTGAAAAATGTGCATGAATTAGTGAATTACTTTCATATTGCTACAAAATGTGATCGAAAAAAGGCCTTTCGCACGCTTGGAAAGTAATTCATAGAATGGCAAGGTAGGTTAAATATGTCATAGATACTAGACCCGGCAATATTACACACGACCCGTCAACACGACACGAATTCGCATCAAATTATCAGTATTTGGGTTGAGCTTAATGGGTCGGGTTGAAAACGGGTGAACCCGTTAGCCACCCGTTAAGCTAACGGGTCGTGTCGGGTCAATTCGTGAATATTCGCATCCACCCGTTAAGGAGGGTAATTCTGTAATTTTATAAAATATATTTTTTAAAAATATCTCATATCCCCAACATCATGCCTTTTTTTTATTCTTTCTTCTTTCCCTTTATCTCTCTCTCTCTCTCTCTCTCTCTCTCTTTTTAATATTATTTTTCCTTCATTCCACTTCCTCTCTTCATCGACTTTCTCATCTCTACATCTCTCAATCTCTCACTTTTTACCTTTTCTTCTCCCCTTTCGGAAATTGTCCAGCTCTCCCCTCCATTTGTTTCTTCTCTTCTTCTCTCCCTTTTCTTCTTCTTCTTCGTCTTCTCTCCATCTCTTTCTTTTCTCTCCATTTTTTTCTTCTCTTCTTCTCTCCCTCTCTGTCTTTTTTTATATATAAATAATCTAATCAACCTACTATTTTGCTCTGAACTTGTAGATTTTTGGATTGTGTTTATGAAAGATGAAAATTGGGAGAAAAAGGGTAGAGATAAGGGGTTGCTGACTCATTTTGGGGGATAGTTTTTTTTTTTTTTTTTTTTGGGTTTATTCTTAACGGGTCGTGTCGGGTCATTCGCGAATTGTAACGGGTCGTGTTTGGGTATGGTATTTCTCACCCATTAGCTTAACGGGTCATGTCGTGTCAACCCGTTAAATTAACGGGTTAACACGAACACGACCCGAAACCCGTTAAAACGACCCGTTTGCCAGGTCTAATAGATACTATAAGGGCGCGTGATGAAAAAAGGCCAATACTTTCCCACGTTCTAATAATTGACTTGGAGAAGGCAAGAGAGAATAAATGTGGCAAAATAGTTTACAAATTCATTCATCTTTCTTTTGTTGGAAAAAAACATTTATAAACAATTTATGCAATTTTTTGCTCAAAATTAATGCATACTTAAAAGCATGTACAATGCTAAGCTAACATGATATGGATTAGAAAAACCTGGAAATAATGGTGGAGGCAAGTGCTAGGCACTTTGTCCTTAAGACAATTTACGCCCCACTGCGGTGCTCATAGTTGATTAACGTTTGTCTCTCAAGATACAACGACCTCGTCCTTACGATAGTAGCACTCCAAATCATAAGGCCCTAGCGAACCACGATTGTGTTGAACTCTTTCATATGGACTCACTTATGAGACTACAAAATCTCTATAATGCATTATGTAATGAATATGTATATGTAAAAGTTATATCTTAACCTATTTAACATGTGTAGGTCTTGCCTACTTATATATGTTAAGGAGCCATTTTTCAAAATATGTGACTTTATTTGAAAGGTCAAGTGATGCATCTGTTAACTTAGAAGATGCATTATTACTTCAAACTTGAAGAGACATATCTCTTCAATTTTAATTTCCATTTAATTTTAGAAAATTCTAATAAATTTTCTAATTCTAAGTATTGCAGGGGTTGTCTCAGCTCTATCAATGTGAAAGTATAATGTTTGATTGGCGCCATACATGACTTACAATGGATATTGTTGAGGATCATAATATCCAACACAATCTTGAACATTTGTAAGTTGACCATGATTTGTTTGCACAGTAATATTTCGACCTATGAGGTTTTCAAATTCCTCATTGCCAATTATTATTGCAGCAGCCTGGGCTGCATATGGCAAACCACCACTTCTTCTAGGTTCTAAACTTTCATCAACATGCACACCCATTGAAGTGAAGGCAAAAACATGATTATAAGCTCAAATGTTTTGCCTAAAATGTCTCCCCTCAGTAGATTGGTTACAGAAGAGTTCATTCAAGCCAGGAGGGGATGATACTGGAGGTAGCTTAGTCCTTCCATTTAAGCAACACATTTGAAAGGTTTCATATTAAAACAAATGGGCATCACATTTTGGACATGTTGTTGGAGCTGGTAATTGTAATTTTGTAACTATGATGTTCTCATAAAAATTTCTAGCACAATTATGTGTTCCTGTTATTCCCACTGGACGTTGCCTTTGAGGAACATTGGTGTTATGAGAAGTTCCATTCTCATTGATGAGATTAAAATATTCGTCTGTCTGGAAAGAAAACAATAGTAATAAGATGATTAGGGATTGACTTTGACTTTGACTGTTAATTTTCAACATCTTATCTTCTTCATTTGTTTTCCAATTTTCTCTTCTCTTCATTTGTGCCTCTAATCTCATTTCTCGATGTGCGATCCGTATGTTCCTTTTAGGAAGGTAGTTGGTAGACTCAACTTCTCTGAGTTGATTTGTGAATTAAATTTCACTATTTAATTCATCCTATTGGTGAAGATCAACTAAGTTTGAACCTTTCAGGACTTCCACAAACCATGGTTGACACCTAGCAGTATGTCATGGTTATCCGAGCTAAATACGTGTAGGAAAAAACCTATTTAAATTGGAATTACTATGCAATTGAATCCGTCTCTTACACAATACTCCTTATTCACATATTAGATAATGGAATCTAATGTCGAATATCCTAATGTGAATTATTCCTTTATATGATTTGAAGAGTTCTTCTTTCAAATCTTATCCACTACTATGCATAGAGATTTGATCAATCATATCCTTGGAGTATTATCTCTCCTTACTGAGAGTAGAAAACCCTTATTATACATTCATTTGCCTTCATGACTTTATTGAGAGTCCTAATAAACACCTTTAGGTCATGTCTCATACAACACAATTATATAGTGCCTTCAAAGACAAACAATATAGCCACAAGACATCTATAATGTCTTAGGTCTAAGGATTAGTTTGCATCATTTCAATCTATGAGTTCTAGTTTGACATATGAGTAAAGACTTCCATTCTAGAATTCATATATTTGATCGCTTCAATGTACTTGTTCTCCTGGAAGCACCTACACACATATCTTGGTGTCGATACACTCAATGACTTGAGACCTCGTCATTCTCTACATATAGAGAATATATTGTGTGTACTAGTCTTGGCAGAATATTAACGCCTAATTAGTACTTCTATGACCATCAACATGTTTAGGATTAAGGATCATGATAAGTCGCGATGTATGCAATCTCATTACATAGTTCTCATGTACACTTATATATTCCTAGGACTATAATTGTTTTACTGTTATGGAATATGCCAAATATCATGGTTGAAAAACAACTGGTCTTGCCCATGAATAACTTAATAAGTCATTACATAAGATGTCCTTAACATTATATTAATTATTGTATAATTAGTTGGCTGTAAGGGCATACTACTAACATCTAAGTCCACCATAAGGCAATTGTGTCCAATTCAAACAGGCTAGTTGCCTTATATGACTTAAGTGCGTTGTACTTTGAACTTGATTGCTAGGGTGATTAGCATAATTCTCAGCATTAAAATACTGGAATGTTTGTTCTCCTGTATCTTATGTATTAAGGAAGGGGGAAGAAATGAATGTCCATATAATTAAGGTATTGTTGTTTTTTTCAAAATTGAATGAGGTTGAATTGAGTGATTACCATTGTTATTGAAATTTTGTCTAACTCCACCATGAGGCAATTGTATCATGTTCGAATGGGCTAGTTGCCTTATATGACTTAAGCGCATTGTATTTGGAACTTGATTGCTAATGCCTTCATTGAATGACACTATGTTAGGGTGATTGCTATTGCCTTCGTTGAATGACACTATGTTAGGGTGTTGGACTTCTACAACACCATAATTGGCTCGCCGTCGTGCTAAATATTCATCTAGGTGTGCCGAGCTCATTAAGTTTCTTCTTATCCTTTGACGACTCTGCCACCGCTCTCGTTGGCTTTCTCTCTCAAATACATGTGCATTTTGTTACTCCGTAAAAGTTATTGATTTGTTATGCAAAAATATTAATCACTCTCTAAACCTTTTATTTATTTATTTTGTTATGCAAATATTATATAAGTTTATGGCTTTGTGTTTGTTAATCACTACAAAGAATAGTAATTGTAATTTTTTTTATAAAAATCACGGAATGCTTAATCCCTCTATATTTGTTTCTTTCTTTTAGTTGTTTATTTGAAGTTGTAAAAGTAGTGGTAGTAATTATTTTTCTAATGGAGGAATGATGTGGGGTGTGAGGGAAGTGGGAACTGCTCCTTTCACACGATTTGGCCGAGTTTTGTGAGTTCGTATTTTTTTTTTCTTCTTCTTATTTTACTGTGTTTTTACGAAAATAATCATCCAAATTCTAAACATGAATTTCTCATGAGCTATTGGTTTTTTTTTTTCACGGATGTTTCTGCTCAAATTTTTTTTTATGAAGCTTGTGAGCCCAACCGTTTTCGCCTAACTTTATAATAGTAGGGATTTCATTAACTAAGTGCTTTGGTAGTATTTGGAATGTTTTACAATTCTCTATCTTTTATATATACTAGCCCCTTGCCACACGCTCACGCGTGTCCCAATTGGTTTTTTGTTTTTGTTTTTAGAATTAAGAAAAGAAAAAATGGGTAGTTATTTTCCATAAAAGTAGGATCCATTATCTGATTTTGTTTTTATTTTTAATTTTGTAATTGTGAATTTACCATATTATCCTAATTTAATTAATAATTTCAATTCTTAACGCTTGAATTAATCAAGGGCATTTTCTGGTATTTTGAATGTTTCACCATTCTCTGCCTTTTGCTTTATATATATAGATATACTAGCCCACACGTGTGCCAATTGGATTTCTTTTTTGTTTTTTTATTTTTTTGTTTTTATTTTAGAATTAAGAAAATATAAAATGGCTAGTTATGTTCCATAAAAATAGGATCCCTTATATGATTTTGTTTTTAATTTAAATTTTTTTAATAGGAAAATTATAAATTAACCATATTATTCTCATTTAATTAATAATTTCAATTTTTAATGTTTGAATCAACCAATGGCATTTTCTGGTATTTTGAATGTTTCACAATCATTTTCTGCCTTTTGCTTTATTGTTTTTTTATGCGGGTTTTTTGCTTTATATATGGTAGCCAATTGGTTTTCTTTTTTCCTTTTTTTATTTTAGAATTAAAAAAGATAATGAATAGTTGTGTTTCATAAAAATAGAATGCATTATCTGATTTGTTTTAAAATTTTAAATTTTTTAATATGAAAAAGTGTGAATTTACCATATTATCCTCATTTAATTAGGATAATTTCAATTCTTAATATTTGCATTAACTGAGGGCATTTTTTGGTAGAGTAATGCAGCACTTACCACATTTTTATCCTACATTTCTATACCTCATGATGTGGCATGTTCATATCATATGCCACATCAATTAAATCAATAAAGTATATTTTAATAAAGAAAAAAAATGTATTAATCACATTAATTAGCTAATGCGGTAGATACACATCATTTGTCACATCATGCAGTGTAAAATTATGGTATACAAATGTGGTAAGACTAGTATTATTCTTTATGGTATTTTGAATGTTTCACAATTCTTTGTCTTTTGCTTTATATATATATACCTCATTTAATTAATAATTTTAATTATTAATATTTGCATTAATTAAGGGTATTTTTTGGTATTTTGAATGTTTTATCATTCTCTACGTTTTGCTTTATATATATAGATGATGAATACTAGCAACCTTCTCTCTAACCTTCTCCTTTGGACCTTCTCCTTTTTTTGCTTGACATATGTCATTCTCCTTACACTTAAAACAATGTCATTAATATATTTTACAAGCTAACTTTTGCTTTTCAAGTTTACCCTTATTAAATATATTCAATTTATCCAAAAATAATCTCACAACTATCTTACCATCTTATTATTATTATTATTTTAAAGAAAATGTCTGCTTTAAAAAAAAAGAGGAAATGTCTTCTTTTTTTCTTTTTTTTTTAACACAAAGGGTTTAGATAGAAAAGAAAAGTCATTCACATCCGTAAGCACCCCAATGGTAGTCAATATTGTCATATATGATTTATTTGTGTTTATTACTAATATATTTGTATTAATTAAGGTGCATATCTACTACACAATATGGTATTGTTATAAGGACTTTTTTTTTTCTATCTAAACTCTTTGTGTTAAAAATAAAAATTGGACATTTCCTCTTTTCTTATTTTTTAAATAGACATTTTCTTTATAAAAAAAATTAATAAGATGGTAAGAAAGTTATGAAATTTTTTTGGATAAATTGAATACATTTAATAAGTGTAAACTTGGAAAGCAAAAGTTAGCTTGTATAATAAATTAATGACATTGTTTTAAGTGTAAGGAGAATGACATATGTCAAGCAAAAAAGGGAGAAAGTCCAAAGGAGAAGGTTAGAGAGAAGGTTTGCTAGCATTCCCATATATATATATATATATATATATATATATATATATATATATAGAGAGAGAGAGAGAGAGAGAGAGAGAGAGAGAGAGAGAGAGAGAGAGAGAGAGAATTGTTTTTAAGGAGATTCACTATTATACCCAATATAGGAGTCCAAATTATAAAAAAACCTATATGAAATGAACTTTAGAAACACACCAAAAACCCATTTACAACACAACAAAAAGGCTTTTAATTTTTTTTAAATTACAAAACTGACATTGATTTCTTAAAACAAACTCAACCCCAATACCTCATAAAAAAAGCCCAAAACACTCAATAGAGTATCAAAGTAATTTAATAATCAAAATTCAATTCAATAAGGCCAACTGTTATTTTTTGAGGTTTTTTTGATTTGTGTATAGAAATTAAATTGTGTAGGGTTTATTTATAATTTTAATGTTAAGAACGGGTATTTGACTAAATATCTCCTGCTTTTATGAGATTTTAACTAACAGATCTGAAGAGAAATTGGCACGCGGTGAAGCTTACGTTGGTTTTTTCAAAGGCTCAAAGCCTCTCTCTCTCTCTTTCTCAAAAATAGAAATAGATGACAAATGCTTCTTCACCATGGCACCCAAGCTACTCTCACCCCTCTTCCCATGGCTCATTCTACTGACCCTCCTGCTCCTCTTTATCTACTCTTCACTCCTCCCCTTCCACACCCCCTCTCCACCATCCCCACAACCCAAGAAAATCCCCACTTTACCTTCCTGCAATCTCTTCAATGGCCATTGGGTCCAAGACCCCAACCGCAGACCCATGTACGATGAGACCTGCCCATTTCACAGAAACGCCTGGAACTGCTTGAGGAACAAGAGGGACAATATGGGTACCATCAATTCTTGGAAATGGGTCCCTCAAGATTGCGTCTTGCATCGGATCGACCCGGTTCGATTTCTGGGTCTGATGAGGAACAGGAATATTGGGTTTGTCGGCGACTCTCTGAATGAGAACTTTTTGGTGTCGTTTTTGTGCATTCTGAGAGTGGCTGATTTGGGTGCTAAGAAGTGGAAGAGGAAGGGGGCTTGGAGAGGAGCTTATTTTCCAAAGTTCAATGTTACAGTGGGGTATCATCGGGCAGTGTTGCTCGCCAAATATGAGTAAGATTGTTAGTTTTCTATGCAATTCTTTCATGGGATTGTTTTGCTTCTGCTACCTAGTTTGATTTATAAGTTTGCATTGATGTTTAGTGTAATCTAATGGGAAGAATAAATGTTGTTATGTGCTACCATTACGTATATTGTTACAAAAAACGAACAAAGTGCAAAAAAATATGAACCGTATAAGTTAAATCAAGCATCTTTGGCCATACAAATGATTTAAGGTTGTTCAAAAACAGATTGGTACTGACATTGACGAGTTTGGTGGATTTAACCTTAAGCAACTTAATTTTGTATCTGGAGGAAACAGATGTTTAGATATTAATGGATATACATAAGTGAAGTGGTTGGAAAAATTTCAATTCTTTCTTGCTTATAACATTCTGTTTTGGTTTTCCCTGAGGTTTGAGGGGAACCTGTGGCGGTCTTCATGGTTCCCCTCAACTGAAACTCAATCTAGAATCTTGTTAGTTATCTTTATCTGAGTTTCATATTCATCTGAAAAAAATTCTGAGAATGGAAATCTCACATGCTCATAGCTCATTAAATCAAGGTGGAAGTCGAAACAGCCTGCACGTGGTGATGAAGATGGAGTGAAAGGAATACATCGAGTGGATGTTGATATTCCTGCTGATGATTGGGCCAACATTGCTGATTTTTATGATGTCCTTGTTTTCAATACTGGGCACTGGTAATTATCTTGTCCCTTCTCTCTCCTAATTCACCAAAGATGTTGGTTAATGAACTGATTTATCCAGCGTTTATTTATATTTTGAAATTTTTTAGTTCATGCCAATAAGGGTCTTAAAACTAGTTTTACCAACATCATGAATAGTATGGTCCTCTTTCTGTGGTACTGATCAAATGACTTGTTCTATTCCTTATTATTAATGGGATTTTTATTGAAACATGAATGACGGGAAATTCTTTATTGACATAGAGATAATTACACGTACACACACATAGGTTGTGACTGGTTTCTGAAATGAACAGAATAACTTTAAGAAATATTGAAGTCTTCAAAAAGAAAATCAGAAAGCTCCCTCTTAACAATGGATACACTAGCACTACACTCAAATCTCTTGTTCAGTTTGTTTCATTGAGCTGGCACCTCATTAGTTGGTTTGCATACTCTGGCCTCTGTTATCCTTTCATATTTCTGCAGAAAACAGCATGGAATTACTAAAGAATTTGTGCTTAACTAGGTGGAGTTCTGATAAGTTCCCAAAAGAGACTCCTCTCACTTTTTATCGTGCCGGCAAACCAATCTTACCTCCCCTTGACATATTGGATGGATTTAAAGTTGTTCTTGAGAATATGGTCTCTTACATACAAAACAAACTTCCTCAAAAGACACTCAAGTTATGGCGGTTACAATCACCAAGGCATTTCTACGGGGGTGATTGGAATCAAAATGGCAGTTGCTTGTTCAATAAGCCCCTTGAAGAGCAGCAGGTATGTATTCATGATGGCTTTCCTTCGTTATGCCACTTACCATGGTTTCATATATGAGCTACAATATCAGTTTGGTTCGTGTCCACTGTGGAACAAAATTGTAGAACTTTCTTTCAAATTTTATTTATGTGCTCTGGAATATTCATGAATTCATAACCTAACCATGGCTTGAAATTGAAACCAAATCTCGTACTTCATTTTGTTTTTCTCTTTCCTCTAATTTTTGTTTAGACGATATCTTGCCCCCCCTGTTTTCTTGAGAAAATCATATGGTAATACCTCAACAGCTTGACTTGTGGTTTGACCCCAGCAACAATGGACCGAATAAAGAAGAAAGACTGCTGAATCATCTGATTGAAGACACTTTACAACGAACCGATATTCAATTGCTTAACCTGACTTATCTGAGTGAGTTCAGAGCGGATGCCCATCCAGCAATTTGGTTGGGACAGAAGGATGCCGTCGCAATCTGGGGCCAGGACTGCATGCACTGGTGCTTACCTGGTGTACCAGATACATGGGTTGACATTTTAACAGAGATGATCCGTATTGGGTTGCAGATAGGAAGATGAACACTTGGTAGAACTTATGATCTGAAATTGGATACAAGGATGGCTTTCACATAAGCCGAATTGAGCCGAATCAGCCGATTCTTTTTGTACACGAAGTGGGACAAGATAAAGGTGGGCATTGGGTGCATACAATCACAGCACAAGTCTAACTGGAAAATTTGGCGGCAGCTTATAGATGGAGGAAAGCTGCTGTTTCCTCTCTTTCGTGAAGGAGAGTGGCATGGTACAGATTGCACTCAAATTGTAACAAAATCAAATCAAGAGAAATTTTTTTGTAACAAATGAGTAATGTTCTTTCATCACTGTTCTTTAATATTATTTGGGGAGGCTCCTGGATCCATACATCATGGCTTATGGATCCTCTAAGTCAAAAATTGGAATAGCCAAGTATGTAGGATTGGTTTTTAATGTATTTAATCGTGACTGTGTTGCTTAAAATAGCGTCTCCATTTTCATATTCAAATTATATTTTTCTAAAGCAATATTTTAACTACTCTAATGTACAACTAAAAGTATCAAACTCGGGTATCAAACTCGGGTGCAAGAGAGCGAGTACACTACTTGCGGTCGAAGTCTAAAGACAATAATAAGAAGGATAGTAATAAAATATTGTTACAAAAGTTGAAATAAGTAGTCCACAAATGTTAAGTATACCCTCAGTTTAATGCTTATATAGATTTTGATACAAACAATATTTGTGAAGAGCGAGACACAGGACTCCGAATGCAAAGTTAGAAATATTGTGAATCACTTTAGCAACAAGCGTGCACCTTGCAGGACTCCGATATGCTAAATGCATTTTGTTTAGAAAGCAAATGTGTTTGTTTCCGGTGATGAACAAAAGAAAAATGCATTTAATCTCAAGTTTTTCTCCTACAAAATGCTGAAGAAATAATGTAAAACATAGACATATTTGTTGTAATTTTTTTTATCTGAACATAATTTTTCATAATTTCAATGCAAAGAATAATTTTTTATAATTTCAAGTTTACAACTACTCAAGTAAACTTCGGGATTGAATAATGGGGTGTTAGCTAGATTGGCCCTCTACCCTTCCTAACTTTTAAAAAAAAAAAAATAACACACTTCTGGATTGGGCTTGATATTATATCACAGGGCCACACCATAAACATTGCCTGTGGGCTAGCTCTCAAAAAATGGACAAAATTTTCTTTAACCTCACTCTCCTTTACTTCCTCCTGAGCCTCTAACCAATCTGAAACAGAAACTAAAATCCTCAAAATGGCACTAAGAATGAATCTCCTTTCCCCAAAACTCCCCAAACCACCTCCAAAATTCCACACCAATTCCTTCCCCTCCATAACCCATTTGAACACTAGACCCAAAACCCAAATAATAATCCACTGCAACAACAAAAACATCAGTGATGCAGAGCTTGCATCAGATTTGTCAAAGATGAACACCCTTTTCATGCAGAGAGAAGAGGCTATGAAGAAGAGCAGAGAGCTTCTCTTCACAGAGCTGTGCCAGTACCTCAATTCAAAATCAGAGGAGGTGAAGAAGAAATGGAGGAAAATGGAGGAGGAGGACAAGTGGGTTTTGGTAAAAGGGTTTGTTTCAGAGTGGGGGGTCAATTTTCACCCATTGTCTGCAAAGTCTGTTAAGGAATTGGTTGAAGAACATCTCCATCAAGAAAACCCACCTGCAAAATCTTCTGCCGCAGCATTTTTTCCTGGTTTGAAGAGAATGATGGGGTTCGCAGAAGACAATTAGATCACTTTTGGTTTGCACTTTGGGTGTCAAATATTAGCGGTTTTGTTGGGATGTGAAATTTGTTGAAATAACAAATTCAGATACTCTAGAGTTTAATCAATTTTTTTTGCTATGATGGTCAGGTTTCCAAACATCTCATCATTTGGGATAACAGATGAAAATTTTACTTGAAGCTTGTTGGGGCTGCTTGATCAATTTTCCTGAGAATTTCAGAGTGAAATTCCCTAATAAATCAAAAGAAAAAAAAGAGAAAAAAAAAGTGTATTTTCTAAAATCATATGATATGTTCCTCCAAGGCAAAATGTACAAATGTTGGTAGTGGTTGGCCTTGGCAAATTGCAGCTACATATCCACCCGCTCCTTTTGAGAAAAAGAAAATATGCTAACACTGGTATTTATGCACTCAAGATTATGTTGCCTTTAAAGGGAGACATTTTTCTAGGATCTATAATTTGTAACAAACTTACTGCTGCCTGAGTAGTTTTGTTATCAAAGTTCAAATTGTAAATCCATAAAAATTGCATTCTCTTTTGGAACCATGAAACATCCAAATTGGGAAATGCTCATGTTCTAGGCTGCTTCCAACAGATTACCTTTGTATTACATCACATTCCATGAAATTAACAAATGTTTGTTCAACATTTTATGCAAATTAATGGTACTTCAAGAATCAAACGACGAGTTTGGAAGGAATTTCTATATACAAACTGATATCTCACATGGAGGCAATGTACGGTATCACCATAGATCTTGCAGAGTAAGGGTGATTACAATTCAGAAATATAGCTGGCGGCACTGAGCAGCTGAAGCCTCTGCTGGACAATACGGGCATTTAAATGTTCGTGTGCTGCTCTTGGTCAGCTTCAGGATTGATTGCTTGCAAAGAACATGCAAACATGGCATCAACATCGGCGGATTCTCTTCGCTGCCTTGATCTCTACTCACAGGACAGACAAATATTGAATGGAACTGAAATTCCTTCCCCAACTCCACAGGGACTGGCAATTGTTTCATCGCCTGCCACTCCTGCTTCTTCGCAGCCATTACATTTGCCAACTTCAAGAGAGTTGGCAACCCTTCCAATCCAGCGGCTATTGTCATACTCAAAGGGCTATTATAGGACTGCCCCAACAGACTGCAGAACTGCCGTGTAAGATCCTCCATTGACTTCTCCCAATGGGTTGGGGATGTAAACTCAGAATATGGGGAGCTGTCAAGCCTTCCTGGATACAAAAGGCAACCCATGAGCTTCAGGACCTCTTCCTTGTGAGGGGAGGTGGGAGAAGCAAAAGGAGCAAGGCAAGTCCTGGCATATTTAAGTGCATCAGCTTGAGTTCCCTTTTTCAAAATCTCCAGAAACTGCAAACTATGAAGTTTAAGCTCGAGATTTGACCCACTCTGATTCAGTTTCTCGCGGTTAGCAGAGACCCAGTTCAGAGCAGGCTCGAGGTTCTTAACCTTCATAGCCTCAAGTATCTGATGCATTACCACGAACTGAGATTTTAGAATGGTTGGCTCTGGTTCTCCAGCCTCATCTATTATGCCATCTCCCAGATCAAACGAACCTTGCTGGTAAAAATGATTTGCAATCAGCTGATTCTCAATGTGATGGTCAAAGTCAACATCTCTGTATGCCTTTGATATGTCTGGATTCAAGGACTTTTCCAGCAATTTAGTGTACCTGCTAAGGTTTCCGTTTAGTTCCTTATGTGAGCCCTCTAACTGGTGGATTGGGCCAATTCCATTGACCTTGAGTTTAAGCTCTGCAAGGATGGATCTATAATCAACAGGAGAGGTGGGATCATGAGCTGATAGGATTCGTGTCAGTGCCTGTTCAATTTCGCGACCAACTAGGTCAATTACTTCTTGGGATCTAGAAGAACACAATTTTTGCTTCTTAACAACACGCTCAAATGCATCTTTGATGGTACTTAGCTCCATTTTCTTGTTTGAGCAGCAAGCTTCTGCAAGACCAGGCAATAGTTTCTTGGAGCACAACACCACAAAATAAGCTATGCAAATTAATCTTCTTGAATGTATTTATCAGAAAACTGGAATTTTATGTCTTTTACAACAGAATTCTACTAAAGGCAACCCACAAAAGCTAACAAAGGAAATGGAAAGTTGTGTCATCATCAATGAAGGATATTAACAGATGAGCATAAAGAGGATATATGTACTAAATAGTAAACAAGAAAATGTAGGCAGGCAGCATTCAACATCATAGTAGTCTCTTTAGTAATTTGAGATAGTCCTGTACAGATAATGAAAACAAACCAAAATGCATATGTAAAGGTTTACTGATGAAAGATAAAGAGGTCAACCTGAGCTTTACCTTGCTCAACCTTGGGCTCATCTAAAACTTCTCGCAGTTAAGTTAGATTCCTACACAGCTCAACCCGAGCTAGCTAGTCATCTTTTACTACAATAATTTGGTATTGCAGATAGAGATATAGGTCCCCAACTCCCTAAGTTTTAAATATTGCAGCCCATAACTCAAAATCAATGAACGCAGATAAACCTCAATTCAAGCCCTTGCATCAATTCCGATATGCATGTAAATTGAAAGATTGAGATTCATATTATTTATAAGGTTAGACTAGGATCTACACTGCAAGCCGATGGAAATCCTCCTTCCTATCACTTAAAGACAACCACAAAATGCCATACGTGGCCTACCTTGCCTAAAACCATCTTATGTGGTGAATTTATTCCATTTATGGCGATTATTACTATTTGTTAATCAGTCAACTGAGCATTGGACATGGGTGTACCCCGTGCACAACTGTTGCATCTTCTTGGATGCTCAATTTCCAACAGAAGTGTCCTACGAAAGGAGCACTGTAAAGAGTCAATTATTCAGAATAAAATTGGTTCCAACTAAAGTACAAACATAATAGCTCACTCAATAGTTATATTGGATTTAGGGCGTCATCTTGGCTTGCATGGAATCATACATGCAAAATAAGGCTTCTGAATTTCAATGACTTGAGTACACATAAACTGTCCCCACATCATCCCTATCATACAAATACCATCCTACATTGCCTCACTTTATTTTATTAGAAATTTCTTGGTTTACGTTGGTGCACAGCAAGTATGAAGGGAAACTTGTAAGGAAAAAAACTTGACAATGATGAATGAAGACTCCACTGCTAAAAAAAGAAGATTCTATGAGCCAGTGCAAAGCAAAGTAACAACTTCAAATACAAGGTAGGAATTCTCCCTAAAGTTCACAAAACCACCAACAAAAACAAGCACCCAATTGATATCACAAATGTTTGAAAAATAACAAAGTTGACAATCCAAACATAAAACTCTTTTTTATTATTATTAAAATGAAACACAATTTGGTGGCCAAAAGAAAAAATATATATCTCTGTAGGGATACCTTTCTTGCTCCTATCTGTCGTCCCTCGAGCACGAAAAGCTGTTCCTGTAATGAAAAATAAAATAACAATAAAAATGCTACCACTCATGGTCATTATAGCATAGACCAAATTTTTTTTATACTCATTAAAAAACCAATTTTGAAATTTCTAAAAACAGTAATAGAATGCCAAGGTCAAATTATACACAAGAGCAATTGCCAATTTACAATACAATTTATGAACTAAGCTAATTTTCAAGAACATTGAATACTGAAACTCATAATATACACACTTAGTGGCCTGAAAAAAAAAAAATTTCCACCCTTAATCCTTATAATTAACAACTACCTACTACTAATTTTAGAAAACCCATCCAAACTGAAATTAAAGAGAGCCAAACGAACATCCCTTTGCTCAAATAATTTTCAATTGAATCATTCCATATATAAAATATACGATTTGGAAGCTTAAGTTTACTTTTTTTCCCCCTTCTTTTTCTCGGTAACCAAACAGAATTTACAGAAACTACGAAATTGATATGTCACCAAAAAATCAGTTAAAAGGGAATAAAGATTACCGAAATTGGATCGAAATTGAGGGAGAGAGAAAATCTCGATGAGAAGCTCTGGTTCGTTGTTGGAGGATCCCTGAGAGACAGAGAAGAAGAGGAAGAAGAAGAAGAAGAACGCAAGCGTGCGAGTTTGTGAGAAAAATGTTGGTGGCACACGTGTAATTATCTTGTCGTGCTGAAATTGCCCTTGAGCTTTTTACTCTATTACGTTTCTATCCTTAACATTTTAGGAAATTGGAGGTTGTTGAAAGGGCTTTTGTTGTGTACCACTCTAACCACTTTAACCACTTTAACTTAAGATGTACTCTCATCACCCTTCTCAACACTTTAACCTAATGTGTACTTTCATCACCTTTCTCAACTCTTGACACTTGTCTCTTGGCATAACCATAGTTAACTCTTTACTTTGTATTTATGCAACCATGGTTATGTCAATATACATGTGTCAAATGTTAAGAAGTGTGGTGAGGGTACACCTTGGTTAAAGTGGTGAGCAAAAATACGCCGTTCTTTTCATGGCATGATATTTACGTGTCACGTAGCGTTTTGTTGGACAGAGAGAATCCACTGGTACTTGCAGATGCGGAACATTTACGGTTTATTGAAATTCATGAAAATAAAGCACCACTCCTATTTTAGATAAAACTAGAAAATTTCCTATCACCTTCTCTAAACGAACTTCACATTTAAATTCTTTCTAAGGAGACTCTAAATGAAGTATGGGTTGACAATTTTTCAGTTTCACTGAAGTTTTTACTATTTTAAATTTTACTGCTTGTGTTTTCATTTGGTACACCAAAACTGAATACTAAGAATTACTAAGAAATACTCCATAATTAAGGCGTTGAATAATGCATTTAACTAGCATCATCAAACCAAATCAATGGGTACTCCCAGACCAAAAATAAGGTCACCATCACCACCAACGTTGTAAAGAATAAATATGTGGATCCCATTTATTATTGGTTTGAAGACTTTGGTGCATAATGCTTTCATGCACATTCACGGGAATGGCTTGACATTTGCCTATAAAAGGCTTCCCTCTTTGCAAATGCTCCCTGGATCAACCATCGAAGAAGAAAATGAGAGCCCATGCAGAGAGGAAGGGAGAAAGAAAGGAGAGTGAGAGCAGAGAATTCTCCAAGAGAGAAAAATTAGTGAGCTAGAGAGATTGTAAACACTATAATTGTAGCCCTATTATTTTACATATTGGAAAAGTTATTGATGTTGCTCTCCGATGATGTAGGCATGACCAAATCTCGTTAAATATTATGTCTCATTTACTTTACGTACTGCTCAATATTCCCGCATATATCATTCATTTTACAACACGTTATCATCACGAGAAGCTCTCAAGTATAATTTTCTCTGTTGCACTATTATTTATATTACAAACTACTGTGTTGATGGAAGGAAGAAAAGTAGGGACATGTGGTCAATCCTCCAGGACCATTTAATGTGGCAATCATGATCCTTGTCCGTTTCACTTTGATATGATTTCTTTTTATATTAGTATATATGATATTAATATGAAAAGTTGATGTTAATATAATATGTTGTATTACTATTATATAAAGTATATGATATATTATATGTATTAATAATAGTAATATGCTCTCGGTATTACTTATATGCTTTATGTATATATCTATATATTTATATTAGGTGGTGGTTTTATCCTTATATTTACCGTTTATTTAAAGTATGTAGTAGATTAGTACTCATATAAGCACATTTATTTTATCGTATATTTACTTTATAATTCAAAGTATGGCGGGAATTAACATCCATATAGCAAGCAATTTATTTTATGAATTTATTTTATAGCACATTAACTTTTATTTAAAGTGTGGTGCGGGTTTAAATTATCATCCATACCAGCAATTTATTTGTAAGCAATACAAGCAATTTATTTTTAATTTACAAGTGTGTTATTATGAGTTTTACATCATACACAAATCAAGACCATAAGTTCCTTGATCCTCGTCATACAACTACATCAGGACCAGAAGATCCTTGATCATGAAATCAAATGAGAGCTGGCGGTCTATCCAATACTATATATGTGAAAAAGTGATTGGACCTGAAGATCCTTGATCCTTTCAAAACTTGAAGTTCCTTGATGATGTAACAGTACAATATATAGGAATACTGCCATACACACGAATACTAAATGTATTGGCAAATGTATTGTACACACGAATAGTAACTGTACACATGAATAGTGACTATACTGGCAAATGTATTATATGCATGAATAAAATCGTATTCATGACTTGATGAATAGTATCGTATACATCAATAATGACGTTACATGAATAGTACCATTTTGGGTGAACCATCTCTATATGTAAAAGGGGCCCTATAGTTCCTTAAATTCATGGATGAACAATTAAATGAGATGACAGAAGTTCCTGAAAAACATGGACACTTATGTAAGAGCCTGAAGTCCCTAAATATGTACAAGAAATTATAAGAATGTCCTTACCATGAGAATATGTGATTTTGGCCCGAAGTTCAAAATCTAACAGTGTTGAGAACATGAAGTTCCAACAATTAAATGGACAGCCCTTGAGGTATTATTGCAAGTTGTGGCATACCACATATTTCTTTGGCATAAGAAAATGATGAATTTATCAAATATCAATTTTATCACAATCGACACCTCAAGGAAGAAATATATTTTGTGAATTCGTGAAATGAATAATATCAGGATAAACTTCAAAGGATGAAATGAGGCTCCCATATTTTGTTATATTATATGATCTGGGTCGGAAGCCCATGGATCCCAATATATGAAAAATCCTTAACTTGAAGTTTTGGGTATATATAGTAGTTAATGCTCATCACTACTATATTACAATATTATGGCTTTTCCTTAATTTATATTTCATGCCCATTTGAAAATGGCAATTAAATTTTGAGTTTATGTTTAACGTAGGCCAAAAGTTCCGGACTCACATACATTGAAATATATATAATTTGAGAGATTTAATGTGGTTATTTGGAACTATAAGGCATAAGGTTCCAAACCATCATTTTGAAAAGACGTGCAAACCACAAGTGCAAGTTTAAGAATTTGCCCAATTATTATTAATAGAAAGAAAGCATACAACAGATAGATTATTTTCACCTGCAAGAAATAAGCAGGCTTTGTAAAATTTATTGTTCACCCGTTTTGATTTGTTTCCTGTGATGGTAGGGCAAAGTTCCCCATTGCCTTGAAAATCATTGACTGGTCAACAAGTCAACTTTCTTTAGTATGCGAGCGTGCCACTGCTAGCAATGAAAATCCTAAAAGACTTCTTTAAAAATAAATAACTTGCACCCCAAGTTACTGATTTTTGAACAAGTGATTGTGAATCTGGGTGAGGAATATCTCCCAAGTAAGTTCTTTTCTTGCCTCAGACTAGTGAGGACTTCACAATTTTTCACAGTACAAAACTAGTAGTTCTGGCTAGAATAAATGATAAGAGAGTGAACCGTTTTTTGGCAGAACTCCCTTTTACAAAGCTCAAAAGGGAAAAACTGACTATAAAAAGACAAAAAGAGGGTTGTGCTTCCATTTCTGTCTGGGTAGATGCTTCTGATATGGGCTGGACTGGGTATGCCTGTGTTGGACTGGACTTTTAACAACTTCAACTGCTAGGCTTCAGCTGCAAATCGATACCAAAGCTTGAGTTTGGCAGAGCTTTAATCTATTTCAAGCTCTGGAAGGCTTTTGAACTGGCAGAACTGGGACTTCTTCAGTCTGAAAGGGGCAGAAGTGGCTGGACTTGAGCTGGAACTGCTTAGTCAGGGCTCTCCATAAATTTGTTGAGGTTTTCGTATTTGTGAAAACTCAAACTCTGCTTGCCTTGGCTTTGCTGAACCAAATTTGTACCGAGAAAAAATCTCGTTTTAATTGACTTTCTTCTAATTCCGAAAACTGGAAGTTTCGACTTGTAGCTGGCTTCTCTTGTGGCTTAGCTAGCTTTGGTTGCTTCAATTTGCTTGAAGGTTCTCTGAGATCAAATGATCATTTTGAGTGTTTGTCTTTTGACTGATTTTTTGGTTGTTTGATTGTCCTGATTGTGTTCGCCCTCTCTTATATTTATAGAAAACTTTTGGAGTGAAGGCTCTAATTTTTAATAATGGGCGGCAAAAATTCCCAAAAAGATCTTTTATTTTAAATGCAAAAGAAAGGGGGTTTTATCCTCTCTGGCAGATAAACCCTCAATCAGTTAGTTCCTGGAGTAACCACTTCCCTGTATTTTTGATGGGGCGCCATACCCTTCTTCCTTTTGAATTGCTTCTGTAAGAGTCTCAAACTGTGATGATAAGTCCTCAGTCTTGAATAACTCCCTGCTTCCCGCTTATTTCCTTCTTTAGAAAGTAAGGTCTGCGTATCCCTTGAAAATGGTGCCTTCTTTGGGGTAGAAGAATATCTTTTGAATAAACAAAAATGGAATTTGATCCCCTGGCAGTAGAGTTTCTTAGAAGCAGAGTTTTTCCAGATTTCTTTATACCTGCCCCTGTTCATTCCCTATTAATTCCAGTTGCAATTGTTGACTTTTCTTTAGAACAGAAAAATCACGTGGGGCTGTTTCTTTTCTTTCTTTAATTTAAAACCTGCCAAGCCCATTTTGGTTCAAACTCAATTTGGGTTCCTTCGAGGCCCAAGTTTCTTCACGGTTTTGACCGCTTCCAGTCCTCCAATGTTTGGGCCGGGTGTATCGCTTTGGCCTGTTTATTTGTTAACGGGCTGGGCGCGTCGATGGGCTGAGTGCGTCAAATTTAGGCCCAAACATTTATCAAGCTACATTATGGCTTAGAAGTTCCGGGAGAAAGAGAATAGAACCTCTTGAACTTAGCCATGAGCCTCTCTTGGTCATCCAAAATCTTTTCATTGGAAATCTGCAGCATTTCAAGCTTTGTTTGCGTATATGTGGAGTATGAACTCACCAATTTCAACAAAGCCTTATTTTCCTTTTTAAGGTTTTCAACCTCTTGCTGAGAATCATGAAGCATTCTCCGAAGAGATGAATTTTTAGTGTTCAGCTCATGAACCTCTTTTGCTCTAGCAAGCAAACGATGAGCCATGTTAGAGACAGTTGTAGCACTCTAAATGCTAAAAGCTATTGAGTCATCAATAGCCTCTTTGTTAGACATTTCTTTTAAAAATATTTCATCCATATGAGTAAGGAAATTCCTAGTTACTATAATAGCAGTTGTATCATTCATCATTACAGAATCATTAACAGTAAGATGACGATTTTGGGATACAAAGGATGGGCGCTAGACTTTGGCGTCACAAGTTGTTTCAAGGACTATTTTTGTCAAACTGATCTTGTTTTTACGGATTTCACGGAGTCGTTTTTTTCAAAAGTGTCTCGAGAACCTCAAAAGTTTCTGTAGTTAATTTGAAATTTATCATATCACACTATTTCCTTTCTTGTATATAAATATGTTACTAACAAACTTCATTGTAGATCACATCTTATCGAAATGATACAATATCAACTTGTTTTTCCTTATCAATGAACCCTTGATGTACTTGAGAGGTGAGACTATATGTGATCATTTCCTTAGGAAGCGAGACTATCCCTGATCACGCCTCTTGTGATCTCAAGGGAGTATAGGACAATCAAGAACAAGCACATGGCTCTAATCTCCTAAAGTTCTCCTAGGCTAGGAGAAATGAGAGTTTGTTGTCTGTTACCTCACCAGTTTCCTTCCCTGATTGCTTACCTACCTTGCAATCAATATCATAATTCTTTGCATCTTTTCTTTCTTTCTTATAACTCTCTGTTCTCATGGAATTTTGTGTCTTTGAAACCTTCATCTGAAGAACAAATTCATGTTTGAACCTAACACTTAGGATTTCTTTTAAACAAAAATAAAAGAATTGTGATTTTTGCTCTTGCAAGATATAACTAGATCATCAAGCGTTTCATTATATTTGTTGAGCCAATACAAGCTAGAATGATATTTGAGCAAAGTTTCTCTCACCTAAGGATGTAAGCAAAATACTTGTGTTAATTCATGCTTGTACTCTTAGTAGTAATTTGATATTTTGTATGTCATCTTTGGTGGTGACCAAATGAATAGATAGGACTGTTCCAGAAGAATAAATTGTATTATTTACAAAATACCGTTCCAAAAGAATGGCTTGAATCATCTTGATATGTATTCATGAATTATTAATGCAAATTTTACATATTGCAAGTTAAATACATTAATAATACACAACATAGATTAAAGTCCCATAAGAGGAAAACATGGATATAGCAGTGATCAATATGTTGCATGTCTATTGCGTAGCAAATGATATGGATTGAGGTCCCGGAAGGACAATTCATTAACATATCAATATTAATATGATGCATACCTAATGTGTAGCAAATTATATGGTTTAAAGTCCTAGAATGACAATTCATTGACATGTGTGTATTAATTTGTGGCATGTCTCTGCAGCATGACACATATATGAGTTCTAAATGTTCTAACCCCCTGAATGAAGATTATCCACGCACTATTATAAAATGACGTTCTATTGGAGGTTATGATCCACATTCTCACATAATTCATCTTATAAAAGATGTCTATCTGAAAAAAGATAATAAAAGCCCCTGAAATGGCTTGGGTAACCAAAAGCAAAGAAATACTTATAATTGATCTATGCGCATGCCCATGAGAATGGTAGGATCACGGATTGGTGAATGATAATTTTTGATTTTAGAGTAGCTACTCAAATCATCAATGGGTTGTGTTGATTGGAACCACGTTCTATATTAAATGTCGACAAAATCATTGGCCAAAATGGAAAGATGCAATTCCATTACAGATGAGAATAAACGTGAAAGAACAAACCCATAGTACGAACCCCAAAAAGATGTTAACCCTGAAGGTTATACATGGGTGTTCGGAATAAAAAGGAATATACTCCTTTATATGACACATTGTTTCTGCTAGAAACAAGGCATGTTGAGGTTCTCCAGATTTACGGATGCAGTCGTGTCTTTTTGTTGCACATTTACGGAGACCAACATGCTATCTTTAAGGGTTATTAAATGCACGAAACATATCGCCAGAAGCGATTCCCTAAAGATGTATAAATTGCTGGGTTAAAGCTATATAATGTGTCATAAACTGTAATCCCTTAAATAAAATCCTTGAAAAATTAAAATTGCATGAAGCAAGTACCCGAATGACATGTGCCTGAAGCACAAATTTTGTACTCAATACTAATATGTATAAATTGCCTCAGTGAGTACATTAATTATGACATGGTTGCAACACATGACAACTCCTAAAGAGTTGATAGTTGATCAAAACTCCTGTAAAGTTCATATTTGATTAAAACTCTGGAAGAGTTAATATCTAGTTAAAACTCTTGAAAAATTTAAAATATTCGTCTCGACATGAAGATCGAGCATTATGCCAACGTGATTCTTGCCCACTAATTAGCTTATACTAAGAAAGTATTGAAGCATTTTTATGTGGATTATCTGTTGGGCACTTAAATTTTTTTCAGGCAATATACTAAACCAGACATTGTTTTACAGATAAAGTTGAGCTCCATCACCATTAATTTGGAGTGGTGTGAAGCGTATTAGATGCTATCTCCGCAGAACAACATATAAGGGCATATTATATTAAAGTGAACTTACAAATCGCTCGGGTTCTATTGACTTTGGAAATTTCTATGATTTACATAGAGATCGCTCACTGGAAATATATTTACTTACTCAACTAAGGAATTTTTTATGGCTACATCCTCCACTCAGTCCGAAAGATTTTCCCTCCAGAAAAATAGTCATGAAGATATCAAGGGGAGATATTCATCAAGGGGGAGCATCCAGAAGTATGCTACATTGATTATTGTACTCTTCTTCCTTCCATCAGTTTTCTACCTCGCTGGGTTTTCTCCTAGCAATATTTTATTGAGGCAACAATATATTACTTGTGGTCTCCAAGGAGGAGTGTTGTAAAGAATAAACATGTGGAGCCCACTTCCTCTTGGTTTGAAGACTTTAGTGCATAATGCTTTCTTGCACACTCACGGGAATGGCTTGACATTTGCCTATAAAAGGCTTCCCTCTTTTGCAAATGCTCCATGCGCCAACCATCAAAAAAGAAAATGAGAGCCCAGGCAGAGAGGAAGGGAAAAAGAAAGGAGTGAGAGGAGAGAAGAGAGTAGAGAATTTTCAAAGAGAGAAAAATCAATGAGCCAGAGAGATTGTAAACACTAAAGTTGTAGCCCTATTATTTTATATAGTGGAAAAGTTACTGATGCTGCTTTCCGAGGACGTAGGCACGACCGAACCTCGTTAAATATTGTGTCTCGTTTACTTTACATGCAACTCAATATTCCTGCATATATTGTTCACTTTACAACAACCACCACGATCGTGCACACATTTATCAACCACCACCTTATTTATAAATTAAAGGCCTCTAAAAAGATAAACTTTACATTCATTTATATTTTTAAGTTAGTCAAAGAAGAAACTTTACAAATTTTAGGACATTAATTTCCATCATTTTCACCAACAGGGTCTAGCCTAATGCAAAAGGGCATTGACTTACAGAACAGTGGTCTCAGGTTTGAACCTCCATGGCTCCTTGATGGTGTGTATGATAAATCTCCATCCCCTTGTAGTTTAGATGCTCGTATTTAAAAATATATAAAATTTCCCATCATTTTTGAATTCCACTGTATTACTAAATTTTCTCATCCAAACACAAGGTGGAAGTTCAACTTTATTTATTTTGAATTGTAACTATTTGATTTAGTGGACATGAGTCTCCACTTTGTTGGTTGAGGCCTTTTTTTATTGTATGCAAACAAAAGAAAAGGCTCCTCACATAGAGAGTAAAATCACATCATTAGTATGCAAGTTAAGATCATTTTCTGCGAGATTAGATCCGTTAGCTTTCAAACATGCCCTTAAGCTTTATTGATACCACACTGCACCCTTTCTCTTGATTTTTCCTTCTCTTCTCACTATCAAACCATCAGCTAACTGATGAAATGCCAACAAGTTATAACGTTTGAAATGATTTCATTTTCTTGCAATATACTGACCAAGAGCTGTGCTGTTGTGGAAGAAGGAAATCCATTTCTAGAAAGATTTTTGTTCCTTTTTTTCCCTTCCCATCACTCCTTAATCCCAATTATTAATCCTTACTTGGTACCTCTTTAAAGCCCACTCAAAAGTCTAATCCCTGTGTTTGGTTGGCGAGATAAATGGAAATGTTGGATTAAAATATGATCAGTTACCCTTGCACCTGATGTCTTGTGTTCGAATTCATCCTCCCCAAATATCAGTAGTTCGAATTCATCCTCCCCAAATATCAATAGTGTAAAAAAAAGATATACAAAGATGAGCCAAATAGAGGTTGAATTTTCAATACCATATACAAAGTCATTATTCTAAACACAATCAACAACCTCAACCATCTGCGTGATGATACACAATCAACCATCCCTGATTATCCCATGACTTCTGGATTAAAAATTTGCAAAGAAAAATAATACATTTTTCACATGCTGAACAAAAACATGCTTACATGAATACATATGTCCAAGATTTTCCAAAGTCCAAACGGCTACAACAATTTCAGTTCCACCTTCTGATGCAATGCCGTAAACTAAAACATCTTAACTCATCCAATCTGTTGTGGCCTTTTATTCCTTTTGATAGTCAAAAAAAAATGAAGAAAAAAATTGGGGGGGAAAAGTAAGAGGGAACGTGGCCAAATGTACGTATGTGGACTATTACACTCAATTTCAATGAATTGTTAACTACAAGAATCATCAACTCTCAAGACCAACCTCTGTTATATGTAATAAGCAACAAGTTCCCCCCAAAACTTTGGCTTGTTGCCTACTACGCTGAAAATCTACCATGTATGAGTAGGACAGATTTAATTGTCCCCAAGAATGTCAATCAATAAAAACAAAGGCCTCCAAACTACTGACTTTCTGTGTATACAGTTGCGATAGCAGGGTCAGTACGTGGAATTCCAACATAATTGCAACTGGAGCAAGAAAAAAACCAGCTACAACGACCCTTACTTCTGGATTCGTTCAACCTTCGCTCGAATCTTTTCTTCCAATACAGATGTGTCTGTGTCAAGATCAAACATCCTGTTTAGAGCATGCATATTCTCTAGAATCTCACTCAAACTACGATTGTCGCTTCCATCGCACCTGAGGTGCTGCATCGGACCATGAAGGAGTTTGTTCACTATTCCCATGCTAAGATCATAAATAGCCTTTTGTTGCTTCTTTGAGATATCATCGCCCATCTTTGACAAACACTTGTCAACCTCGCAAGCTCTGATCCTTTCAGCATAAGCTCTAAACTTCTTGATGGTAGGGACAGTCTCAAGTGAATCCTTCCAAGCTTCAAATTTACTTAATTCCTCAGTGATAATTTTCTGAGCTTCCATAGCCTTCCGAAGCCTATCCTCCTTGTGAGCCGCCACAACCTCTTTGAGGTCATCCACGTTATATACACATGCAGTTTCCAGATCTGAGACACATGGTTCCACATTCCTAGGTACAGAGATGTCAATAAAAAGCCGATTTCCAAGTTCCGGACTGACAGATGGAAGCATCTGTACATGTTCTTTCAAGAATAATGGGGTTTCTGATGCAGTGCTGGTGAAAATGACATCGGCTTCAGCAGCGCTTGCTAGCATATCTGAGAGGGGTTTGTAGATTATTTCAACATCCTTGAACTCTTCACGTAGGGCAGCAACTCTCTCCTCACTCCTATTAACAATCACCATTTCTCTGCATCCTTTAGAAACTAAGTGCTTAATTACGAGTTTTCCCATCTTGCCTGCACCAATCACCAACACTCTGGCAGTAGCATAGGAAGGTTTAGGAAGCTTCATTAGGGCTAGCTCCACAGCAGCTGAACTCACAGAAACTGATCCTGAGGCAATGTTGGTCTCAGTTCTCACTCGCTTCCCAACAGTGATTGCATGCTTGAAAAGCCCACTGATTTTCCTGTCAAAACCAGGTACTCCTTGTCCAACTTTCACAACATGTTTGACTTGAGCAAGGATTTGACCTTCTCCTAGTACAAGAGAATCAAGCCCAGCAGCTACTTCAAATAGATGCTGGGTGGCATCTTCGTTGTACAGCAAAATTCGGTGCTTAGAAAGCTCAGAGACGGGAACACCACTTACCTTTGACATCCATTCAGTCACTTCTTTAACCCCCCGATGCTGGGAGAGAGCCACGACATATATTTCCATACGGTTACAAGTGCTAAGAACAGCAGCTTCTTCTATATGATTCAAAGCACAGAGCTCACCAATGGCTTGAGACCACTGTGCTTCAGGGATGGCAAGTTTCTCACGTAGCTCAACTGGAGCAGTGTGAACATTTAGGCCTATAACCGCAAGGCTGCTCCTTTCCTTCGTATATCCTGAAAGAAAATAAAAAGATTGTTCAGAAAATTGAATCACCAAATCAACTAGTGGCATCACACAATCTTCAAACTCTCTGAGAAACATATAATTTATTCCACCAAAAAAACATACTCTTCAACCTTTTCAGAGTAAAGATTTTGCTTAACAGTCACATAATCACATACACATACCCATTATACTAAATTGAAAACTAGAGGAAAATTTCAGAGATCAAACTAAAAACAAAAAGTAAATGCTTTGCTAATTCTCAGATGAACACTTAATAGGTCACTAAACAGTCACTGTTCTTTAACTTTTAGCAACCATTTCAAGAGCCCTAAACCACAACCCATCAACGATTTATGAAACTAAACTGGCTTACTGGACGAATATTACGCAAATTAAATCATTTGACCAATCAAAATTCCAAAACAAATTAGAAAATTAAACACAGCGAACTAGCAATTCAAACCACAATCACGGCTATCGATCGAAATGTAATAAAATTTGAATTGAGAAGAGAACTCACTGTCAGCCGAGGACGTCTTGAGGAGCTCGAGAGCCGAAGATCTCAAAGACCTGGAAGTGGCGGTCTGAACCGGTTCCTCGGCGCCAATTTCACACCTAGGGTTGAACGCAGATCTTCTGAGCGTCTGAATCTGGAAAGGCCTGTGCGGGATTCGGATTTGGGAATGCGAAGACTTGGAGAAGGAGGAGGTGGCGCGCTCTGCGTTCGGCCATGGAAGAGCGGCGACACCACTCGCAGCAGCCGCCATTTGAAGAGAGAGAGAGAAAGAATGAAGGCTGCAGAAGAAATCGGAGTAAAAGGTGGATGGTGATGAGATGATATATGAAGAGAGAGAGTGAGAGAGAGAACGTGGAACGAAATTGTCAAAGGTTTGATTGGGGAGTTTGGAATTTGGTGCGAAGAGGTCAAAAAGTTGGACCGATGAGGAGGAGGAGAGGAAGCAGCCAATGTCAAATGTCAAAAATGAAAGTAATAAAAAGAAACACGTTTTTGTTGCCAGACCCAAAAAAACCAAACCAAAAGCAGGAGGGTTTAGGCGTCGTGTTCGGTATTATTTCAACAACCCCATTATTGACCACCGCCCAAGTTGTTTAATGTTTTTCATTTTGAACAAAAAAGTCGTCGGGTTTGTTGGTGAAATAATTTTTTTTTGGTCCAGTTAAAATAAATGTTCTTAGAATTTGTCAACTTTTACGCCTTTGTGATTATTGTAATCAAGCCTTTCGGTTTTTATCAATGATATTTCTATCGTTCGGTAAAAGAGAAACGAGAGAGATGGTTGAGGAAAAAGAAATGAAAGAGATAATTGAGAAAATAATTGTGTGCGTTTTTTCTTCTCATTAGTAATCTCTATTTATAGAGTTAGGGCTACAAGAATCCCTATTCTACATGGTTTCTGACAAGATAATCAGATAATCCATACCAAATAGATAGCCTAATCCACGTTTATCTACAATTCAAAACACATAAATTCTTATTGGAGATAGTTTTTTTTTTTTTTACACGTCCAATGACAAGCATTTTTTGTTTGTTGGAAGGGCGTCCAATGACAAGTTGAAACGTGTAAAATTGAAGCGTTTTGCCTTTTGTCATTCCTAGGTCCACAAAACCAACTTGAAGAAATCCACCCAAGTGCAACCAAATAAGAAACATTTTTAAGTACAACTAGGCCAATAACACCTTTTTATTATCATTTTTTTGCTAGAGCTTCCAGTTTAAAGTATTTGTTTTAATATAAGCGATAGTCTAAACTATAATGGATGAAAATTTCTCATACACACACAACTAAGATGCTATGTGGGTTCGGACCTGAGACTAAGCTAGACCCCCATTGGCCATTTTTAAGTCATTTTAAGTAAATCAATAACCACAATATAATAACTTGAAAATGACAGCTCTAGCAAAAAAGGAAAAAAAGAAGTGAAGATAATAATATACAAAAAAAAAAAAGCTAGGCGAGCAGAGTTGTACTTACAAATGTTTGTTATTGAGTTGCATCGAGATTATTGTTGTAATTACAGTTGGGTTAGGTTTTTTAAAGTTGGTCTTGAAGGGCTAAAGTTGGTTAAGAATGACAAAATTGCATTGCTCTAAATCCCAATGCAGCCTAAACAATATTTCGTCCTTGTTCCCCACAATGAGAAACAAGTGAGTTTATTAATTGCAAAAGAAAAATGCAATAAATTTGCATGAAATATTGACCGTAAAATCATGAATACCGATTGTTATGATTTTTTCACCAATACGACGTCAAGTCTTTGGAAAATTGGAGAGTTCTAAATTATCAATTGAAGAGTCTTTGGTTTTATATTCGACTCACATAGATGATGATTATGATATATATTTGTGATGATTTCAATACTTTAGTTATAGTTTGTTTGATTGTGATAGTGTAACTTTGTTGTGAGTGTATTGACCCGTTGTAAGAGTATCTTATAAATATTGAAAAAAAAAGGAGGCGGCTGCCGAAATAGCACGGTGCATATTTAATTGCAGTTGAACTAGTCCAATCTTCTAATACCATTTTCTTGCCTTTCTTTTATCTTCAAATGGGCTTGCACGTTCTCAAATCCTCACCCCTTTCTTCTTCCTCCAAGACCATAATCTCCAACCCCACAATCACACCCACTGTCACGAAGCTCCTCCACCCTCCAAAACCTGCACCCACTTCTCTCTTCAGAACCCATTTCAGAGCTCTACCACCAAGACCCATCTCAAGCGTCATACCTGCTATTGGGCGTGGCGGGTCTTTGTTCCAGAGTAAGCGTAGCTTTCGCGGTGGGGTTGTTGTAGCCATGGCTGCTCCTGGGTCGGTCCAGAAATCAGAGGAGGAGTGGCGGGCCGTGCTCTCGTCTGAGCAGTTTCGGATTCTGAGGCAAAAAGGCACAGAGTAAGATGTTTGCAATTGTTTAGTCGCTTAATAATAAGATTTAGACTTCTAATATTAATTATATTGATGCATAGATTATGAGAAATAACTAGCAATTGCAAGCATTTTAGTTTATTTACTTGGTACGTATTTCTAAATTCATGTTTTTTGTGGAAAGTTTTAAATTGGGACTATTGGATTTGGTGTGTTGGATGTGAGTGAAATGAGGGAGATATATTTTTTGGAGTTTGAGGCTCTGACACTGACCATCCCTGGGTCTTGTTTCATGGTGTAAGCTTCATAGTCTAATACTGTAAGAAGAAGAGATGAACAGGAAGTTCATTTTTCAAGAGTTTACTAACATTGGACGAACAAAAGATTATAGCAATTGAGGTCTTCCAGCTAGCTTGAATTGATTAGGTTGAACTGGTTGGGTGAATCTCTTTATATTTGAACTGTGGGGATTACATACCAATTAGAGACTGAGCTAGTAATAATTCTTGTTCTTCATCTATTTATCCATGGCTTCTAATGCTGGATATTACTAGCTTGGGTAGTGGAATTTTAAATGAATACCATCATGGCTAGTATAACAGCAATAGCTGTCTTTTGCTAAATGAGTGGATTTCCGGTTTCTATCTATACAAATGGGATGAATACAAACATCATTAGGTGGTGATAATGGTTACTTTATCATTTAGAATGTTCTGATTAAGTGTTGCCATGTTCACTGCCATGACTACCACTTCCTCAAGGGAGCAACGTGTAATTGGCATAGGATGTTAAATTGTCAATATGAGAAAAAGGAGTTGTATCCGTTAAAAAAATATTCTATATTGAAATTGGGCAAACTTACAGTGATTGTCCCAAAAAAAAAAGAGGAAGGAAAAATGAGTCCATGTTCATAAGGTATGACTTTGAGATTAAAATAGATTGTCATCCTACCAAGGACAGTTCTTTATTTAGGAGAGGAACCGACTAGTATAGACCAAAGACCTAAAACATTAAGCGTGGCATTCGTGGAGTTGAAGTAGGGGCTGATGCTAAGTTTAAATTGCAAATGGTTATATTTGTGCGCTTACAGAAAGAGGGAAATTATTAGTTTGTGAACAAATAAACATTTGGTAAAACAGGAAGTGTAATATGTAGTCTCTGAGTCATAGAAAGTTTCCAGTTAATTATCCTCAATTTCTATTTTAATTATCATTGTTGATTTTAAGAAGACCCTTACAGTCATTCTAATTACTGAAACTGTTGTGGGAATAAAATGGATAGCTAGATAACTACTGTGTAATTGATGGCATGCACTGTGCAATGTAACATGCTTAATGCTTTGTTATGTTTCGTGATGGTATCTAATGAATATGCAAGAATGCAAACTAACTTGTGCTCGATATTATTTGATGCTATAAAGGTATCCAGGCACAGGAGAATATGACAAGTTCTTTGAGGAGGGAGTCTATGGCTGTGCAGGATGCGGGGCTCCTCTCTACAGATCCACCACCAAATTTAATTCTGGATGTGGTTGGCCAGCTTTCTATGAGGGTCTTCCTGGGGCCATAAATTATAACGTGAGTAGGCTTCCTTCGTGCGGTATTGTTGATTGTTTTATTTATTTATTAATCTTCATTCTCTTCTAGCTATCAGTTCTATATTTAATGAAACTTCTTTAATACTATCAGCCGGATCCAGATGGAATGAGGACCGAAATTACATGCGCGGCTTGTGGTGGACACCTGGGTCATGTATTCAAAGGCGAAGGATTCCGAACACCCACGGATGAGCGCCATTGTGTGAATAGTATTTCACTAAAGTTTTCTCCTGCCAATTCTAATCCTTCGCAGTGAGCGCCATTCTGTCAATAAAGTGGTTTTCATGGTAAAGAATAAAGATTGATGCTAAACCTTTATGTGCTACTGCTGTCATTCTTCTTTTTGTATGCCTTAACTTACACATAATTTCGCCAAATTGGTCTTCTTTTTCTCCTATTCCTCCAGCTATACCAGCTGATGTTGTGTCTGAGTTCTGATGTATAGGAATGGACTCATGTATCTTCCTAAGTATGCTTTTTGCATTCTTGCTTTAGCGAATGGTTTACCTAGAACGCAAACTAATGTTTTGTTCATGTTCTTGTAAGCCTTAAATGATGCATCATATTTAGTGAAATAATTCTTGCATATGCCTGTCTCATATCCGCTAGTCAGGTTTATTACCGTGACAGGGGTCGTGTAGATGTGTAGTAGTACACAGCTGTTGTATGCAGGATTTGTTATATATGCCGCGGTATACATCTAACTTCGGTTATGCATTCATATTTGGTTATAAGACTACACTACATTATTCTCTTCATCTTCATTTTCTACCGTTAACATGTTTAAAAGTTAAATTGGCACAAAAAAAAAAAGGTAAGAAAGAAGAAAAAAGCATAGAAAGAGGGGAAAAGAAAAGAAGCTTCTAATTTGAATGAAGTAATGTTTTTTGGTACAAGTGATATTAGGGAAAGGGAAATCGAACTTAGGATTTCGGGTGTATAGTTAAATACTCTCAACTATTTGAGTTACAAACTCCTTAACTATGAATATACTTCATCCGTTAAAATTGAACCGCATGTAAATTGAGAGCTGGGAAAATCAGACCGGGGCTATATCAGTTCAAATTGATTCAATTTCCTTGGATATCTTGTATGAAAATCGAACCGCATGTAATTTTTAATTTCAGTTTCGATTTGAGACACGAACAAGACCAAATCGAACTGTTCCACACATAATTAAATTCAAGTCGTGTTGTTTTGTCTTGCCAAAATTGCCACTATTTTACTGTAGTAATAACACTATCCTATGTAGACCATAGTTAGTAAAATACGGAATGGAAAAAGTACGATTAAAAAGTTCGGCCATTATATAAAATTTTAATATAATATATTTAAAAATATATTAATTCTATTCAATAATATGTAAAAGATATGTGTATAATACATGAATTTTGTCTATATTATTGAAAATTTGTAAAAAACGTGTTTTAAACGTCAAAAATACTTTAGTATGTATATAATATGTGTATTGTACTTTTGAATTTACAAACAGAAGTATTTTTGAAAAAATACGTTGTACGTATATAATACAGGAAAAATGCTAACTAGGATGTAGACTATTAAAAAAAAAACATTTTCTTATGCAACGTTTTTCCTCTTATCTACTAAAAATTCTTGTCCGAGATAATTACAAGTCACAAGGTCTTTGTGGCCTGTCGGCAATGCCACGTGGAAATTACGTTAGCTTCCGACTGAATAGGAGACGTTGAAATCCATTTCGTTCCCTCAACGCCTGCCTTCCACAAACTGTCAAACGCAGTCACATACAAGGCGTATTAGATTAATCTCTATCTCTCTTTCTCATACATACATGGTTTCAAACCCACAGGCCTCAAACGTGTGTACTTTTCGTCCTCATCTTTTGGTTCTCTTTCTTTTTGGGGTCTGGCTCTTTTGGGCCAATAAGTTCCTCAGAACGCTGAAAAAGGAAGGAGATTCAGAGGGGCCAACTGACTCAGCTGAGCTCTGTGTGTTTTTATTCAAATATATGAAAAATAACTTCTGGGTTTTGTAACTTTACAGCAAAGAGTCCTTGTGGTTTCTTCAATGTGGGTATTCTTGTGTCATCAGCCTCAGCACTATGTTGGAGTCGGTGACTTATTTTGAAAGCTCTAAGGTACCCTCTAACATCCATTGTATAACTCAAAGTTTCAAACTTTAAGCTCCACTCATTATTTGTTAATTCTTAGATTAATGTTTCCATTTCTTTGCTTTCTTGAGACTTGAGTTACCACTTACCACACTAATAAGTCCCATCTGATTTGTGGATAAGGCTGATTGAGTTTCTTTTCTTCAAAAAGGAAAAAGAAAAAGCATTAATAGAAAGGCATAATTTCTTCATGATCATGGCAATGTTACTAAGTTAGGTTTCTTGATGAATACAAGTCTTTTGTAGTATATTTGGTATGTATATGTGAGCGCATTGTTCGGCTTCAGCTCATATATTTGGAGATGAATACTTTTTTTTTTTGGATTGCCCAAGAAGATTTGAAAACCTTATGTAACTTTTCAGTCTTGTTACTTATCCTATTTATTACATGTCTACCAAATGATGAACTAAATAATGTTCTTTTCCTTTAGGTGACCACCAGTAGGGAACAATTTAAAGCAGTTTGGAAAATTGACAATTAGTTAGGACTTCAAATGCTGATTAATTTGTAAAATTATTCTAACTGTCATTTATTTGCTAAAACTTTTGCCAAATTTTCCAAATAATATGTCAAAGTTTTCAATCCACAACAGGAAAACAGAGTATGAAATCAGCCAAAGTTTCAGAATTATTGTTTAAAATCCAAAGCCATTAAGTTTTCCATGCTTCTTTATACTACATTTTGATGTTGGATTAAACTAGTAATTTGAAACTGTTCTATGTTCACATCCTTATTAGAAAACTAAATGGTGGTAGTACTAGTCTTTATCTTTTGCTCTCTTCCTTGCAGGGATACAACACTATCAAACAAAAGAGGCCATTTATGGCCTGCTCTCTAGCCTTATCACGGTTTTGTGGGCGTTCTTTTATTCCATATTCTAGCAACCAGCAAATGAATCCAATATCATATGCCACCAATTACAAGATGAGGCATCCCCCCTTTGTTTCAAGAAATTTCTTAGGAAATCCTTTGTTAGCTGCTTCTTTATACAGCTGGAGAGGACTTGATTTCTCAAACTATGGACCAGCCCACGCAGAAAGATTTCGGATGTATGCAGCACTTGATGTTGCCACCGCTGTTGATGTTATTAATGATTTGGGATTTGATACTTTGACGTTCTTAGCTGTTACTGTCATTATCGTTCCTGCATTCAAGATCATCAAAGCCAGCCCTGTAAGATTGTTGTTGTATCTCGCCTTTTGTTTTCATTCTTCTTCTTATTATTGTCCTTTGGCATTAAGATGATTGCACACATTGTTTTCATAATATGTGTGCAATATGGGCAAGCATGTGGTAAGTAAGGGAGGAGTATTCGTGTATATGCTACGTATTTTTTTTTTTTACGCATATGTGTCCAGTGTCCACCCATGTGCGTTTTTATGTGCAAACTTGGAAATCCATGCTTGCATATAACAATGTTTTGTTAATTACATTAGATGGCTTTGTAGATGACATCCAGCATATGTTATGGCTTTCAGATTCTTGGTTTCTTCTTCGCGGGGATTGTACTCAATCAGTTTGGCTTGATTCGAAATCTTACAGATGTGAAAGTTTTGTCTGAATGGGGGATTCTTTTCTTGGTAAGCATTCTTTCTTGATGTTGTACTGTTGGAACAGTTTAATTCTGTGGCATTTTATTCTTATGCTGTACCTGTACCATGTTTATGAATACTGCAAATTCATCATCTTGGTTTGTGATAGTGCAAATTCATCTCTATTTTTCCCCCTTTATATTAAACTTCTATTGTCCTTGAGATTTGAACTCAGAACCTCATACAAAATGAGAGTAAATGCCACTAGACCAAATGGTCATTTTCGATATACATTATTGGTCTATTCCTTAACAACTTAAGCTTTTGGGGTCAAATGGTTATCTAACATATTATCAGACCTTGATTGCATGATGTCATGAGTCTGAAACCTCCTACGTGGCATACCCTGCTTTTTTGTTGGTTGGCGAAGTGCAGGGTGGGGCTGCACCTATATGTTTCCCTCTTTGTATCTCTGCCTCTTCAGGATAGGGTAGCAGGTGAGGATGGTGTTAGCTTGATATACATTATTGGACCATTCCTTACCAACTTAAGCTTTTGGGTCCAATGGTGCTTGGGATGAACCAATAAGCAATTTTTTTGGTCACCCCTGTGTACTTCCTATGTGCAAGGGGGTGTCCTTTTGCTTTTACAAAGGAAAAAAAAAAAGAAGGAAAAGAATCTCTTGTCATCTCTATTTTTTGATGCTCAAACATAAGTTCATCCAGTTTAAATTAGTTTTCTATTGGTTGATTACTGGATGCACCTAACTGTGATACTAAAAGTAAGAAAGATACAAGTATTCAGGGGTCATTAGCTGGACTTAGTGTGGACAGGGAAATATCAGGGGAGAGGTTTTTGGAAGATGTGTTCCTTTTCTTTGCATAATGTTTTCTTAGACGTATGCCATTTTTCTTTCTGAATTTTTCAAAGAAGCTTATAGTCCTCACATGATGATATGTTGGTCCATACATACCTCTTAAATTGTACTTCTGTAATTATGACTGTTATGTTTTCCCTTTCAGCTATTTGAGATGGGCTTGGAGCTTTCTTTTTCACGTCTAAAGGCTCTTGCAAAATATGCCTTTGGCATGGGATTAACTCAGGTAAATCGTTGACTAAAAGCAGAACTCGCTGTTTCTAGTATCTCAGTAGTTGTGTATATGAGATGCTTGATATTTTTCTCTTTATTGAGCATAATTATGAAACACAAACTGGAGTAGTTAGGGTATGAGTTAATAAAAACATCAGATACATGTGATATAGCTGGAAAAATGTGCTTTTGGAATAAAAAGAAATCAAATGAGTATTCATCATGAATAGTTAAGACAAAAATTGAATTGCTATTCCTAATCCTATTCATTCTTTTGGCTCAGGGAGTGGAACAGATAGCAGGAATAAATAGAGATTGCATTTCAATGATTAGTTTGCTAAATAGATTAATTGAATGGTGTCAAATAACAGAAATTGAATTACTCTCAATCTGTGAAAAGTTATTTATACAAGCAAATTACTGTCTAGTAACAAATTTCCTTTCTTAGATCTCTCTCTCTCTCTCTCTCTCTCTCTCTCTCTCTCTCTCTCTCTCTCTCTCTCTCTCTCTCTGAGTAAAGTAATGAAATAAATAAAGCACCAGGTCGCTCTTAATGGGACAAGCACAAATTCTCTCAAGTAAGCTCTTCTTTGTAGTGCTATTGCTTACCTGTGGTTCCCACTTTTTTGGACAAGACTTGAGACCTCCTCTCTGTTATGAACAAACGAAGCATGCTTTACTTCATGCTCAGTTGAGGGAATTGCCACTCTGATCGACTGATCAGTCTGCAGAGTCATTCATTTCCGCCACCCTATTACCTATCAGCATGTCATAACATTACATAAAATTTAATTTGGTTGTACTGTTAGTTGTATGATTGAACTAGAAACTCAATAGGGAAACTTGCATATCTTAAGGCCTAAGGCTCTTGCAATACCTTTGTTTTCGGAGAATTCCATGTAAAATTGTTTTAGTTAGTAAAGAAATACTTTAACACATTGAGGCATTTTGTCTTAATGGAAGTGTACTCGGTGCTTTTTTGTTGATTAATAATTTTAAACACCGTGTTATACAGCCATTGTCATTACTTAGTCCTAAAATTTCTCTTTGTTTGCATCTTATATCTTAAGCTTGTGTTTACTTTTCATGAATGCTTTTTAAATTGCATCAGAAAAAATAACCATTTTATAGTGCTGCTGCTGGAATTTTGACATTTTGTTTTCTTCTCAATTTTCTTCCTCTTGAAGGTCGTATTGTCTACTCTTGCTTTCACAGCCTTCGAACTTCCTCCAAATGGGGCTATTGGAACCAGAATTTTGACGTTCCTCTTTAACTCAAGGCCTGATTTGGTGAGAACTCTGCTCCATAGAACATTTTAAACATTTTAACCAATGATTTCATTCTATGTAACTTTATATTACGAACCTTTTGACTTAGTTATTTATTGGACTCCACTTTATCATAGTTTTCAGGCTTGCATCCATTTTGGGTGTAGTGCTGACAGTTTTCTTATTTTTTTCTCTTCTTCTCAGCTTATAGGAAATATGCTTTTCATAACTTAATTAAGATTTTAGCTAATGGGCACGGTAGCTAAGCTAGTGGCTAGTTGCACATATCAGGTGTTATGTTATTCTTATTCATCCCTTCTATCCTTAAATTCAGGATGGTATTACTTTTTATGTTCTTAATTTCACATCTTATTTGTCTTACGCTGCTGTATTAGTTTTATGTCATAAATACGCCATGATGATAGAGCTTCAACACTGTTCATTGATTCATATGCTATATGCATAACATATGTACAGCTGCAAGCCATTTCTTAAAACAGTTGAGTTACTAGACTGCTAGATAGTTAGGGTTAGCTTTAGAGGTAGGCAGACTATGTTAAATTAGAATGCGGGTGCTATTGAAAACCCTTAAGAGGGATAATGTAAAAGTGTCAAAGTGATGCTTACTGTGTCCCACACCTGCACTTTATGATTCATGATTGGTCCCTTCAGCTTATAGAAATTTTTTTTTTCCTCTCTTTCCTTTGGAATGCATGAATTGTTTCTGTTTCCTCAAATACCAACTTGGAAAATCCTAATTCTACGTTCTTGAAGCATTTCCACATATTTTTGTTTGCTGTTGTGTATTGATTAGTTTTTGGTACATAATTGTCATACTAGTACATTTTGCCGTTATATTTTGTAGCACTAAATATTTTCTTTTATTTAATTAGTTATACTACATCAATTTGTTTCTTTACTACCAGCTATACCATTTATGTTGAAGTTGTGTGAAAGGTAATACACTAAAACCATAAAATAAAACCAATGGTGGTGTTCTGTCTTATGACTTTGACTACTGAAGTGCAAAGTTCTTACCGTGGTGACAAAATTTTGAAACTTGAATGTAAATTTTGCTTTCAAGTTCATAAAGTTCTCATGATGTTTAAAATCACTGGTGGTCTGTCTTTTAGTGCTTCCAACTGCATCATGATACAGAAAGCCCTCTGTCCCAGCCATTATTAACTTTTTCTTTTTTTGTGTACTTCCTTTTGTAATAGGTCAACATCAGAAGCATTGATGAAGCCGTAGTGATTGGTGCTGCTCTCTCTCTCTCTTCTTCAGCTTTTGTACTTCAGGTAATTTAAATATAAAAATGCTTATATTGATTTTTCAGATGAACAAGTATATTTCGATTAGCTGCTATTATCACTACAGATATAGTGGTTCCGTAACATGGTTAGTTATATTCAAGCCAAAGTGATCATTTACTTTTTTGTCTCTCTGTCTTTTGCTAAGCTAAAGCGATAGTGTATTGTATAAGTATTTCTTCTTTTTGTCTAGTCTGTGGTTGTGATAAAATACCCAGTTCAATGGTTGTACAATGGCATTTTAGTTTTCTAAGGAAGTATGAACAATGAGGCCTAGAAAAAAACTCCCATCATAGCTTCTTTTTGGTCCCTTGATTGGGCTCAATCAATGTAAGACATAGAAGATCCTATGGTGGGAATTTCAACGTTTCAGATAGTTTTGTGAGCATTCAGTATTTCGATTTGTTTAACTTCTTGCCTTTACAAGTTCTAAAATGGACAGCAATCCCAAATGTCAGGCAGTATTTCCCAAAGGTTCTTCTTTTGTTTCCATTTTCTTGTTACATGAGTCTTCTAATAGGATTTTCCCATTAAAATCCGTGGAACAAATCAAATTGAAAAGAATGGAACTAATTCTCTACTTTATTACTCATACCAATATATTTGCGTTAATTTATTGCAATATCCTTAATGATATTTGATATTGCTGTGTAGAGCTTACATAGCATAATGTATAGCTACTTGCAGAGAAAGGTGAACTCCCTACAAGATTTGGCTCAGCAACTTTAGGGATACTTCTTTTACAGGTTCTATTTGAAACCACAATTGAAGTTACATATATATTTTTCCTTTTTGGGTTCAATTGTCTTGATTTGTTAAATTGAATGGAATAAGCAGTTTGGTGTTTCATTTTCTTTTAGTTCCCATTCTGGATTTTTCTAGGGTCATCATGCAAAGAGTATGATGTCAATAACTATTTTCTCCGCCACTGCTTGATATTTGCAGGACATAGCAGTCGTACCTCTCTTAGTCATACTTCCAGTGCTGGAAAGCCAGGTATATGAAAAATTCAATTAACTTTATAAGCTTAATGTGGAATTTGTTAGTAAATCATATTTGAATGTGCAATCTTGTTAATACATATTATCTATCCCTGATTCATCTCTTGTCAGTTTTTGCACCTTTAATTTGGACTTTGCTGTTTTCTCTGTATTTGTTTCCTTTTAAAACCTTTTGGAGTTTGTCTGCTTTCAGATACAATTCACTTTTTGACCATTGCTTAATTTTTATTTTTCTGCAGAACCTAGCGGAGGAAAGTATATGGCCAACGCTTCTGAAGGAAAGTCTAAAAGCCTTAGGTGGACTGGGTATTCTTTCTCTTGGAGGAAAATTCCTTCTTAGACGAGTGTTTGAGGTTTGTATGATAAACAGTACGGCTTAAGCTCTTTAGTATTTATTTTATATGTTATTTCTGGGCACTAAAATTTAGTTTGTAATATCAGTTTGTGGCAGAAGCAAGGAGCTCTGAGGCTTTTGTTGCGCTTTGCTTATTGACAGTTGCAGGGACCTCACTTATCACCCAGAAGTTGGGTTTCAGTGATACGGTTTGATATCACTTCTTAAACACGGAGCATATTTGATTAATACCTGCCCTTTCTATGTAATAGTTGAGCTTCATTGCATATGCAGCTTGGAGCATTTTTGGCTGGAGCACTATTAGCGGAAACAAATTTCCGAACACAGATTGAAGCTGATATAAGGCCATTTCGAGGCTTACTTCTTGGGTTATTTTTTGTGACTACAGGGACGTCCATTGACATGCCGGTACTGAAGTACTCTTTAGTTACAAACATCATTTGGTGTTTCTGTTTTCAAGATTAATTTTTTTTTTCTGAGAAACAATCTTTGAAATCATTTTTGGCTGCCTGCATATTTTCACACAGTTCTCTGTTTTAATTATTTCAATGACAGAATAATGTTTATGGACAAAGGGACAAGTAATCCCTTTTTTTTTGGTTCCGAAAATTGTTGACTAGGATTCATATGCCGGTGCATTTTAATATTTCCTTTCATTATTTTAATGATCTGATAAGTGGTCCTATTGTCTTGAAAAATAAAATAAAATGTATGGTGATTATTTCTGCAGACCTATGTAACATGAATGTCTCTTTACTCGCGTCTCATACCCAAAATTTGTAGATGCGGCAATAATAAAAAAGCAGAATAATCGCTAAAAATTCAGCACGCATTTCTCTTACACAATTCATATTTTCTTTAATATGCAGCTTCTTTTCCGAGAGTGGCCGAATGTGCTTTCACTCTTGGCAGGCTTGATTGTCATCAAGACACTGATCATAACAGCAATAGGCCCTCGTGTTGGACTCACTTTAAAAGAAAGTGTAAGAATAGGATTGCTTCTATCTCAAGGAGGCGAGTTTGGATTTGTAGTGTTTTCTCTTGCAAACAGGTGAGCTATAAACTCATAACTCATAAGTTATATCACTGAAAATAATCTGTGACTACACATTTCAGGTTTGGTATTTGTTTTAAAATATTTCCTGCATTGTTGAAACAGGCTTGGTGTGCTACCACTTGAGCTTAACAAGTTGCTCATAATTGTTGTTGTCTTGTCAATGGCATTGACCCCATTGCTTAACGAAACTGGAAGAAGAGCTGCTGAATTTATTGGTGACAATTTAGATGCTGAGGATGTAAGTTACTTCATCATAGAATGCATTTGAAGATTTCTGGAGGCAACCATAGCAGGCCATTGATGTATCTTCTGGATTGAGTTTCCATGCATCAACTCCTTTAAATCATAACTCAAGTCCATAACACACTCATTTAAAGTTTTATCAGAAACTGAACAGAATCATTTGAAGTTTCTTAACTCTACTTTCACACTAATCCACTTTTTTGCTTTTGTGTTCCGATAAAATAGTACAACCATCAAGTTTTTCTGAATTAGTTTTAGAGTTATGATATGTCCATATCTTCAACTTCAATTTATTGCCTGAGAAAACAAATGTGTGTAGAAAGCTGCTGAGGTGGTGAACTTTGATTCTAGTGAACCTGTTGTTATTCTTGGATTTGGACAAATGGGCCAGGTAAGGTTATAACTTACATTGTTCTACAAGATTTAAATTTTGAGTGAGCAGTAGTTCTCAGGTCCTATTGTAATTACTCTTCTTCTTCCTCCTCTTCTCTCTCTCTCTCTCTCTCTCTCATGTCCAGGTCCTTGCCAATTTCTTGTCCACTCCATTGGCTTCTGGGATAGATGGCGATAATGTGGGATGGCCATTTGTAGCTTTTGATCTTGACCCTTCTGTGGTGAAGGTTAGTAAAAATTTTATTTGTGTTGCTTCCTATGTTAGACAGGATTTGATATGCATGAACATGATAATTCCTTTTCATTATATTTGAATGAGTAATACTTGAATAACTTGCAATAAAGCAAGTGAAATCATCTTATTAGCCATAATTATCTGGTTGAAAAAGTCTGGATATTATAAATTTGATCAGAACTGTGGATTTTACATTGTTGGGTGAAAGTAAGACATTGTTTCACACACCCTGAGAACGAAACGATAGCCAAAAATGGAATTTTGCATAGTTTAGTGTTCTTGAGTAGTGGGTTCTGATATGGCCCAAAAAAAGTAATTGGTTTTGAGAATGTTGTAATATTTTCTGATAGTATGAGGTCAGGGATCTCATCACTATGCATTAATCTTGATACCATTGAAGGTTGTATTTAACAGTGTTCAGGAGCTGAACGACACAAACGAATATTGTATTGCAAGCTACATATGTTGTTTGGGGACTCTAGATGCATCTTAGCATCTAGATTTCATATGTTGTTCGGGGACTAACTTTCTGGAGAAGGAAGGCTGTGTCATATATTATGGCTAAGGGGGAAAATATCTGTTTTCACCTGTAATTATTAGGTATTCAGTCTTCGAGATAAACATTTCATGAAGTTTACAAGTAAGTTTAAGTTTTTAAGAATTCCGTAAAATGCGAAATATGACAAGTTTTTTTCCTTGAGTTTAAGTTTCTTTGAGTGTATTATGTATGTACAAATGAATCTTTATGGAAAACCCGGACGGATATTGATAAGTATTATAATTGTTTTTAAGTAATGTATGGATATGGTGGAATGTATCTGATCCCACACATGCACTTTCCACGTCGAACATACACATTATGTATACTCGACTGGACCCCTATATACACTGTGTGAATGGAATGCAAAATATATTTACAAAAGATTTGAAACATAAAAGTTAAAATTATTGAAAGTAGCTCATGTTGATTGGTATGTAAGCGAACATGGAGTGGTGGGAGATGCACGGCTTGTAAGTTAACCAAAAACCAGTTGATTTACCAAATTTATGTATTAAAATAACTGAAAATTTATTTTATACAGATGCTATGTTTGCACTAATGAAGTTTAATACAGCTTGAAGCTTATCCCTACATTTGGCTATTTATAGTAGTATACTGCTAACAATATTATTTTCGACCAAAAATACAGTGCAAGATCTAAGTATTTGGAAGAATTATGTTGCATTGCAGGGGAAACTTTTTAACTAATTTTCTTGTGAAGTAGTTAAATTCCTGGAAATACTGGAAATACTGCTTACTTCTTGCATTAGAAGCGTGGGAATCAGTTATGAAAAAGTTCATATTAGATTGCTTAATATGAGATTGAATTTTTTTTTCCGAGGAAAGAGTTTATTGTTGTCATTTATTTTCCTTAAACCTTATTATTATTATTTTTTCCATAAAACACCTTATTAATTTTTTGGGTTGACATTTGAAGCAAGTTTGATATCTGCTTTTAAACTGTAATGGAAAATTTATATGTTTTTAAAAGATCTTTTCTTCGTTTGGTATGTTAAAGATAAACTGATGCTATTTTAACCTTTTCATTCACAGGCGTCTAGAAAACTTGGTTTTCCAATTCTTTATGGGGATGGATCACGTCCAGCAGTTTTGCAATCTGCTGGTATCTCTTGCCCAAAAGCTGTCATGGTTATGTACACTGCAAGAAATAAAACAACTGAGGCAGTTCAAAGCCTTCGACTTGCTTTCCCTGCGGTAATGTTCTCTCTCCTCCTTGTTTGTCCATCCATTATACGCACATAAGATGTAATCATACAATGTAAACAGAAATATCCTTGTCTATTGCAGCATGGATTATCATTGAACTGAGTTTATCTAGTTTTGGAATTCCATTTCAAAGGACATTCAGTGGTTTTGAAATCCATTTTCTAGATGAAGCCTGAAATTCTAATAGAGCAGTTGTCTTTCCTCTTCTTTTTGGTTATATATTTATCTCTACAGTTTATTAGTAATTAAAATATTTCTGTATATGGTTTCCCACTGACTCTGATACATGTCTCTGTGTATTCGTGTGTGGGGGTTCTCATTATGCATTAGAATGCTCTTCTACATTCATCGGGCTCCTGGGATGGTTTGGTTATACATCATGCTCTGTGCCTTGTGAGATTGACAGCTTGGAGCTGACAGTATCTTGGTCGGGTTTGAGTTTTTATGCAAGGAACTCAGAGTGAATAAGGGATTGAGCAGATAATTTTGAGGGTTTCTTTTATTTTTATTTTCTATTCTTATAAGAGACAGATTTGTTAAAGCCTCAAAAGCAGAGAGGCATAGTGAACTAGATATCCACCAAAACAATACAAGAAAAACATATATAACGAAATCAAGACCAAAACCTCAAGTGCCAAACCCACAAACAGAACACATCCCTATCTTACAGCAGCTACCGGGTTTGACCATAGAATGAACTCGGAGGTTAGAATAAGAAAATATACTTATATTGAAGTGAATTATAGAACCAATAAATGTGAATTGACATCTCAATCTAAGAGTCCCAGTCCTTTCCTGCCATACATAGTACCAGCTCAAGTGCTCTGAAGGCTAAATTCATTCCAATTAATAACTGACTTTAATTTTAATTTTTGGATCTTAGATTGATGTCTATTCTGTTCAGATCTTAAATCCTTTTCTGTACTCTTCCTCCTTGGTTTGAATGTCAATTTTATGGTGAAAATTCTAAATTTGCAGGTCCCAATTTATGCCAGAGCTCTAGATCTCAAGCACCTTTTAGATCTGAAGAAAGCGGGTGCAACAGATGCTATTCTGGAAAGTGCAGAGGTATCAAATTAATTGATTGCGTTTGTTTGAATTATTGAATTTGATAAGTCTTTTTATGATATAACTTTGTACCTAACTAAATATTTTAATTCATGCAGACAAGTTTGCAGCTGGGCTCTAAGCTTTTGAAAGGGTTTGGAGTTATGTCTGATGATGTGAACTTTCTCCGTCAGCTCATTCGTGATTCAATGGAGCTGCAAGCTCAAGAAGGAGTGAGCACAACTGATGATAGAGAACTTAATAGTCTGAAGCCTATGCAGGTACTTGCAAGTATATATTAACCTGCACTGAAATTAATTTGTCTAATTTTATTGTTCATATTGATCTTCTGGATCAGACCTGATTTACAGCACCGTGCCATGACATGCATTTTCCTTTCTCTGGTTGAAATTGTATTAGCTTTTCATTTTGAGATGTTTGTGGTAAACAGATCTTTCAAGAATGACAAGGCATTTTAAATGGATATGATCATCTACTTAGGTTTTGACCCCAAATAGATCCTAAACATTATGAGAAGCTATGTTAACTTTCGTTGAGGCCTGAGTTTATCAAGACATCATTCATAAATTATTCCCAACACTCTCTGCAAGTGATTTTTCTATTTAGAATTCGATTTCTGAACTCATATGAACTGTCCATTTGGTTCTGCTAACATGCATTCCTTTTCCCCTAGTTCTCATTGTAATTTCTTGTATAGTCATGGTGGAGTACAGTTTGGCGACGTAAATTTCTTGCAACTTCAAGTTGAGCTACTTGAATTACTACTTTATCTTTAAAGTTCGTTCAATGTACATGATCTATGAGTTTTCATGCAGTAGGAAAGGATGATATATATAACTAATGGGTTTGCTTGACAAGGTGAGAGTTGCCGACTTGATTGATGACCCTGTACCCGTTCCATCAACATCATCCGAAGACGAATCATGGGGGGTAAACCAGGAAAATGGTTCTTATATCTTGACAACTGAGGGGGATGTGGATGAAGAAAATCCAGAAAACAGTGAGCTCCAACGGTCTGAGCATACAGAAGAGGAAGGAGTTTCACATAGTGGCTTAGAAACAGAGAACAGTTTTGCAATTAAATCACAAGATGTTGATGGATCAAACTCTTGTTAAGGATGAACTGTAGTATAGGGGAAAACTAGTGTAAGCTTGATTTTTCACTCCAGTGAAATCATAATTCCTTGAAGGTGTAAAAAACTAGCCTGTTTTGGTTGAGACTAGCAATGCGCATAGGGACAAACTTTGTGATAGGGCGGCTAAAATTTGTTGTTTCAGGGAAAGTAGCATGGGGGTGCTAATTCATTTTATCAAACCACAGGCTTGTATATTGTTGTAATTTTTTTAATTTTATGAAGTGCTTGAGAAAGAATGTTTTAGTTTTATTTTTTCTTGTGCTCTCATCTTAGTCTTACTCTACTTGTATTGTTATTATCCTGAGTTTCCACCATGGTTCTTTGATGGGGAATGAAATATGCTTGAATTTAGAAATTTTACTATCACCTAGATTTAACAGTTTGATAGTATTTTTTTACAGTTTCTTGTTGAAAAGTTCAGATGTAGCTGATGACAATAGATTGGCTGCAGCACTGTTAAAGTATGCCTTTCATCTGAGGCGCTGCTTTCTACATTGAATAATCAATAAAACCTGTGAGTTTGTACCACATCTTTAAAGTTTATCATCTTTAAAGTCTTCTTAGGGTTTTTATGCACAGTGGCATCGCATCAGTTCGATGCGTGGAAATGGGGTGTTTAAAACATTCAAATAAGGATAATTCAAGGAGAATATGAGGATAATTAAGCTTTGATGAAAATGAGGAAGAATTAACAAAAGAGGGTGTATATAATGAGCAAAGAGAAAAAGATGAAAAGAGAGAAACAAATATCTATCTCGAGATCTGCACCATGAACCAAACAAGGAAAGTACGTAGTATGGTGTGAAAAGCATGCTTCATATCATAGTCACGGATGAAGGTGGGGGGTCAGTGGAAAAGTGTCTTCCTTGGATGAAAGCTTTTCAAAGAAAGGCCGTGAGAATAGTGATTTGGATAACAAAAGTAAAGATGGATGAAAGACCTTTGACTTTGAGTGTGTGAACCACATATTTGCTGGGTTTTGAAAGTTCCTCTGGAGCTACACTACACAGATTTAACATCAACCAAACTGAAATTCTCCACTTGTTCAGATCCATTCCATTTCCAGACCCAACTATTCTCCTCTCATCCTCGTTTTGTTTTGGTGCTGTTGTTGCTGCTAGAAATGGACCCAGCAAGCCTAGTTTTATCCCCTGCCCTTCAAGTCATCTTTGACAGATTGGCCTCCCCAGCCCTAGAAAAGCTTGCTGCTATCTGGGGTGTTGAGGACAACTTCCACAGCCTACGAGATGCCTTGATGAGAACTCAAGCTATTCTTCAAGATGCAGAGGAGGAACAACTAACCAACAAATCTGTTAAGCTTTGGTTGTCAAACCTCAAGAATGCTGCTTCTGATGCTGAGGACCTTCTGGACTTGTTTATTGCTGACGAAGCCATCGACAGTGTTGACTTCGAAATCCAAGTGAGTTTTTTTGCTGCTATGATGTTGAATAAATTAGAAAGAATTAGAAAAGGCTATGATGCTGAAAATATTAGAAAGACACTCCACATCTTAGAAAAGACGGTGAATGAAGGACTCTCAAGATTTAATTTTAGAGAGCCTAGCAGAGGAGATAGACGATCTACCATAAGGGAGACTGGCTCTTGCGCTGTTGACTCAGAGATATATGGAAGAGATGATGAGAAAAAGACGTTAGTTAAATTGTTACTATCTTATGAAACATCCCAGGATGGATATGCAACTTGTATTCCAGTAATTGGTATTGGAGGAATTGGCAAGACCACTCTTACTCAGTTGGCTTATAATGATGAGGGCGTACTCAAACACTTCAATACTAGAATATGGATTTTTGTTTCTGAGGATTTCAATGTCAAGAAGATTATGAAGACAGTCATTGAGCATGCAACAAAGCATAAACGCAAGTTCTCGGATATTGATTCACTTCAATCTGAGCTTTGGAAATCACTGCACAATAAAAGATATCTAATCGTGTTAGATGATCTTTGGACGGAAGATCAGGATGATTGGGACAAACTAAGACATTTGTTTAGACAGGGTGTTGATGGATGCAAAATCATTGTCACTACCTGCAGTAAAAAAATTCCATTGATGATGGACTTTCCAAATTCACCAATTTTTCTGAATGGTTTGACTGATGTTGATTGCTGGTCTTTGTTCAAGCAGCGAGCTTTTCAACAGGGAGAAGAAGAGAAGTATCCAAATCTTTGGCGGATTGGAAAGAAAATTGTCAAAAAATGTGGAGGTGTGCCATTAGCGGCAAAAAGTTTGGGAAGTTCAATGCGCTTGAAAAGAGAAAAAAAACAGTGGTTATTTATGCGAGATTGTGAACTGTGGGAATTAGATGAAAGTGAAAATAAAGTTTTACCTGCCCTGATGGTGAGTTATCATCATCTACCATCATATGTTAGGCAATGCTTTGCATTCTGCTCAATATTTCCCAAAAATTATGAATTCAAGAAGCATAACTTAATTCATCTGTGGATGGCAGAAGGCTTAATTCCACAAGAGGGAAGCAAGAGACCTGAAGACATTGGTGAAGAATACTTTTATGAATTGTTATGGATATCTTTCTTGCAACAAGTACAACCATGTGATGGTGGAGGAATAATGGGATACAAAATGAACGATGTCATTCATGATCTTGCAAGATATGTTGCAGGAAAAGAATCTGTGGTACTTGAACATGGTCTTGCACCAAATAGATCAGCAAAGGTTCGCCACTCATCTGTTGTTTATACGAATGGTGCAATTAAAATTCCAGAAACTCTATATGAAGCAGAACATTTGCGAACTCTCGTATTGATCGGAGATTCTGGCTTGTTACAGAATGGAGACAAAATTTATTCAAGTTTTGAATACTTGCGAGTGCTAGATCTCAACAAATGTGATCTTGTTGATCTGCCGAATTCCTTGGGTGGCTTGATATGTTTGAGGTATCTGGACTTGTCTTACACACCTATCACCCAGTTACCTGAAAGCGTACAGTATCTGTTCGCTTTGCAGACCCTAAACCTAATTGGTTGCCATAATCTTGAATCTTTGCCTTTTTTGGGACACATGACCAGCCTAAGACATCTTAACTTAAGTGGATGTGGAAGTCTGACTGAAATGCCGCGTGGTATTGGACGGTTAGTTCAACTTCAGACATTGCCATTTTTTGTTGCGAGCAATATATGGAATTTCGGGAATCTCAATCTGTTGACAAATTTAAATCTTTATGGGGAGTTGAATATTAGTCGCTTGGAGAATATTGAATATGCTACAATAGCGAAATCAGCAGGATTGGCAATGAAGAAAAATCTTGAGTCATTGGGACTATACCGGGGTATCATTCCGGAAATTAATTAAGATTCATTCGCAAATTTACCTAATGCCCGACCTCAAGTAGGTGTCTCAGGATCACGCACAGCGCCGCAACAGCTTAGAACTTATCTTGCAGGACTATGACAGGGACCTGAAAAAGTTATTCAAGGCCTGCAACCACACAAAAATCTGAAAAAGCTACTTATAGATGGGTACCCAGGAACCAAATTTCCTCATTGGGTTCTCCCAAATCTTATTGCTGCTGATTTCATCAACTGTAGAAGTTGTGAACATCTTCCAGCTCTTGGGAATCTTCCGCTACTTAAGACGCTCTCTCTGCATGGAATGCATGGCGTTAAGAGCATTGGTACAGAGTTCTATGGTGACGGTACACACATTTGGTTTCCCTCACTCGAAGAACTATCAATAAGTGATTTTGCAAACTTGGAAGAGTGGTCAAATGCAAATGATGGAAATGAATTCCAATTCCCTAAATTGAAGGAATTAACTGTAAAGAGTTGCCCAAACTTAGCACATATACCCTTACCTCAGTCCCTTCAACATTTGGAGCTGCGGGACTGTAATCCAATGATGATGTCCGTAGCAGATTTAAGTTTGCTATCTGTGCTTATTCTAGAAAAAATTCCAGACTTAGTGTCTCTTCCGGATGGCCTCTTTGCATCAGCTAGTCTGTCTTCCTTGAAGATTTTGTCTTGCCCCAAGCTTCATTCAATGCCTTTGCACATGCAAAACCTTAGTTCTCTGAAATCATTGACTATTCATTGGTGTGAAGAGCTGTCCTCTCTGCCACAAAGTTTGCAGAACCTGAAAGCTCTGGAGTCACTGGAGATTAGTAACTGCCACAGTCTAACATCCCTGCCAGATTGTGGAATTGCAGGTTTGGGTTCGCTTCAAACTTTGTCCATTGAAAACTGCAGTAACCTTACTTCTCTGTCCTCGAGTTTGGAACAGCTCACGTTGCTTGAGCACTTGACCATCAAGTACTGTCCAAAGCTTGGTTCTTTTCCAGCAGGTGTGCAACACCTCTACTCCCTTCGAAATTTGATCGTTCTGGGCTGTCCTTGGTTTGATTCTCTGCCAGAAGGGTTGCAAAATGTCAAGACCCTGCAAAATTTGGAAATTAGAAGCTGCTCCAATCTAACAGCTTTGCCAGAATGGTTTGGGGCTCTTGATTGTCTTAGATCTTTGACCATATATGAATGTCCTGAGCTTGAGGAAAGATGTAGGCGCGGTAGCGGTGAGGATTGGTTGAAAATAGCCCATGTCCCGCATAAGGACATTGGATCGCCTCAGGTAAGGTAGTCTGGCAAAGCACGCACTTCGGGCCAACATCTTCTCACTAAGAAACTTGTGTTTGACTGTCATCAACAATCTATTATCATTATGGTATGTAATCCCTCCTGGTGTCGTGGTGTGCTTTTTTATTTTCTCTTTATATCGGATTTCTGTATTTCTATGTACAAAGCTGTTTTGAGAATCCTTTGGCTTTTTATTTGTACGGATGTTGTCATGGTTTTGTAGTCAATTCATGCCGTGGGTTTTCCTAGTCAAACACTTCTTTCCTTGCAACTGACCAGCTGGTACTGAGACAGGGGAAACTAGAAAGGAACGTAAATGAACCAACAATAATGCTTTCTAAGGAACACAAAATTGTGTAGCAAACTATGTGGCATCTGCCACATCTTACGTGACAACATGAATAAAATGAGAAATCTAGAATACCAACATATATGGTGTGTGTTGACAATTTTGTTTATTAAAAACAGATGATGTGGATCATTTGAGTTTGGTGCGAATGACTTTGTTCGTGAACCAGACGCAAAATTTTATCTCCTTCTTCCTAAATTTACTTGTTTAGCTTCATATAAACAAGAATTCAATGTTTTTGACAAAAAGAAAACAAGCAAGAAGTCAATGTTATTTTCTTACTGAATAAATATTGCTTAAAGGGAGAGACTCTTATATCTCCTGTACTAAATCTCTAATTGCTAATTTAATCACAAAGAAATTTAGAAATAATTATGCAATATCATGTTAAAAAACAAAAGCATACACAAAGATAAAATCACATTATATGGATTAGAAAATACGACGACTCCTATCCTTGTGAAAGAAGCATTATAGTTCACAAGGACCCTTTGAACAAGATGCAGGAAACTCTCTCATAGACTATTAAGGCCACCTCTAATGGGACTGGGCCAAACCCAAAATTTGGATTTTTAGCCCGAAAAGCTTCTCCAACCATGTACATGAACGGGCTAAAAATGTAGTCTAGTGAAAAACCCAGGCGCTATTCCGCCTTGTCTATTGCCCGGATCGAAAATTGGTGGAGCCTACAAGCCCCATGCCCCGACATCATTCTAGCAAATGTGATGGTGGACCCATGCAAACATCATTCCAGCCCATTTGAGCTGCTGTTTTGTTTTTTTTAAGGGATATTTGTAGAAATGTCACATGAAATTATATATCAGTTTCAATTTGTCACCTTAAAGAAAAATTTAAGCGAAATGTCACTCTTAAGTTTTTAAAATTCATGATTTGTCATCTTGTGTAGCAACATTGTAATATAGCGGGAGAAATAGTGTAAGCTTGATTTTTTACTCAAGTTAAATCATAATTCCTTGAAGGTGTCAAAAACTAGTCTATTTTGCTTGAGACTAGCAAGCAATGTGCACCACGTCTGCGCCATATGAGCTTTGGTATAGTTGACAGTTACCACATTGGGTTTTTTAAAAACATTATTCAAATAAGTTTAGGGTATAAAGTAAGTCAAAAATGAAGTTTTAAAGGCAAATGAAAGAAAGGAAAAAAATCAAAGAGAAAAATATGAAATAGACAAAATAATGAGAGTAAGCTCTATTTTACTTTATGTTCATATCTAGGTTAGTGCTTCAGATTTGAATAGGATACCACAACCTTACAACATGCATCCCTATAGATAAGGAGGTTACAAAACATGGAATTTATAATGGTATGTTGACAAAAATAATACGTCGTAATCAATGATGAAGGTGGAAAAATGTCTTTATTTCTTTGGTGAAGGGTAGTGGGGAAATTTCTGCTGAAAAAGATGATAGAAGTGAGGTAATTGGGTGCAAGTTTTTCAAAGAGGGGCCATGAGAATAGTGATTAGGATAGATGATCGACCTTGGCTTTGAGTGTGAATCACATATGTTCTTGCTTTTGAACATCAATCAAATTGAAATTCTCCACTTGTTCAGATCCATTCCATTTCCAGATCCAACTATTCTCACCATTTTTGCCACCATCTCAGCCTTGTCGCTGCTAGAAATGGAAGCAGCAAGCCTAGTTTTATCCCCTGCTTTGCAAGTGATCTTTGACAGATTGGCCTCCCTGTTGGCGAGTCCTTACTTAGTTAGGATTTTGGTTCCTTATTTCATTAGAATTTTGGTTACTTACCAATTATTATTTAATCCTATTGTAATAGAGATTTACTTCCTATTGTAATTTAGATTTATTTCCTATTTTATTTAGGGTTGTACTTTTCTATAAATACCTCCATATTGGAGAATAATAAAATATTATGAGCGAATATGAGCGTATCTTAGCATAACTGAATATTTACCCTACTTTGTTTGACACTCCCTACCCTTAAAAGCACTTGCTGATATCTGGGGTGTCGAGGACAACCGCAACAGCGTACAAGATTCCTTAATAAGAGTTCAAGCTATTCTTCAAGCTGCAGAGGATCAACAATTATCTAAGTCTTCTGAGTTAGCAAGTCTCTCAAGTCTCTTCTAAGTTGGTAAGCCTCTCAAGTTACTTCCGAGTCTCCTCCAAGTTATCTAGTTCCTTAGGTTCCCCTCTCTCAAGAGTCCGTAAGGTAAGACCTTTGTCCAAACAGTAAGTCCCAGTAGAGGCATGAGCGGTTAGGCACAAGAAGGTGAGAGAGAGAGAAAACCCATAGGTCCTTAGGTACCTTAGACTCAGTCTTAGGAGTCACCCAAGAGTCTTTCTATTTTAGAAGTTATGTAAGAGTCTTTCTAATTAAGATGATTTGAGTCAAACACGTAGGCAAAATGAGTCGTTTATTTAGAACCAATTCAATTAATTCTTCTAGTTCTAGAACCAGTTTGAGCCAAATGCCATATATAGTTAATGAAGAACAATTAGAATTTGAGTCAACTAGTAGTGAGTTACACTGTAATGATTGGAATATACCCAAAGTCCCTAGTAAAGAAATCTATAAGCAAAAATGGTCAATTAATGCATTCAAGTCAACTACACATATTAAGACAGTAGAACATGAAACATGCTAGTTACTTAATCTTGAGTCAATTAAGAAACATAGGAAAGAAGGTAATAATTTCTTGCATATAGGATTAGTCCAAGTCACAGTTAAGCCCTTAACTAAGCTAGGTCTTAAAGCAGCAATTCTTTTAAGTTTAAGAGATGCTAGATTTCATGATTTCGAAGATGGAGTTTTAGGAATTATTGAGTCAAGCCTATGTCATGGTCCAGTTCATTTTGATTGTTACCCAGATTTCACAGTAAGCCTAAGTGATCCTCATATTTTAAAAGTTTTAACTTTAAATATTAAAACGCATGGTTATAATGTTTTACCAGGTAGTCAACCTTTAGCTTTAATTTATAGAATTTATTACAAAGTCACAGGTACAAATATGAATTTTCAAGCTCTTAGTAAAAGCCCAAAGAATCAAACACTTTTAATCCAAAGTCATACGTCCAATGCTAATGTCATAGTTCCCAAAATGATTAGATGGTCTGAAATAGAGTTACCTCCAGATTGGTTTTTAACAACTAAATGCCCTCCTAAGCCGGTTCAACGTAGTCTAAGCGATTTAGATTACATTCAACCTTATCTCGATGGTACAGTTAAAATAAGTTTTGATAGGCCCGCTAAGTCCACAGTTCAGTTAGAACAGTTACCAACGCCTAGTCAATCTTTTAAGCTCCCAGCTAGACATTCGTCTGCCGAGTCATCTTCAGTTACAGAACGAGATTTAGAAGCCGATAGAGCCCTATTAGATTTTAAAATTAATGAATTAAGAAAAGCCAAACAAGTAGTCCAACCAAGCTATAGTAGAGCGCCAATTCAGCCTGAGTCACCTACTAGGTTAGATATGATGGATGGTTCCACATTTGAAGTTTGTGATGCCCAGTTAAGAGTTCTTAGTAAACCATTTAAAATTCATTGGTCAAAATTAGATGCCCATTTCCAAGCCCCTGAAAATGCCGAAAGAAAAGCCAAATATCATGATTCTTTCCCCAAAGTTCAAAGAAAAGAAATTTTCAATGAATGGAAAGAATATCTAAAAGCAACTAGGTCTGAGTCACCTTATCTTGATTACGTAGAAAGTAAATACATGAGTCAAAAGTTAGTTACTTTAACCCAGGAAAAATGGGAAAAAGCCGACAATACCAAAAGTTATTAGTAGTCACCCCCCAGTTGAAACAATAGTAATCAATCATAGAAATGCCAAAGTTATTGTGGGTCCTTACAAAGTTGCTGAGTCAAATGATGATCAGGTCAAGAAAGTCATAGAGCAAAACAATTATGCCAACACAAGCCTAATAGTCATAGGAAAATAGTTAGATAAAATAGAAACCAAAGTTGATAAGTTAATTCCTCAGGAAGTTACCCTTAAGCCTAAGAAAGAAAGGCCTTTAGTCAAATTTCATGAGTTAAAACCTGAGTTTGCCCTTAAAGTCAGTCCGACAATGAAGAAAATAGAAGAAATGTTTCAGGAGTTAACCTCAGTTAAACCAAAGCCAAATAAAGATAAAGACAAAGGTAAAGAAAAAGAAACCTCAATTAGAGTTTTACAATTTGAAATTAATTCTGATAGTGAGTCAATTATGTCTTTAGAATCAGATTCTAGTCAAGAGTCAGAAACCAGTAATATTTCTAAAATCGAACAAGCCTTTAGTAACCTACAAGTTAACCAGGATTCCCAGAGTCTTAAAGTTAGCCGTTTAACAGGAAAAGTCAACCCCACAAGTCTCACCAAGAATTGGTATCCTAAGCCTATGCCCCCAGATGTCCAGTTTAAAGAAAGAACCCAGAGTCAGTTCTCAGTGTCTTCTGATAAGCTATACGAGTGGAATATCGATGGCTTGTCCGAACAGGAGATACTCAACAAGTTACAACATATGTCTATGGTAGCCAATATTTATGCCACTAATCATTAGTTACGACAATTAGAAATAGTTCCCCTTTTATAAATAGGTTTCACGGGAACACTTCGTTTCTGGTGGGATAAACATCTCACAGAAGAAGCAAAGCTAAGTATAATCGAAGCCTTTAAGACAAATGAAGATGGTCTCCATATCCTAGATGAACGCATAGGAACAGGTATAGAAGATGGAGTCAATGTCCTTTTATATACAATAATTGAGCATTTTATTGGTACGCCTAGTAGTACAACAGCCAGGATTCATGACCAGTTAAGTAATCTTAGATGTCCTAAGCTAAGGGATTTTAGATGGTATAAAGATGTTTTCATTTCTAGAGTAATGTTAAGAGATGATAGTAATCAAGCCTTTTGGAAAGAAAAATTCATAAATGGTCTTACTAATTTATTTGCCCATAAGATTAGAACAGTCTTAAGCAATGAGTCAGGTCAAATTAATTATGATGAGTTAACCTACGGTAATATAATCAGTACAATTAATCAGGTCAGTATGAAAATGTGTGTAGATCTAAAAATAGGCAAATCAATCCAAGCTGATAGTAAAAATGCCAAATATGAGTTAGGTAATTTCTGCGAACAGTATGGTTTAGCACCGGTCCCGCCGTCTAGACAAGTCAAAAGAAGCCATGATAGACGCTTTAGTAGAAGTCGCCATTATTCCCGAAAGAGAAATTCTTTCAGAAATAATGATGAGTTTTATAGTAAAAAGAAGTTTACCCCTAGGAAAAGCAAATGGTCAAAAGATTATTCAAAAGGTTACTGACAAAGTAAAAAGAGTCAGTTTAAAAAGAAGACAAATAAAAGCAAAGTTAAATGTTTTAAATGCAAAAAGTAAGGTCATTACGCTAATGAGTGCAAAGTTAAAGATACAATTAAGCAATTAAAGTTAGCATCCGATGACGAAGCCAAGTTAATTAAAGTCGTTGAGTTAGCTAACACCGAGTCAGATCCTATGTCCTCAACTAGTTCACATGGTTATAGTTCAGACAGTTCCCAATCTAGTGAACCAGAAGTCCAATTAAGAAGGGGACTAAGACCATACAGAATAAAAACTGGCTTTTTAACTAGTGAATAGCGGAAGGGGAAGAAAACCAGAGACTCAGAGACACAGACTTATTTAACTCAGATGAATTATGAGAGAAGGAAAAAAGAGGATGATGGAAAGATAAAGTTGGAATAACTCGAAATAAAATTTAATTAGAGCATAGATGCATAAAATTCTTAACTCAAGAATAGCATGAATGAAAATATGATGAATTATTTAAAATAAATTAACTTGAAATTAGAATTTGAAGGACTATGAAAACTCAGGGCTTAGTATTATTTAACTAGTGAAGCTTGAAAAACAATGTAAAGACTTACAGAAATCTAGGTTCCTAGTGAAAGCAATGCCACGCAGGACACTCACACTCTCACTCTTACAACACTCGAGCAATGCCACGAAGGACACTCACGCTCCTAACTTAGTGTTGTCTCAGGTCTAGAACTCTGAGAGAACTTTGAAGACTGAAAGAAAATACAATGTTTACTAAATCAAGCTTGAAGAACAAATGACTTGGGGTTTTAACTTATAGACTTGGCATACAAAAGAAGACAAAATAACTTTTGAAATTACTTCTACTTTAACTTGGGTAAAAAAAACTTTGAACTTTAACTTTGTCGGGGCATCTTGCTTTAACTCTGGGCATCTTTGCTTTAACTCAGGTAACTTGCTTTAACTCAGGTAACTTGCTTTAACTCTGCTTTCGGCTACTTTAACTGAAAGGCTTAGTCTTCATTCAGATCAGAAGGGTCTTGACTGTCGGGGGCATAGTCTGACCATCTGGGCTTAGGCTTTTGGCTGAAAGGCTAGCTTGGAATTTGGCTTGAAGAAGACTCAGACTTTGGACTGGCATCATCACTATCTTCATCTTTCATCTGTGTAACTTGGGCAAGAATCTGCTATGCTAACCCTGTTAACTCTTTTTTGGACTTTCCTTTGAGAGAGGTACTAGAACTGCTGTGGGAGGCATCTTTAACTGGATTAACTGGCGCCTGGAGGGGCGGAAACTCTGCATTGACTTGGTAGATTATTTTGTCGATTCTACTTCATCCCACCATTTTACTGCAAAATCACGGCTTAAAACTCTTGTTTCCCAATTAACTTGATAGTTCCATTTCATAATCCAGGGTACTTTGTATTTGGCCATGAAATGGAGGAGCATAGGGAAAAAATTTTCTGACTTTGTTAACTTGTGCTTCTGGCTAAAGTAATTAACTGAATTTTGGAGTTCAACTATAATGATCTCCCAAATGGGGCCATGGATATTCCACCATTGGAGAAACCAGAAAGGAAACTGGGCTTCAAATTTGGCATCAAAATTAAGAAACCATGAATGACTGAAATCAGGGTGTTGATGATAAAAAATTGTATACCAGGCATCAATATAATCACCATAATTATAAGTAAGGCCTGATTGAAGGGGTAACTGGTCATAGGGATTTCGGCTCCAATTTTGAAGCATAATAACTTGGCGTATGTAAAGGCTATGAAAAATTGTGGCATTTGTTTCTTTGCCTTTGGTTGGCCTAATATCTACTGACTGGGTTTCATAGAGGATATTTGTGTAAAACTTAATTGACTTTGATGGATGACTTGGAAAATAATGAAGATTGGGAGGGAAGAACTTCTTGGCTATTTTAACTAGGTCACATAGTTGTTCAAGATAAGCTTCTACAACAAACAAATGGGTATGGCTTCGGGCGGCATAGTTGGACCTTTTAACTGGGCTTTGACTCTGAGAAGGGACTGAAGCAGGAGGGTTAACTATGAAAGGATCATAATTTGAAACTAGAGCTGACTGATAATTTGGGCGTAAAGAAGGTTGGCTCAAGAGATTAAACCTATTATTAACTGGAATTGGGGCATAACCTGGGAATGGCACAAGTTGGGAAGATGACTCTTGCTTAACTGGCATCATTGTAGCTGGGAGGACTCTGGGTTGACTCGGTTGGCTTGGTTGACTCGGTTGACCATACTGCATTTTTTGCTTGTCTTTTTCTTTGCTGGACATGGCTCTGCTTGTTTGTCCTGCAGGAACTCTATTGTGAGAAAATCTGGAATACTGTTTTCACTACCTCTCAAATATTCTAACTCAAAATAAAAAAACACTCAGAATGGCTTGCCAACGTGCAAAAATCTGTTTACTAGCTATATTTTTAACATCTTTTTCTAAAACATGCTTTGCTGACTTGCAATCGACTCTGACTAAAAACTTTTGATTTAATAAATCATCTTGAAATTTGCTAATGCATAATACAATAGATAAAATCTCTTTTTTAATAGTACTATAATTTGCTTGAGATTGACTCCAAACTGCGGAATGAAAACGGACAATTTGCTCAGGAGACTCAGGGTTAACTCTTTGCTTTAAAATACCACCATAACCTGTTTCAGAGGCATCAGTTTCAACTATTTTAAAAGAATTAACTGAAGGAATACCTAGTCTAGGCAGGAGGATTGCTCTGGAGACGATCAAACAAGGGCTTACATAACTTTCTTAGATTTTGATAAAAATCAGAAACATAATTCAAAGGTCCTAAAAATCTCTGAAGTTGACTCTTCTCAAGAATTTGATCTGCAAACTTATCTGCAAACTGGATAACTCTGTTGATTGGACTTATTTGACTTTGGCTTATGTTGAATCCTAGAAACCTGACATTAACTTGGAATAACTTGATCTTCTTGGCTGAAATGACTAAACCATTAGTTTTAACTATCTGTAAAAACTTCTGTAAATGCTTCCAGTGATGCTCAATTGACTCAGAAAAGATAAGCACATCATCTATATAAACTATGGAAAATTGACTATAAGGATTAAAAATTTCATTCATTATGTTTTGGAATTCACTAGGCGCATTTTTTAATCCAAAAGGTATAACATTCCACTCGTAATGACCGAAAGGGGTTACGAATGCGGTTTTGTACCTATCTGACTCTTTAACTTGAATTTGCCAAAAACCACTTTTCATATCAAATTTACTAAAGATAACTGCATTTTCTAATCTGTTAACTAAGTCTCCTTTATTAGGAATTGGGTATCTAATCCATTCTAAAACTGAGTTAAGGGGCTTATAATTGATAACTAGGCGAGGGGCTCCTCTTTCTAACTCGGCATTTTTCTAAACATAAAACGCTGGACAAGACTAGGGGGATTTACTCTTTCTAACTATTCCTTTGTTGACTAAATTCGTGACTTCGGCTTTGCATAATTCAATTAACTCTTGGCTCATTTGAATTGGACGGGCTTTGGTAGGAATATTCTTTTCACTAAATGACTTGACATAGAGTAAGGAAACGACATGTTGCTTTCGGTTCCAAAAGGCATTGGGTAAATCAGAACAAACTTCATTTTTTAACTTTTCTTCAAATTTACTAATTTGTGACTGAAGTGACTTGTCGGTTAACTGTTGTTCTACTCATTTAAACCTAATTTCTTCTTTTAAAAAGTTAACTTGGTTTGTTTTACTCTGAATTAACTTGACTGACTTGGAAATAGCTGACTTCTGTAGTGACTTAAGACTGTGTAATTCTGGCTTAGTTAAAAACTCAAATTTAACTATTTCTCCTAATTGGCTTGAGGTGACTCCATCATATTCTACCTGAAAGGGGTAAAGCAAAGTGATAAAGGGTAAACCTAGAATTACTTCATCCGTGATATCCTGAATTAACACAAAAGACGTCTTAAAGCATATTTTATTTTGGCATACATGGGCTTTGGGTAACTCATATTTTAACTTCAAGGCTTTACCGGACTCTGTACCTAAGACTTCTTTTGACTTCTTGTAATACTGGGTCAGAATTAGACCTTCCTGTATACAATTTAAATCGGCTCCTGAATCAAATAAGGCAATTGTATTTAACTCAAATTCATTAATAAAAATACTGACTCGGGAATACCATTTTCTAAAATTAATCTGCTTAATTAACTTAATCACTTTGTCACTTTTGTTACTATCGGAAGACTCAAGTTCTGACCCAAAACTAGACTTACCAAAGGGATTACTAGACTTTGCTCTAGATTCTAACAGTTTGACTAAATCCTGTTTAATTCCGTAATTCTCAGTTTGTAACTTTTGGCTTATTTGTTTTAATTCTAAAATTTCTTTCTTAACTGTCTTGACTTCTAACTGGAGATCTTGGAGAGTAACTTCTTTCTTTTTATTAAACTTTTCTAAGGTGGCATTAAGACTTATCTTAGGAGTCGTAGGAGAATTAGAGTCTTCCTGACTTATAATTTTCCTAAGTTTTCTAAGGTACTCAGATTTTAACTCAGGATCCTGGACTTTACTAATTAACTCGATTAGTAACTCTTCTTGTTCTTCTTGCTTAGTGAGAACACAAATTGATTTATTTAAAATTCTACAGCATTTATCTTTACAACCTATATATATATATATACCTTTATTCTTATATAGGCATACATATTACACATATGTATATGTGGATTCGATTCTGGATTGAGATTTGTGGCATGGTGCTTTGTAAGTACTCTGTACATGTATGAATGTTTAAGCCCTGGATTAGGAAGTGTTGTTCGGCAACATACGCCTTGGATAGGGTATGGTTGCGTGGAAAGAACTGATAAAAGGAAAAGGAACTCATAAAGTGTTCAGGAGTTGCCTTGTCGAATTTGATGTTGCAAGGAATCTAAATTTATTCGTTGGTTTTACTTTAAATAATTTGTACATTATCTGAGTTGTGACTGTTGACGAAAGAACTACGTGTGGCTTGATCCCTCACCCAAGGATACGTAGGTAGCCTGAGGTCTCACCTAGGTGCAGCCGCGAAATAAACTATATTTATAAGGGTTTGATCGATGTGGGGTTTGTGATTGGATTCTGGGGTGGTTATTGGATTTGAACCCTATTTATTTTATCGTTGCGTTCGATTTTTGAATATGTGGGTACGCCTGAAGCTTAATTTAAACTTGAGCGAGATCAAATGCTGGTTTATTTCCTCAGTTATCACTTGACTGAATGTTATTAAATAGTGTATGTGGTTCTGATAGGTCCGAGGACCTTTTTGAAGTAAACGTTTGATTTTAGGTTTGGTTATCTTGTTTAACGGGTCTGAGGTTCTTATGACAGTGTGTATTGCATTGTGTGTGCTGCCAATTGAGATATAAATTGTGAGAAATTTGGGAAAAAGTCAAATTTTCAGGGGAGATTGCCGAAATTTCAGCAGAGAGTCTCGGTTTTAAGTAAGTGGGCCCGGCATCGGTGTGATGTCGGATTTTCCACAGGATTCGTCTCAGGTTCCGAGGGATTTGGGGCGGGTCTTGTCATTTTGTATCTGACTCATTGGTATAATATGTGGGTCTTTACTTTTTATTGATTAAATTGTATTTTATCCATATATTAGGAATATTATCAAAGAAAGAATTCAAAATTTAAATTATGTAATTCAAATACAAGGAAATAATGCATTAAGTTTAGATTTTTAATGTGTTTTCCTCATCTACCTCAAAGGGTAAAATTGACACAACAAAATAATGTAATAAATGTCGAAGAACCTACATTTAAAACAAAAAACACAAGGACTAAACCTAATAACAGCTAATCGTTTTGAACCTAGGTCTAAGAAGCCCTTAAATTAATCAACGCAACAATTGCATGATAAAGAGGAACATGAACAAAGAAGAATAGAAGTGACTTTAAATTGCTGCTAGCTCAAGCCGCAACAATTGCCATTTGATTGCCCATACAACAGCTCTCTTTGCTCGCCCAGTTGGCCTGCCTCAGCCTCTTTCAGGTAATTCGTCGAACATCTTGGCCTTATCGTCAAGTTAAGTGCTACGAGTGTTTTAATCTGTTGACATCAACTGCTTACTTTGTGCTTTTGGTAGTGACTGTTCTTGTTTGCTTTCTTAGTCAAACATGGGGTCCTCCAAGGCTCTAGCCAAGAACAAGGACAGATTTTGGGTCCCTTTTTAACAAGTTAATGAAAGAGGAATGGGGCAAAAGAGTCGGAACTAAATGCCAGTGAGAAAATGGGGAAGAATCAGATAAACTTTTTCAAAAAGAGTAGGAACTAAATCCTACTCACAGATGAAGGTGCTTGGGGTTTTCTTAGTCAAATACTTGAGGAGTTTCAATACTTTTCATTTGACAGAAACGCTCTTCTTGCATATATCAATCATGTTCTTCAATACCCACAATCAATGTCGTCCAATATTAATGTTGGACAATTTTGTTTATTAAAAACAGATTATGTGGATCATTTGAGTTTGGTACTCTGAATTTTGGTGCGAATGACTTTATTCCTGAACCAAACACAAAATTTTCTCTCCTTCCTTGTAATTCAAGTCATTGTTGTTTAGCTTCATATAAACCAAAATTCAATGTTTTACTTTTTTTCCAGTTTTGTTGGTATGATTTCCAATTGACGTGAAGCTTGTTGTTCAAATTGTCTGAATTGAGAAATATTCAGACAAACACTCATCTTTATTTGCTGTTGGTTACTTTTGCTATTTTTTAAAAATGAATAAAAACTCTGGCTTGTTTTGGTTTCAACTTTTTGTACTAGGGAAATATTGAAGTCCTCATTTTGCTTGATTATTAGTTAGTTCATGGTGCACAATTAAATAGTTACAATTTCATTTTGTTAAGAGTTTTTACTATTAAAAGTGGCATGCTCGCAATCTCATAAATCTAAATTTCAATGGTCAATCCATAATGGCCATGGGATTTCAGGGTGAACACAGACTTTACAAATTACAAGACCTCATATTGGAGTCACAGTAGGATGATTAGGTTCAGAGGCCTGCAACTTCTCTGCCCAGCATGAACTCTAAAGAGAAAAGGAGTTCAAATCCAAATTTTTGTTCCTCTTTAACTCTTACAATAATTTCCACTTCGGATGGCGGAAGTTCCCTCTGAACTTTCTCAATTGAGAGCTGCAGTGAGTTATCTGACTTCTTCGTCATTGAGTGTGGCTTAATACAAGCCTCGGTGGCCATGACCCACTACAATTTAAAAGTAGGTGGTACACATTAATCGAGACCTTTGACCTTTTCAGTTAAAATCTTACACGGATCAAACTTGTGGTGTGTTTTTCTCTCTTAATTTAGGAAAATTCTACAGTAGAATACGGGCCCTTAGATTGAGATTAGTGGGATATGGACTAATCTACACCCTTGGTATGGAAAACCGGGAAACCCAGTATTAGAGGGAAAGAGCTCATAAATTCAAACCCAAATTTTGTAATCTACAAAATTAAGGATAGGCTTTACAATGTTATGGAACGTCTATGTGCCAAACATTTAATATGATAGACTTTATGGACTAGAGTAAACCTTATTCTTGTAATTACGGTGCAAATGCTCATAAATTCGAATTCAAATCTTGTAATCTACAATATTAATGATAGACTTTGCAATGTGACAGAACATTTAGGTGCCAAACATTGTAATATGAGTCCTTAATATTGTAAATCCATGTTATTACAAGATTATGGATAAAATTTAAAATATTAGAGAACTCTCATGTGCCAAACATTTTAATATGATTCCTTGAGGTTGTAAACCGTTGTTTTTACAAGCTTAATTAGGGATAACCTTTACAATTGTATAGAACCCTAAGGTCCCAAAAACTGTTAACTGAGTCCTTAATGTTGTAAATCTCTGTTATTACAAGATTATGGATAAGCGTTGCCCTTAATTTATAGGGAATTTGTAAGTTCCAAATTTCTGAATTCAAGCTCTCAATGGTGAATTAAGAATAAGTTGTGGTGCTTACCAATGTGACTACGTAGGAGAGAGGGTAGCAGCATATAACTTAACGGGGAATAATTCCATGTGTAGATACAATTTTTGCAACACACGTTTGTCACTCAAATAGTTAAGAGCCTTCATCGATATACCCAATGTGTGTATTCAATTTTGTACTCCCCTAAAATACAGCTTTGTAGAAAATAGAAACATACAAAATTTGTTAAGTTTCAGTTTTGGAATAGGCTCTTAAGTTCCTTGGGCCATAATGTAATCAACCAATACGACAGATTTTGGGTCCCCTTTTTGACAAATGAATGAAAGAGAGGACCCAATACTTGAGAAAAGAAAAGAAAAAGGACAAAAGAGTAGGAGCTAAATGCTAGTGAGAAAATGGGGAAGAATCAGATAAATTCTTTTCAAAAAGATGAAGTTGCTTGAGTTTTTTCCTAGACAACACTTGTCATCTGACAGAAACACTCTTGCATATATAAATCATGTTCTTCAATACGTCCAATATTGGGCTAAAACAAGATATCCACCAAAACAATACAAGAAAACAGCTTTTTCATTTCAATATTCATTTTTTATTTTTTAAATTTTATTGAAATTAACAGTATTATGTTGGGGGTTAAGTGTATAGACACTTGTCAAAAAATTATATAAGAAACACCAAAGGACATGAAAAATGAGGACAACGGATCCGTCCCATACAGATATATACATGCAGATTTGCTTTAGTTGACTGTTGACAGAGGGGTTTTTAAAACATTCTAAAAAGTTTAGGGGAAAGGTGAGTCAAATTAACTTTTAAAGGGCAAAGTAGGATATAGGATTTATTTTTTGTTCTGAATAAGACATAGGATAATTTAAGGAGTATGAGGATAATTAAGCCTCCTTGATGAAAATAAGGTAGCGTTCAAGTATTAGCAAAAGAAAAAAAAAAGGTTGGTGGGTGGAAATATTGAGCAAAGAGAAGAAGATGAAAAGGGAGAAACAAATATCTATATCTCCAATTCTCCACCATGAAGCAAACAAGAAAAGTACGTACTTGGATGAAAGACCTTGACTTTGAAAGTCCCTCAAAGCTAACTATTCTCATCATCCAAATTGTAATTCTCTTCAGATCCATTCCATTTCCATATCCAGATCCAACTATTCCCATCATCTCAGCCTTGTTTTGTTTTGCTGTTGTTGCTGCTAGAAATGGAAGCAGCAGCAAGCATAGTTTTATCCCCTGCTTTGCAAGTGATCTTTGACAGATTGGCATCCCCAGCCCTAGAAAAGCTTGCTGATATATGGGGTGTCAAGGACAACTTCCACAGCCTACGAGATGCCTTGATGAGAACTCAAGCTATTCTTCAAGAAGCAGAGGAGCAACAAATAACCAACAAATATGTGAGGCTTTGGTTGTCAAACCTCAAGAATGCTGCTTCTGATGCTGAGGACCTTCTGGACTTTTTTATCCCTCGCAAAAGCGTCATCCAATTACAAAAGGCTCTGAAAAGATTATTAGAAAACCCAGTGAGTTCTTTAACTGCAGTTTTCGGTTTTCCAATTACAAAAGGCTCTGATGCTGAAAAAATTAAAAAGGCACTCCACAGATTAGAAAAGACGATAAATGAGGGACTCTCGACATTTAATTTTAGCGAGCCAAAGATATATGGAGATCGACGACCTGGCACGAGGGAGTCTGTCTCTTGCGTCGACTACTCAAATATATATGGAAGAGATAATGAGAAAGAGCAGTTAGTCAAACTGTTACTATCTTCTGAAACATCCCAGGATGGATATGCAACTTGTATTCCAATAACTGGTATTGGAGGAATTGGCAAGACCACTCTTGCTCAGTTGGCATATCATGACGAGAGGGTCTCCCAACACTTCGACTCTAGAATGTGGATTTTTGTTTCTCAGGATTTCAATGTCAAGAAGATTATGAAGGCAGCCATTGAGCTTGCAACAGAGGATAAATGCAAGTCATCGGAGATGGAACTGCTTCAGTCTCGGCTTTCGAAATTGCTGCAGAAGAAAATATATCTGATCGTGTTGGATGATGTTTGGACGGAAGACCAGGATGATTGGGACAAACTAAGACCTTTGTTTACTGCGGGTCTTAATGGATGCAAAATAATCGTCACTACCCGCAGTCAAAAAATTCCATTAATGATAAACTTCCCGCATTCACCACAGTTTGTTTTGAACCGTTTGACGGATGATGATTGCTGGTCTTTGTTCAAGCACGGGGCATTTGGACGAGAAGAAGAAGAAGTGAAGTATCCAAATCTTACACGGATTGGAAAGGAAATTATCAAAAAAGTTGGAGGTATGCCATTAGCTGCGAAAAGTTTGGGAAGCTCAATGCGGCCGAAAAGAGAAGAAAGACAGTGGTTATTTATGCGAGATTGTGAACTTTGGGAATTAGATGAAAGCCATCATAAACTTTTCCCTGCCCTGATGTTGAGTTTACCATCACATCTTAGACAATGCTTTGCATTCTGCTCATTATTTCCCAAAAATTATGAGTTCAAGAAGCAGAAGTTAATTCATCTATGGATGGCAGAAGGCTTCATTCCAGAAGAGGGAAGCAAGCGACCTGAAGACATTGGTGACGAATACTTTTCCGAATTGTTGTGGATATCTTTCTTGCAAGAAGTACGGCTACATGAAGGTGGAGAAACAATTGGATACAAGATGAATGATATCATTCATGATCTTGCACGATATGTTGCAGGAAAAGAATATGTGGTACTTGAACAGGGTTCGCCAAAAAATTGGTCACCAGCAGAGATTCGCCACGCATCTGTTGTTTATAGATATGGTGCAATTACAATTCCAGAAACTCTATATGAAGCAAAACATTTGCGAACTCTCTTATTGATCGGCGATTCTGGCAGGTTAGAGAACGGAGATAAAATTTATTCAAGTTTTCAATACTTGCGTGTGCTAGATCTCAACAACTGTGATGTTGTTGATCTGCCAGAATGCTTGGGTGGCTTGAAATGTTTGAGGTATCTTGACTTGTCTTACACGCACATCTCCAAGTTACCTGTAAACATAACTTATCTCTTTTTTTTGCAGACCTTAAACCTAATTTGTTGTCATAATCTTAAATCTTTGCCATTTTTTGGAAGCTTTACCAGCTTAAGACATCTTAACTTAAGTGGATGTGTAAGTTTGACATATATGCCTTATGGTATTGGAAGCTTATGTCAACTTCATACATTGCCACTTTATATCGCGTCGAAGCGATCACATATAGGGGGTCTACACTGTCTACAGAATTCTTTGGGGAATCTCCATCTGCTGTTGGGTTTAGATCTTTATGGGGAGTTGAATATTACTCTCTTGGGGAATATTACTCACTTGGCAAGTATTACTCACTCGGTGAATACACATGGTGAACTTTTGAATAAGAAGAAAAATCTTGAGTCATTGGGATTATACTGGGGTCCTATTCTGCAATTTAAAGATTCGTTCGCCAAACCACCTAAAGCCCCAGCTGAAGTAGGTGTCTCAGGATCACATACAGCGCTGCAAGCTGAAAAACTTATTGAAGGCCTGCAACCACATGAAAATCTAAAAAATCTAGTTATAAATGGGTACCCAGGAACTAAATTTCCTGATTGGGCTCTCCCAAATCTTGTCGCTGCTGATTTCACCAATTGTAGAAGTTGTAAATATCTTCCAGCCCTTGGGAATCTTCTGCTACTTAAGACACTCTCTCTGCATGGAATGGATGGGGTGAAGAAAATTGGTAGAGAGTTCTATGGTGACGGTATAGACATATGGTTTCCATCACTCGAAGAACTATCAATAAGTGATTTTTCAAACTTGAAAGAGTGGTCAAGTACAAATGATGGAAATGCATTCCATAGATTGAAGAAATTAACTGTAAAGAGTTGCCCCAAGTTAGGACATATACCGTTACCTCAGTCCCTTCAACATTTGGAGCTGCAGGATTGTAATCCTACGATGGTGCTCATAGCAGATTTACGTTTGCTATCTGTTCTTATTCTTGACAAAATTCCAGACCTAGTGTCTCTCCCGGAAGGGCTCTTCGCATCAGCTAGTCTGTCTTCCATTAAGATTTTGTCTTGCCCCAAGCTTCATTCAATGCCTTTGGAGATGCAAAACCTTAGTTCTCTGAAATCTTTGACCATTCGTTGGTGTAAAGAGCTGTCCTCTCTGCCACAAAGTTTACAGAATCTCACAGCTCTGGAGTCACTGGAGATTAGTAACTGTAACTGTCTAATATCCCTGCCAGATTGTGGAATTGGAGGTTTGGGCTCGCTTCGAACCTTGTCCATTGAAAACTGCAGTAACCTGACTTCTCTGTCTTCGAGTTTCGAACTGCTCACATTGCTTGAGCACCTGACCATCATGTACTGTCCAAATCTTGGTTCTTTTCCAGCAGGTGTGCAACACCTCTCCTCCCTTCGAAGTTTGATCATTCTGAGCTGTCCTTGGTTTGATTCTCTGCCAGAAGGATTGCAAAAAGTCAGGACCCTGCACTGCTTGGAAATTAGTAGCTGCCCCAATCTAACAGCTTTGCCAGAATGGTTTAAGGATCTTCATTCTCTTAGATCTTTGACCATATATGATTGTCCTAATTTGACACTACTGCCACTGGGTTTCAATCTTCTCACTAAACTCCAGCACCTCTCTATTCAAGAATGTCCTGAGCTTCAGGAAAGATGCATACAAGGTAGCCGTGAGGATTGGTTGAAAATAGCCCATGTCCCGCATAAGTACATTGGACCGCCTCAAGTAAAGCGGCCTCGCAAAGAGAGCACATCGGGAAGCTCTTCTGTCCAAGCATCTTTTCAGTAAGAAACTTCTATTTCATTGTCATCAACAAGCTATTATCATTATGGTAAGTCATTCCTCTTGGTGTTGTGGTGTGCTTTTTTATTTAATCTTTATAGGGGATTTATGAATTTCTATGTGGGAGAACACATAGAAAGCAACACTCCGATTTTGTGTTGTATTTCTTGGGCAGAATCCTCTGATTTTGTATTGTATGGATATCATGTTAATTAAATTCCTGTGTTTTCGTCTGAGAATAAAAAGCAACGCTCCGTATAGATGTTGCTGATTGATACTTTTGTTTCGAACTGAGAACATTGTAGATATATGACTCTTTCAATATTAAAAAAATCATAAAAAAGCAACCTTGTATAATTAGTTCAAAAGTGTTACTTGTCTCTGTAAGTTGATGAAAGGAATTTTCTTTTGTGGTTTTGCTGCTGCAGGGCCGCAGGGGTTGGATGTTTTGGGGAGTGAGATAGTGGCCATATGGGAATGTTTATTAATGATAGGCTTTTTGGGTTTTAATCGTTTTTTATTTGCAACTGCCTCCCAAGAAGCTGTTTCAATGCTTAATGGCAGAATGGATTGGTGGAGCAACATTGGCAGTGTGGTGGAAGATATTAGACGGTTGGTGGTCGACATGTATGTGACGGATGTTCTATGTCAGCCTCGAAAGGGCAACAGTGTGGCGCATGCTCTTAATCAATTTGGCTTGAAGGAAGGCTCCAGTTTTGTTTGGACGGCGCCACCTTGGTTGGACTCTCTTCTAGGGAAAGATAGGGATGTGGTGTAGGGTGTTTTTTCTGTATTTTTTGTGGAGGTGTTGTGGTACTCTTTTTCCTTGTCCAGATTTTCTTCCTTGTGGGGATTTTTTATGGCAAAGGTTTTAACGAGGCCATTGTTTTTGCCCTCCTATACATTTTCCTAGTTGAATGAAATTCTCCCTTTTGATTAAAAAATAGGGTTCATTTGTCTTTCTTAATTTTGATTCTGTTTATTTATTATTTATTTTTTATTTAAATAAAGTTTTAGTCATATTGCGTTGTTGTATTGTAGATATTTGCTTGATAGTTGCCATTTGATTGCCCATACAACACCTCTCTTTGCTCGACAGCCATCACTCGACATCAACTGAAGGCCGTACAACAGCTCTCTTTGCTCGCCCAGTTGGCCTGCCTCAGCCTCTTTCAGGTAATTTGTCGAACACCTTGCCCTCATCGTCAAGAGTAGGAACTAAATCTTACTCACAGATGAAGGTGCTTGGGGGTTTCCTAGTCAAATACTTGGGGAGTTTCAATACTTTTCATTTGACAGAAACACTCTTCTTGAATATATCAATCATATTCTTCAATACCTACAATCAATGTCGTCCAATATTAATGGTGCATATTGACAATTTTGTTTATTTAAAACAGATTATGTAAAAATTCTCTCCTTCCTCGTAATTCAAGTCGTTGTTTAGCTTCATATAAACCAAAATTCAATGTTTTTGACAATAAGGAAACAAGCAAGAACTCAATGTTCTTTTCTTGCTGAAGAAATATTGCTTAAAGAAAACCAACTTAACTGCTGAATTTTGTTTCAATAAGTTTTGAATCAATGAGAAAAAGATAGGAAAAGAAAAGTAAGGTGAAAAGCATAGGGGATTAAGTAAAAATACACCAGATGCATTCAAATACTTTAGTTGCCCTCAGCATTTCTGTACTTATTTCCAGACCCTAGGCTTTATTTTCTATTTGTTTAGCCCTAGACTATTACATAGCTGTGTCACTTGTTCTTCTTTCACGATCCTCACTCATAGCTTAGGATTTAGGGCAGAGACCAAAACCCCAGAGCTAAACCAGCTCTAAAACGACAATTTTAAACATTAATCAACCGTAAATTATATACGTCATAGTCTCCGAAAACATAAGAAATCCAACACTAGTAAGCCCTAGTAACTCGTAATCAACCACCTTTGACCCATTTTCCAAATATGGTACAAAACAGAGGGTTGGTGTTCTCAATTTACGATTGGCCAAGGAAAATGGGTCTAATTACAACTCAATTTTATGTACACTTGTGCAGCTTAAATGGTGAACTGAAGTTGAACACCATAAAGTGTAAAACACAAATATACTAAACAAAAGAGTTCAATGTAATCTAACAGAAATGCCAAACAATCAATGCCAAAGTTCTTACATTATCTATAACCTCTTCTATAAACAAAAACAGAGCAGCTTTTCTTTGCTAGCTTTCTGACCTGAGAGAATTATGGCATTACAAATGCTCTTGACTTCCAAAATGGATCTAGTAACACCCACAATAAGGGCATACATAAAGTTTTCTATAAACAAACTTTCTTCCTTTTACATCTTACCATCCCTGAACCCCGAATGACAATTGTGGCAGTAGAAATCATCTTGCTACGGCTTAACATTCCTGCTACTTTTGATTGCTCAGCTCCATGATGAAGAAAAATGAACATTTTCTTCAAATTTTGAGAATGCTCCAGGATATACCGTGCAAATTCGATTTCATTAGACCCAGTGGAAGGCTCTATGGTTACCTCCTTTAGCTGACGAACAAAAGAAAGGTTTTGCAATTTCCAGTATCCCATACCAAAGCCAGACTGGAAATCAAGGCATATATATTTATTGAAAAAGACAACCAGATTAGTTTATTTTTTGACAAGAATTTATAAGTAACTGAATCTAGAAATTACTATAAGAAAATGTGTGCAAGAGGGAGATCAGTAGGCAACATTGACTTACACTTACTACAGATTTGGCGTCCCCTCCGTCAAGGCTGGTCTTTATGTATAGACTATTCAAATTAGTCATTCCTCTAACAAGAGAGGCCATTGCTGGGACAAGGTCATCTTTCAAGCTACTACAATGAATACCCAATTTACGAATATTATCCAATGGTGCTGACATGGAACCTTCCTTGAATGCCTGCAAATTTATCAAGAGAGATTCATAAATAGAAAGAATGCATGAAGCTACACCCCAAAAGATAAAAAACAGTAACAAAGTTTAACTAGCTGCTATATTTCTCAGAGTCTAGATAAGTAACCATCAATTGACAAAAAATTTAAATAATTTTATTAAAACGATATTATAGGATTTTCAACTTAGTACACTCTCTGACAAATAAAATATATACATGGAATTTAAACAGAACTTGCAGCATAAATAAGAAATCGCATTATTCCAACAGCTAATGTCAACCTTTCAAACGATTTCAAATTCCTACAAAATATAAAGGTGTTGAGGATAGTGTCAACTTTACCTTCATGGTCTCCTCGTTTATGATAAGAACCTTCGCCCAGCGTACACTATGAAGAAACTCAAATACTTTATCAAATTTATTTCTCCGAGGCTCCAAAAAAATCTCTACTTTTTCCAAACCCGTTAATTTCCCCAGATTCAGACTATTGTTCAAAATGCCTTCCCATTTCAAATATTTCAGATTTGGAGTAAAACTATTCACCTCTATGCTGCTTGTTGGTGCATAGTAATCCTCGAAGCTTATATCAATACTTTCAAGTTTCTGACCAGGGATGTTCAGATGAATAGGGTTAGGATCATTGATCCAAACAAGAAGGGATTCTAAAGACGAACTTTCAATAGAGATTTTTTGTATTCCTCGAATCCAAATCCAAATAAGCTGTAATTCCTTCATGAATTTGCAGGAACGTGAGATCCATTTGAAAAACCTCTCATCCACTATTGTAACTTTTTCCAGTTTTAAGTAACAGAGATTACTGGAAAAGGATACAGACGGGGCTTCAAGAATCATCCAAGTCAAATGCACTGATAGCGACCGCAAAGACTCAGAAAGAAAAACGCAAGATGGAAGCTTAAGAAATTCACATGCCAAACGGAGATCAAGCACTTCAACATTGCACCTTACCGCATTAACAATCCAGGTGATCACCCGAAAACGATCATCAGAAAACTTGCTCGCTGGTTCAGACCCAAAGCAGCTCCAATTAATGCTGAAGATCTGCATCCTATGATCACCACGATAACACAAGTACCTATCCAAAGAGCTCATCAACTTCGCTTTCTTCTGGTTGGTTACTCCACGTGGCTTGCAACTTGAATATTCAAAACTCACGACCGGAGCTGATAGATAAAATTGCCTGCATCTTTTCGACAAGGCGCCCACTCGAGTGAGATCTTTGAAAGAGAGGAAGGAAAGAATCCGATGAGCAACTTCGTCGGGAAGATTGCTAAATCTGTCTATTGTATTTTCAGCACAATTAGCATCTTCAGCTCCACAACTTGCAGATGCCCCTAACTTACGCTTGCGCACCATGACTAACAGAAACCCTTGAAAAAGAAAATACATACATCAATCGAACTTCAAATGAGGGATTTAGAAAAATGGCATGTTATACAAACAATCACTTACAGGTGGTGGTGGCGGCTGAATCAGATTTCGTCTCCGGTAATGCCGTTAGCTTCTGAAGTTACAGGCACAAACCCAATACAGAAACCTAAACACTGAAGTTGCAGAGGCGCGGCGGAGCAAAGAAGAAGACGATCTGAAACATAAACGCTGCTAAAATGTTTCAGGCAAAACGATGACGTATGGTACAGTTGTTATTTTTAAAGAGTCGAGCAAAGTTGTTTAGTTTAAGTCATAAAGCTACACGGTGTCATTTCCTCCATTACTCCACACATTAAACTTTCCATTTAATTGCGCCAGCCTAATTGTCAATTTTTCCTTTCAACAATTTTTTTTTTTATAACTAAGGATTTAAACTATATAAAAATAACTAATTTAAAACTCACAGTCAATTTTGAAATTTACATTCATTTTTATGTCACGTGACCTGCACATGGTAAATTAAAAAAAAATAAATGTATCAGGTGGAATGGTTTATCACTCTTTTGGTGCTCAGTAGAGTTTTCCTCTCCGACTCAACAATTGGTTGCGGAAAATTCCCTGATGACAGTAAGAGGTGTTGACGTAAAGCACCATATGTTGTGCAAAGAATTTGGCACTAGTGCTCAGCAATCTTTATATGCTTGCCTTCAAGGTACAATCGAAATTCTATTATTTCTTGATGTTTTTCTCATTCGACGTTGGCATAACATCTGCAGGATGCTGCTGGGCATATTTCAATATTCTGCCCCAAAAGACTTTTCGCTTCCTTATTCCTCATTCATTGGATGATTTTGTTGTTCCCCGTTTTGAACATTGTTGGTGTAACAAAGATAAGACATTGGATTTGAATTTCAAAGAAGGGAACAAAGATGTTTCCCACTTTTCTGATGCTGCTTATTCCATTTGGGAACAAAGACATTGGATCCGGAGCCCTTAGATTGCAATCCTCACCATACTTGGCCTGCTGGGCACTCACTCGGCTGTTTCGTGCTACTTGTTTTGGACTTTTGGATTATTGGGGCAAGTCATGAAAAGGGGAGCATATATACTTGTTGCTACAGATTTTCTCCAGACACTCAGTTTACTTGGGATTATGATGATGGTGCTAGTTCTTTTTGGTTACTGCACATGGTGGTTCTCTTTTGGGAGCAGATGGCTTATGTTGATAAGCACATAATTATTACAATTTTTATCCCTAAATATATATTTTTTAGTGCGTTAGTTTATTTTATTTTGAGCCCTTTAGGCTATAGTTTGATTTTTATAAGTTTAGGCATTATGCTGATAAAAGTATTGGAAATTAAATAACTACTTTCTCTTAGTAGGTTCTTGGTGAGATTGGCAGCAAATAAAGAAGAGATCAAATCAATGATGGGCAAAACGGTAGCAAGAACAAAGGAAAGAAGAAATTAACATATTAATATGTTGGGGAGCCGCATTTGTCAAAGAAGAATTATATCAAAGGGAGAACAATTGGAAGTTGGGAGTAAACAAATAGATGAATGAAGAAGTAGTGATGGCATTGAAGTAAATAAAACAAAAGCATGAAGTGTGGCCGGCCACTAGCAAGCAATTATAAGCACATGCTTGTTGAAAGCATGAAGTGTGGCCAGCCACTAGCAAGCAATTATAAGCACATGCTTGTTGAAGTGTGTTGAAATTGGTATGTTTATTTAAAAAAATATATATTCAATAATTTAATAATTACTTTAAATTATTTTTAAATTATCTTTATTAATAGGAGTTATTTTCTATTAATATGGGCTGATTTTTTTAACTGATGCATTGATGTCTTTAAAGCCCACCAACGTCTCTTTTGTGATAAATCTTGTATATATATCTAATATAGCTAGGAGAGAAAAAAGACATAGACCATAGCTGCTACCTTCTTCCTCTTCATATCTTTTTTTTTATTTTCTAAGCTAAGTTTTCTGAGCAACATAGAAAGGTGTTTGTATTCGGGTCCTTCCTCAGTGCAAGGAAGAACCTAGATAGAGAAAATTCTGGGGCTGTTTTATCCTGGGGACGTAGTGCCTTTTCTAAATTGCTTGCACAAATTGGACAGAGCCGCAAAACGTCTTAAAGAGAGCGACTTAGTACGCAACTCATCCCAAGAATCGTTCACAGCTTCATAACAAATTTTTCCAGGTAATATTGTTCTTTTAATTTTCTCTGCATCAACAATTTGAAGACGTTTCATCTGCCATGGAAGCTGTAAACAATTCATTCACCCCTGACCTAAATAAACCTTCCAAATTTGAGGGTCTTCATTTTAAACGACGGAGGCAAAAGATGTTGTTTTACCTTACAACAAAAAAATTAGCTTCTGTCTGCACATCTGATAAACCATAAGCCTCTGACGATCCCACTCCTGAACAAACTTGGGCCTTGCAGACATGGACTGAAAATGATTTCTTGTGCAAGAACTATATTTTGAATGGTTTATCTGATGATCTTTATGATTATTATTCTTCTTATGATGCTGCTAAAGATTTGTGGGATACGCTTCAGAAAAAATATGATACAGAAGAGGCTAGTGCAAAGAAATTTGCTACCAGTCGCTATTTGAAGTTTCAAATGGTGGATGAAAAATCAGTAGAAGCACAATCTCATGAACTACAGAAAATTGCACTTGAAATTATTATTGAAGGCATGAATTTAGATGAACAATTTTAGGTGGTTGTTATCATTGACAAGCTGCCTCCCAACTAGAAAGATTTATTCAAGAATGCTCTATGTCACAAGACCAAAGAATTTTCCTTGGAAAGCTTGATCACTCATTTGCTTATAGGAGGCCAGGAAACATGACATGAAAGAAGAAGTTTTGCTCATCTCCAACAACAAGAAAAATCACAACTCCAACAGGAATCAAACCCCAGCTGCTCTGAAGACAAATGACAAGAATATGAAAAATCAAAACAGGAACCGCAACAACAAAAATCAGAATCGAAATGAGCAACACAACCAGAGTCGGAATCCTTAACACTATCAGAATCGGAACCTTCATCAGAATCAGAATAGGAGTCAACCCCCCCTCACGTGATGATGATTCAAGACAGTTTCTATGTTATAACTGTCACAAGCCGGGCCACCTTGCCAGGAATTGCAGCAATAGGTCTCGCCCTGCTACTCAAGTGAATATAACTAAAGAGCAACTTATTGCTATGATTTCAAAAATCAACATGGTTGATGGATCCGAGGGGTGGTGGGTAGACACTGGCGCTTCTCGCCATGTTTGCTATAATCGTGCCTTTTCCAAGACCTATTCTGTGACTGATGACAAGAAAGTGTTGTTGGGTGATTCTCACACAACAATTGTTGCTGGAACTGGAGAAATAGAATTAAAGTTTACTTTGGGAAAGACTGCCATCCTCAAAGATGTTCTGCACACTCCAGAAATAAGGAAGAATCTGGTCTCAGGCTATCTTCTCAACAAGGCTGGGTTTACTCAAACAATTGGAGCAGACTTGTATATACACTTACAAAAAATGGTATGTTTGTTGGTAAGGGCTATGCTACTGATGGGATGTTCAAATTGAATGTTGATGCTAACAAAAGTTCTTCTTCTGCTTATATGTTGTGTTCTTGTAATACTTGGCATGCTAGACTCTGTCACGTTAACAAAGGCTTGTTAAAAATTTGAGTAAATTATGATTTATTCCTGAAATGTCGCTGAATGATTCTGAGAAGTGTGAATTTTGTAGCCAAGCTAAAATTACCAAAACCCCACATAAATCTGTCACTAGAGTATCTGAACCACTTGATCTAATTCATTCTGACATTTGCGAATTTGATGGAGTGTTAACTAGAAATGGAAACAATACTTTATCACTTTTATTGATGATTGCTCTAATTATTCTTTGTTTATCTCATGAAAAATAACAAGTGAGCAATTGATATGTTTAAGATTTTCATAACTGAAATTGAAAATCAATTTAATAGGAAAATAAGAGATTTCGCAGTGACAGAGGTCAAGAATATGAATCTGGTGTGTTTTGTTGATTTGTATAAATCTCTTGGTATTATTGATGAAACAACTGCCCCTTATTCTCCTGAAATGAATGGTAAAGCTGAAAGAAAAAATAGAACACTGGCCTGAATTAACTGTTGCTGTTTTACTTAGTTCAGGAGCTGCTTCTTTTTGGTGGGGGGAGATTCTACTCACTATTTGTTATGTGCTAAATAGAATTCCCAACTCTAAAACTAAAATTTCCCCTTACGAAATTTTGAAAAATAAGAAACCTAATGTATTGTATTTTAGAACTTGGGGTTGTTTGGCTTACATGTGTATCCCTGATCCAAAAAGATCAAAACTGGCTAGTAGAGCATATGAATGTGTTTTTCTTGGGTATGCTGTTAATAGTAAGGCCTATAGGTTTTATGATTTAAAGAACCATGTTGTATTGAATCTAATGATGCTGATTTTTTTGAAGATAAATTTCCTTTTAAATTGAGAACTAGTGGGGGTTCAATCATCTAGTAATCTTCTCTATCCATAAATAATGAACCTAGAGGTATAGAGCTTTTCTGAACCTAATGTAGAACCAAGGAAGAGTAAGAGAGCACGAACTGCAAAGGACTTTGGATCTGATTTTCATATATATACCTTAGAGCAGGATCCCACAACTCTCCAAGAAGCTTTGTCTTCTTGGATGCAGATTTATGGCAAGAAGCAATAAATGGTGAAATGGACTCCTTGGAGTCCAATAAAACTTGGCACCTTGTAGATCTTCCACCTGGTTGTAAGACAATTGGTTGTAAGTGGATTCTTAAAAAGAAATTAAAACCTGATGGTTCAATTGAAAAATATAAGGCTCGTCTTGTAGCCAAGGGTTATAGGCAAAGGGAAAATGTGGACTTCTTTGATACTTATTCACCTATCACTAGGATAACTTCTATTCGTGTGTTGCTTGCTTTAGCTGCTATTCATGATCTTGTTGTGCACCAAATGGATGTTACAACAGCGTTCTTGAATGGTGATTTAGAGGAAGAAATTTACATGGACCAACCTGAGGGTTTTATTGTTCCTGGAAAAGAAAATAAAGTTTGTAAATTAGACAAATCTCTTTATGGTTTGAAACAGGCACCTAAGCAATGACATTGCAAAATTTGATAGTTTAGTCATCTCAAATGGTTTTCAAATAAATGAAGTGACAAATGTATTTATTTTAAGCATGAGAATAATGTTTGCACTGTTATATGTCTCTATGTGGATGACTTACTTTTTTTTTGCTCTAATATTCATGTTGTGAATAGTATCAAATCTTTGTTATGTGAGAACTTTGATATGAAAGATTTAGGCGATGCTAATGTGATACATGGAATTAAGATAACTAGGTCTGAAAAAAGATTCTCTTTGGATCAATCTCATTACATTGAAAAAAATCCTTAATAAGTATAATTACTTTGACTATAAACCAGCATGCACTCCTTATGATCCTAGTGTAAAGTTGTTCAAGAACATTGGTGACAATGTTAGACAAACTGAGTATGCGAGCATCATTGGTAGCCTTCGATATGCTACTGATTGCACTAGGACTGATATAGCTGATGTCGTAGAAGTACTATGCAGGTTACAAGTAGACCTAGTTTGGAGCATTGGTATGCTATTTAAGAGGGTCATGCGGTACCTTAAAAGGACGATGAACCTTGAATTACACTATGAGAAGTTTCCCGCTGTCCTAGAAGGATATAGCGATGCTGATTCGAATACCCTGTCAGATGATTCAAAGGCTACTAGTGGATATATATTTAATATTGCTGTGGTGCAGTTTCATGGAAGTTTAAGAACAGACTATTCTGGTTCAGTCCACAATGGAGTCAGAGATGATAGCCCTAGCAATGGCTAGTGAGGAAGTAGGTTGGTTGAGAAACCTACTCTCAGATACCCCCTTGTGGAGAGGACTGATACCAGCTGTTCTTATCCACTGTGATAGTACTGCAGCTATTGCAAAAGTTCAGAACCGTTATTATAACGGCAAGAGGCGACAAATATGTAGCAAGCACAGTACTATTAGAGAGTTTCTTTCTAATGGGGCTGTAAGAGTGGATTATGTACGGTCGATGAGAATTTAACTGATCCTTTGACGAAAAGGGACTAGCACGAGAAAAGGTTTGGAAAACCTCAAAAGGAATGGGACTAAAACCCCTAGAAGGTTAAGTCACTTGTGATGGTAACCCAACCTATAGATTGGAAATCCCAAGAAATAGGTTTCAGATGGGTAATAACAAGTCACTTAATGATATGAGTGGAGCCATGCTAGTGTCCATATCCATCCTTAGAAGCATGAAATCCTTAAGCGATTTAAGGTTGAGTTGTTTATAAACTCTTAATGAGATTATACTCTATATTGAGTGGGATATCTAGCTACAGGAATATCTCTAATAGTCTCACCTATGTGAATGTGAAAGTGAGGCCGCTGTCTATGAAATTTTGGGGGAAATTTTCTGAGAGCATTCACTAACTGGGATACAAGCACATGGCCGTAAAGTGCTGGCTTTTGAACTTCACCTCAGTAGGGCTGTGTGTGTGGTGTTGTCAGAGATAGAGTTCAAACACTATATGTTACTCTTGTATATTCTGAAGCTCCGTCACTATGTAAAGGTTCAAGTTGAAAAACACCTCTACTTATGCATAGTCTTATGATACAGTTTGCTTAATGAATTTATTTCTAAAATAAACAAGTGGGGGATTTTGAAATTGGTATGTTTATTTTTAAAATTATATATATTCAATATTTCAATAATTGCCTTAAATTGTCTTTATTAATAGGTTATTTTCTATTAATATGGGCTGATTTTTTCAACTAATGCTTTGATGTCTTTAAAGCCCACCAACCTCTCTTTTGTGATAAATCTTGTATATATAACTGATATAGCTAGGAGAGAAAAGGACCAGACCATAGCTACTGCCTTCTTCCTCTTCATATCTTTTTCTTATTTTCTAAACTAAGTTTTCTGAGCAACATAGAAAGGTGTTTGTATTCGGGTCCTTCCTCAGTGCAAGGAAGAACCTAGACAGAGATTTCTGGGGCTGTTTTTATCCTGGGGACGTAGTGGCCTTTTCTGAACTGCTGCACAAATTGGGGCGCGCGAAACGTCTTAAAGAGAGTGACTTAGTACGCAACTTCCAAGAATCGTTCACAGCTTCACAACGAATTTTTCCGAGTAATATTGTTTTT